>JAGTYA010000025.1:11787500-12387500 GCA_024291935.2 Okapia johnstoni
CTCCACATTCTCTTCAATACCACCATCTTCTGAGTACCACTGTCTCCTGGGTACCACCATCTCTGAGCACTGTACTCTCTTGGACACCATCCTCTCCTAAGCACCATTGTCTCTTGGGCATTACCATCTCCTGTAGAACCACTGCCTACTGGACACCAACGTCTTCTGAGCACCATTGTCTCCTGGATTCCACCATCTCTGGAGCACCACTGTCTCCTATAGCAACAAGGCTTTCTGTGCACCATACTCTCCTGGAGTACCATTGTCTCCTGGAGCACCACAGTCCTCTAGATACTGCTTTCTCCTGGAGCACCACTGTCTCGTGGAAACCAACATTTCCTGAAACTACTATCTCCTCTGCACCACTCTCTCCTGGGAACCATGGCTACTGATCACCATTGTCTCCTGGACCCCACCATCTCCTGGAGCAACAATGTTTCCTGAGTTTCACTGTTTTCCTGAGCACCATTCTCTTGTAGGGCACCACTGTCTCCCATATTTGACTTTCTTCTGGAGCACTACTGTCTCCTGGGCACCACTGTCTCCTGGATACCACTGTCTCCTGGAGAAACAACTCTCCTGGAGCACAACTGTCTCGTGGATACTCTTGACTGGAACAACATTATCTCATGGATACCACTGTCTCCAGAACATCACTGGAACACCACCGTCTCCTGGAACACCTTTGTCATTTGGACAGCACCATCTCTAGCGCACCACTGTCTCCTGATCACCACCATCTCCTGAAGTACCATAGTCCTGCATGCCACCATCTCCAGGAGCACCACTGTCTACTGACACCACTGTCTAATGAGCACCACTGTCTCCTGGACATGATCATCTTCAGGTGCACCATTGTCTATTAATACCACCATCTCTTGAACACCACTGTCTCCTGGACAGTGTGGTCTCCTGATCACTACTGACTCCTGGACAACACAGTTTCCAAGAGCACCGTGTCTACTGACACCACCATCTCCTGAGCACCACTGTCTCCTTGACATCATGTTTACTGAGCACCACTGTCTTCTGACCCCATTTTCTCCTGAACACCATTGTTTACCTCAGCAATGATGTCTCCTGAGCCCCATAGTCTCAGGAACACCACTGTCTCCTGGAGCATCATTGTCTTCTGGACACCACCATGTCCTGGAGCACCTTTGTCATTTAGACAGCACCACCACCTCCTGGAGTACCATAGTCCTGCATGCCACCCTCTCCAGGAGCACCACTGTCTATTGAGCACCACTGTCTCCGGACATGATCATCTTCAGGAGCACCACTGTCTATTAACACTATCATCTCTTGAACACCACTGTCTCCTGGACAGTGTGGTCTCCTGATCACTACTGACTCCTGGACAACACAGTTTCCAAGAGCACCATGTCTATTGACACCACCATATCCTGAGTACCACTGTCTCCTGGAAACCTATGTAATGTGGAGAACTACTGTCTTCTCAGCAGCTCTATCAAGTGAGCACCACTGACTCCTGGACACCACCATCTTCTGAAGCACCAGTCTCCGAGACACCCCTTTCTCCTGGAGCAGCAATGACTCATGCAGAATACTGTCTCCTGTGCATCACAATCTCCTGAACACTACCATCACCTGGAACACCACTGTCTCCTAGACACCAATGTCTCCTGAGCCCCACTGTCTCCCAGACACCAATGTCTCCTGAGCCCCACTGTCTCCCAAGCAGCACTGTCTGCTGAGTACCATTGTCTCCTTGACCCCACCCTCTCCTGAGCACCACTGTCTCCCAGAGCAACAGTATCTTCTGAGCACCATAGTCTCCTTAAGCAACACCTCTTTGACACCACACTGGCTCCTGGGCAGCACTGTCTATTAAGCACCATTCTCTCCTAGACACCACTGTCTCCTGGAGCACCATGGCCTACTAGACACCACTTTCACCTGCAGCACCACTGTCTCCTGAGCATCATCATCTCCTGGAGGATCAGTCTCCTGGAGCACCACTGTCTCCGGAGCACCACTGTCACCTGGGCACCATGTTTATTGAGCACCATCGCCTCCTGGACCCCACAGTCTTCTGATTCAATTGTCTCTCAGAGCAACAGTGTTTCCTGAGTACCACAGTCTCCTGGAGCACCACCATATCCTTGAATACTGTAGTCCTCTAGACACCACTTTCTTCAATAGCAACACTGTTTCCTGAGCACCACTGTCTCCTGGAGTACCACAGTCTCCTGGACATCACCATCTCCAGGAGCATCACCATCTACTAACACCACCTACTCCAGAACATCACTGTGTCCAGGATACCATGGTCTCATGGACATAACTGTCTCCTAAATACCACTCTATCCTGGAGTATCACTCTCTTGGATACTGCTATCTCATCAGCACCACAGTCTCTTAGACACCACCGTTTCCTAAATCACCACTGTCATGTAGACACCAGCATCTCTTGATTACCACTGTTTCCTGAGCACTGTCACCTTCTGAGGACTATAGTTGCCTGGACCCCACCATCTCCTAGAGCAACTTTTCTCCTGGACACAACTGTGTCTCGGGGCACCACTGTATGCTGGACACCAGTGTCTCTTGTGCACCATTATCTCCAGGACACCACCTTGTCCTGGGCACCATTGTCTCCCAGAACAACAACATCTTCTGAACAGCACAGTCTCCTGGAGTACCACAGTCTCTTCAACGTTACCATCTTCTGATCACCACTGTCTCTTGTGCACCACCATCTTTGAGCACCAGAGTCTCTTGGACACCACTGTCTCCTAAGCACCATTGTGTCCTGGGCACCACTGTCTCCTGGACACCAATGTCTCCTGAATTCCACCATCTTTGGAGCACCGCTGTGTTCAGTAGCAACAATGTTTCCTGAGCTACAGTTTCCTGAAGTATAACTGTCTCCTGGAGCACCATAGTCTTCTAGACACCACTTTCTCCCAGAGCACCACTGTCTCTGGAAACCAATGTTTCCTGAGACCACTGTCTCCTGCATACCATTTGCTCCTGGACACTACTGTCTCCTGAGCACCGTGTTTACTGAGCACCATTGTCTCTTGAGTCTGTTGTCTCCCAGAGCAGCAATGCTTCCTGAGCACCACCATCTCCTGGACCAGTACAGTCTTGTAGACACCACTGTCTCCTGGACACCACTCTCTCTTGTGCACCACTGTCTGCTGAACACCACTGTCTCCTGTCCACCATGTCTCCTGGACACCACTGACTCTTGGATCAACCTCCCCCATGGATATAACTGTCTCCTGGACACCAATGCCTCCAGAGCATCATTGTCACCTGGTCACCATGTCTACTGAGCACCACTGTCTCTTGGTCCCCACTATCTCCTGAGTACAATGTCTCCCAGAGCAACAACGTTTCATGAGCACCAGAGTCTTCTGCATCACCACCGTCTCCTCAAGCACCATAGTCTCCAGACATCACATTCTCCTGGAGACCTCTGTCTAATGAGTACCACTGTCGCCTGGATCATACCATCTCCTGAGCACCATTGTCTTCCAGAGTAACAATATGTTCTGAGCACCACAGTCTCCTGGAGCACCACAGTTTCTTTCATACCCCTGTCTCCTGAGCACCACTGTTTCCTGTGCACCACCATCTCCTGAGCATCATGGTCTTTCCCTTGGACAACACAGTCTCCTGAGCACCATTTTCTCCTGGAGGAACAATATCTCCTGAGCACTATAGTGTCCGGGAGCATATAGTCTCTTCAAAACCCCTGTCTCCTGTGCACCACCATCTCCTAAGCAACATAGTCTTTCTCTTGGACAACATGGTTTCCTGAGCACCATTTTCTCCTGGAGCAGCACCATCTCCTGGAGCACCACTGCTTTCTAGACACTGCTTTGTCCTGGAGCACCACTGTCTCCTGGACACTATCCTTTCCTGGAGCACCACAGTCTCCTGTCTCGTGGAGCACCAAGTGTCTACTGGACACCACTGTCTCCAGAACTCCACCGTCTCCTGGACATCACGTTTACTGTGCACCATTGTGTCCTGACCACCATTGTTTCCCTGAGCACCATATTCTCTTGGACACCACCATCTCCTCAGCCCCACAGCCTCAGGGACACCATCACTTCCTGGAGCATCCCTGTCTTCTGGACACCACCGTGACCTGGAGCAACTTTGTCATTTAGACAGCACCATCTCCAGAGCACCACTGTCTCCTGATCACCACCATCTCCTACAGTACCACAGTCCTGCACGCCACCATCTCCAGGAGCAGCATTGTCTCTTGACACCACTGTCTCTTGAGCACCATTATCTCCTGGACAGCATAGTCTCTTGTGTACCAGTATCTTCTGGACAACACCATTTCTTAAAATACACAGTCTCCTGGACATCATTGTCTCCTCAGCATCATAGTCTCCTGGACACCACCATCTCCTGGAGCACCATTATCTTCTGGACACCACCCATCTCCTGGGAACCACTGTTTCCTGGACATCCCTGTCTCCTGGAATACCACAGTCTTCTGCACCGCCACTGTTTCCTAAATACAACTGTCTTCTGTGCACCACTGTCTTCTGGACTCCACTGTCTCCTGGAGCAACATGTCTTCTGGACACAACTGTCTCCTGGAGCACCACTGTCTCTTGGACTTCACTCTCTCCTGGGCACCACTTTCTCTTGGACACCACTGACTCATAGAGCACCATAGTCTCTTGGACACCATCGTCTCCTGAGCACCAACGTCTCCTGAGCACCATAGTCTCCTGGACACCACCATCTCCTGAGAACCATTGTATCCTGGAGCTCCAGTCTCCTTAACAACAGTGTGTCCTAAACATCACTGTCTCATGGATACCAGCATGTCCTATAGCACCACCCTCTCTTGAACATCACCGTTTCCTGAAGTACCATATTATCTTGGATACTAAAGCTATGGTTTTACCAGTAGTCATGTATGGATGTGAGAGTTGGACTATAAAGAAAGCTGAGCACCAAAGAATTGATGCTTTTGAACTGTGGTGTTGGAGAAGACTCTCGAGAGTCCCTTGGACTGCAAGGAGATCCAACCAGTCCATCCTAAAGGAGATCAGTCCTGGGTGTTCATTGGAAGGACTGATGCTGAAGCTGAAACTCCAATACTTTGGCCACCTGATGTGAAGAACTGACTCACTGGAAAAGACCCTGATGCTGGGAAAGATTGAAGGCAGGAGGAGAAGGGGACGAGAGAGGATGAGATGGTTGGATGGCATCACCGACTCGATGGGCATGAGTTTGAGTAAACTCTGGGAGTTGGTGACGGACAGGGAGGCCTGGCATGCTGCAGTTCATGGGGTCGCAGAGTCGGACACGACAGCGACTGAACTGGGACTGTCTCCTGGAGCATGATCATCTCTTGGAGCAGTATACTCTTCTGGACACCACCTTCTCCTGAAGCATCACTGTTTTCAGGACACCACAGTCTCCTGAAGCACAACTGTTTTTGAAAACCACTGTCTCCTAGAGTACCAATGTCTCTTGGGCACCAATGTCTCCTGAGCACCACTGTCTCCTGGAACACCACCATCTCCTGGAGCACCACTGTCTTCTTGATACACTGTCTCCTGGTGCACCACTGTCTCCTGGAGACGCTCCGGGAGACCACTTTCTGCTATGCAGTGCTGTCTTCTGGAGACCATCGTCTTCTGAGCACTATTATCTCCTGGACACCACTGTCTCCTGGAAACTAGTTTCTTCAACACCACAGTCTCCTGGATATATCAACTCCTGAGCAATATGTCTCCTGAACTCAACTGTCTCCTGGAGCATGACTGTCTCCTGTGCACACTGTCTTCTGGAGCACCACAGACTCCTTGACTCTACTGTCCCCTCAGCAGCACTGTGTCCTGAACACCACCGTCCCCTGAGTGGCACCCTCTCCTGAGCACTACCATCTCCTGGAGCACCATATTCTGCTGGATGTCACCCTCTCTTGGAGTACCAAAGTCTCCTGGACAATACCATCTCCTGAGCAGTACATCTCTTGGACACCACCATCTCCTGAGCCACCAAGGTCTCTTGGACACCACTGTCCCCTGGACAACACCATCTCCTGTGCACCACTGTCTCCAAGAGCAACACGGTCCTCTGGAGCATCACTGTCTTTTGGAGACCTTCATCTTCTGAGCAGCACCGTCTCCTGGACACCACCATCTCCTGCATACTACTCTCTCCTGAAGTACCAGTCTCCTTCCCACCACCGTCTTTTCAGCACTACTGTCTCCTAGAACACCACCCAGTCCTGAGCACCATCATCTCTTGGACCACCATTTTACCTGGACTTACTGTCGCCTGGAGCACTACTGTCTCCCAGAACACTAGTTTTCCTGGACATCACCATCTCCTGGACCCCACTTCCCCTGGAGCACCACCTTTCCTGGAGCACCATTCTTCCAAGATACCACAATTTCCCAGAGCACCACCATCTCGTGGACACCACCGTCTCCTACAGCAGCAGCATCTCCTGGTGCACCACCTCCTGCAGCACCACCATCTCCTGGAACAACACTGTCCACTGGACACCTCTGCCTCCCATACACGACCATCTCCCAGAGCTGGATTGTGTCCTGCAACACCATCGCAGGGTGGCACAATGCCCCAGACCGTGAAGACTTGACCTGAGACCTGCCCACTGACAGCCCTGTGGCCACGGAGAGCGGGGCTCCATCCTCCATCTTCTTGTTCCATCTACTTCAGGTGTCTGGAGTCAGGTCCCACAAACCCCAAAAGCCTGTCAGGACAAACATACTCCTCACCTGGACACAGATTTGAACAAGCAGAGATGCCTGGGAGACACTTTCAAGACAGTATGAAAGGACATCAAAGCTTGTCCCTGTGCCCTGGAGAGGCATCACAACTTGGGCACCGGAGAGTCAGGAAGGGTCCCTCACAGCCCATGCCACCTAGGGGAGGCTCCAGCTTGGTCTCAACGTGTGGAAGCTGCCTGGGGCTCGGCCAGCCAGCCAGGTCTCCTCACTGTCCCTGAGATAGGAGAGGCCCACCTGGGAACTCATTCAATCCCCCTCCCCATTATCTCCCCTGCCTGACGCGCTGAGGAGTGACAGCGCCCCCCGGTGGCGGGTGTTGGAAATGACATCTCCCCTGAGCTATCAGGAACACCAGGCCTGCACATCCCAGAGTCAGTGCCCACAGCCCTCCTGTAACTGATGCAGAAACAAAGCTCGGAGGAGGGAGGACACTTTCTCTGTGTCGTGAGGCCAGACCCGTCGCAGCTGTAAGGCTGCCAATCTCAGGCTCCTGTGTAGGCAAAGCCAGTCTCTGAAGACACGTTCCCAGCCAGCCAGGCAGGGCCAGAAGGGGCTTCAGACACCACGGGAGCCAGCTGATGTGGCAGCATCACCCCCGTGGTCCTGACCCCTTTAAACTGGGCTTCTTCACCAGCCTGGCTGACATATAATAGCCAAGGTCAAGCTTCAGAGTTCTGCAGGTGGATTTTAAATTCTGGTGACCAGTCCCAGGGCTCAGCACAGCCACCTCTCTGGGATGTGAGGCTATAACAAATGACATAAGAGATGCACAACCCCAGGCCCACAAAGGCACTAACCCTCCCCCTCAAGTCACCTGCAGGTTCTGCGCCCCCCCGAGCTCAACGCACAGCCAGGCTGCGGGTGGTGTGCTCAGGGGTGGTTGTGGGGGGACTCCAAGGAGTCCTGGGCCCCAACAGCAGAAGGACCTGGGAGGGTCCCTTGGCCAAGGCATGATGGCTGTGATGTTGTATGTTATCTTAATGGCAACTCAATAAAGCTTATTTCTTATTTATTCTATTTCAATACAAAATACAAAACTGTATAGATTATACATGGCAGAATTATGTACACGTAAGGATAAATTTACTCAGCAGAGAGTTTCTAGAATATGTCTACAAAGATGGGCTGCAATCCTCTTCAACATCACATCTTGGCCTCCTTAAGGAGGCATTTCTGTGTCGTTGGCACAAAGTATAGAGAACGGTAAAAGATGCCATGGAAACCCTGATGCTGGGAAAGACTGAAGGTGAGAGGAGAAGGGGACGACAGAGGATGAGATGGTTGGATGGCATCACCGACTCCATGGACACGAGGTTGAGTAAACTCCGGGAGTTGGTGATGGACAGGGAGGCCTGCAGTGCTGCAGTCCATGGGGTCTCAAAGAGTCAGACACGACTGAGCGACTGAACTGAACTGAACTGAAGGGCTGGTAATGAAGCAGGGGAGCCCATCCACATTGAGCCTAACCAAGCCTCACACTATGCCACCTCAGATCCCAGGGGAAGTCAGTCGGCTTACTGTGTTACGTTTAAAGGATACCTTCTTCTGCATTCCACTGGTCAAAGAACCTCAGTCCCTTTTTGCCCTAGAGTGGACAAACCCAGATACAAAAGAAACCTGACAATATACTTCGACTCAACTCCCCCTATAAGATTTACAGATAGCCTGTATATTTTCAGGAATACCTTGGCACAACACCAGAGTTAAAGTTAACAGATGGAGTTACTCTGGAATATGCACAGGATCTTTTAGTAACAAGTTTTTCAAAGAAGGCATAGGATGAGAACACTTTTAAGACTCTAACTCATTTATGGAAAAAGGGTTACTGGGTGTCTAAAGTTAAGGTACAAATTTCTAAATAGAGGGTTCAGTATCTGGGATGTGTGCTTGCCCCAGGAAAGAGGTTTATTTCTGCTGATAAAATGGTGTTAATTCAAAGGTTAAAGTCATGAAAAACAGTAAAACAGCTTAAGGCCTGCTTGCAGATAACTGGATATTGCTGGATTTGGATTCCTGGTTATAAGCCAGATGTCCAAATGCTGTATGAGCTTCTAAAACAAAACACAGCAAGTGGACCATTAAATTGGAGGGGATACAGGAGAACAAGTCTTCCAAACTCTAAAAGGAAAATTATCAGGCCCCCTTGCTCTGGGGTTGCCTAATTTAGAAAAATCATTTTTTCCTCTTTGTGACTAAAGAAGAGGGTATGGCCGTTGGTGTGTTAACCCAGCATTTAGGACCTATAGATCAATCTGTTGCATGTCTATCTAAGAGTCTGGACCAGACAGCAGCAGGATGGCCAGCCTGTCCATGGGCAGTGACAGCAACTGCCTTATTAGTATTCAGCAGATGACACTAAGCTGACGCTGGGCTAAAGGATATCAGTGCTCACATCCAGTCAGGTGGTCAGTTTTAACAAGCAAAGGGAAACCACTGGATGGCCAGAGTACACATTAAGACCAAATACTGTGCTTTAATTCCAGATAATTCTGCTAATGTTCCTCAACTACTGAGTTATATGCATGAAGAGACAGAGGCCCTAAATGATCCTCTCCCAGATTTAGGACTATTGTGGGAAAATGGTTTGGGTCTTCAAGATCCTGGCTGAAATTTTGGAACAGGAACTACGAGGCCTCTGTGTTTGTGTGTTCATATGTGTCTACATGTGTGTTATTCAGCTCAGTTCAGTTGCTCAGTCGTGTCAGACTCTTTGTGACCCCATGGACCCCAGCATGCCAGGCCTCCCTGTTTATCACCAACTCCTGGAGCCTACTCAAACTCATGTCCATCGCATCGGTGATGCCATCCAACCATCTATCTCATCCTCTGTCGTCCCCTTCTTCTCCCGCCTTCAATCTTGCTCAGCATCAGGGTCTTTTCTAATGAGTCGGTTCTTCACATTAAGGGGCCAAGTATTGGAGTTGCAGCTTCAGCATCAGTCCTTCCAATGAACATTCAGGACTGATCTCCTTTAGGAAGGACTGGTTGGATCTCCTTGCAGTCCACGGGACTCTCAAGAGTCTTCTCCAACACCACAGTTCAAAAGCATCAGTTCTTCAGTGATCAGTCTTCTTTATGGTTCAACTCTCTCATCCATACACGACTACTGGAAAAACCACAGCGTTGACTACATGGACCAAGACTGAAGACTGAGCCAGAAGGAAACAGAAAATATGAACAGACCAACCACAAGCACTAAAGTTGAAACTGTGGTTTTAAAACTCCTAACAAACAAAAGTCCAGGACCTGATCACTTCACTGGCAAATTCTATCAAATGTTTGAAGAAGAGTTAACACCGATCCTTCTGAAACTGCTCCAAACAATTGCAGAGGAAGAAAACTCCCAAATTCATTCTATGAGGCCACCATTACCGATACTAAAACCAGACCAAGACACCACAAAAGAGAAAAGTACAGGCCGATATCATTAATAAACACAGATGCAAATCCTCAACAAAATATGGAAAATCTGCATTCAGCATACATTAAAAGGATCATATATCATGACCAAGTGGGACTTAGTCCAGGATGCAAGGATTTTTCAATATCTACAAATCAATCAGTGTGATAATATCACATCAACAAATTGAAGAATAAAAACCGTATGATCGGGGCTTCCCTGGTGGCTCAGTGGTAAAGAATCTGCCCGCCAATACAGGAGACGAGCTGGATCCCCGATCCGGGAATATCCCACATGTCGTGACAGAACTAAGCCTGTGCACTGCAACAGTTAAGCCTGTGCTCCAAAGCCCAGGAGCTGCAATTACTGAGCCCACACACCCCATCTCCTGAAGCCCGCACACTGCCACTGCTGCAGCCTGCTGATCCTAGTGCCCCTGTTCCGCAACAAGAGAAGCTGCTGCAAACAGGAACCAATGCAACACAGCTCGAGAGGAGCCCCTGCTCTCCCCAACAGGGAGAGAAAAGCCTGCAAAGCAACGAAGATCTAGCACAGCCAAAATCAAACGAATTACTTTTTTAAAAAATCATACGATTTTCTCACTAGATGCAGAAAAAGGTTTTTGACAAAATTTAGCACCCGTTTATGATTAAAAAAAAAAAAAAACTCTCCAGAAAATGGGCAAAGAGAGAACATATCTCAACATAATAAACGCCATATACAACAAACCTACAGTTAACAGCATGATCAATGGTGAAAGGCTGAAAGCATTTCCTCTAAGATCAGGAACAATACAAGGATGTTCACTCTCATCAGTTTTATGCAACACTGTTTTGAAAGTCCAAGCTATGGCCATCACAGGGAAAAAAAAAATTAGGTTGGTGCAAAAGTAATTGCAGTTTTGCATTATTGAGCTCTGCCATTTGATAATGGAATACATTCTTAAATAAACATGCTCACAATATACATCATTTTAATGCTTATTTCTTGCTTTATTTTTTTGCTAATAACTTATTACTTGCGGTTTATTTTATATTTATTTTAGACTAGGGAAATGATGTTAGACAAAAACCAAAACCAAACGATTTTCATACTCAGTTTCAAAATGGGTGGTAAACAGTGAAGACAACCTGCAACATCCACCACGCATTTGGCCCAGGAGCTGCCAACAGAACATGCAGTGCAGGGGCGCCTTAGGAAGTTTTGGAAGCGACAAGAGCCTTGAAGATGAGGAGCATAGTGGCCAGCCATCAGAAGTTGACAACAACCGAGAGCATCATTGAAACTGATCCTCTTACAACTACATTAAAAACTGCCCAAGAACTCAACACTGATCATTCTATGGTCATTTGGCATTTGAAGCACATTGGAAAGGTAAAAAAGCTCATTAAGTGGGTGTCTCATGAGCTAACCAAAAATTTTAAAAAATCGTCGTTTTGAAGTGTCATCTCAGTTCAGTTGCTCAGTCATATCCAACTCTTTGCAACCCCATGAGCTGCAGCACGCCAGGCCTCCATGTCCCATCACCAACTCCTGGAGCCTGCCCAAACTCATGTCCATTGAGTCGGTGATGCCATCCAACCATCTCATCCTCTGTCACCCCCTTCTCCTCCTGCCCTCAATCTTTCCCAGCATCAGGGTCTTTTCAAATGAGTCAGCTCTTCGCATCAGGTTGCCAAAGTATTGGCTTTCAGTTTCAACATCAGTCCTTCCAATGAACACCCAGGACTGATCTCCTTTAGGATGGACTGGTTGGATCTCCTTGCAGTCCAAGGGACTCTCAAGAGTCTTCTCCAACACCACAGTTCAAAAGCATCAATTCTTCGGCACTCAGCTTTCTTTATAGTCCAACTCTCACATCCATACATGACCACTGGAAAAACCATAGCCTTGAGTAGACGGACCTTTGTTGACAAAGTAATGTCTCTGCTTTTTAATATGCTATCTAGGTTGGTCATAACTTTCCTTCCAAGGAGTAAGCATCTTTTAATTTCATGGCTGCAATCACCATCTGCAGTAATTTTGGAGCCCCCTCAAAATAAAGTCAGCCACTGTTTCCACTGTTTCCCCATCTACTTGCCATGAAGTGATGGGACCAGATGCTATGATCTCAGTTTTCTGAATATTGGGCTTTAAGCCAACTTTTTCACTCTCCTCTTTTACTTTCATCAAGAGGCTCTTTAGTTCTTCTTCACTTTCTGCCATAAGGGTGGTGTCATCTGTGTTTCTGAGGTTATTGATATTTCTCCCGGCAATCTTGATTCCAGCTTGTGCTTCATCCAGCCCAGCGTTTCTCATGATGTAGTCTGCATATAAGTTAAATAAGCAGGGTGACAATATACAGCCTTGACGTACTCTTTTTCCTATTTGGAACCAGTCTGTTGTTTCATGTCCAGTTCTAACTGCTGCTTCCTGACCTGCATGCAGGTTTCTCAAGAGGCACGTCAGGCGGTCTGGTATTCCCATCTCTTTCAGAATTTTCCAGTTTATTGTGATCCACAAAGTCAAAGGCTTTGGCATAGTCAATAAAGCAGAAATAGATGTTTTTCTGGAACTCTCTTGCTTTTTCGATGATCCAGCGGATGTTGGCAATTTGATCTCTGGTTCCTCTGCCTTTTCTAAAACCAGCTTGAACATCTAGAAGGAAGCGTCATCTAGGTAACAACAGTGCACCATTTCTTGATTGAATTGTGATATGCGACAAAAAGTGGATTTTGTATGACAACCGGTGACAACCAGCTCAGTGGTTAGACTGAGAAGAAGCTCCAAAGTACTTCCCAAAGCCAAACCTGCACCTAAAAAAGGTCATGGTGCTGTGAGAACACCAAAATTGCCACTAGCTGTTGAACAACCATTGACAGGAGGACCCTGGAACCCACCAAAAAAGATATTCCCCGTCCAAAGAAGAGGATGACAGAGAACGAGATGGTTGGATGGCATAACCGACTCAATGGACATGGATTTAAGTGAACTTCAGGAGACGGTGAAGGACAGGGAAGCCTGGCATGCTACAGTCCATGGGGGTGCAAACAGTCGGACATGACTAAGTGACTAAACAACAACAAAAGACAAAGAAGAAGCCACAGTGAGACTGTAGGAGGCACACAATCACGATAAAATCAAATCCCATACACACCGTATCTGCCCATCTGCAGATAACTGGATTAAAGCTTTACTGAGCAAGGCCCTGCCCACCAGAACAAGACCCAGTTTTTTCTATTGGCAGTCCTATCAGGAAGCTTAAACAAGCCTCTTAGCCTCCTCCATCAGAAAGCAGACAGAAGAAGCAAGAAGAAGGACAATCCAACAGAGGCTAAAACAAAAACCATATTACAGAAAAGCAGTCCAATGAAAAAGCAGAAAGTTATGTCTCAGATGAAGGCACAAGATAAAACACCAAAAAAACAACTAATGAAGTGGAGACAGGCAACTTTCCAGAAAAAGAATTCAGAATAATGATAGTGAAGATGATCCAGGATCTCAGGAAAACAATGGAGAAGATGCAAGAAATGTTTACCACAGACCTACAACAATTAAAGAAGAGACAAGAGATGAGTAATACACTAGAAGGAATCAACAGGAGAATAACAGAGGCTGAAGAACGGATCGATGACCTGGAGGGAAGAATGGTGGCAATCACTGCCACAAAACAGAATATCGAAGGAAAAAAAAGAAAAGAAATGAAGACAGCCCAAGAGACCTCTGGGACAACATTAAACACCAACATTTGCATTATAGGGGTCCCAGCAGGAGATGAAGAGAGAGAGAAAGGACCTGAGAAATTATTTGAAGAATAAGCTGAAAACTTGCCTAACATGAGAAGGGAAATAGTCAACCAAGTCCAGGAAGCAGAGAGAGTCCCAGGCAGGATAACCCAAGGAGGAACACACGGAGACCCGCAGTGATCAAAGTGACAAAAACTAAAGACAAAGTAAAACACTAGAGGCAACAAGGGGAAAAGGACAGATAACGCACAAGGGGACTCGCATCAGGCTCTCAGCTGATTTCCAACAGAAACTCTGCAAGTCAGAAGGAAATGGCATGATACTTCTAAAGTGAGGAAAGGGAAAAACCTACAATCAAGAATACTCAACCCAGCAAGACTCCTTCAGATTCGATGGAGAAATCAAAAAACCTTCCAGACAAGCAAAAGTCAACCGAATTCAGCAACACCAAACCAGCTTTACAACAAATACTAAAGGAACTTCTCTAGGCAGGAAACACAAGAGAAGGAAGAGACCTACAGAAAAGAAACCCAAAACAATTAAGAAAACAGTAATAAGATCATACATATTGATAACTGCCTTAAGTATAAATGGATCAAACACATCAACAGAAGGACACAGACTGGCTGGCAATGCACTCCCACTTATCACACCGCTCTGCCCGACGCCCGGCCAAAACTGTCCCGATTATTTCAGAGGTAGGTTAATCATGCTCCCATTATGGCTGCAACTGTAATTATCTTTTGTTTTTTTTGTATTGACTGTGAAAACGGATAAACATCTTTCACTATTGTGATTATGTAATTATTACTCACTTAATACCATTGTATCATAATTTGTCAACAGAAAAATAACAGAGCTCCGTATCACTAAAACTAACTAGAAAAGCCTGCAATCACTTTATAAAATCAGAAATCACTTTAGATACATCAGAATTATCTTGAAATTTTTTGAAAAACACAAATGCCCAAGTATCGCTTTTTTTCCTCCAGAGCTCCAGATATGTTTCTAATGAGCAGTTATGTTTAAAAAATACTAGACTATATGATGATCTTTTATCTAGTTTGTTTCACTCTTTCTATTTCACATTCAGGGCTCCCATTTCATTTAGTTTATGTTTTCCAATTTCTCCATCTCTTCTTTTTTTTTTGAAGTTCTTTCTCAAGCCTTTATTTAGCCTAGTAGAAAAGCTTTTTCATACATCTATATAAATAATATGTATAAAATATGTTTTAGAAAACTTACGATTTTGCCTAACTAAATTTATGACATTTAGATTCCACTTGATCTGCACCTGAAACACTGTTAGTCAACTATACTTCAATAAGATATAAGAAAATAATAAAGGAGATAACCGACAAGAACCTACTGTATAGTACATGGAACTCTGCTCAATATTCTACAGGAACCTAATTGGGAAAAGAATTTGAAAAAGAATAGAAACACGTACGTGTATAACTCAATCACTTTGTTGTACACCTGAAAATAACGCTGTCAAATAACTGTACTCCAATATAAAACAAAAAGTTTAAAAAAATAAAAATAAAAAGGTCATGGTCACTGGTGGTCTGTTGCTGATCTGACCCACTACAGCTTTTTGAATCCTGGCGAAACCATTAATCTGAGAAGTATGCTCAGCAAACCGATGAGATGCACCAAGAACCGCAATGCCTGCAGCCAGTATTGGTCAATGGAAGGGACCCGATTCTTCTCCACAACAATGCCCAATCACACGTCACACAACCAACGCCTCAGAGGTTGAACAAATTGGGCTATGAAGTTCTGCCTCATTCGCTGTATTCACCTCATCTCTCGACACCCGACTACCACTTCTTCAAGCATCTCAACACTTAGTGCAGGGAAAAACACTTGTTCTACAACCAGCAGGAGGAAGGAAATGCTTTCCAAGAGCTCACTGAATCCTGAAGCACAGATTTTTATGCTACAGGAGTAAACAAACATGTCTCATTGGCAAAACTGTGTTGACTGTAACTGTTCCTATTTTGATTAGTAAGGATGGATTTGAGCCTAGTTATTATAATTTAGAAGTCACAATCTAAAAGTGCAATTAATTTTTGTATGAACCTATTAAAGGAATCCAAAGTGGAAAAGAAGTTAAACTGTCACTGTTTGTAGATGACATGATACTATACATAAAAAATCCTAAACATGCTACCAGAAAACTACTGGAGCTCATCAATGATTTTGTAAAGGTGCAGGTTACAAAATACACAGCAATCTGGTGCATTTCTGTATACTAAGAACATAGATCAGAAAGAGAAATTCAAGAAACAATCGATCTGCTACTGCATCAAAAAAACTAAACTACTCAAAATAAATTACCTAAGGAGACAAAAAAACCTGTCCTCTGAAAACTTAAGATGCTGATGAAAGAAATCAAAGAAGATACAAACTGATGGAAAGATATTCCATGTTTGTGGATTTGAAGAATCAATATTGTCAAAATGACTATATTACACAAGGCAATCTACAAATTCAATGCAATTCCTATCAAATTACCAATGTCAATTTTCACAAAACTAGAATAACAAAAAAAAATCTTAAAATCTGTGTAGGACACAAAGAGCCTGAAAACTCAAAGCAATCTTAAGAAAAACAGAGCTGGAGGAAATTAGGGTCCTTGACTTCAAACTATACTACAAAGCCACAGTCATCAAAGCGGTATGGTGGGACTTCCTTGGAGGTCCAGTGGTTAAGAATCCACTTGCCAATGCAGGGGACATGAATTTGATCCCTGGTCTGCAAATATCCCACATTCCAAAGGGCAACTAGGCCCATACGCCACAACTACTGAGTCTGCGTGTTCCAACTACTGAAGCCTGCTTGCTGAGGGCCCATGCTACCAGAGAAGCCACCGCAACGAGAAGTCCCTGTGGCGCATTGGACAGCAGCCCCCACTCACACAGCTAGAGAGCCCGCACACAGTAACAAAGACCCAGCACAGCCAAACCAAGTAAACAAAGAGCACGCTTGTAAAAACCAGCATGGGATCGGCATAAACATAGAAATATAGACCAGTACAACAAAACGGAGAGCCCAGAAGCAAACCCATGCGTTTATGGTCAATTGATGCATGACAACGGAGGCAAGGCTATACCAGTCTCTTCAACAAGTGCTGGGAAAACTGGACAGCTATATGCAATAATATAAAATTACATCATTGTTTAACACTATACACAAAAAAGAAGCTCAAAATGGACTAAAGATCTAAATGTGACACTATAACTCCTAGAGGAAAACATAGGCAAAGCACCCTCTGACATAAATCTTAACAATATCTTTTTCAATCTGGCTCCCATAATTATGGAAATAAAAACAAAAATAAACAAATGGGACCTCATTAAGCTCAAAAGCTTCTGCACAGCAGAGGAAACCATAAACAAAACAAAGACAATCCACAGAATGGGACAAAATAATTGCAAATGACATGACCGATAAGGGATTAGTCTCCAAAATTTACAAACAGCACGTGAGGCTTAATATCGTCCAAACAGACAACCCAATCAAAAAATGGTTAGAAGACCTAAACGGATGTTTCTCCAAACAAGACATACAGATGGTCAAGAGTCACATGAAAAGAGGCTCAACGCTGCTGTTAGAGAAATGCAAATCAAAACTCAAAACGAGGTATCACCTCACACAAAAAAGAAGATCGGTCAGACTGATCATCATCAAACAATCCACCAACAGGGGACTTCTCTGGTGCCTCAGCGGTTAAGAATATGCCTGCCAATGCAAGGGACACAGGTTCCATTCCTGATCTGGGAAATAAGACCCCACATGCTGTGGGGCCATGAAGTCTGTGTGCCACAACTACGGAGCCCACACCGTGGAGGCCTGGAGCTGTAACCGCCGCAGCCCACATGCAACAATGAAGACCCAATGCAGTCATAATAAGTACATGAATTTAAATGTACCAAAAAAGAATGATAAAGATTCATTGATTCTCTCCCCTCCCATAGGTCGTGAGTAACCCTATGTACGGAGAAGGCAATGGCGACCCACTCCAGTGTTCTTGCCTGGAGAATCCCAGTGACGGGGGAGCCTGGTGGGCTGCCGTCTATGGGGTCGCACAGAGTCGGACATGACTGAAGCGACTTAGCAGCAGCAGCAGCAGCAGCAACCCTATGTACAGGGATGCCAAAACCACCAGATAAACATGGTTGCTCAAACCTTTTCTTGAATTGTACTGAATTGTAAGTGGAACTCTGTAAACAGATAAATGATTTCTGACAAGCTTTCAAACACTCTTAAAAGAAAATCCACAAAGAAATGCTGGAGAGGATGTGAAGAGACGAGAACCCTCCTACAGTGGTGGGAATGTAAACTGGTACAGCCACTATGGAGATTCCTTAGTAAAAACTAAAACAAAAGCTACCATATGACCCTGCAATCCCAGTCCTGGGAACATACCCAGAGAAGAAAACGATCCTAAAGGACACATGCAGCCCGATGTTCACTGCAGCACTGTTAAAAATAGCCACGACATGGAAGCAACCTACATGTCCATCGACAGAGGAGAGGATAAAGAACATGTGGTTCATATATACAAATGGAATATTACTCAGCCACAAAAAGAATAAACTAATGCCGTCTGCAGCAACATGGATGGACCTCGAGACTGTCATACTGAGTGAACTTAAGTCAGTGCCAGAAAGAGAAATATCATGATATCTCTTACATTCAGAATCTAAAAAGAAATGATACAAATGAACTTATTTATAGAACAGAAACACACTCACCAACTTAGAGGAGAAACTTATGGTTACCCGTGGGGAAGGATCGCGGCGGGGAGGGATATCTAAGTTAGTTTGGGATGACAGGTACTCACTGCTGTATTTCCAATGGAAAACCAATAAGGACCTACTGTAGAGTTCAGGGAACTTTGCTCAATGTTATGTGGCAGCCTGGATGGGAGGGGAGTTTGGGGGAGAATGGATACCTGTGTGTGTATGACTGGGTCTTTTTGCTGTCCATCTGAAACTATCCCAACATTGTTAATCAGCTATATTCTAAAATAAAAAAATGCTCAAATAAAAAAAAAAGAGTGCTCACAAAATCAACAGTGTAGGCATACAATAAATATTTGGTGAAAAAACTGTTAGAAACTGAAAAAAATTCATTAACTGGAAGCTAACTAACACAAAATGTAAAGGAAGATTTCCTGACTCACACACAGTTTGACTTTATCACAGCACATAAGCTGCATCAAGGCCTTTTCTTCTCTTAATCTCACTACGGTGCTTTCACTAAAGAGATCATGCTGCACAATTCCCCCCCTAATACTTCACCCCAGCTGTGTAGGTCTCTTTCCTGTTTATCCAGGTTGCACTGAACTTTACTTCTGCCTTCCAGGGTAAGCATTCCTCTCATATGACCTTCAGTCTCAGCTGAAACAGTAATGAACTGATTCCTCCGTTTCAGACAAGGAATTAAAACCAGCATCAGAGCCAGTAGCCTTGAAAGATCATTTTAAACGTCCTTTTAGGTTAATGTCAAATCACTGAAAACTGTCCCCTGAGTGCAACACTAAAGTGAGTTATTCAACTGAGTATTAATACAGAAACATTCACAAAACTCACAAAAGGTCTGTGTAGAACAGACATGCAAGCGAAGCAGCTTTCCGTATAATTAAATATGACTTTTTAATGGTCACACTCAATAGTCATCACAGAAATGTAAATTAGCCCAAGGGACAAATCTCGTGGACTGGCAACCTGACAACGCAGGAGTCCATTTCAGGGTCACAGCCGGTACTGTGCACGCGGGGACAGGCACTCCACCTGACGCTGATGGGAGGGAAATCGGGCTGCAGTTTGGAGGGGAAAGCACACATGCAACCCCTTAAAGACAAACATCCTGAGGCTATTATTTCTAGAAACACGCTCTAAGGAAACAATTATGGATTCTCATGACGCTTTGCTCATGCCACAATGCCGCTTTCACAGGGCAGGAGGCTGACTGAAGCAGCCAGCCCATCCACACTTGAGGTGCTAATTCAGCCTCAAAGCTGAGGCTGGAGCTGTGTTTGCTGCCTTGGAAAGATGTGGGCAAGTGCAACAGCAAGACCTGTGCCCGCAAATGCCATCTTTCATAGAAGCATACTTTATCTATTATCTATAAAGGTAGAGAGTACAGTAAGAAATGCACTAAAATGTCACTGTTCACTAACTCTGGGTTAATGATGGGGTTATGGATGCTTGGTTTTTTCTTTTAACTTGTTGCATGCTTCCAATTTTCATGTAAGAATACTTATTACTAGTATAAAACAAAAATATGACACATTTTTCTTCTTTCTTTTTTTGGCGTCCAGGCGAAGTGCTTCTGTCAGGAAACATGCCTGATGTGTGTGCAGCTACCAGGAAGGTCAAATCACTGCACGGCAGATACAACCCACCAAGACGGCTTCACGGAAATCACCTCCAGGCCCAGCAGCCAGCTGCTGCGATGACCTGGCGTCCACAAATTCACTCCAAACAGCAGCAACTGAAGTATCGCAAGGAAGGGGCTGACACAGAGAAAGAGTGGGTCCTGAAGTAGAGCCCGCAGAGCTGAGCCCCTGCCACCACCACCTGGGAACCTCCCCGAGCCATCTCCCCCACAATGAGACGTGAGACTAGTCAGGCTGCCATGAGGGAAAAGAGAACTTTATGTGAAAATGATTACAAAGCTAAGCACTCAGGGGCGCCCCCAGTCAAGAGCATCATTCTGTCCCTCTCTGTCAATGGCACCCAGATCCTCCACTGAGGGGCCCTCCCACCCTCTCCTACCTGGTCCAGGAGTGCGGGGCCCTACGCTGGCTTCGGGGGGCTCAGGACCCAGACTAGGCCAGACCAAGGAATCGCCCTGCGTCTTCTCCAGCTGAGCTCTCCCCATGCTGGGCTTGCTAAGTGAGAGCGGCTGGGAGCCTCGCTCAGCGACCACACAGGCCGGCCACCCAGGAGTGAGGACAAGGGAGGTCCTGACGCCGTCTCAACACCCGGACCCCACGCACCTGGGCTGGAAACTGATGCCGGGCACTGGTGTAACAGGCCAATTCACACTCCTCACACACAGGCCTGTAAGCCTGGCTGAGTTGGGTTTCTAGAACGTGCCAGCCTTAGAGAGGTCTCTCTCATCCTGTGGAACACTAATTAGCTTGCTCACTAGGAAAATTAAAGCCGCAAGCAGAGAACTTTATTGAGGACACTGGAAAACAAAAGCGCGGGGCGGCA
Organism: Okapia johnstoni; assembly: GCA_024291935.2. Classification (NCBI taxonomy): domain Eukaryota; kingdom Metazoa; phylum Chordata; class Mammalia; order Artiodactyla; family Giraffidae; genus Okapia; species Okapia johnstoni. The sequence goes on from JAGTYA010000025.1 coordinate 11,808,628, forward strand.
GCAGGACTGTCTGGGGATGGAGGGGAATCCGGGAAACTAGTCCTGGTCACGAACATAGTGTGTGAACTAACCTATCAGGCTACGGGCAGGCTTGATTCGCTGGCAGAGCAGGGATGTACATTCTACTTTTTTTCCCTTCTTTGTTGAGACCAGTCTTTTCACCCAAAATGTCAGAGAATCATAGTATTTTAAAGCTGGATAAGAGATCAATCTATCACTCCCATGGTCTCATTCAAGGACGAAGAGGCCGAAGCCAAGGTTAGAAAGGTCACAGCCCTCATCACGGGCCAGGCGCGGACGTCAGGCCCCTGAGGACCACTCCTGGAACAGGCCCTGGCTCCAGCTCCTCCAGGCCTGAAAGAAACGACGCACAGAACAGGCCCCAGGACAACCCCACGCACTGTTCCCTCTTTGACACACACCATCACAGGGCTCAGGGCAAGGCCTGCTCAGGAGGCCCTGATCCCAGACTGGGCTCTGCCGCACATAAGCCACCTGACCTCGAACAAAGCTCACAACCTCTCAGCCTCAGTCTCAGCACGTGTGCTGCCCTGCTGAGCCCACAGAGCAGTTGTGAAGTGCAGGGAACTATGCAAGGCGCAAACACTGTGAAAAAAACAGTGTCAAGTCCTACACAAGACCTAAGACATTACTGCTGGGCTCTAGTAAAATCACTGAGCTGAGAGGCAACAGGAGAGGGAGACAGCCAAGGTCTGGAGTCTGACGGCAACGGTTTGCATTCTGGTTCTTGCACTTATTAGCTGGGCTGTTACCCAGACTCCACTAACCTCAGTTTGTCCACTGGTCAAATGGGAATAACAATAAATACTTCAATGCTTCTGTAAAGATTAAATGAGGTAACACAGCACAACACCCAACTTGGTGCCTAGCAGAACTCGGAGCTGGACTCGCGGGTACAAGTCCTCAATACTGAAGCAGCCTGCAGCACGGCCGCCAGCCATCGAGGCCGCTGCTGCACGCGCAGTCTGCGAGGCTCACCCTGAACTCTGGGCAGACTCCCCACCCTGGCAAGCCCTCTGCAGGCCTCTGTGTCTCCCCGACCTGAGCAGCAACCCCACGAATGATGCCCTCCCCTCTCCCAGAGACCCTGGAGGGAAGCCTCTGACTCTCCAGGTTGGGAGCAGAGGGTGAGGGGAGTGCACGCACGGGTCTACCCTAGGCCTTGCTCTCGGGGCAAGACCCACCTCATACAGACCAGCCCCACGGCCTCAACACTCTGCGCCTGCCACAGCCTCAGAGAGTAGCCCCTGCACTATGAGAACACAGAGGCAGGCCCGGCAAGCTTACCTCAGGGCCATCGCCAGCACAGAGATGTCCCCCCCGGGGGGAGAATTAGGAAAAGGCGTGCCCTCCATCCAGCCAGGGGCCCAGCGCGGGGACACAGGCTGGACTGCAGCCCCCCTGCCAGGGCACCACCAGCATGGAAACTGGCAGGGGCCCCGTCCCCAACGGGAGCCTCTCAAGGACAGTCTCTCCGGCAGGGGCTAAGGAGGACCCAGCCACAGGCAGTCGGAATGGAGAGCTGGGACAGGGTGAGGGCGTCGCAGGCCTGGGGGTCAGGCTGGAGCCACAGTCAGTAAGAAGACTGACTCTCAACACAGCTCCATCACACAGCGGCTACGACCTTGGGAAGGCACTGAGCACCCCTGTGCACACCCAGTCTCACGTCCACCAAGCGGGCTGACAGCAGGCTAATTTGATGGGGCGGTGGCAGGACGGAGGAGGTGGGCCAGACAGCAAGGGTGTCTGCTGCAGAGCCAAGACGTGCAGCCTGGATCCCACGGTCCCCTTTCTCCAGAGATCTTCTTGGCCGCACGGAGAAGAGACTAAGCTGGGGAAAGTACAAGGCTGTGGGCAAGCGGAGCAACAGGGGAGGGGCAAGGACAGAGCCCTCCCTGGTCCCGGCCCGAGCAGCCATGTGTCTCCCCACCGTTCAGGGGTGAACAGCACAGACCAGGAAGCACACTGTGTGCAGCCGGCGGGAGGACCTGTCACACCCAGTGAGTGGCGGCCAGTTACTCAGAGTCCTGGGAGGCCACTGGGAGGAGAGAGTCCGCGTGCGGGAAGGCAGGGGCAGAGCAAAGCTGAGCTCGTCAGGCTGGCCACCCCACCGCTGTCCCAGGACGGCCCAGGCGCACAGCTGCTCCTTCCCGACGGACCCTCTTAGCGACTGCTCCTCTCCCACCAAAACCCCAAGAGTCTGGACAAAAGGGGAAGACCCCTCACAGTACCACGGAGGACAGGGAGCACACCTCAACGAGGAGAGGACAGACTACCCAGAAGCACTGCCTCAGGCAGGCTTCCTGGTAGCTCAGCTGGTAAAGAATCTGCCCACAGCGAAGAAGACCTGGGTTTGATCCCTGGGTCGGGAAGATCCCCTGGAGGATGGCATGGCAGCCCACTCCAGTATTCTTGCCTGGAGAATCCCATGGACAGAGGAGCCTAGCGGGCTACAATCCATAGGGTCACAAAGAGTAGGACACGACTGAGCGCAACACAGCTGCTGCGGCCACAGCCCTCCACACAGATGAGCTCCATCCCTACCCTACACCCGGCCCGAGCAGATGACAGCCAGCAGACAGTTACAAGCAAAACCTAAGCTGCAAAAGAACAGAAGAAATAAAGCGGCATCTATCTCATAGAGGGAAAGGCTTTTCTAAACAAAACACGTAAGAACATTTCAAAAGGAAGACTGTCAAAGCTTAAAGATTTTCACTTGTGTATGTCAAGTGTTAATATAATAAAAAGTAAGCAATAAACTGGAAAAAACTTTCTATTTATGTCAGACACTAAGTTTGTATCCCTTTTATATCAAGACTTGTACAGTGATAAGCAAGCCTCAAAAAAAATGGAAATGTAATAATAACAGCTAACATTTCCATGTTATCTCATAACACATTTAATATTAAGTGTTAAGTACTTCAAAAATATACTATTGCATTTAAACCTCACAGTGCTGTGATCCTATTTCCCTCAAGAGAAAACAGGCTTAGATTGACACCTGCCCAAAATCACAGGGCTGGAGCTTTGGACTCTGCCTGACTCCAAAGTTTGCTCTGAATTGCACGTGTTTCAAATCAAAAAGAACTAGACTATATAATACATTCAGTGTGTGTGTGTTTCAAATTACACACACTTCAGTTACAATCCATTGTTGTTTATAGTCACTCAGTCGTGTCCAACTCTGTGACCTCAAGGACTCCACCAAGCTCCTCTGTCCGTGACATTTCCCAGGCAAGAATACTGGAGTGAGTTGCCATTTCCTTCTCCAGGGGATCTTCCTGACCCAGGGACTGAACCCACGTCTCTGCATCTGCATTGGCGGGCGGATTCTTTACTGCTGAGCCACCAGAGAAGCCCCACAGTAAAAACTCACCAGCCATTAGTTTTGTGTATCAAACTGACAAAGATCTTCAAGTCAGAGAATTCAGTGATGGGAAGGGTCCAGAGCATGGCATTCACCCCCCCCCGGGCATGCAAACTGGAGCGCCCTTTCTGGAGGCCGCTCTGGCCACACTGAACACAAGCCTGCAGAAGAGGCACGTCCACGTCAGGCCCCGCCCGTCCTCCGCCGGGGACCCACCCCGTGAACCGTCCGCAGTCCCACCCAGACTCCTCGACAGGCTGGGGAAGCACAGCCGGCAACAGGGAGCCTGGAGGAGCTGAAGCCCGAGCACCGACCCTCTGCCCTCGGCCCCGTCACCTCACTGCTGGGGTCAGGACCCCTGCTCCCCAATCCCTCCCCACACAGGAGAGGCTCCTGCTGTCTGTGCCTTTCTTTGCCCCCTGTGGGTGGGGCGCTGAACACTCTGCTGCCAGGAGCCCCGGACTTCCCGGGTCGCTACCCCGTGCTGATCCCTTGGTGAGCCCACTGTCTGTGAACGACCCTCCCTGGTCTCTCTGCTCCCAGCTGCTTCAGGATCTGCAGACATGGCCTAGTCCAAGAACCACACCGCACACAACCAGTCCCCAACTTGGCACAGACACAGCATCGAGAAACCCTGGTCACGAAGCATGAATCTCTTAAGAAGGTGGACCCCAAGTTCCTGAGGAACATGCGCTCTGCCCAGAAGCACAGCAGGGAGGGCCTCGAGACGACGCAGGCCGTGAGTGCACCTGCCGGGGCTGTCAAGGCTCACAAAGAGCCCAAGGAGTCTGAGCCCCAGGTCCCCACGGGCGGCAGCGCACGCTTGGGGGACTCACCTACACCGCTCATCTGAAGCCCGGCAACGTGCTGGTGCCCATGTCACCAAGGGTCCTGAAGTCCCAGGCCAAGGCTTGAACCAAGGCCCAGGCACCGTAGCTACAGTTGCGGCTCTCCCAAAGGCGCCCAGGCCCCCCCACAGGCTCCAGAGTACAGGCCGCCGTCTGCCGGTGGGAGGACAGGACGACTGGTGTGACCCCCGGGCTGCTGTCTGCACGGGACTGGTGTGCTCCTGGACATTGGTACAATAAACCTGAGGCAGGAAGTGTCCAACAACAACAACAAACCCACCAAAACACACCCTCCTTGGATGGCCTCAGTGTGGGCATGACTTGTTTCTGGGATGCTGGGGTGCTGATTGATACATCTTTAGACCTAGCAATTTGACTCTAGAAGTTTATCCCAAGAAACAACCAGAAAAGTGCAAAGATACATACGGGTTTTTGCAGCATCATCACAAGTGGAAACTAGGGCTCCCCTGGTGGCCCCGTGGTTAACAAGCCATCTGCCCATGCATGGGACACAGGTGCCGTTCACGGTCTGGGACGATCCCAGAAGCCAAAGAACTAAGCCCGTGTGCCACAAGTACCAAGCTGGTGCTCTTCAGCAAGAGGGGCCGCTGCAATGAGACGCCAGCACACCGCAATGAAGACCCAGCACAGTCACAGACAAATAAAACAAACAAATTGGAAACTGCACATTCAGCAACAGGGAACCGCTCCACACCAAGGATGATGCGCTACCTGAGGAAATACTAGAGTCACTGAAAACCAGCTTATAAAAGAACAGCTAACAATGTGGATACAAATTTAAGAAGTATCTTAAGTGGAAAAAATGATTTCAGTGTTGCATATAAAAGTGACTAAAGGCATGAAGCCCAAACTACTAGTGCTTATCATCTCTTCATCATGACATCATGGGGAGATTTTCTTCTTGGTATTGTTTTTGTGTTTCTCACGTTTTCTGTATTTTTCATGTATTATTTTTGTAATTAGAGAACACAAACCCAAACTACATTTATTAAAAAAAATCCCAGGGCTAAATCTGTAACGCCCAGCCCCACACTCGGGCACACAGTCTGAGTGCCCAGCGCCAGCCGAGAGCCCTGCACAGCGACGGCAGATGCCAGCCGGGGAGCCCTGTCGCTCTGTCCTCAGCCGCAGCCGTGTGCCCGAGCCCGGCCCAGCCCGGGGCGGACCCAGGGAAGGGTGCTCAGATCGCCTAGTGGGGCTCAGAGACCCCGGGACCCTTCAACAGAGACCACACAGCACAGAACAGGAAACAACCAGCCAACCTAAGGCCCTGGATAGACTGACACTTGAATTACAACTGACCACCTCGACAGCTCTGTGACTTCAGGCCCACTTCTCTCTGAGCCTCAGTTTTCTCATGTTCCGAATAGGGTTAACACCCTTCATCTCACGGGCTGTCAGCGTTATACTCAATTATACGAGCACAGAACACAGGTCACTACACAGCCGTGAATATTACAAAAGGGAAAGGGGTCTCTTGGGCCAGTAAGGCCCTCAGAGTCCAGAGACCTAGCCTTGAGGTTCTGGAGGGCAGCAGAGGGTGAAAGCAAGTGAGGAGGAAGAAGAGATGAGATGTGGGCAAGGAAGGGGCCATCTGGCATCATGCTCGGCCTCCCGGTGGCAATCAACACACATCTTAGAGACGGGGGCTTTCCTGGTGGGCCGGTGGTTAAGAATCCACCTGCCAATGCAGAAGACACAGGTTCCAGCCCTGGCCCGGGAGGATCCCACAGGCCGAGGGGCAACAAAGCCTGGAGGCCACCACTACCGAGCCAGCACACCAGAGCCCGGGAACCACAGCTGCTGACCCTCGTGCCGAGAGCCTGCGCTCTGCAACGAGAGGTCCCTGAGACGAGAAGGCTGTGCATCGTGACTAGAGGCAGGCTGAGCGCAGCAACAAGGACCCAGCACGGCCAAAATATAAATAAGCAGATCTTTAAAAAACAAGGGCGGGCGAGCACGGTACCTGCGGTGGGTCCCAGGCCCAGACTGGACTCGTTGAGCGCGTCCTCCTCTTCCCAGAAGTACTGCGGCGGCTGCAGGATGCGGGACTCTTCGCTCTCCTCGCTGGGGAAGCCCGAGCCAGGGGCTCCCAGGCCAGCACCCAGGCCCACAGCCTCGCTCGGCTCCTCTGAGTCCAGTGGCTCCAGGCCTGTGGGCAGCAGGAGGTCCAGCAGGGAAGTGGAGGGGAGGCCCTCTGAGCTGGGCTCCTCGGACCCGGCGGCACACACGCCCAGGGACGCTCCTGCACAGACAGGAAAGCTGGGGGTTAAGGGGGAAGAGGGCACAGGATGGAGACCCGCCTGCAAGGGCCAAGGACCCAGGGGGAGGGTGGGGGCTTCGTGGACACTCCTGACGCCCAGGGCTGCGGGCGTGGGGGGCAGGTCAGAAGGGGCCCCGCTTTCCCGGATCCTGTATGCACACTGCTCCCCAGGCTCCTATCCTAGGCTGAACACTTTCCAAAACTGCATGAAGAACCTGATCTGTGTTTCAGCGGCATACGGTTTTTAAGACCATGTGAGGTGGTCACAGGTCAAATTCATCCCGGGCTGGTAATGACAGGTCTGTTTGGAACCCTGGACCCTCTATCCTAATTTACAAAACAAAAAACAGTAAAATAAAGGGCATCTTTTTTTTTCCTTCTCTCTCACTCCCATTCACTATGAACAGGAAACACCCCTACTTGCTGGTTTTATGATTTCAATACTAACTACAGAAGTGTCACTAACTTGCTCTAAGTCTTCAGCCCTCAGTCTCCTCATCTGAAAAACAAGGAAAGCAGGTGAAAGGACCTCCAAATTCTCTTTTCAAGACTAATATTCAATGATGCAAGAAAGAGGGAATTTCAGGAGCTACTTCCTGCTCTGTGCTTGGAGAGCACTGTGAGGTGACTTGACAACAGTCGTGGAGATGTTTAGTCGTGTAAGTGTTATCTGGGCTTCCCTGGTGGCTCAGATGGTAAAGAATCAGCCTGCAATGAGGGAGACCTGGGTTCAGTGTCTGAGTTGGGAAGATCACCTGGAGGAGGGCATAGCAACCCACTCCAGCATTCTTGCCTGGAGAATCCCCATGGATTCTGGTGGGCTACAAAGAGTCAGACACGACTGATTAAGCACAGCACACAAGCATTACCTAAATTTTAATGCTTACAAGCACCTTATGCAATAGTAAGTCCTAAGCCCAACAAGTGGCTACTAAGGAAGACAGATGTTTCAGACTCAGAAGCAAGTTCTACCAGAAACAGAATGCGTCCAGAGAGAGAACAGACAAGAGAATCACAAATACACTTAAATCTAAGGAAAGCAGCCTGGGGTATAGGGGAAGGGGCGGAACAAAGTAACAAGCGTGCATGGGAGGACACACAGGTATTGCAATCAGACTCAGACTGCTGCAGTGGAACAAGGCAGGCAGGGGCTCTGGCCTGTGGCTGAGTGACTCTGGGGGAGCGTCTGCCCCCTTTCGCCTCCGCACTTCGCCCTCCCATCCGTAGAGCAGGATGGGGAAGCCCCCAGACGTGAGGTCACCAGGTAAGGTCAGCCCCATGCAGTGTACGGACTGTACTCTGAAGGGCAGACTGCAGTCTACACGTGGAAGTAGCCTCCTCCTTTATGGAGAACAGAGAAGCAGGGCATTTTTGGCCAAGAAAAGAGAACATTTAAGAGCAACAATGGTCAGGGTCTTCAAACACATTTAAACAAAAGGTTGATATGAATAATGAAGATCAGTTATTCTATGTGACTTCAAGGAAAAAACCAGGGAAGAAACAGACACTATCAGAGTCTCAAACAGCCTTTAACCAGAGCAGGTGACGCCCGTGGTCACCTGCATCCACCTGCCTAAGTCCTCCTCCTGCTTCCAGCCTCAGCTCCAAACAGCCGCCCCAGGTACCTTGGTCCAGGCTGCGCCCCCTCCATGACCACCAGCTCTGCACACATCACTGCACTCTCCTCACTGCACTGCAACAGATCACCAGACAGCCTCCCTCCCTCAACGGCGAACACGGAGTTCACCTCTGTCGATCGATGATTGATCAGGCCCCGACAGTCTCTGAAGTATCACAGGAGCTCAGGATGTGTTTGAGTAAACGAGCAAATAAATTAAGACATAGCCTTTCCCTATGGCTGATTCATGCTGATGTTGGGTAGAAACCAACAAGATACTGTAAAGCGATTACCCTTCAATTAAAACTAAATAAATTAATAAAATAAGAAACACCCTTTTGTTTTACAGAAGGGATAACAGGTCTAGTGAGATTAAGGTCAAATAACCAGGTAATAGAACCGCTACAATTAGCCAGCTTCTCCCCCACAAGAAGGTCCGGTGGATGCTCCCTGAGGAAACATCGGAAAGCTGCTCTTGTGTCCTTCTTCCTAAGGACACGTAAGGACAGAAAGCACCTGGCATGACCCGATGCCTCATAGGATCTAGGAGCAAGGAAAGAGCTGGATGGAAGAGACCCTGTCCTCCCAGCACCCTGTCCAGGGTCCCCACCAGAAACCCAAAGAACAGGGTGGCTGAGAGTGCAGGGGTCTTTCCTCCTGTCCCGAAAGACCTCAAGTCAGTAAAGTGGCCCCTACCTTCCACCAAGATGCCCCTTTATCTACATTTCTGCCTGGACCCAGTGTCTGGAAATAGGTCATCTATCAACCCTACTGAAGTAAGACTTCTGTTCTAATTTTTACAAAGTTAATCACAAATATACAATACTGTCAATCAGATATGACACCAGGTAACTTTGGTTTCAGGTATGCTGCAGCATCTTACTGGAGGTTAACATCTGCACTGGACTTCCACTGCTCAGAAGAGAGCAGTCCACCCCTGCCCCCAGCTCCTATTCTGTACCACCTACTGTGCCAGGCCCCCTCTAGAGACACAACAGACAGCCTCTGCCCTCAGGGGAGAAAGTGCTCTTTGGAAAATTGAATGCCCGGTTTATGTAACATACCAGCTGATACAACAGGTCTACTTTCAGATGTGGCTTCCCCAGGTTTGGGGAACCAAAGACCACAAGACAGTAACCTGGAAAAACTCACGCAGTCCAGGAAGAAAAAACTCAATTGACGAGAAATGTCTGTAGTAATTAAGAAAAACTGCACAGGTGAAGCTCTTTATCCACCTACTGAGAGAGACATTACTTCAGTGTTTTAGAGAAGCAAGAATCCTTGGAATTTTACCCTCCACGAAACCACCAGAGGATCAAACGTGCTGTGCCTCTTCACAACCTGAGAGCTGTCTCTCCGAGGCTAATGGAGGTGAGGGGGAAGAGGAGTCACGGCCATGCAGGCCTCAGTCCTGCAGCCAGGCCAGCCCTGATGGCCAGGAACCTGTGTCTGTCCTGTTGACTTCTTGCCTCTGGGGATGAAGTCCTTTAGTCGGTGAAGCTCTCCGTGCAGAGCACTGTGGTCTGAGGAATCTGCTAGGGTCTATCGTGACCATTTCCCTGACTGAGGGGGGACCCCATTCTCCCAGCCTCTCCTCTCCATCTGTCACCTGCGGAGAAACCACGGTTCGTCCTGGTCTCTCTTTCCCAACAGTCTGACAGGAATAAAAAGCGTACACGTGCATGCGTTGCTTCAGTCGTGTCGGACTTTATGCAACCCCATGGACTGTAGCCCACCAGGCTCCTCTGTCCATAGAATTTTTCAGGCAAAAATACTCTAGTTGGTTGCCATTTCCTTCTCCAGGGGATCTTTCCAACCCAGGGACTGAATCCACATCTGCATTTCCTGCCTTGCAGACAAATTCTTTTATCACTGAGCCACTAAGAAGAGATTCTGATCATGTTTCTGAAAAGCTGTGTTTGAAAAGGAGGAATCTGGCTTTTGATTTCTTCTCCAGTAAACAGTTTCATTTTCCTGAAGCTATTTTTCCATACAATGGTTATTTTTCCTTTATAAAGACCTTGATATTTTCAAAAGTTTGGCAGTGGGTAACTACAAGGTGTTACTTATTTTCAAACTTGCCCATCAAAATAGCAGCTGAGAGCTACCCATTCCCTGTATAACTACTTTTGCACTTAATAATTAATCTGCCTGAGACTCTACCGGATTTTAACTTTCAGATGTACACTGATCTTTTTTTTTCCTCTAGCACCTGTAATCTTCTGTTACCTCCATCTCTCTCAACCAAAAGAACAAAAAAGACAGCATGAAAAGAATTCCAGGGATCGGCCTCAAATAACTGAAAATCTGACCCAAACGAATTCAGAAAAGGAGGTGCAGGAAGCAGGCTTGTATCTTTAGCGGGGGTGAAAAGAGCAAGGTCTCGATAATCCCCAGGTTTTGTCTCCCCTGCGTCTGCTCTTGATCCCCGCGTCTTCTCTCGGTTCCCTTGCCCTAATCAGCAGCTCTGAAGTCCGAGATCCCTAAGCCCTCCGCAGACACCCATTTGGAGCTGCCCAGCAGCATCAGTGACACGGCCCACACCCTGGACTGCCCGCTACAACAGAGATGGTCCAGCACCACCAACGCGACTGCACACACTCGGCGCGTGTGTCAGAGAAACAGTGCCGCCCGGTCCTGGCAGGGGTGTCCCCACTACAGCGTTGTAAGGGAGACGTCCTGCTGGACACACATGTACCAGCACGGGGGGCGCGGGGTACGACACTAGCGCGCCCCCCGGACGGAGGCGGCGGGACGGGGCGGGGGGGTGGGGGGGCGGTAACCCGCGGCTGGCAGGAAGGGGGCACGGGAACAGCTGGGCATGGTCCTGACACTCCGCGGACCAGTTCTGGGATGGCCGCCACACGGAGAGGGCCGGCCGGCAGCGCCTATACCTGAACCGCCCCTGCCCTCCAGAAAGGACTCGAGGGAGGCGTGGTGCGGACAGGGATGGGGGCGCCCGGAGGCCATGCTCGGGGCGCACCACCTGCGTCCTTGGCGGCCCCTGGCTGAGTCGGGGCGGCGGGATTCCGCACCACGGCGCCCAGGGCAGCGGTTTGTTCTGCAGAGGTCGTCCTCCCCAACCCAGCCGGGGACGACCTCAGACCGCCTCAGGCCGACCGCGGCGGGCGGGACCCACCGCGCGCAGACACAGGTGCCCACACCCTCCGGCGCGCCCCGCGCGCGCCCCGCCGCCGCGGGCCCGGACCCTCGCGCCGCTCGCCCCACACGCGCCGCCCCCCGCGCCTGTCACCTCAGCCTGGGCGCGCGGCCCTTTGTCGCAGAGACACGCCCGCCCCGGCGCCCCCGCCCTCAGAAGCGCCCAGAGCGCTCGTGGCCGCGCGGCCCTTTGTTGGCGCGGAGCCTCCCAGCGCGCGCCGGCCGCCACCCGCTCACCTCCGGCCAGCAGCAGCAGCAGCAGCGGCGGCAGCGGCGACCCCGCGGCCCTCAGCAGCCGGCCCATGGTGCCGCGTCGCCGCTCCGCAGCCCGCCCGGGCGCCTCAGGGCCGCACGGGCGGCGGCGGCAGCGGCGGCGGCGCGAGGGCGCCCATTGGCCCGCGAGGCCGTCACTCATCCCGCCCCGCTCCCCCACGTGCGCGCCCCGCCCCTCCGCCCCACCACCGGCCAATCGACGTAGCGGAGGCCGGGGGCGGAGCCAGAGCGCTGCCCGCGCCTCGCGCGCCTCGCACCTCAGACCTCACGCCTCACAGGCCCGCGGCTGCCTGGCGCTCAAGTCTCGCGAACGCGGGGCGTGGCCCCGGCGCTGAGGGCCGCGCTCGCGAGACTGCGCCCGACCTTAAGCTCTGTGAGGGGATTCTCCGGCCGTGCGGGTTACTCCGTGCCGGTTAAACACTGCCCGCCCGAACCAAGCTCACGCCTTTCTGAATAATTCTTGGGAGGCGTAAGTCCCGTGATGTTATTAATAGTTTATTCATAAATTGAGAACACTGCATATCAAAATCCGCGGAGTGCAGCCAAGTGCAGTCAGAGTTTATAGCCACAGAATCTACTAGAAGACAGTAAAAGAAAGCGAATTAAGTATCCGACGGAAGTATCCACGTACACGGAGGAATCAACACATTTGTTGAAATAAGAAAACCCCAGTAGAACTTACTGCTAACAAGCCTGAGAAAGATGAAGCTGCCAAGTCTTTTGCCATCGAGAAAAGACCTAAATATAAATACCATAAGAAATGAAAAGGAGAACAAAACTACAAATAAGATGATTTTAAAAATTATAAGCAAAACGACACTTATTAACATTTAAACTCTAATTGCAGTATATACTTTTAAGGAAAAAACAAATCACTGATTCAAGTAGTAGAAAAAGCTAAATAAGCAACAATGGGGAAAAAATAAAAGATAATTAAAATCTCCTCCTAAAAAAGACATATCAAATAAACTCCAGAGCAAAGTTAGAAAGCTTCCCAATTCACTTTATGAAGTTGGGATAACACTTTAAAAAACCCTAAGCCAATCTTACGGAGCACAGATGCAATTTTCATGAAGAAATATGAACAAGGTGAAGGCTGCAATGTACTAAATATGTTGGGCTTCCCTGGTGGCTCAGTGGCAAAGAATTCCCCTGCCAATGCAGGAGACGCAAGAGACATGGGTTCGCTCTCTGGGTCTGGAAGATCACCTGGAGAAGGAAATGGCAAGCCACTCCAGTATGCTTGCCTGGAAAATCCCATGGACATAGGAGCCTGGGGGGCTGTATACAGTCCAAGGGGTCACAAAGAGTCAGGCACAACAGAGCAACTGAGCACACACAGGAGACTAAGATCCTGCATGCCTTGCACAGGGCCAGTACCTCCCAAGGGCATGCAATGAAACTTAGCCTCTTCTACTGATGAACAGACAAAAACTTCAGAAGCAAGGAAAGGAAAACTCCCTTAATTCAATAAAGGATACCTCCTAGAAGCCTACAGCAATCATACTTAATGAAGAAACATTAGAAGCATTCCCATTAAGTGAGGAACAAGAAAAGGACGATCATTACCCCATAAATATTGAATTTTGTGTAAGAGACAATGCAATAAGACACGATAAAGGAATAAAATGGGGTAAAAATTTGGAAAAACTAAATATTTGCAACCATACGTAACAAAATTCAAGACAACTGACAGACTAATCGAAAACTAGTAGGATTTCAGCAAGATTTCTGGGTATAAAATAACATGGAAATCAGTAACGTTTTAGTATATCATCAATAAACAATTAGAAGATACAGTAGGGAAAAAGATCCCATTCACAACAACAGCTATTGAAAGCCAGGAATAAATCAAATAGAGACATAAAGTCTAGGTTAAGAGAATACTGAAGCTTCATATAACACCAGAAGAAAGGGGGACATGTATCTTGCTCTGGATGGGACAACTCCATGTTGTAAAGACTTCAATTAAGCAGATTAAACAACAAATTCAATGCAATGCCAATAAAAACACCTAGTAGAAGATTTTGTGGAATTTGACAAACTGGTGTAAAAATTTATGTTGAAGAGAAAATACTCAAGAGCCAAGGAAATTTTTATCAAAACACTTATAGAAATTAAAATAGTAATTAAAACCACTCTACAAAGTACTATTAATAGCAAACCAAATCCAGGAACATAAAGTTTTATACCATGGCCAGTGAGATTTATCTCAGGAACATGTAATATATGCATAAACAATGAAATGAAACAGAGTTCAGAAACAAACTGCTGCATACGTGAAAATGTATTACAAAGGAAGCTTCCTAAGAAGATAGTCACTCAATAAATAGTGCTATGTCAATTATATTTGAAAATATAAAGTTAGATCCATATTTCACATCATGAAAAGTGAAAGTGAAAGTCGCTCAGTTGTGTTCAGTTCTTTGCAACCCCATGGACTATACAGTCCATGGAATTCTCCAGGCCAGAATACTGGCGTGGGTAGCCTTTCCCTTCTCCAGGGGATCTTCCCAACCCAGGGATGGAACCCAGGTCATCATACATGAAACATCAAATCTAATCATTTTAAAAGCTGCTTTAAATATTGGCAAATAATATAAGTCATATATTAACCAAACAAAATTAACCAAACACAAAAGGCATAAAGGAAGTGATTGAGGTGCGTGTGTGTGTGTGTTTTAGTCATTCAGTTGGTCCAACTCTTTGTGACCCCATGAACTGTAGCCCGCCAGGCTTCTCTGTCCATGGAATTCTCCAGGCAAGAGTACTGGAGTGGATTGCTATTCCCTTCTCCAGAGAATCTTCCTGAACCAGGGATTGAACCCTGGTCTCCTGCATCACAGGCAGATTCTTTATAGTTTGAGCTACAGGGAAGTCCTGATTGAGATATATATCTATATAAAAATAAACACCAAATATTAACAGAAAAATACCAATACTTCATAAACTCTTTCAAAAGTTAAAATAGCAGGGAACACTTCCAAACTCATTATATGATGCCAGTATTACCCTGAAACCAAAATCAGATATAGACATTACAAGAATTTTAAAAAAAAATCATAGACCACTATCTCTTATGAACATAGACACAAAACCACTCTACTAAGCACTATTAATAGCAAACCAAATCCAGCAACGTATAAAAAAGTTTTATACCATGGCCAGTGAGGTTTATCTCAGGAATACAAGGTCATTTTAACATCTGAAAATCAATTAATGTTATACACCATATCAATAACAGCCAAAATGCACACGATCATTTCAATAGTTGCAGAAAAAGCATTTGACATAATTCAATACCCTTTCATGTTAAAACCCTCTAGAAATTAGGAATAAAAGGGACCCCTCCTCAATCTGATAATAGTATCTACAAAAGCCCCAACACTAACATCATGCTTAACGGTGGGGCTGAAAGTTTTCCCCTATGACCAAGATAAGGCTGTCCACTGTGGCCACTTCTATTCCATACAGCACTGAGGTCCTAGCCAGCCAGGTAGGCAAGAAAATGAAATAAGAGGCATCCTGAGTGGAAAGGAAGAAGCAAAACTATGCCCATTCAGAGATGGTGTAATCTTACACGTAAAAAATCCTGTGTTTTCACCCACTAAAAACCTATTAGAACTAATGAATGAGTTCACCAAGGTAGCAGCATATAAGATCAGTATATAAAAGTCAGTGTATTCTGTACACTGTCTGGTAAGCAGAATCATGGCCCCCAGGACGTCCCTGATCTCCAGCACCTGCAAATACATTCCCTCACAGGGAAAAGGGGAACTCTGCAGGGGTCATTAAGTTAAGGACGTGGGATGGGAGATGATCCTGAATCACTGAGGTGGACCCAGGGTCATCATGAGACTTCTCACAAAGGAAAGAGGGAGGAAGGAGAGTCAGAGTCAGGAGAAAACATGACCGTGGAAGCAGAGCTCAGTGATGCTGTTTCTGGCTTTGAAAAGGGCGGAAGGGGCCAGGAGCCAAGGGATGCACACCCTCTAGAAGCTGGAAGAGGAAGCAAAGGAATTTCTACCCAGAACCCTGCTGACACCTTGATCTTAGCTCAGTGAGACCCATTTCAGACTTCTGACCTCCAAAACTGTTAAGACAATAAGTTTGTGTTACTTTAAGCCACTGGGCTTGTAGGAATGGCAACCCACTCCAGTATTTTTGCCTGGAGAATTCCACGGACAGAGCAGTCTGGCAGGCTGAAGTCCATGGGGTTGCAAAGCGGAAATAGGAACATATAAATTGCAAGTAAGAAAATTCCATTTATAAGACCATCAAAAGTATATTAAATATTTGGGAATAAGTCTATAAAATAAGTACAAAACCTCCTCTGGAAACTACAAACATCGCTGAAACACATTAAAGAAAACCTGTGTAAGTGGATGGACATCCCATCTCATGGATGAGAAGACTTGAAATTGTTAAAATAGTAATCCCCAAAGTGATCTATGGATTCAGTGCAATCCTCATCAAAATTCTTGCTGGCTTCTTTGCAGAAACTGATAAACTGATTTCAGAATTCATATGGAAATTCAAGGGGTCCAGGTTAGCTGGAACAATCTTAGAAAGAAAAACAAAGTAAACATATCCTTGGAATAAAATGGAGAATTCAGAAATAAACCCTCACGTTTATGGTCACATACTTGACAGGGTTCCAAGGCAATCCATGGAAGAGAGAATCGTCTCTTCCACAAACAGTGCTGGGACAGGTGGGCATCCACACACAGAAGAATGAAAGGTAGACCTCCCCCCCAACATCATACACAAAGTGTACTCCAAACGGATCAAAGACCTAACTGTAAGAGAGAAAACTGTAAATCTACTAGAACAAAATCTGGGGGTATATATTGATGACCATGACTTAGGCAAAAATTTTTGAGATGATAACAAGCCTTAAAAAAAAAAAAAAGATATATATATATGAGACTGAGAAATGAAAAACATTTTGTGCTTCAAAGGACACCATCAGGGGCTTCCCAAGTGGCATCGGTGGTAAGGAACCCACCTGCTAATGCAGGATGCATAAGAAATGCGAGTTTGATCCCTGGGTTGGGAAGATCCCCTGGAGGAGGGCATTGCAAAAGACACCATCAAGGAAGTGAAGACAACCCAAAGAATGGGGGAAAAATACTTGGAAATCATAAATCTGATAAAGGACCTATGTCTAGGCCATATAAAGAACTCATAACTCAAAAAGACTGCCAAATGAAAAAATGGACATAACTGTGCATAGACTCTTCTGCACAGAAGATATAAAAATGGACAATAGTACATGAAAAGATGCTTAACATCAGCCATCAGGGGAATGAAAAGCAAAGTCACAGTAAGAAACCACTTCGGACTTCTCTGCTGGTCCAGTGGTTACGAATCATCCTGACGATGCAGGGTACACGGGTTCGATCCCTGATCTGGGAAGATGCCACATGCCATGGAGCAACTAAGTCCATGCACCACAACTATGGAGCCCGCACTCCAGAGCCCGTGCTCGGAAACAAGAGAAGCCACCGCAATGAGAAGCCTGCACCCCACAAAGAAGAGTAGCCCCTGCCCTCCACAACTATAGAAAACCCACGTGCAGCAACAAAGACCCAATGCAACCAAAAGAAGGAAGCCACTTCACAGGCACTAAAGATGACTAACATCAAAAAGAAAGACAATGTTTTGTGCAGAACATGGAGAAATAAATCAGAACCCTCATGTACTACTGGTGGGAAGGCAAAACGGTGCAGCTGCAGCGGAAAACAGGCTTGTGGTTCTTCCACAGAGGAAACACAGAGCTGCTGTTATGACCCATCAGCTCCACTTCTGGGAACATACCCGAGAGAAAACGTGTGTCCACACAGAAACTTGTTACAGGGACGTTCACAGCAGCAGCATTCACAACAGGCAAGTGCTCATCAGCTGACAAGTGGAGAAAGTGTGGTGGTGGTGTTCAGTCGCTAAGTCGTGGCCGACTCTTTGAGAGCCCGTGAACTGCAGCACACCAGGTTTCCCTGTCTGTCACCAGCTTCCCTAAAACAGAATGTTACTCAGTAGTAAAAAGAACTGAAGTGCTGACATACGCTACAACCTGAAGGAACCTTAAAAAACCTTAGGCTAAGTGAAAGAAGCCCGTCACAAAATACCAGCTAGTGTAGGATTCCTTGTGTGTGAAACGTCCAGAATGGCAAATCTAGAGAAAGTACATCTGTGGTTGCCGAGAGCGGGGGGTGGGGGTGAGGAGGGAAGGAGAGTGAATTTCAACAGGTGTGGGTTTTGGGGAGGAATAAAAATGTCCTAAAATGGATTCTGGTCAATGGCTGTACAATTCTGAACATGCTAAGACCACTGAGCTGTGGATTTTAAATCATATTATTTAACAGTGTCCCAATAATCCTGTTACCTAACATAATACAAGTATCCACAAGCATACATCTTACATTTGTCTTTAATATCCATTAGAAGTATGCAGTATCAGTGTATTTAAAAGTTTTACCTGCATGATATCACATCTTCCGGTATCTTATTTTTTCAGTTGCAACTACGTTTCATATTAACCCATTAATAAACTCTTGCTGGGAAGGACTGTAGGCAAAAGGAGAAGAGGGCAGCAGAGGATGAGATGGTTGGATGGCATCACTGACTCAGTGGACACGAATATGAGCAAACTCGGGGACATCCTGAAGGACAGAGGAGCCTGGCGTGCTGCAGTCCATGGGACCGCAGAGTCGCATGACTTAGTGACTCAACAACCAAATTGCGGGAATAAAAAGTTTAACTGTTCAATCCTAAACTATATCAAAAAGCTTCCCTTGATCCCATGTAGCCTGCCAGCTGCCCCATGCCCCCTTCAGAACCACACTTCTCAGGTTTCTACCTGTCAGTTTCCACTTCCTTCCACACACGTGCCTCTACGCACGCTGCACTGACGCTGCTGGCCAAGGTCACTGTCAACCTCCGCGTTACCACAAATACCGAATTTCAACCTGAGACGCACATTTACGCTTTCCAAACGTTTCTAAACTGGGCTGTTTCATGGCTGATGGTGCCTGGTCGTTTTAAGTGCTAGCATCTTTGTCTTAGTAGTGCAGAGAACAGCGATTCCTTTAACAGGTGGCACCTGACACGCGAGGAAACACAGCGCAGGGGACAGGCCTGTCGTCTCTGTGTTCCTGCAGCGGTCTGGGCCCCAGATGACCTCGTCTCCCCTCGTTTCCCCCACCGCCTTTGCACTCCTACGTGTTCTTTGCTGGTTCACACAAAGGACACTCAAACTCCCCGCAGCCGCCAGCCCTACAGGGACACTGTCGATCGACCAAACCTCCACTCTGCAGCCCAGATCACGCCTGCCCTCGAAGCCCCTGTCCTCCTGGGGACTCATCTAAACCAAGCTCCCGCTTCTCCCCTGACCTCAGCCCCTCTCCAGCCAGAAGCCTGGTCGGCATCCATGCGTTTCCTTTTCTCCCACTACCACTGACTCACACAAGATGCAAGATGTGTCTCAAATATGTCCGCTGTCCCCACCCCCCAGCCCAGACTGCCACTGTCTCTAGGCTGCAGCCCCAGCTCCCACTCAGCTTCCCCGCTTCGGGACAACTCCCCAAGGCCAGGCAGGACCCCCCCGCCCCGACCCCCTGCAGAACACGTGGGACCAACTTAGTCTCTGCTAAGGACACTCAAGGATGTGCACCGAGGTCAGGTTCAAGGCCTTACCAGGCAGGTGTCACGTTGGGACAAGATAAGAAACAGTTTGGTCTTCACCCCTGCTCCTGCCCAGTGCTCCGAACACCCATGTGATTGCCTAAGTGTTAAGAACCACTGACAGAAGAGTCTTCCGTGGTAGTACCTGGGTTTTATCCCCGGCTCCAGAAACAGATCTGGAGTAATTTAGGTGAAAAGAACGTCTTCGGTTATTCTTGAGCTCTTTTGACCACTCCTGAGTTTATGTTAAGGAGGTAAGATTCGGAGACCCAAGGACAGGGCCCGGTTGCCAGAAGAACCAGCCAGGGGATCCGAGGGCTGGACATGCCCCAGCCTCCGACCTCCTGGGAGGGGGACGGGTTGTCTGATCACCAGTGTCAAGGACCCAACCGCCACACACACAGATGGAATGAGGCCCCCACGAAAACCCGAACTGAAGGGGCGGAGAGGACTTCCAGGCTGGTGACAAGGACCCCCACACACACCGGGAGGGGCTGAGAGGATCCAGGCTGGTGACAAGGACCCCCCCCACACCAGGAGGGGCTGAGAGGATCCAGGCTGGTGACAAGGACCCCCTCACACACACCGGGAGGGGCTGAGAGGATCCAGGCTGGTGACAAGGACCCCACACACACACCGGGAGGGGCTGAGAGGATCCAGGCTGGTGACAAGGACCCCCACACACACTGGGGGGGGGCTGAGAGGATCCAGGCTGGTGACAAGGACCCCCACACACACCGGGAGGGGCTGAGAGGATCCAGGCTGGTGATAAGGACCCCCCCCACACACCGGGAGGGGCTGAGAGGATCCAGGCTGGTGACAAGGACCCCCTACACACACCGGGAGGGGCTGAGAGGATCCAGGCTGGTGACAAGGACCCCCACACACACCGGGAGGGGCTGAGAGGATCCAGGCTGGTGACAAGGACCCCCCCCACACACCAGGAGGGGCTGAGAGGATCCAGGCTGGTGACAAGGACCCCCCCCACACACCGGGAGGGACTGAGAGGATCCAGGCTGGTGACGAGGATCCCCCCACACATACACCAGGAGGGACTGAGAGGATCCAGGCTGGTGACAACAACCCCACACACTGGGAGGGGCTGAGAGGATCCAGGCTGGTGACAAGGACCCTCCCACACACCGGGAGGGGCTGAGAGGATCCAGGCTGGTGACAGGAACCCCCACACACCAGGAGGGGCTGAGGGGCTGAGAGGATCCAGGCTGGTGACAAGGACCCCCCACACACCGGGAGGGGCTGAGAGGATCTAAGCTGGTGACAAGGACCCCCCCACACACACCGGGAAGGGCTGAGAGGATCCAGACTGGTGACAAGGACCCCCCCACACACACTAGGAGGGACTGAGAGGATCCAGGCTGGTGACAACAACCCCACACACCGGGAGGGGCTGAGGATCCAGGCTGGTGACAAGGACCCCACACACCGGAAGGGGGTGCACCCCTCTTCCCACAGGGACACTGCTGGTGTGCAGGACTCTTCTGACTGTTCCTCCACAATACAGCCTTTGTAATAAATCAGTTCACAAGTGAACTTGCTCTGGGTTCAGGAGGCGTTACAGCAAATTACCACCCCCGAGGGTGCCTGGGGATGTCTGAGCTGCAGCTCAGCTGGACCAAAGTACAGGTGAGCCTGGGCCGCAGCTCGGGGCTGGTGTCTGAGCCATAACCACGGAGTCTGCAAGGACCCCCGTTTTAGTATCAGAGCTGATGTCCCGTCTGTGACCACGCGCACCCGGAGCATCGGCTGGTGTGGAAAACACACCCATCAGGTGGTACACACGTGCACACGTATATGTCTCTAAGCACATGCACGTAGAGAACAAGCCTTCCTTCCAGCCCGCGAGTCTGGCCTGGTGGCTCCTGGCTTGTCTGCCGCTTGCCTGCTGTGCTGCAGACACACCCACCCGCCTTGAGGGTCCCCCCATGGCCCCCCTCCCCGCCACAGTCCTCAGCACCTGGCCCTTTCTCCCTGCTCTTCCTCACTTTGCTGACCCACATCTCCCCCGTCCTGTCCTGGCGGGACCATATCTGACTTGCTCCCTGGGCCTGGCAGCTGCTCGCAAGGCTCTGGAGGATTGTGGGAGGTGCGTGAAGCATCAGATGTCTGCATGGCTTTCATCCAAGTCTTCATCGTGGAAGGTTCCAGAAGGGGAAACCTGGATAAGGGGAAGATCCAACGCAAAGAGACACTTGTGCTCCGTCCCAGGTGGGACACAGGAAGGCCCACGGGAGCGCACCGCCCGGGGCAGCTGTCCAAGCACAGGGGTGCTGGGGCAAGTGGGGCTGCTCCCTCTGAAGCCTGGTCACCACCAGACCCGCCGGGTGTACAAGCCTGTCCCAAGGTCCCCTGACCCCACACAGACAACAAATGCCAACCAAACTCCCCAGAGAGACCCGCACTCACAAACCAAACCCCTCTGTCAGCCTGATCCACACCTGCAGAAAACCAGAAACAGAAGCAGAGGGCTTCAGAAGGGAAGTGCAGGAAAGCCTGGGCTGTCACGTGAAAACTGAACAGATACCAATATTTACCTTTACTCCACTTTATTAAAAACTAAAACCATAGAAAGAAGAACTGAATGTACAAATACAGCGTGGGAAGATGGCCAGGTAGAACAGACCATCACAGCAATGGGGAGGGGGTGGCCTGGCTCCAAGGACCCTCCCCACCCCTGTGGCCATAAGCCAAGGCTGTGGGGCCGTCAGAGGGCGCCGGGCTGTGCTGGCCCACAGGCTGTTCTACTCAGGGGAGCCGAGACAAGCTCATGAGACACAGTTCAGAAAAACACTGCAAGTCCGGGAACTCACTCTTCAAGACCCAAACTCACCCCAAGAGGCCAACAATTCTGGTGAAGCCCTTACGGCTTTGGTCCCCAGGACAGCACCCTCCTCCACCCCGGGTCCTGAACACAAGCAACTCGAAGGTGAGGCAAACCTCCTGCAGGTGGGGGGCAGCTGGTGGCGGGGGTGGGGGGGGGGGGTGCTGAAAACACAGCCCTGGAAAACGAGTCCCCCAGATGACAGAGCAGAAGAAACAAACACCCGGGGGCGGATGCCGGTGGAGGAGCCAGAGCCCGGCCCCTCCCTGTAAGTCCCCCATGGTTTGGTTTTGGGTCCCAGGGCAGACTGAAGCCCGGACGCTAGAACTGCTGCAGGATCACCTTGCGCTTCAGGTCGTGGGTGAACTTGTGCATCTGGAAGAGCTCGCTGTCGTAAAAGGCGGACAGGTTGTGGATGTTGATCTGCCGGGCCTGAGAGATGGGGCATCGGGTAAGCCCTGTGGACGGCGGGCTCCTGGAGCCCAAGCCCCAGCGAGCTCCCGGGGCCCGTTCGTTGGGGCAGCCAGCCGGGCTCCGTCCCCATCATCCGGAGGAACAAACAGGCCTGCGGCCGCCGGACGGTCTGCAGCTGGGCACGGGGCTCAGAACAACAGCCCGATGACGCCCCTGAACTCAGATAAGCTGCGAGCTGGCCTGGCTCCTCGGCGGGATGAGGGGACACGCACATTCCGACCACCCCGCCACGTCCGTACCTTGTCCACCAAGTCCTTCTCGGGCACCTCGATCGTGTCCTGCTGGGCCCCGAAGCGGTTGCGCTGATACGTCACCTGCTCGGCCACCAGCTGCTTCAGGATGAACAGCAGCAGCTCGTTGTTGTCCCGGCGGAACGACAGGTAGCGGGCGAACGTCTGAGGGGACAGCAGGTAACCCTCCAGCCAGGGCTCAGGCCCCGCCTCCCCTGCTCCAAGCCCCGCCCACAGCTGAGGTCCCGCCTCCCTGCTCCACCCACACGGCACACGCCCCGCCCCCAAACGGCCGGGCCCACCTTCCGCATGCCGCGCATGACGCTGAACTTCTGCGTGTCCACGAAGCTCTCAAGCATCACGCGGATGGCCATGTTCACGTCGTCCTCCATGACGTAGTCCCGCAGGTGCATGCGCGCATGGGCCTCGGCCATGCGGATCATGGACTCGATGTGTCGCACGGTGATGGGGATGCTACCCGTGGCCTGGAGAGGGGACCGCGTCAGGGCGCCGTGGGGCAGCCAGGGCGGGAGAAGCCACAGTGCTGGCACGGCTGAGGGCCCGGCTGACCACTCTGCAGCAGGGTGCCCGCCTGAGCCAGGTGCGCCCGCACTTCCACTCACTCCCGAAGTGCGAAGGCTCACGCCCACTACGACTGCCAGCTCGGGGCATCTGCAGTGCACACGCCTGGGGGCAGCGGTGCTTGTCTCTGTCGGCACCAGGGCCCCACAGTGCCGTGAGTGTGGGGGGTTAGAGTGCTTCTGTGAAGCCTGCCCTATCTCTCCGCAAAGGCCCGCGTCAGTGACAAGGTGGGGGCGGGGACGGTGGCTGTGTGACTGGGTGGGTAAGGGAGCAACCTGCCCTTAAATTCTCCCTGAACCAGCCCCACACTAAGGCGCATGCATATGCATGTCAGTTCCGTCTATAAACAGACTCATTGGAAAAGACCCTGATGCTGGAAAAGACTGAAGGCAGGAAGAGAAGAGGACGACAGAGGATGAGAGGGTTGGATTGTATCACCAACTCGATGGACGTGAGTTTGGGTAAAATCCGGGAGTTGGCGATGGACAGGGAGGCCTGGTGTGCTACAGTCTACGGGGTCGCAGAGTCGGACACGACTGACTGAGCAACTGAACTGAACTGATAAACAAACTGGGTAGGCTGCGTGAGTACCGCGTCTTTCAGGCTTCCCTGCTCCAGCTCTGGGCCCACTAACCACACAGACGGAGCTCAGCTGCAGGGCCCTCCCGGCCCCATGGGGCCCTCACCATGGACTCCTTCCTCAGGTCACTGTACATCTTGGCCACCTTGTCCTGGTCCATCTGGTTGAGCTTCGGGTGGACCTTCTCCTTGGCGTAGATGATGTACTTCCTCAGGACCTCCTGCGGCAGGGGCTCCACGCCGTAGGTGTTGGGCATAGCAGGCTCTGGGGTGCCCCCCAGGACCCCGTCCTGCTTGTTGCTGGGGTGGTGTCTGACATGGCTGCCAACCACGAAACGGGCCAGCATCTCATCCTGAGATGGCGGAGAAGGAGCAGGGTGAGCCCGGCGTGGAGGACATGAACCCCCTACGACCCCCTCCAATGATGTGTCCTCTGCCCACTGTGGACCCAAAACTCCGGGGCGGGGGGAGGGTGGACAGTGAGTGGGGCGCACTCCCAGGAAGGCAGAGAGACAGCTATAGGAAGTTTAAGCTACAGGAAGAAGAGAGGCAAAGGGGTGGGCTGGAGGCCCAAGGACCGCCCCCCCGCTGAGGTCAGCAGAGCCCCGGTCACGGCACCTGGGAGCGCGCGTGTAAACGCCAAGGGAGAGACCAGGAGGGTGTGGAGGAGAGGAGGGGCAGGGGGAGACCCCGTGGGACGGCGGGCTCCCTGCTGCTGAGAAGGGAGGGGAGGCTGAGGAGAGGCAGGTCCACCCGTGTCCGCACAGACAGCTGGCTTCCGACAGGGGAGCCGGGTGGCCGTGAGGGTGGCAGCCAAGGGACCAGCACCAAGGCCGCAGGGCGCGCGCCAGCAGAGAGGCTGGGGTGGGGGCCGGAGCAGCGAGAAGGGAATGGACTCAGGAGGCAGTGGCGAAGTGCGGCTATGCCGGGGGAGGTGGGGTGGCTGAGGAGGGGAGGCCAAGGAGAGAAATTGAGGACCTCTGGACTCAGAACAAGCGTGGAGAGTACACGACCTTTGAGTGGTCCTTCCGAGTCTGCTGCCCCACCGCCCCGGGACCCGTGTGAGGCCCCCAAGCTCGGCGGCGCACAGACCCAGGACCCGGGCCGCGTACCTGCACGGGGTCCACCGTGTCCCTGACCACACACAGGACGTCGAAGCGGGAGATGATGGGCTCGGTGAGGTCCACGTTCTCCGAGAAGGTGAGCGAGGGGTCGTAGCGGCCGCCTGGGACAGAGAAGCGGTTGCTGTCGGGGCGCCTGTTCCCAGGGCCCTCTTCTTGACCAAACGCGGCTTTCCAACCCGCATGGCTGCAGTGGCGGGAGGGGAGTTGACAGACACAGCGTCTGCCCCGGGCATCCAAATGGGTCCACGGCGCGCCGAGCTGGGGGGGCGCCCGGTGCTCCAGCCACGTGCCAGCTGAGACCGACACCAGTCCCGCCTGACGGGACACACCAGGTGCTCCTCCCGTCTTCCGAGAGCGTGGCTCAGCGAGGGTTGGGGTGTCTCTGGCCTTCTACCCCCCCACACACACGTAGCAGAAGAGAGAGGCACACCTTCCATGGTCGGTCCCTCCCTCGGATGGGTGGCAGGCCCTGGGTGTGGGCTCCCCCGGCATTGCACTCCTACCTATGGGGTTGGCGGCGGCAATGACGGTGCAGCGGGCCTGCAGGGAGGTGACGATGCCGGCCTTGGAGATGGAGATGCTCTGCTGCTCCATGGCCTCGTGGATGCTGGTCCTGTCCTGGTCGTTCATCTGCGCAGAGGGCCGATGGGGCTCTTGACGCGCCCACTCACTCAGACAAGGCCCCGGGCGCCCCACAAGCAGAGGCTCCCCACCCAGGCGCAGCCCGCACACACCTCCGCGGCCCAGGGCCCCACCTTGTCAAATTCATCAATGAGGCACACTCCTCGGTCAGCCAGCACCAGGGCCCCAGCCTCCAGGGTCCACTCCCGGCTGACTGGGTGGCGCTGGACATACGCGGTGAGGCCCACGGCCGAGGCGCCCTGGCCAGTAGTGAAGATGGCCCGGCTGGACACCTTCTCCACGTACTTGAGGAACTGAGACTTGGCCGTGCCAGGGTCCCCACACAGCAACACGTTGATGTCACCTCGCACCTTGTGCTTGCCGCCTGTGGAGGGGTGACGGGGGCTCAGGATGACCTCCCAGCCCACCACCACCGACACGAGATTCTTCCGGGAGACAGGTGGGATGCCCACGTCCGCCTTTCCCCTCTGAGCACGGAACCCAGAGAAGCGGGGACCCCAGGGTGGGGGGTGGGCGCCAAGATGCTCTTTGTGACGTGAACCCCAGAAGCCGTGCACGAGCTCTCCCGCCAGGAGGACAGCTGGACACAGCCCGTGTGGACCAGGACACGGTCACTCGGGAGGAGGAGCCCGTCCTGGGAGCACCCACGGGGGGCGAGGCCGAAGCAGAGCTGACGGGGCAGCTGGTGTCCTGGACAGCCCCTCACGGGCAGGCAGCACCGTGCGTGTAGGAGCAACATGCTGAAGTCGCCACGTGCTGTTTTCCGTGTCTGCCCACGTGCCGTCCGTGTGAACGAGCACACAGAGGTCTGTTCCCGTCACCCCCCACCCCCTGGCCCGTGACCTATAGGAGGACCCCACCGAGACAAGGCAGCCAGCAGGGCCTCGAGAAGGGGATGGAACAGACACACGTTCACGTGTCTTCCCACGGCGACGGCCGCGGGGGCCCTGCCCCTGCTCACCTGGGTTCTTGGGCTCCCCTCCGAACAGGGCCAGCGCCAGGCCTCGCTTGATGTCCTCGTGCCCGTAGATGGAAGGAGCGATGCTGGCAAAGATCTGGGGGTGAGGGGCGACAAGAACGGTCACCTGTGTGCTTTGGCCCCAGGTGGATGCCCCCACCCGCTGACTCGGGGCCTCCTTCCAAGTCATAGAACCGGGGAGCTGACCAGGACCCTGGCCTTGATCCCCCAGCCCCACCCGGGGCCTCCTTCTGACTCACAGAACCAGAGGGCTTCCCTGGGGGGGTGTGTGCGTGTGTAACAGGGAAAAAGGATCTCTCAAGATCCACGTGAGCCTGAAGATACAACCAGAGACGTCACAGACGTTTTCATGGTAGAAATGGCCCCCCTCCCTCCTCGGCCTCCCATCCCATCCCGTGAGGAGGCCCTGCAGACCTGCCGCGTCCACGAACCCGACACAGCTCAGACCAGGCGGCTGGACAAGCAGCAGCCCCACCTCGGGGAGGGGAACTGCAGCAGCGAAGTGGGGAGGGGCCCTCGAGTGCCCTGGAAGCGGGACGATGGGATCTGACCCCTGGACCAGGGCGCGGGCCAGCGGGCCATCCCGTGCGCAGCCGCTCTGCACTGCGACCACGTGGCAGGGTAAGCGGCACATCCTTCTGGAAGCGGGCCCCCCGGTCCTGCCCGAGTGCCTCCTGCCTGGTTTCCTGGGGTCAGTCTGGAGGAGAGGCCCATGTTCACAGCACTGGCACCGCTGCTAGTTCTTTCCTCACCCCTAAAACCTACTGCAAAACCCAGCCCGAGGAGAGGCAGCCCTGTGTGCCGTGGGGACAGGGGTCCGGGCCAGTGCGCTGGGGGCCAGTGTCTCTCCCTGGGGTCACCCCCACTGAGAGGCAAACCACACTTCCCATGGGGTGTGTTGGGGGAAGCGCTGACACAAGGTCCACGGCAGGAAACATGTGGAAACATGCAAGAGAGCAAGGATGCACCCAGGTGACTGGCCGCGGCCACCGGTCAGGAGCTGGTGTGCACGAGGTCACTGCAAAACTGGACACAGGTGCCAAGGGGTGCTGAATTAGGGGCCAAACCCCAGTGACGTTGGGTCCACGATTGCGCTGACCCTAAAGCTCAGGTTGGGGGGGATACTCTTTGCCCTGAAAACTGCTAAATAAAGGGAAACAAGCATCACAACGCTTTTCTTCCAGGAGCCCCCCAGGGGAGTCAGGCGGTTGATGGAAGAAAAGCTTCTCTGAATACAAGACTCCCGGCAGAGAAGGGACAGAGCTGAACCAGAGGGCAGGCCTCCCGCAGCCCCCATGAAGGACTCACATAGCGAAGGTGCATCTGGGCTGCTCACAGCAGAGATGAGTGGACACCACCTGCCCCGGGGGTCCACCTCGGCCCCCCACCCAAAAGAAAACCGCCCCGTCTGACCAAGCCTCCGAACGATTTACAGAAGCAGGCGACAGAGGAATGCGCTCATGCAGGATGAGGTCAGCAGCATTCCGGCTGCAGAAAGCTCAGCAGGACAAACGACCCGGGTCTCCCACAGAAAAACTGCAGCAAGAGACAGGGTGGAGGGGACCCCTCAAGGCAGGAGACGGTCAACCAGTCCCCAGCTGTGGACCGACCACACCTGGAGGCTGACCCCAGGAAACTCTTCAGAGGAGGAAGATCACCAGGGAACCGTGGGGCCCCACTGAGTGTCGACCCTAAGGATCAGCTAGATGTTTTTAGAATGACAGCAGCGGCAGGACCACGCTCAGGGAAGAGAGCCTCTTAGAGACTTACTGATGGAGGTGCTGGGGCCAGGTTTGAATCGGCAGCACCAGGAAGCACCGCACAGCGCAGACCAGCCCCGACCTCGAGCAGACATGCCAGCAAAGGACCCGGGGGGTCGTCACCACCACACCTGACTCAAAACCTGAGCCACGTCCCCCAACACTCCCACACATGGGAGCCCCAGAGAGGGGGTAGCAGGTGGCCCTGGGAGCAGGAGTGGAGGATGGCCAGCCTGGCGAGACTCCCGCCCTGCCCCGTGTGAGCCCTGTGACGTGGGCACCTCACGTAACCCAACATCATCAGTAACACGACAAAGCCTACCCTCTGCAAACCACTCATTCCTGAGGACTCAGAGCCTCCTAAGCCCCCATCTGTCGGGAGACGGTAACCCTGGGCTGCTCGTCCGCCCACATGTCCTGGGGGGTTCAGGACTGCCGGCCAGGACCCTCCGCCCAGACCGTGGCCTGGTGCTGTCTGGGCACCAGGCAGGCGGCAGGATGAGGTGACGTCCCCGCGGGACCAAGGGCAGCAGCCCGTTTCCTGCTGCCATGCCCACAGGCTCCCTAGGGACCTTGCCACAGCCTGAGGGCAGGGGCTGGCCCCACCCTGCCCGGCTGCCCTGGGAACCTGAGGTGAGACGGGCGCCGTCAAGCCCTAACCTGAGCGGGAGACACCCGCTTCCCCAGGGTGAGTCCACTTACCCTCCGGATCTCCGTGTCAAGAGGGGCATGAGCCGCCCGCTGCTGAGCACAAGGCGGAACCGGCCAGGGACTCCTCTGCTCCCACTGAACCCTCCGAGCCCTGCCTGCCACCCACTGTGGGGTTGGTGCCCCCAGCTGTCTGAGCTCTTTCTCCCAACCCCCCACCAAGGGTCCGCGCGCCCCATCCGCCTGCCGACTGGGTGTGCTGCCCTCTACCCCCGGCCCCCGTGTCTGCAAACTCCGGCCGGAGTGGTTCAAGGGAGCCTAATTATTTCTGGACCTGCCTGTAATCCCTTCAACGTGTCTCTAGAATTGCGGAGGCATTCCCAGTGGCGGGTGAGAATGCCCACCTCAACGGCGGACTCGACACGAGGCCAGTGCTGACCAACCCCCCCCGCGGGGCTCAGACGGGCAGACATGGAGGGGTCGCCCCGTCCACCCGAGGGCTTGCTCTGTGAGCATCATAGGCAGTGGGCAAGGAGCAGGCAGGACCGCGGTCCCGCTGGACTCTGCCTGGAGACGTCAGCAGCCAGCCCAGACAGACAGACGCAGGAGGGAACAGCCTCCTGAGCTCGGCGGCGACGGGCACTTATAGGAGCCTGGGCACAAGGCACCCTCGGGGCCGCCCTGTTCGGAATCCAGGCAGGCAGGGTCTGCCTCACCCTGCAGACCAGCAGGTGAGGGGTCGGGAGGCCACAGCACAGGTAGGGCAGGGGGTTAGGAGGGCCGTGGACCCCCACTGCCCACAAACAGGTACATGAGCAGACAAGCTGACATGTGCCCAGGACACAGAGTCCCCACTCTTAGAAACCGGCCCAAATGCTCCATCGGGAGTCTGAACACCATGCTCGCACTGGTTTTCTTTAGGGAGGCAGAAGGGGCCGAGATGCTACTGGGACCCAAGAAAGAATGAGCCCCGTGAGGGCGACGACCAGGTCCGACTCCCCTCTGGAGGCCCAGGCGTGGCCCCGGAGGGTCTCCCCAGACCCAGGGCGTCAGCAGACCTGTGAGTCCTATCCCCCGGGGGGCCCCGAATCTCGGCAGATGGATACCGGCGCCGATGGGGTGCAGGGCCCTGCGCTGTGAGCAGAGAGCAGTCTAGGAGACAGCGGGCGGTCCTGCGGCAACAGGTGGACAGGAAGCGGGAGGCGAGGGAAGAGGGACATGGGGGGAGGGCCCGGGAAGGACATGAGGGGCCAAGCGCAGACCGGCAGGACTTGTGAACGGGAACCACGCGCCCTGCGGCTGAGCCTGGAACACAGGGACTGTCTGCGAGGGTGTACACACACGGATCCTCAGCCCTGCACTGCTTAGAAACCACCTGTATCTTCATTTCTAGACAGTAAACCCCGTTTCCCCAGCCTCCACAAACACGCCTGCCGTTAAAGGGCAAATGACAGTCCGTGTCGGGGACCACGGGGAGGCGGGTTACCCCGGGGACGACCCCCCGCCGAGCGCTTCCTGCTCCCGCAGTCCGGTCCAGCCAGAGCACTCCCCCGTTCTCCAGGCGCAGCACAGGCTCCGGGAGCCAACTCTCGCTCTGCTCCTGGAACGCGCCCCCGCATCGAGGCGCACAGACTCAGCGGACACAGGAATCTAACCAAGACCCAGCACGGAGATGGAGGCTCGCGGTGGCCGGGGCGCGAACCCACGGAACCCACTCTGTAGCAGCGCCTTGCCCCCCACATTCCACCTGCCTTCTCCCCGATCTGCTGGTCCTTGGAGAGGCTGGTGATCATCTTCACGTCCTCGTCGGTCAGCTCACCCACGGCCACCTTGTTGTCCTTCTTGGCCACGTGGTTGGCGAGGATGACGGTGGCGAAGACTGGGAAGCCGTTGGCAGTGTTGAGAGCCCCGTCATAGTTGTTGTGGTAGATGCCGGTCAGCTCCTGGGGGATGCCAAGAGGTCAGGGGGGCCAACCCGGGGCCGGCCCCACCCCACCCCTCCCCAGGCCCCCCACATCCGAGAGAGCCAAACTCAGTGGAAGTGTGGCACCCCGCCGCTCCACCCCAACAGAAGCTCGGCCCAGTGACAGAGAGCTGACCACTGCCTGGCCACAGCGCCCATACTGGCTCCTTTGGCCCCAGGCACTCACGATCTCATCGCCTGGCTTGCAGCTATCCACCAGGTCTGCGAGGAGGATGGCGTCCTTGGAGCGGGGCAGCCGGCCGGCCGCCACTTTGCCGGGACTCTCCTGAATCCGGATGCGCTGGTAGTTCTGGTAGACGGTCTGCACGGGACAGACACGGTCTCAGGGGCCCGTCCTGCCCAGGGGGCAGAGGCCAGGGTCTGAGCACCAGGCCTTGTCACTGACTGGACCGCGGCCCCGGGTGGGGAATGCAGCTTGTTTCTCTCACTGGTGACGAGGAGACACAGAACCAGAGAGGACAGGGAGCCTCGGTCACCAGCACCCCATCCCGTCTCTGCTCCAGCCGGCTGCCCACCCTCCGGACGCCTCCCTCCGCAGACGCAGAGCCCGCTCTGTGCCCTGCAGCTCAGCCCACGTGCGCGGCCGCGTGAGCTGGACTGCTCTGTGGCCGGAGCTGAGTGACACTGGTGGACAAGGCCCCCCCGTGCTGCCCGTGGGGTAGGGCACGGCGCGAATGCTGCAGGTGCGGCCACACAGAGGAAGTCAGGTCACAGGAAAAGCACTCAAACCAGCGCCCACAAAGTGAGTGACACCGGATGTGGGCCTGCTCTCAAGGTCACAGGACAGCACTGTGCGTGCAATCTAACATCCCCATCTCCCTGCCGCCCAGAAGAACCACCTGACAGTGGCTAAACGCACACGCTCTGGGGTAAATGCTTGAGTTCTAACCCTCTGGGCCACCTCCTAGCCAGACGACCTGCTGTTACTTCACGGGCCAAATAGGACTGACGACAGCACCTGCCTCCATGGTGTGATGAAGACCCACTAATACCTACCCTGGGCACCTAGCAGGCCCCCCCGGAAACTTCAGTGTGATGACTACTCCATGAGTTTCTGTCCCTGCACGCAGAGCCTGCATCTCTGCTCCTGGGCAGGAGGTGTCCAGAGCAACGTGTATGATAGGGGAACCATAAAGGGAGGAGGACCAGCAAAATGGGGGCGGGGGCGGGGGGCTCTGGGAAAAGGCAGGGGCTCACCGAGAGCTCCGCCCTGCAGCCGCCCCTCCCCAGGGCAAGGCGCACTCAACACTGAACAAGTCAGACTCTGGCGATGGGCCACCAGGCACTCCCTGGCAAGGCTGCTCCAGCTAGGGCACTTCTCAGATTTGTAGAGCAGTGAGGGGTCAGCCTGACAGTCATGGAGCAGAGGGTGGAGAGGTGTGTGCCCCACACAGGGGTCATGATGGCCCCCCGACACGGACAAAGGCGTGCGTTGCGGGTCCGGGCTCTTAAGGCCCAAACCCTTCGAGCAGGGCCTCCTGCAAATGGCACAGCAGTGTCTCGGGCAATTACGACCCCGCGCAAGGCCAGAGAGATGGGTTCCAAGGAGTCAGGACGGGGCCGGGCCTTGCTGTGGGCGGTGCTCTGGGGGAGCGGGGGCAGTTCTCCGGATCTTCCCATTTGCCAGAGCGCTGTAAATGCTGATGTTGCAGATGGAAGCATCTGACCACCTCGAGGGCTGCCAGGCGCCCACCCAGGCCCTGTCTCTCGGCCAGGGGCTGGCCTGCGCTCACCTCCTCCATGTTGACCTCAAAGGGGCCGGCTGACTGGCACTCGGGGCAGGAGCCCGGCTTCACCTCCTGGTTCTGGGACTGGCAGAAGGGCCCCAGCACGAAGCCGCACTTGTTGCAGTTGTACTTGACCATGCTGAGCTGGGGCAGGACGCCCGTGCAGCTGGTCACCACGCCACTCGTTCGGATCAGCTGATTCAGGTGCAGCTGCCTGCGGGGGGTGGGACGGCAGAGCCAGGGGCGGGGCGTCAGGGTGCAGGTGGGGCGGGGCATCAGGACGGGGAGGGGCGTCAGTAGGGGCATCGGAAGGCCCACCTCACAGGCCCAGGGGGTGAGTGGGCGGCGCTCACCTGAGGGAGCGCAGCTCCTCCACCAGCGGCAGGTGGGAGATGCGCACGTGGATGCGGCTGGCGATGCGGTCGTACTTGGGGTACATGGCCAGCACCACCTCCAGGGCTGCCTCGTCGAAGATCTGCAGCAGCTCGGCGGGCGCCTCGGGCAGGAAGTAGGCCAGCACGTGCTCCCGGGCCGCCAGGTCCTCGTAGTTCACCACCAGGCTCTCGCGGTTCTCTGGGGGGGGGGGGGGGGGGGGGCAGAGAGGCTGAGCAGGAGGGGCCGGGGAGACCGCCCTGCAGGCAGAGCCCACTTCCAAGACCACTCGGCGTTAGCCACGTGGCCCAGGAGTGAGGGCTCCTTGGCCTCAAGCTCGCAATCTGTGAAAGGGGCTCTAAGTCCTGGGGGAGGGTGCAGTAACACACACGGGGTGCCCGCCCCCAACTCAGCATACCTGCGAGCCGGGGAGCACACCCCCGAGTAAACCCGGTTGACTGTGAGGCCAGAGAGAGGGGAGCGGACAGCGAGGAACCAGAGCTACACGCTCCTCGCGCACAAAAGGGGCCACCTTCTGATCACAGCAATGGCCCAGGAGTTTACCCAAACTTTGCCAGATTGTAAGCCAGTCACAAGTCATTTCTGTGGTCCAGATGTGGTCCCTGGCCAGTGGCCGGGACCGCTGATTATTTGTGTGTGAAAGACAGGCACCGTGGGCTTCAGGCTCCCACTCCACGTCCCCAGCACATCCGTCAGTCCGTCCAACCGAAGGGTGGGCTCACCTTTGCACATGTCGCTGATGCGCTCCTTGAAGACATTGTGTCCACGGCCGTCCACGTGGGTGCGCAGGAAGTTCTTGAAACGGTGGTGGATCTCCAGCCGCGGGCCAGCCATGCTCACCCACTCGCGCACCGAGTGGCCCTTGAGGTCCTCCAGGTTTTCGACGCTCTCGATCATGTCCTCCTCCTCCTCGCCGTCCTCCGTGGCCCGCTCTACCTGCCGCCGCTTCCGGCTGGGGCGCTCCTCCTCCTCTTCGTCGCTGTCTGCGAGCCGGGAGGCGCTCAGGACCGGCTCAGCGGCCCCCCACTCCCCCGCCTCCGCCCCCCTGAGAACCCACCGTAGAGGAGCCCGCGGCGCATGCGGCCCAGGCCCCGGCCCGCCTCCCGGTCGCGCTGCCGCATGACCCGCTCGGCCGCCTCCCTCTGACTGGCGGTCAGCTCCTCCACGTCCTCATCGTCCAGGGCCAGCCCCTCGGCCTCATAGACGTCCAGCTCCGGGATGGCGCGGTAGTCTCTGTGGGGCCCAGACAGACGGTGTCAGCGCCCAAACCCCAAACAACAGCACCAGGATCTGGGCTCCCAGGGCTCTGGAGGCCTGGCCAGGACACCTGCAGAAGCCCAGGGACCACACACACCCAGGGATCACACACACACACACACACACACACACACACACACACGATGGGGTGCAGTCTTCAAAGACAGAGACACTGCGGACACTGCACTCGGGGAGACCCGAGACGGACATCCTGCAGAAGTCGGTCTGGAAACTGGCTGGAGGCGGTGGTGACAGTCACACCACACGAGTGACCCGATGCCCCTGACCTCACACTCGACGCCTGAGACAGGAAAGCTTACATCATGTGCATTTTCCACAAGGAAAAGGGGAGCTCTGAGCACCCACAGGAAAAGGAATCAGAGGACCCACCAAACCTCCTGCCGGAAGGGCCTTCAGAACACCAACCCAGTTCCCCTCGGGCAGGAACCCTCTTGCATGTTTCTGGCAGCCCGGCCTAGAACCCTGGACCCCGGGAGGCCAACCAAACCAGCCCAACTAGCCTATCCCAAATGTGTCCGTGTCCGAGGCTCAGCCCTCCCAGCCATGAGAGACCTTCCACGTGACCACCTGTCAGGTACTGGATGGAGCAATGTCTACCCTCAGAGCTAACGCAGCTGCCCTCCCCGGCATTTGGGGAGGCATACATACCCTCCATCACAAAGAGGAGAAAACCCAGCTCAAGGGTGAAGGTACTTCTGCCACCGATCACTCAACAGGGCTGGGTGTCACAGTCAGAGCAACGGCAGGGGCCCAGCGGGCTCCGACTCCACACTGGCCCTCTGCAGTCCTCCCGATTCTCCTTCCCTCAGGGGAGGTAGTGATGGGGCAACAGTCTTTCTTTTTTTTTTTTTTTGTGCCATAAACTCTGTCAAACAACAGTCTAGTCTCAAAACACATAATCCCATAATGCTGATGCCAGAAACAAAACCCAGAGCCAGCTTCATTTCTGGGCTGATAGTTCCAAAATCTGAAGTGTCCTCCAGGAAAAGGTACCTGTCATCTGACACTTGCTCGACAAACTTAGCATATTAAAAAGCAAAAACATTACTTTGCCAACAAAAGTCAAAGCTATGGTTTTTCCAGTAGTCTATGTATGGATGTGAGAGTTGGACCATAAAGAAGGATTAGCACCGAAGACCCTTGGACCACAAGGAGATTAAACCAGTCAATCCTAAAGGAAATCACCCCTGAATACTTATTGGAAGGACAGATGCTAATCACCTGATGCGAAGAGCAGACTCATTAGAAAAGACCCTCATGTTGGGAAAGATAGAAGGCAAGAGGAGAAGGGGATGATGGAAGATGAAATGGTTGGATGGCATCACTGACTCAATGGACATGAGTTTGAGCAAACTCCGGGAGATAGTGAAGGACAGGGAAGCCTGGCGTGCTGCAGTCTATGGGGTCACAAAGAGTCGGACAGGACTTAGCAACTGAACGACAACGACAACAACTGACTTGTTAAGAATTTCAAGTTATGTGAAATGGCATCAGTGAAATTCTAACTGGTCTGCATAAAAAAAATTGATAAATTCGATCTCAGCAAAATTTAAAATTAATTGTGCATCTCAAAACTATTTTTAAAACTTAAAAAAAAAGCCAGATTGAGGAGAAAGTAATTACAAATCACATACCTGATAAAAGCCTTGTATCCAGAATAAGTTTTTTAAAACTCTTACAACTCAGTAATAAGAAATCAAGCAAACCAATTAAAAAATGGGCAAAGATCCGAAGACACATTTTCCAAAGATACACTGATGGCCAACATGCATGTTAACAGATACTCAACGTCACTGATCATCAGAGAAAAGGAAATCAAGACCACGGTGAGATGCCACATCATGACTATTAAGGTGGCTATTAACAAAAGCCAGAAAATATCAGGTGTTGGGGAGAATGTGCAAAAATTGAATGGCATACGCCACTTGTGGGAGGGTAAATGATGCAACTGCTTTGGAAAACAGTTTGGCAGTTCCTCAAAAAATTAACATTAGAGTTACCACATGACCCAACCATTCCACTCCTAGGACCTGGAATTCCATTTCAAGAGAATTTAAACACATGTTCACATAAAAATGCCACAGCAGCACTATTCATAATTGCTAAAAACTTTCAAAGAACCCAAATGTCTTCCAACCTATGAATGGGTAAACAAAAGGCGGCCTGTCCATAAAATAGAGTATTACTCAGCCACGAAAAGGACTGGCGTACTGATGCATGATCCAACACAGATGGACGTGAAAACCATGAGACACCAAACACACCTGCACACGCGGGACACGTGCCCTTCAGGCTCTACTCACAGGAGATGGTCAGACCGCAGATCAGAGGAACAAGGGGCAGGCTACTGGTTGCCTAGCAGTGGGGAGAGGGGATGGGATGAACTGGACCAGGTACAAGGGATCTTCCTGGGATGATAGAAAAGCTGGACTGTGTTGACGGCTGCATAACTTAGAAAGTCTACTTAGAAGCACTTAACTGTACTCTTGTAAAACGTAGCTTGTATATTATAGAAACCATAGCTTGGTAAGATTGCTTTTTAAAAAGCTACAGAAACCAAAACCTAACTGGGCCAACCAGTCCTCAGAACCTCTATCAGAGCCCTGGGAAGGGAAGAGCAGAGAAGCAGAGACGGGTGGGCAGAGGTAGTGTGGTCAGGGAGGGGCGTCCTGCCCGCACACCCCCACAGAGCCTGGGAGGAAGCTGCTCCGGACCCATCTGTCAGGACTCGGACCCATCTGTCAGGACTCGTCATCTGAGGCAACAGCGCTAGAGCAAAGCCCCAGATGGTCCACAGTGCCCCTGAAAGTCCCTGTGACGCTAGTGCAGGGCTCTCCCCGCTGACTGTGGGGTGGCTGAACACACAAAGGCTGGCACCCCCGAGTCAGAGCCAGAGGGCCCCAGAGCAGAATGTCTGCGCGGCTCTCGGGGTTCAGACAATTCTGGGGCAAACGTACAGACCGGGTCCTGGCTGTGATCACGGTCAGACAGTAGTGGGGCCCAGCCTTGCTCACTCAGAGCTCTACTCAGCGGTCATAGCATTAAGCCTCCATGTCCGTGAGTACATGTTTGCACATTTATTACGAAGTGTGAACACAGGATCTGGTACAGATTAGGCACAGTAACTGTTTGCTGAACTGAATCTAAATCTTGATTAATCAGACCCACCCCCATCCCCAGTGTGAAGTTGCAGAGAAACTTGGCTGCCCGCTTCCTGACCTTCCCAGTTGGGATCCCCAACGTGGCCCCAGATTAGAGACCCCCATGGGTGCACATCTCATGGAGCTGGGGCTTCCCCAGGCCTTAGGTAGGGTCTGGTCTAAGGTAGACACAGCAAGTTACAAGGATGTACGCTGCAGCTCCACAGACAAGTCTCCCCCCGGACACTGGACCAAAATGTGCTCAAAGGCAAGGAGGCTCCGATGTACCTGCTGCTCCAGGACCCCAAAACAAGGGAGGCCAGACACCGAAGGGACTCCCTGCATAAACTGTGGAGCACGGGGCCGGAACTGCATACCTCTCCATGCCATCTCCAATAAGCTCCTCTCCGTCCTCTTCCTCCTCCAGGGGCCCCTCGGTGCCCAGCAGCCCCTCCGACTCATCCTCAAAGGGAGGAAGGTCCCGGCCAGGGCTGGAGGTCAGGGCATCCGTGCGCCGGGAGCTGCTCCGCCCGGGGCTGGAGGTGACGGGCTCGTTGGCGCGCTTGACGTCAGGGACCGAGTTCTTCCAGCCTGCGTTCGGGGAGCGGGCCGAGGGCGAGGCCCCGCGCGGCCCCGCCCAGCCCGCCCGAGGCCCCGCCCAGCCCGCGCTCGGCGCTGCTGGACCCGCTGAGGCACCGCTGCGCGTGGAGACGGAGAGGACTAACCTCCCGTGCCAGCTGCGCGACTCGGTTACTCTGGGGCCTTTGACAGACGAGGCAACGAAGGCTCAGGGCTTTGTCTTACTGTGTTATGTCAACTGCTCTGAAAGTTCAGGCTGAACGCTTCAAGCGCCGGAAAGGCTGGGGTGCTCGGAGGCCACGAGGTTGGGGTGCCCTCTGGAGGCAGCCGAGATGCAGGGGGCGTTCCAGGTAGCAAGAGAATCCCGCGGAGAGCAGGGCGCCTTGGCATCTGCAAGCACTTCCCTAGCTCCAGGTAGACCGCTAGTGATGTCCTGGAAGGGACAAGACGACGTTGGAGACTCCAGCTCACGAAAGGCGACCAAGTCTTTCTAGAGAACTGGAGCTCCTTGCGTACAGTCGGAAGCCCCCGGGGTTTTAGCAGAATCCTTTAGGCTGCCAGGGATGCAGGAGGATGGAGGCAAGTTAAAAAAGTTACAGTCCGTTCCGAATCTGCATCTGCGGACTCAACCAACTGGGTGGTTAAAAAAAAAAAAGACAATTCCAAAAATCAAAGCTTGGTTTTACTGTTTGCCACTTAACTATTTACATGGTATTTACAGCATATTTATACCTATTTACATATACCATGATACATAGAATTTACATTGTATTGATATTGTTCAGTTCAGTTTCTCAGTCGTGTCCGACTCTTTACAACCCCGTGGATTGAGCCTCTTGATGAAAGTGAAAGAGAGTGAAAAAGCTGGCTTAAAACTCAACATTCAAAAAATAAAGATCATGGCATCCAGTCCCATCACTGCATGGCAAATATATGGAGAAACAATGGAAACAGTGACAGACTTTATTTCCTTGGGCTCCAAAATCACTGCAGATGGTGACTGCAGCCACGAAATTAAAAGACACTTGCTCCTTGGAAGAAAAGCTATGACCAACCTAGCTGCTGCTGCTGCTAAGTCGCTTCAGTCGTGGCCGACTCTGTGCGACCCCATAGACGGCAGCCCACCAGGCTCCCCCGTCCCTGGGATTCTCCAGGCAAGAACACTGGAGTGGGTTGCCATGTCCTTCTCCAATGCATGAAAGTGAAAAGGGAAAGTGAAGTCGCTCAGTCGTGTCCGACTCAGCGACCCTATGGACTGCAGCCTACCAGGCTCCTCCGTCCATGGGAGTTTCCAGGCAAGAGTACTGGAGTGGGGTGCCATTGCCTTCTCCATGACCAACATAGACAGCTTATTAAAAAGCAGAGACATTACTTTGCCAACAAAGCTCTGTCTAGTCAAAGCTATGGTTTTCCCAGTAGTCATGTACGGATGTGAGAGTTGGAAAGAAAAGAAAGCTGAATGCCAAAGAATTGATGCTTTTGAACTGTGGTGTTGGAGAAGACTCTTGAGAGTCCCTTGGACTGCAAGGAGAGCCAACCAGTCCATCCTAGAGGAGATCAGTCCTGAATATTCATTGGAAGGACTGATGCTGAAGCTGAAGCTCCAACACTTTGGCCACCTGATGGAAAGAGCCAACTCATTAGAAAAGACCCTGATGCTGGGAAAGATTGAAGGCAGGAGGAGAAGGGGACGACAGAGGATGAGATGGTTGGATGGCATCACCGACTCAATGGACATGAGTTTGAACAAGCTCCAGGAGATGGTGAAGGACAGGGAAGCCTGGTGTGCTGCTGTCCATGGGGTTGCAAAGAGTTGGGCACGACTGAGGGATTGAACAACAACAGCAAGGGATTGTAAATAATCTAGAAACTACAGTATACAGGAGGGTGTACACTGGTAATATGCAGGGAAGATGTACGGATACTGCACCATTTTACATGAGTAACTGAGCACTCTTGGAGTTTGTTGTCTGCAGGTAGCCTGAAACCAGCCCTCGAGGACACAGAGGGATGACCGTGCGCCCATTCTTCCTCCAGGCGGAGGCAGCCTGGACTGGGGCAGGGGAGCAGGGCGGGGCTAGAGCCCTTGTGTGGTAAGCAAGCATCTCAGGAGGGGACCCTGGTAGGGGCAGGAGTGATCCCTGGAAGTACAGATATCCAAGAGGCCTTCAGGAGGTAGAGTCTATTGGTCTTGAGGGTCCGTTCAGTTCAGTTCAGTCGCTCAGTCATGTCCAGCTGTTCGCGACCCCATAAACCACAGCATGCCAGGCCTCCCTGTCCATAACCAACTCCCGTAGTTTACTCAAACTCATGTCCATGGAGTTGGTGGAGGACAGCAAAAGGGAGGACCCAGGATGGAGTTGGAACATCCCCTAGAGGAGGGCATGGCCACTCCAGCCTCCGACTCCAGTATTCTTGGCTGAGGAGTTCCATGAACAGAGGAGCCTGGTGGGCCACAGTCCATGGAGTTGCAAAGAGTCAGACATGACTGAGCAACTGACACTTTGACTGTCAAGACAGCAGCAGGAGTCTGGCTCAGGAAACGCGGTGGGGGACAGCACGCCTCTGGGCCGGGGAGCTCGAGGGGAAGCCAGGTAAGGAACCCAGCAGCTCACAGCAGTCACCATGCTATCAACTCAGCATGTGGGTCTGGGCCGGGGCCGAGTGTGGCTGGGGGTCTCTGTCGCCTGGCCCCTCTGCTGAGCAGAATCAACCATGTCTATTATTTTGGGGTCCCCATTGCTATCAGGAAGCCCAGTTCTGCAGGAGCTGCCCTCCTGTGGGCCATGCCTCGAGAGGATCACCCCCTGCAAACCTGAAGCAGGGCAAGCGAGACACCTGGGGGTCAGATCTGTGTTTATTAAACCCCATTCATGGAGGCTCACGGCTGCCCTGCTCTGTCCTGTGTGCCAGGGGCATGGCACTGAGCCAGCGCTCCTCTGCCCCGAAGGGAGGAGGTGAAGAAGATGCCCTCATTACTCCACAAATAAGATCCCATAGAAACCTCCAGTGGGGCTCACAGCTCAGAGCACAAAACCCATCCCCTACCTCCACCCGCAACTGTCCCATCTCAAACAGCAAGGGTGGAGGGCAGGTCAGTGTACTGCCTCTCGCCTCCTTCCTGGCATGGGGGTCAGAACTTTCCTGCCTCTGGAGATCAGAAGTGGCCTGGGACTTGTCTTGCCAGTTACACAAGCAGGGGTGATGCAGGTAACCCCAGGGCAGAAACTCTTGGAGCCGCCCATTCAGGGACGCAGGCACCTCCTGGAGCTCTGCTTCCAGGGGCTGCTGCAGGAACGGCATGTTGATCAGGGTCCAGGCTGGGAAGGGCAGAAAAACTGAGTCCTAGATGGTCCTAGATGGTCCCAAGGTGCTGGCCTCCTCACCTTCCCCTGATTTCGAACAGAGCTAGGCAAAGACCGGGTCCTGATCTCATTCCAGCCCAGCTGTGGAAAAAGTGTGGTGTCACGGGTGTATATCTGGGCATTGCTGTAATAAGTGGGTGCTTACGACGTGCACCAGGCCATGAGTCACGCTCCGGACATGCAGGGAATGTGATAAGCATGGCTCTATCATCACGACATGGACATTCTACTTAGGGGAGGCTGATGCTGAACCAGGAAGTGACTACATGAACACGATCCTGTTAGAGAGATTGTGCTGGTGTAAGCAGATAAGGGCTTCCCAGGTAGCTGAGTGGTAAAGATTCTACCTGCCAGTGCAGAAGTCGCGGGTTTGATGCCTGGGTCAGGAAGATCCCCTGGAGAGGAAAATGGCCATCCGCTCCAATATCCCTGTTGGGAAAATCCCATGGACAGAGCATCCTGGCAGACTGCAGTCCACAGGGTCAACTGAGTGACTGAGCATGCAGGCATGCAAGCACACAGATGGGGCAGGGAGCCCCAGAAAAAGAGAACTGGGCATGGCTTTCTTGACATAAGAGAAGCCATTTTTGGTCTAAGCCATTTTGGGATCTAAGACTGGCCACAGTGCTTGCCCTGGACCAGGTCTCAGTAATTAATGATGTCAACAAACACAAGAATGCAGAGACAAATTGTTATCAGGCAAGAGAAGTAACAATGCTAGACTATACATCAGTTGTAAATATTCCCCGTTTTGTTTCAATGGTAAAGACAAGCCTGAAGACTCTATCACCAGGCCAACTGGAACCTAAGGGGTGGTCTCTGACCCTTATGAATTCAATTAACTGAAGCTTGGATAGCACAAGACCCTTCACAAATATGCATGTACCCTTAAAATAGGGCTTTCCTGGTAGCTCAGTTGGTAAAGAATCCTCCTGCAATGCAGGAGACCCCAGTTCGATTCCTGGGTTGGGAAGATCCGCTGGAGAAGGGAGAGGCTACCCACTCCAGTATTCTTGGGCTTCCCTTGTGGCTCAGACGGTAAAGAATTCACCTGCAATGCAGGAGACTCCGGTTCGATTCCTGGGTTGGGAAGATCTGCTGGAGAAGGGATAGGCTGGAATGGGCAAATTTAATTCAGATGACCGTTATATCTACTACTGTGGGCAAGAATCCCTTAGAAGAAATGGAGTAGCCATCATAGTCAACAAAAGAGTCCAAATGGAGTACTTGGGTGCAATCTTATAAATGACAGAATGATCTCTGTTCGCTTCCAAGGCAAACCATTCACTATCACGGTAATCCAAGTCTATGCCCCGACCAGTAATGCTGAAGAAGCTGAACGGTTGTATGAAGACCTACAAGACCTTCTAGAACTTGTACCCAAAAAAGATGTCCTTTTCATCATAGGGGACTGGAATGCAAAAATAGGAAGTCAAGAGATACCTGGAGTAACAGGCAAATTTGGCCTGGGAGTACGAACTGAAGCAAGGCAAAAAGGCTAATAGAGTTTTGCCAAGAGAACGCACTGGTCATAGCAAACACCTTCTTCCAAAAACACAAGAGAAGACTCTACACATGGACATCACCAGATGGTCAATACTGAAATCAGATTGATTACATTCTTTGCAGTCAAAGACGTGCAAGCTCTATATAGTCAGCGAAAAAAAAAAAAAAAGACTGGGAGCTGACTGTGACTCAGATCATGAACTCCTTATTGCCAAATTCAGACTTAAATTGAAGAAAGTAGGGAAAACCACTAGACCATTCAGGTATGACCTAAATTAAATCCCTTACAATTATACAGTGGAAGTGACAAATAGACTCAAGGGATTAGATCTGATGGACAGAGTGCCTGAAGAACTATGGACGGAGGTTCGTGACACTGTACAGGAGGCAGTGATCAAGACCATCCTCAAGAAAAAGAAATGCAAAAAGACAAAATGGTTGTCTGAGGAGGACTTACAAATAGCTGAGAAAAGAAGAGAAGCGAAAGGAAAAGGAGAAAACAAAAGATACACCCATTTGAATGCAGAGTTCCAAAGAGTATATTCTTTGGAATATCCAAGGAGAGATAAGAAAGTCTTCCTCACTGATCAGTTTAAAGAAATAGAGGAAAACAATTGAATGGGGGAAGATTAGAGATCTCAAGAAAATTAGAGATACCAAGGGAATATTTCATGCAAAGATGGGCACAATAAAGGATGGACCTAACATAAGCAGAAGATATTAAGAAGAGGTGGCAAGAATACACAGAAGAACTATACAAAAAAGATCTTCACAACCCAGATAACCATGATGGTGTGATCACTCACCTAGAGCCAGACATCCTGGAATGTGAAGTCAAGTGGGCCTTAGGAAGCATCACTACGAACAAAGCTAGTGGAGGTGATGGAATTCCAGTTGAGCTATTTCAAATCCTAAAAGATAATGCTGTGAAAGTGCTGCACTCAATATGCCAGCAAATCTGGAAAACTCAGCAGTGGCCACAGGACTGGAAAAGGTCAGTTTTCATTCCAGTCCCAAAGAAGAGCAATGCCAAAGAATGCTCAAACCACCACACAATTGCACTCATCTCACATGCTAGCAAAGTAATGCTCAAAATTTTCCAAGCTGAGCTTCAACAGTACATGAACCATGAACTTCCAGATGTTCAAGCTTTTAGAAAAGGCAGAGGAACCAGATGTCAAATTGCCAACATCAGTTGGATCATCAAAAAATCAAGAGAATTCCAGAAAAACATCGACTTCTGCTTTATTGGTTATGCCAAAGACTTTTACTGTGTAGATCACAACAAAGTGG
The DNA here is from genome assembly GCA_024291935.2 of Okapia johnstoni. Classification (NCBI taxonomy): domain Eukaryota; kingdom Metazoa; phylum Chordata; class Mammalia; order Artiodactyla; family Giraffidae; genus Okapia; species Okapia johnstoni. Next base: position 11,853,003 of record JAGTYA010000025.1, read on the forward strand.
AAAATTCTTCAAGAGATGGGAATACCAGACTACCTGACCTGCCTCCTGAGAAATCTGTATGCAGGTCAAGAAGCAACAGTTAGAACCGGACATGGAAAAACAGACTGGTTTCAAACTGGGTAAGGAGTATGTCAAGGCTGTATATTGTCACCCTGCTTATTTAGTTTCTATGCAGAGTATATCATGTGAAATTCTGGCCTGGATGAAGCACAACCTGGAATCAAGATTGCCAGGAGAAATATCAATAACCTCAGATATACAGATGACACCATCCTTTTGGCAGAAAGTGAAGAGGAACTAAATAGCCTTTTGATGAAAGTGAAAGAGGAGAGTGGAAAAGCTGGCTTAAAACTCAACATTCAAAAAACTAAGATCATGCATGACATCTGGTCCCATCACTGCATGGCAAATAGATGGGGAAACAGTGGAAACAGTGGCTGACTTTATTTTTGGGGGCTCCAAAATCACTGCAGATGGTGACTGCAGCCATGAAATTAAAAGATGCTTGCTTCTTGGAAGAAAAGCTATGAGCAACCTAGACAGCATATTAAAAAGCAGAGACATTACTTTGCCAACAAAGGTCTGTCTAGTCAAAGCTGTGGTTTTTCCAGTAGTCATGTGTGGATGTGAGAGTTGGACCATAAAGAAAGCTGAGAGCCCGAGAATTGATGCTTTTGAACTGTGGTGTTGGAGAAGACTCTTGAGAGTCCCTTGGACTGCAAGGAGATCCAGCCAGTCTATCCTAAAGGAAATCAGTCCTGAATATTCACTGGAAGGACTGATGTTGAAGCTGAAACTCCAATACTTTGGGCACCTGATGCGAAGAACTGACTCATCGGAAAAGACCCTGATGCTGGGAAAGATTGAAGGCAGGAGGAGAAGGGGATGACAGAAGATGAGATGGTTGGATGGTCTCACTGACTCAATGCACATGAGTTTGAGTAAACTCCGGGAGTTGGTGATAGACAGGGAGGCCTGGCTTGCCACAGTCCATGGGGTTGCAGAGTCAGACACGACTGAGTGACTGAACTGAACCCACTCAAGTATTCTGGCCTGGAGAATTCCATGGACTGTATAGCCAATGGGGTTGCAAAGAGTCGGACCCCATTGAGCAACTTGCACTTGCATTAATTTGGGAAAGATCCCAGATGTTCTCCTTACTTACTGCAGATAATAAATCCTTCCTTGTCCTGCTCCTTGCCTTGGTTGTGTCTTTCAACTCAACATCCCCGGAAAGAAGAATCCAGTTTTGGGTAACAACTGAGAAGGAAATGAAAGGGCTCTGTGTTACAGAGACTGGACAGCTATTTTGGCTAGGGTGTCAAGTGGAAGTGTGTGTCAAGTGACAGACCCACAGGGAAGGAAGCTTGGTGTATTCAAGGAAGAGAAACAGGGAACCCAGAGAGGAGCGGGTGGGAGGGATGAGGACAAGGAGACAGGAGAGGCCAGGCCAGGCGGAGCCTCGTGGTGGGGGACAGAGGAGTGAACGCCGCGCAGATGCAGGAGGGGAAGAACAGGCTATCTGGGAGGGCTTCCTGGAGGAGGCTGCCTGGAGGTAAGAGGTGAGGGACAGCGGGCCAAGCCCCAGGCCTGGGTCCTGTGACTTCGGGGCAAGCACTTAACGCCTCCGCCCTGGGGTCTGCTCCGCGAAAAGTGACGGATGACAGCCGGCCTGCAGGGCCGCCTGGAAGCGGAGGGTGCGTGGGCAGGTGCGAAGCGACCGCCCCGGGCCCGGGTCGGGGCTCGTCCCTGGGGCCCGGAGGTCATCGGGCCGGCGGAGGCGGAGCGCCTCCCCGGACGCTGGAGGAGGGGGCGCTGCGGGCGGCAGGCGTGGACAGGTAGGTCGCAAAGGGCTGCGGACGCGACCCCTGGCGGCCGAGTGGGCCGCACGCGGGCTCTTTTAAGAGGCCGACGGGCCGCCCCGCCCCCCGGGGACCCGATTGGCTCCGTCCTCTGCACCCGCCACGCCCCCTTTCTGGCGTAACTCCGTTCCTATTGGTCGCTGCTGGCTGGGGGCGGGTCCCGGCGCCCGCCGCGGGCAGGGACGGTGGCTGTTTTTGCAGTTTTGGCGGAACGCAGAGGACGCGCCTCCCTTCCGGGTCGCCGCTGCCGGGAGGGCCGCGCGGGGTCAGGACGATCGCGTGTCCCGATCGCGTCTCCCTTCGCCGCCCGCCCGCCGCCCGGTCTCCGGAGCCGGGCTCCCGCGCCACGCTCCCCGCGTCACCCTCCCGGCCCGAGCGCCGGAGGCCCAGGCCCGCGGCCTTTGGCGGGGTCCGCGCCCGGCGGCGGATGGGCGGCCGGGGCCCCAGGTAAGGGGGAGCCCCTGCTCTGCCCCAGCTGCGCGAGCTGATCCCGAGGGTTCCTGTCCCGGCTCCTGCCGCCGGGAGCGGGCCTACCCCCCAGAGGCAGGCCCGGGGTCCCCGGGGAGGCCGAGCTCCCGAACCCTGCGCCCCAGGCTGGGCGCCGAGACGTGTCTGCGAATGGTCACCTCCGGCTCCCTCGTCTGAGAGGGCGGGGGGTGGGGGGTGTCAACCAGGCCGGAGCAGCGGGAAGTGACCTGTCCTCGCTGTGTGGTGGGGACGGGGCCATGGGGCCTCCCGGACGATCCTCCCACTGTCCAGAAGGGCTGGGCCGCCCTCTCTTTGCTGCTGAACGTTCATCTGTCCAGCTCACCACATTGGCCGTCTCCCCGAGAACTGGGTCATGAGACGCCCAGGCTGGACGGCCCACAGACACATAGACACACAGCTGAGGGCCATTTCAGATGGAATCAGGGAGGGCTCCTCAGAGGAGGTGGCCCAAGAGGTGCGACCTGGTCGGGGGCAGGGAGAGCATGCAGCCTGCCAAGTCGAAGGGAATCTGCAGAGGTTAGGCCAGAAGGCACAGGGCTGTCTTCCCTCCTGGGGGCTCCTGGTAGGGTCCATCCCCTTCCCCAAGGCTGGAGGATAATGGTTGTGAAACATTCCTCACTCAGTTTTGGTTCAGGGTTGAAAGCTTGTTGAGCAGCTGGGGCTGGCCACCCTGAGGGGTGTTTCCACAGCAGCCTATCTGCTCAGGGTTTTGTTTCCGCAGGGCTCCCATCCAGGACCTCTGGGCCACGCATGGTCAGTCCCACTGCACAGACCAGGGATACCCCGAAACTGAGGCTCAGAGAGGGAGGGCCCTTCTGGCCCAGGTCCAGCACGCAGCGCCCACGCCACTGGCATTATGCCCACAGGCTGGCTGCAGACAGAGGGAGGGCGAGAGGGTGGGAGGAGGTCTCTGGAATGGCAGCGAGGTCAGGAGCGTCCTCCCCAGGTGGAAGGGACAGTCTGTCCCAGCGTCTCTGGTCCTGAGCGGCGTGGGGCTGCCCAGGGCACTCAGCATCCCAGGAAGTCCCCCTGCCTCCGCACCCTCTACCAGCTTGCCCACCTGACCCCTCTCTCCTGCAGACCCCCGGCTCTGGCACTGCCTGGAGCTCATCTGTGGTGGGGGAGGGGAATGGGGGGGCCTCCGACGGTCTCCCTCAGCCTCTTTCCGTCTGTGATGGGACAGCGGCCAGCTGCCCGCTCCTGGAAGCCGGGGTAGTGGCCCCACAGGTCAGCACGCGGAAAGCACGGGCCCTGAGCATGCACGGGAAGGGAGGGGTGCGCTGTCGTGTAGCTTGTGTCCGGGCTTCAGTTATTTTGTGAGCTCTGACACACAGTGGCAACCTGCTGTGAGCCGTGTGATCCCCACCCCTGCCCGCCCCGAGTCCGCTTGTTACCAGCAGTCCACCCTGGATCAGGCCCAGAGGGCCCTGTACCTGCAGGGGAGACACCAAGCCCTGGGACACCCCCTGGGAGGGGGCCCAGGAGGTGAGCTGGGCTGCGGGGGTCTCCTCTTCTGCCACTATTACAGGGAGAGAGGGGCGGGGGAAGTAGGCACAGCGGACACCCTCTTTCCCCAGCCTAGACTCTGAAGTGAGTGGGGTTTGGACCCCGTGAGCCAAATCCTGCCCACCCCCACCCCCAGCTTTCCTTCTGGGAAGAAAGCAGCAGTTACCTTTGTGTGTGTGGTCCTGTGCAGACTCCCTTCTCTGCTCTTGCCTGATCCTTCCAGCAACCTTGCTGGCGGGGTTGCTACTGTCCCGTGACACCGAGAGAGGGAAATGACTGGCCCAAGGTCACAAAGGCAGCACCTGGCAGAGCCAGAAGGTCAAGCTGGGGATCTGTTAAGGTTTCATAATGCCAGGTCCTCCCCAGCGGTGGGGCTGGGGAGCCTAGCTTCAGGCGTGGCTGGATCCAGGGGCTCCCGCCTGGTGCTGTCTGTGTCTCTCCTCTGCGTTCCTTTGTCGGCTCTCGTTCCACGTGGACTCCAGTGTGAACGCTCCCTGGGGTTGGGGAGGGGGTGCTGTAGGTGGTACCTACACCCTGTGCACGGAGACTGGGGTGCTGAGGTTTCCTCCGGGAAAAGGGGGTGCTGGCCACAGAGAGCAGGAGAAGTCCTCCAACCGCACTCGCACTCTGGCCGCCGTCCACCCACGAGCTTCTCCTGGCCGTGAGGGGTCCCTGCAGGACATGAGGCAGCCCTGAAGCCACCCTGCTGAGGGGCCCGCACTGACCACGCCACCCACTCTGGAAACCACTGGCTTGTGGTCAGCGGCCTCAGTTTCTGGTGCTGGTGAGGGGCCTTGTCGTGAGCACACAGCGTCAAGGAGGTCCTGCAACAACGGAGCACCTGCTTAGTGATCATGGGACACCACCCTTACCTTAGTAATCAGGGGGACACCCCCTTCACCTTAGCATCATGGGGACACTGTCTGCAGCCAGCCGGGCCACTGCAGGCGCCCCGAGGCTCAGGTTGGAGCCTGGAATGAGCTTCCCCTGTCCTCTGCCCTCACCCCTATGTGCATCCATCTGTGGGTCTCACTGGCTGACCCTCCCAAAGGGCTCCCAGATCCCACCACTCCACCCCTGCTGCCACCACCAGCCGGGCCACTGTCCTCGCAGCCTGGCCGAGCACTCCGTCTCCCTGCACCCATCCCCCTGCTTTGGTGCAGCCTCCACCCGCCCCCCTACTACACCCCTCCTGTTGCTCTTAGAGGGAGATTGGCTGACCTGGCCCCCACCCTGTCTCCTCTCTCTTCCAGCATCAGCGTGCCCTGTGCCCTTTGAACTGGCCAAGACTGTTTCTGCCTCCTGCCTTTGCTTTCACTGCTTCCCTCCCCAGGATGTGCTCTGCCCAGATTACCCCAGTCCAGCTACTTTCAGTTATTTAGATCTCAGTCCAAATATCATTTTGTCTGACAACCCAGCCTGTAGCAGCACTACTTTGCATTCTGACTCAGCTGCTGAACAGAGGCTGAGATGACAAGGTAGATGGGTACTGCCATCTGCTGCACAACAGTCTGTGTAGGCTGACTCACTTGTCTGAGACCCAGACACCGTGTTACCCTCTGTTCCATGATTTCTGCCTCATGATCCACAATGGCTGCTACTGGTCCCACCACCACACCTACAATTCCAGGCAGTGGAACAGGAGGAGGACTGCTGCTGCTAAGTCGCTTCAGTCGTTCCTAACTCTGTGCGACCCCATAGACAGCAGCCCACTAGGCTCCGCCGTCCCTGGGATTCTCAAGGCAAGAACACTGGAGTGGGTTGCCATTCCCCTGAAAATTGGCACACCTTGCTTCTCATACCCAGTTGGATGGAACTTGGTCACGTGGCCACAGCCAGCGTGAATGGAAGCTGGGAAAGTGGCCCCGCTTCTGGGAAGCCACGTGCCAGCTAGAATCCACGGCTCTGGTACAAAGCGGCATGGACCCTGGGGATCCCGGCAGTCTCTGCTGTGTTTCCCATCATTTCATCTTTTTGCCCTCCTGTTTTCTTCTCAGCACGTAACTCTAGAAGTTTGGTTTGTAAGCACGGGTGCTTTAATACCTTTAATCCCCTTTAACACCTCCCGGCCTCCTCATCAGGTTGCCGAGGGGGACTGATCCCAGAGGGGGACTGATCCCAGAGCCGCCAGTGGCCTGTGTGGGAAGGAAGGATACAGGGTTCTGAGCCCCTGGTCCAGGCCTACCTGCCCCAGAGTCTCCCCAAGTGCGGGGTTGCGCCTGCACCCTCCACCCCGGCCTGCACAGCGGGTGCCAGTCCCCCGCAGGATGCGTCCTGGGCTGCTCGTGGCCGACCCGGGCACTCAGTGCGTAAACGATTCACCTTCCTCGTTGTTGAAAACCTGCTGAGGCCATAACCCACCCAGAAAAGCGCCCCACTCACAGGCGCTTGCTCGGTGAACCGCGACAGTCAGCACACCCGCGCACCGACCCAGCTGTGGGCTCGCCGCCCTCCACCGGGCCCCCCTCCCCAGCCTCCGTTCGGCGTGCTGCCTGCCAGGCTCGGGACAGGGACTCCCTCATGTTTGTGGGCAGCATTCTAGTGCTGACGCGGACACCCCGCTGAGTGTGCGTTCTGCTGATGGTGGTGCTTGGGCAGCTCTCGCCGGGCTGTCACGGACTGCCCAGAGGTGGGGGCGCCGGGTCAGGCGCGCAGTCTGTTCAGTCATCGTTTTCAATGCTGGCATCTGTCACGTCCCGCTGCCGGGCCCCGCGCTCCCTGCAGACACCCCCTCTTGCCTGCTGGGTTGGGGACCCCAAAACCCTGGCGCTGCTCACGTCCTCTTTCCCGCCACCCCCTCCCCCCCGGCCAGGGCTGGCTGCTGGCAGGATGGACACCTGGGAGATGGTGGCCAGCTCGCCTCCGCCTCTGGCGCCCAACATCAGCGTCCCGCACCGCTGCCTGCTGCTGCTCTACGAGGACATCGGCACCTCGCGGTGAGGGGCACGGCCCTGCCCGTGAGAGGGTTTCCCTGTGGGTGTGGGTGTGTCTGTGTGTGTGCGCGTGCGCATGCATGTGTGTGTGTCTGTGCTGCTCTACGAGGACATCAGCACCTCACAGTGAGGGGCACGGCCCTGCCCAAGAGAGGGTTTCCCTGTGTGTATGCTGTGTGTGTGAGGCAGGCACAGCCCTGTGTATTTGTGTGTGTGCGTGTGTGTGAGGCGGGCGTGCTGGGGTGCAGACACAGCCCCACCACTGAGCCACCTGCTATGCCCATCTTCTAGGGTCCGGTACTGGGACCTCCTGCTGCTCATCCCCAATGTGCTGTTTTTCATCTTCCTGCTCTGGAAGCTTCCGTTTGCTCGGGCCAAGATTCGAGTCACCTCCAGCCCCATCTTTATCACCTTTTATATCCTGGTGAGTTCATTCCAATTGGTGACAGAAAACCCAGTTCCACCTGGCTATAGCAAAACGGGGAACTACTAACTGTCTTTCTGAAGAATAATCACCTTCAGGTATGGCTGCATCCAGGGGTTAACTGACGCTGTCAAGACCCTCTCTTTGCACGTCTGCTTGCCTCTGGCCCTGCCTTCACATGCCTTCTCCCTGCACGGTATCAAAAGCATCCAAGAGCAGCTCTTTGCTGACCCTCCTGAGCTGAGCCCCCTGCCAGCTGCAGCAGAAGGGCATCACTTACCGGTTGCACACTGCAGACATGGCATTACCGCTGAGTGGCCCACCTGGGAACCCCTCTTCATCCCTGACTCGCAGGGAAAGAGACACTCTGGAGCTGGGAGGGAGGGGTCAGCTCAGCGAGACCGCATGGACCGAGGAGGGTAGTGGCCCCAGGAAGCAAACTGGGGAAGTGTGACTTGAGGGAAAGGGGAGCGGGTGCTGGGTGGGAGATGCCCAGCGTATTCTGACCTCTGGCTGTGCCGAGTGACCTTGGGCCAGCGGCATGGCCGCTCTGGGCCTCATTGCCTGTCCACTGGGTGCGCTGTGAGCACACACCCAGTGGGAGCGCACAGAGCTCCCGCCCCTGGGTGCCCGGCACGTGGCAGGCATGTGGCCCCAGGCGGTGTCAGCCTCCCTGAGGCTGGACGCGGTTTTCCAGGCTCAGGGGTCAGAGGCACGGCCTTGGGCCCACAGACGTGGCTCCGGGAGGGGTCGTCCCCCCGGCGACCTCCCCCCCCCAAGTCCTCTCTGCCTCACCAGGTATTCGTGGTGGCGTTGGTGGGCATTGCCCGGGCGGTGGTGTCCATGACGGTCAGCACGTCAGACGCGGCGACCGTGGCTGACAAGGTGGGCCTGGGCCTGTCCGTGGGGGCGCTGGGCGCCGGGAGGGGGTGCCGAGGCTGACGCTCTGCCCCCGCTCTGTGTCCAGATCCTGTGGGAGATCACACGCTTCTTCCTGCTGGCCATCGAGCTGAGCGTGGTCATCCTGGGCCTGGCCTTCGGTGTGTGTGCCCCTGCGGCCAGCGCCCACCCCGGCCCGGCCCCCGGGACTGGCCACGCCCACCCCGGCCCCTCCCTCGGGGCTGGCCCCGCCCCCGGAGCTGGCCACGCCCCGGAGCTGGCCCCCGCCCCCCTGACTGGGATGTTTGTTCCAGGGCACCTAGAGAGCAAGTCCAGCATCAAGCGAGTGCTGGCCATCACCACGGTGCTGTCGCTGGCCTACTCCGTCACCCAGGTGAGGGGCAGGAGACGGGCAGCGGGGGGCTGGGCGTGCACTGCCTCTGGTCCTGGGTGGGGGGCAGTCAAGGGTGAGAGTTTATCAAGTGCAGGGGTGAGAGTTTATCAAGTGCAGGGGCTGAAACATGCAATGCCGTGAAGGAATCGCCTGCAAGCCGCGTGCTGGGCGCCTCGGATTCTGATCCACCAGGCTGGACCTGCTGTTTCAGCAAGCAGCCGGGCAGCTCTGCGGGTCCCCCCCCAAGAGCCGGCATCCAGAGGGCCCTCTCCTTGTGGGGGACCCCCGCCTGGGGGTGGGCTGTGGCAGAGAACAGGCTGGAGCCAGGGACGGAGGGCCTTAGCGGGGCAGGCTGCGGGAGGCCCCTGAGGCCCGCCCCCATGCCCCTGCAGGGCACGCTGGAGATCCTGTACCCCGACGCCCACCTGTCGGCCGAGGACTTCAACATCTACGGGCACGGGGGCCGCCAATTCTGGCTCGTTAGCTCATGTTTCTTCTTCCTGGTGAGCCGACGGGGGGCTAGGGCCACCCATGGGGCCTGGGCGCGCTTACGAGGGGCTGGGCGCCCCGGTCAGCCCCGCTGCCTCCGCAGGTCTACTCCCTGGTGGTCGTGCTTCCCAAGACCCCGCTGAAGGAGCGCATCTCCCTGCCGTGTGAGCGCCGGGGGTGGGGCCGGGCGTGGTGGGGGGGTGGCTTGGGGGTTGGAGGGTTGGGGGATGGTTGGGGGTGGGGGGTGATTGGGGGTGGGGAGTGGTTGAGGGGTGTTTGGGTTGGGGCTAGGGGTGGGTGGGGGATGGGGGACGGGGGGTGGGGGGTGTTGGGGAGTGGGGGAGTGGGGGTGGCGGTGGTTGGGGTGGTCGGGTAGGTGGGGGGTGGTTGTGGGTACAGGTGCCCCGGGCGGCCTGGCGCGCACAGCCCCGGGCCCCGACCCCGGGCAGAACCTCACGTGCCCACCGTGCAGCGCGGAGGAGCTTCTACGTGTACGCGGGCATACTGGCGCTGCTCAACCTGCTGCAGGGGCTGGGGAGAGCGCACTGCTGTGTGCGGACATCATTGAGGGGCTCTGGTATGTGGGGGGGTGGGGCAGGGTGCGGGGGGGCCGGAGGAGGGGCACAGGTCCCCCCGCCGCAGCCCTGACCCGCCCCCGCCCCCAGCTGCGTGGACGCCACCACCTTCCTCTACTTCAGCTTCTTCGCGCCCCTCATCTATGTGGCCTTCCTGCGCGGCTTCTTCGGGTGAGCCCCCACCCCCACCCCGCGGGCGGACCTACCCCAGGGTCTCCCGGCCTCAGGCTCAGGGTGCCCAGGCTTCCAGGAGCTGAGGAGGCGGGGGGTGCACGTGTGTGCATGCACCGAGCACACAGACACTGTGTACACAGGTGTGTACATACATGCATGAGTGTGTACACGTTCACATGCGCATGTACCCATATATAACTCAGTCACATGCACATAGGTATGTGTGCACGCACACACATGGAGACCTGGGTTCCACCCCTGGGTTGGGAAGATCCCCTGGAGAAGGGAGAGGGTACCCACTCCAGTATTCTGGCCTGGAGAAATTCCATGGAGTGTACAGTCTATAGGGTTGCAAAGAGTTGGACACAGCTGAGCGGCTTTCAGTTTCACGCACGCATCCACAGGCACATGTGAGCATACGCTATACCCATGTGGACACACATGTGTCCACACATTTAGTAGATATATATACACTACAGACACACACATTATACACATGACACAGCCTGTCCCCTCCAGAGGAGGCTGGGGCTGCCCACCAGCCCATGTGCTTGGCCCCTGCCTCCTCAGCAAGCGGGCTGTTGGTGCTGCAGACGCAAGCCCTATCGGGGGCGCCTGGAGCAGGGAGCAGGGTGGGGGAGTTCAGCGTGCCTCTGAGCGTCGGGTGGGCGCACCTTTGTACACATGTATGTCTGGAGGCCTGTCAGGGAGCTGGGAAGCTGGAGACTATGGGATTGAGGGTGAGACCCCCAGCCTCAGCTGTGGGAGTGGGCGTCTTGCCCCTAGCCCCTTCCCTACCTGCCGGGTCTGAGGGGTCAGGGGGCTAGACTGGCCCCTGATGTGTGTGACCTCACGCACAACCTGTCTCCCTGGGCTCAGGCTGCTTTCTCCCGGGAGAGTCACCTCAAGGTCTGGGGATGGGCGGCCAGGCGCCCGGTGGGCAGTGGTGAGCGGGGCTGGGTGGGGGGGTCAGAGCGGTGGCTGCCCCGTGCTACGGGCACCTGCTGGTTAAGGCCCACTGTTCCCCAGGCTGGACTCCATCCACCCACTTGACATGAGAAAGCAGGTGCTCCCCGGGTTTACTCACTTGGAGCTGGGGGGCTCACACATGTCCCAGTGGACCCCAGACAGCAAACAAGGAAGAGCGCCTCGAGGGGTGGGCGTTAGGGGCCATCAGCATGTTTCCTGCCGGGCCCAGCCCCAGCAAAGAAGGCCTTCTGGACTCACGGCGCCCCCCTGACTCTTCCCCACCAGCTCAGAGCCCAAGATTCTCTTCTCCTACAAATGCCAAGTGGACGAGACCGAGGAGCCGGACATGCACCTGCCCCAGCCCTACGCAGTAGCCCGGCGGGAGGGCCCGGAGGCAGCCGGGGCGGCCAGCACGCAGTTCGACTCCGCCGGGGTGGCCTACCTGGATGACATGGCCTCCCTGCCCTGCCACGCCGGCAGCATCAACAGCGTGGACAGTGAGCGCTGGAAGGCCATCAACGCCTAACGCAGCCGCCCCGAGCGGGCCGGGACCACGGGGGACTGGCCGCAGGGAGGCCGGGGGCGGAGAGCCCCAGCGGAGCGGACGAGGGGCCAGGCGGCTTGGGGGCCCTGCCCACCGTCTGTTCCAGCTGGGGGCCGCTCTCCCTCCCAGCTGCCCCTGCTGCACTCGGGGATGTGGCCCCAACCGTGTGTCCCAGGGCTGGCCAGCCGCCTCCTCCCTGCAGCCTGGGCCCCAGGACTGGACTGGCCTCCTCACCTCCCACCCCCGCCCCAGAGCCCGCGCCGGCGGGTGGGCCAAAGTGTGTCTATTTTCCTGATCTGTTTTCTAATAAAAAGGAAAAAAGGGCAGAAGGTGGCAGCGTGGCGGCCGTGGAGGGTTGGTAGGGCCAGGCACCCCCCATGCGCCTAGGCGGGATGGTCCTTGAGGACTGGGGGGCAGCATGGGTTTTGGGGGGAAGCAGGATCAGACTTCTGCCTCTCGCCAGTCCCCACACTGTCAGGACTTCAGGGCACCAGGGGCATGGTCCCCATCGCCCACCCATCAGGACCAGCTTTCGGCTTCCAAGGAGCAGCTGTGTGCTTGCAGCTGGGACGACGCGGGACGTGACTTTCCTTATCTCGCTGAGATTCATTTTAACCAGCACTGAGAAAGCCTTAAGAGTTTCCGAGGCCGGAAGCTAAAATTCCACTATTGGGCACCAAGAGGAGGGGGAAAAAAAAAGTAGGCTCAACATGCTGGAAATGTCGACGATGAGCAGAAGAGGATGGTCAACGGGGGCGGCGGGGGCATCGCCTCTGTGGGGAGGACATCGGGGTGCTGTGGGCGAGGCCTGGACCCAGGGCTTCAGGAGCGAGACCCCGCCCTCAGTAGCTGCTGGAGACGCAGTTTTAATCACAGCCCCTGGGCAGTGTTTTAATAACAACTTTGGGGATTAAGCATCAGGGAGACAATGAAAGCCCTCGTGTCCCCTCTCTCCTGACCCTGCCCGGCCCGTGGGACCACGTGCCCACCGGCGTGAATTTCCCGTTTGTCACCAGAGCATACACATTTGCGTCCATAGACAACGGACTTTACCTCAAACAAGCTTACCTCCCACCTGCTGTCCTCACTCAGCTCTGGGGGGGGGGCTGTCCCAGGCGCCCCACCTCCCGCACGGCTCTCCGTTGTGTAAGCAGAGCATCGTCTACTTGTCCGTTCTGTTTTCCAGTGACCCATGTCTGACGCCCGCCCTGTGTCTGTCTGATCCCCTGTGCACACGAGGGCTACAGGGCAGATCCAGGGGATGGAGCTCTGGGGGGTTCTCCCAGTGGTCGGAGTGATTGGGCCACAGACCCAGAGCTCTCACACCGGGTCCTTCCTCGCCCTCGGGGCTTCTGAGACCCGTTGAAGGGTCCCTGAGGTCAAAGTTGTTCTTGTAGTTGTGAACACGAGTGCACAGGGAAATTTTCCAGACCTGGCGGCGATAACATCATAGCTCTGATGGCCGATGGCATGTGTGCGTCAGTTGTTACTAAGATTAAACTTTTGAGTATATAATTTCACGTATGTAAATGTTAGTAGACTTAGCTCCCATCCAGGACGCTCGTTCTCTGCTCTGGGAATTATCAGTCCATCTTAGAAGAGTCACAGCTGGCCCCCACGTCCACCAGGGCTCGCGGAGGGCCTGTCATAGTCTGACCTGCCTGATCCATCGCTTGAGGGGACGCTGAGCATCCAAGCAGGGGCCCTTTCTGAGGCCAGGAGGGGCGGGAAGTCGGGAGCCTGGCGCGGGTCAGACTCCACTGCCGTGAGGGACCCACACCCTCTGGCCTCAGTTGCAGACGCACAGAAGAGGAACAGAGGACTTGCGTCCTGGAGCATCGAGAGCCAGGGTGGGCACAGTGCCAGTCCCGCAGATGCCATCCTGGCGTTCCCCGCAGACAGACCTTCCTCCTGCTTGACCACCTCCACGCAAACACTCACGTCGGGAAAGCCCGTGGATAGGACCTCACTGTCTGAGCTGCAGGCCCCGTGGACATTCTGCCGACTGTCCACATGGCGAACAATCTAGTTCAGGATCAGGCACTACTTTTAGCCCTCTCAGGTGTGACCCCTGACACACTAGTGTGGAAAAAGCTATGTCTGTTGACCCAGCTTAAAATTCATGTACATGCTTGAAAAAGTCTTGGTTGGAATTTTACTGAATATCCAGTATGGAGAGTCATCTTTAAACACTTGGCGTTCCTGGGGGCTCAGCTGGTAGAGAACCCGCCTGCGATGCAGGAGATACTGGTTCGATTCCTGGGTCGGGAATATCCCCTGGAGAAGGGATAGGCTACCCACTCCAGTATTCTTGGACTTCCCTTCTGGCTCAGCTGGTAGAGAATCCGCCTGCAATGCAGGAGATATTGGTTTGATTCCTGGGTCAGGAAGACCCCCTGGAGAAGGGAAAGGCTACCCACTCCAGTATCCTTGCCTGGAGAATTCCTTTGACTGTTTTATAGTCCATGGGGTCACAAAGAGTTGGACACGACTGAGCGACTTGCACTTTCTTTCTTTTAAATACTTGGTGCCACAATTTCTTCCGTGCCTTGCAGACGCTGCCCCTCACCCCCTCCGCCTGTCCAGGTGAGCCGTGATGGGCGAAAGCCGGCAGGTCCAGGCTGGGACACCGCTGGCCAGGGCCTCTGCTCAGAAGAGGCCCACTTTCCCTGAGGTCGGTTCCTCTGCTAGACGCTGGCCTTCCTGGCCCCCAGAGGAGACGGGCACTGGCTGCACACACTCAGCTGTCTGCAGAAGAGACATGCGCGTAGCTCCCGCCAGTGCTAGGCACCGCTGCAAGGCCCCGCCCCTCCAGTGGCCCCTTGATCCTCTCAACACTAAATTCCGCAGGTGCTGTCATTGTCCCTGTTTTACAGATGGTAAAACTGAGGCTCAGAGGTTTTGGTGACCTGCCCAAACTCCCACTGTAGGAAAGTGGTGGAGCTCTGGTTCTGACCCAGCAGTGAGGCTCTGGGCCCACGCTTTCCAGTGTCAGAACCACGAGACAGCCAGAGACTCCAGACAACCTCTTTCTGCCCCCGCGTCCACGTGAGCCTGATGTCCTGGCCCTGCAGTGACGCAGGTTTCTCCCCAAGTCGCCCCAAGTCGCTGGGCCGGTCGGGCTGGGTTTCTGACCCTGGTGACCGACAGGATCCAGGGCAGGGGAGTGGGTCCAGCTGGGACCGGGTGAGGCCTGCAGACCCTTGAGCCCTGAGTCCGGGGGAGAGCCAGCCGCAGGGGCAGGGGACACTGGGCAGGGGTCTTTTCATCTCCCAGCAGAGGCGGCGGCTCTGACTCGGGGTGAAGAGAAAGTGCGCGCACCCCGTGTGCACCCACCGCAGGCGTGCGGGGGACCGGCTCCAGCCTCCCGGCACAGGCCCGGAGACACACGAAGGCACACGCAAAACAGAGCACACCCCTGACCTAGAAGTCCCGCTGCTGGGAAGCTGCCCGAAGCGCGGAGGCGGGGTGAGTGCCAAGACTCTGCTTCAAGGAATGTCCCTCTGCGTGGCTCCTAATCACAGCGCTGGCGGCACTCGGGCACGATGGGGCGGGGTGGGGGGGGGGCGTGCTCAGCCCTCGAGCAAAACAAGGACGCAGCTTGAGAACAGTCTTGTGTGCTCGACGCCCGCCTGGGTAAAGCGAGTCACAGCCAGTGAGGAAGCGGCTCCGGCGTAACCAGGCTGGTTTCTGAGTCCAGACGGCTGGGGGCTTGGGGTCCCATGGGAAGCAAGTGATGCTGCATGGTGACAAAAAAACAACAAGCTTTGGAAAATGATGATGAATTCTGCGCAAACACACACACCCTCCCCCAGGCGACCGTGAGGTGCGAGGGAAGATCACAGTCGCGACGTTGCCTTAAAGGCAGGAGGTTGGGGCAGCCATGGTGTCCAGGGGGCACAGAGGTGCAGTGAGGAGCATGGGGCCCTGGGCAGCCCGGGTGAGGAAGGTCCCCACGGCACAGTGAGTGGGAACAAGACAGAATGGCGTCTCTAGACCCCCAGCACACACAGGCGCCTGCATCTGGGGATCGGCGGGTGTCGGGGACCAGGGTGGGGAAAGGAGACTCCGGCCGCTTGCAGACCCGTCTGCACCTTGAGTCTGAGCATAATTCCTACAAAACACAGAGGAAAAGGGGGTCCCCAGGCCTTTGGGCGGCACACCGCGGCGGGGATGTCCCAACACGTGGGCCGTGCCCGGTGGGCCCACGCGCTCCTGCGCCAGCCTGCCACCCTCCCAGCCTGGCCCTGGGCTGGGTGCCCGGCTCTCTGCCGCTGCGATCCTCTCTGGCCAAGCTTCAGTTTTCTGCTGGGCTGGCCCGGCCACTGCAGAGCCGCCTCTGATAGCACCCTGCACCGAAGAGCACAGCAACCAGGCAATTACACTGTGTTTAGAGCCTGGTGTTTCCCCGGGAGGGCGGGGGACAGAGGCAAGCCTGGTGACAGACTCGGGAGATGACACTCAGCGCCGCGGCCCTAGGGATCCGGAGCCCACAGGCCCCACACCGCTGTCCAGGCACGGGGACTCACAAGGACCCGGTCCTCTGGAGCCGCGGGACACAGCTGACAAATACACGAGACGACCCCAGGATGAGACAAGAGGTCGGGAAAAGGAAGGACTGGGGAACGCGGCCAGCCCAGCCAAGTCAGCCTCACCAAGGAGCTCCCGTTCCTCCTGCGAAGCTGGGAGGGAAGAGGCAGACACAGAGCCTTCCCAACAGCACAGAGGGCAAGTGCAAAGGCCCTGAGGTTCACGCCATGCGGGCCACGTTAGAGGTTAACACAGCCAAGGCAGGGAGTCTCAGGAGAGGCTGGCTGGGCTGCTGTGGCCCCTGTAGCTCAGGGCAACCCTGCAGAAGGCGCTGGCCGGGTGCTCCCAGCAGCATCACGGCCGGGACCAGGTTCCCGTGTGGTCCCCGCGCACAGCATCTCTGGGTCCTTCATCTCGGCTCCCCGTGTCACATGAGAGCGTGGGCATCTGTCACGCTGGCTCAAGGCCTTTGAGTTTCCTTTTTGAAAAACCGTTGACTGATGTCCCCCCCGCCCTTTTACTGAGTTGCTGCTTCTTGATTTCTAGGAGCTCTTCATATGTTGATTAAATTAGACCAGACTATGGCCTGTAGTCTACTATGTCTACTTCTACATAAACGTCTACCTCTGCTTTACTGATTGTGCCAGGCCTTTGACTGTGTGGATCACAACAAACTGGAAAATTCTTCAGGAGATGGGAATACCAGACCACCTGATCTGCCTCTTGAGAAATCTGTTTGCAGGTCAGGAAGCAACAATTAGAACAACAGACTGGTTGCAAATCAGGAAAGGAGTACGTCAAGGCTGTATATTGTCACCCTGCTTATTTAAATTATATGCAGAGTACATCATGAGAAACACTGGGCTGGAATAAGCACAAGCTGGAATCAAGATTGCTGGGAGAAATATCAATAACCTCAGATATGCAGATGACACCACCCTTATGGCAGAAAGCGAAGAAGAACTAAAGAGCCTCTTGATGGACGTGAAAGAGGAGAGTGAAAAAGTTGACTTAAAACTCAACATTCAAAAAACTAAGATTATGGCATCTGGTCCCATCACTTAATGGCAAATAGATGGGGAAACAATGGACACAGTGAGAGACTATTTTCTTGGGCTCCAAAATCACTGCAGATGGTGACTGCAGCCATGAAATTAAGATGCTTGCTCCTTGGAAGAAATGCCATGACCAACCTAGACAGCATATTAAAAAGCAGAGACATTACTTTACCAGCAAAGGTCTATCTAGTCAAGGCTATGGTTTTTCCACTGGTCATGTATGGATGTGAGAGTTGGACTATAAAGAAAGCTGAGTGCTGAAGAATGGATGCTTTTGAACTGTGGTGTTGGAGAAGACTCTTGAGAGTCCCTTGGACTGCAAGGAGATCCAACCAGTCCATCCTGAAGGAAATCAGTCCTGAATGTTCATTGGAAGCATTGATGTTGAAGCTGAAACTCCAATCCTTTGACCACCTGATGTGAAGAACTGACTCATTGGAAAAGATCCTAATGCTGGGAAAGATTGAAGGCGGGAGGAGAGGGGGACGACAGAGGATGAGATGGTTGGATGGCATCACCGACTCGATGGACATGAGTTTGAGTAAACTCTGGGAGTTGGTGATGGACAGGGAGGCCTGGCATGCTGCAGTCCATGGGGTCGCAGAATTGGACACAACTGAGCGACTGAACTGAACTGACTGATGGCCTGTAGCCTCAATCAGGCCTGCTGACTTGCAATTTTTTTAATCAACAAAATCCCCTTGGGACACACAGCCAGTTTCCCTGTCTGTGGCTGTTACCGCAGGAAAGCTGACAGGGCCTATGGCCCGGGAGCTGGAAGTGTGCACTCTATGGACAGTGAGTCTGCTGACCCCCGGATTAGACTTTTGTCATGTGAATTGCGAATGCTTCCCCCAGTTTGTCATTCATCTTTTGACTGTTTTTTTCCCTTTTAAGTGCATTTTAAATTTTTAGTTGTCCAAACATGTTTTAATAGCGCTCAAAGCTGCTTGACTTTGGAGGGTCCTTGCTTCTCAAAATCCAGAATCTTTACACACCAGACTGCAGTTCAAGGTCACTGTGTGTTTTGCTCCAGAGTTAAGAGGAAATGAATGAAAAAAACGCAGATTTGGACGAACACTGTCTAGAAACTGCTGGAGAATTTAGCGCTTGCACTCCACCTTCTGGGGGGTTACTGTTCTGAGAGATGAAGACTCTAAGGCAGGTTAGGGGGTACTGTGACCCCGAGTAAACTGAGGCTCAGGGGTCGTGCAGCCCGCAGGCCTGCGGGGACAGCGCCGCCACCCGCACTGGGCGACCTTGGCTGGTCCCGCAGTGAACAAACGAGGCCCAGGGGCGGAGGGGCTGTCCGGAGTGACAGGGCGAGCCACCGCTTCGCGCCCCCGCCTCGCAAACCGCGCCGGAGCCTCTCGTCCCGCGCCCACCCCCGCCCCGCGGCCCCAGCAGCGCAGGCGGCGCGATGCCCAGCGCGGCCGGCAGGGGCGGCGTCGCACTGGCTGGGGGCTCGCTCCTCCGCAGCTGCGGCCCCCGGCCCCCGTCGCCACATCTGTGTCCACACCCCGCACCCCACCTGTATCCCAGCCGTCCCCACGGGCCATCCCAGCCCGACCCCCACCTGTATCCCAGCGCAGTCCCCCACCCGCGATCCCAGCCAGGTCCCCCCATCTGTATCCCAACCGCCCCCACCGGCCACCCCAGCCCGGCACGTCCACCGGCCATCCCAGCTTGCCCCGCACACCCGCGATCCCTGCGCAGCCCACCCGCCCCCGTCCGAGGGCCCCCGCTCACCCGCCCCCGTCCCAGGGCCCCAGCCTGGGTCCCGTCCAACCTCGTGGCCCCGCCCCACCTCGTGGCCCCGCCCGGCGGCCCCGCCCCCAGGCCCTCCCTCCGGCTTCAGTGCCGGGGGCTGTGGGCGTGGAGTCAGACCCAGGGGCGGGGGCGGGGGCCCGCCGCCAGCCTCGCAGGAAAATGGAAAGGCCGCCACACGAGCACCCTTGGGATCCCTCCCCCGGGGTGGGGGTGGGGTTCCTGTCACCTGAAAATAGAACCCCACCCCCTCTGCTGGCCGACCTGCAGAGGCCCTGACCGCTGGCATCACCTCCTCCTCCGGCCCTGGGATGGACGGTGGGGGGCCGGGCTGGGATACAGATTGGGGGGCCGTCCCCCAGCCTTCACCTCATGGCTCTATGTTTTTGCCCCACAGGATGGTGCCCGGTGCCCAGCTGGTGCTCAGCAAATACAGTCAGGGGGGGTGAATTCGTTCTGAGTCCCTCCTGCGGGCGTGTGGAGCCGCTGCAGAGCAGGGCCCTGTCCCCGGGCTCCAAGCCGTCGGAGCGCTTTGCCCGGGCGTGGGAAGGAGAGGCTGTGCCGTGGTGCCGGCTGTGACGGCGCCCTTAGGGACAGCGCTGTCCCTGATGCAGGACGGGCCTGTCAACAATAGTTGTCTCACGGGCCGCAGCTAAGCCGGGCTGCAAACACGGCGCTGACAAGGGGGACCGCCGGCTCTCACGGTGCCGGGGGCATGCCACCCAGGCCCAAGCGTCTGCCTGGCTGCCCTGGGGGTGCGGAGAGCGACCTTGCAGCCCTGCCTCCGCATCCTCCCTGCCCGAGCCCCACCCTGCTCTGGCACCATCTGCTCGAGCCTGGCCCCCCGTGGCCTGAAGCCAGCCCAGAACACTCTCCTTCCGAAGGCCTCCCGGGGATGTCCCGCCGGCCAGCGCTCCCCCCCGAGGTGGCCACACACCTCCTGCCCCCTGGAGCAGGACATGCTTGAGGAGGGCCCCTTTGAACGGGGCTCCCCCAGGTCTGGGAGCCGGTGGTTTGCTCATCTCAACGTCTCTTTCTTGTCCGCCTGCCTGTGCGTCCGTCTGTCCGGGCAGACCCTGTGGCTGGCCTCTGCACACAGACTTGGGTGCTCGGGAAACCCGCTTCCCGGGTGAGGCTAGCCCTGCCCACCCAGCCGGCCAGCCCGAACTGCCTGCTGCCCCTGGGGGTGGACGCCTCCTCACCTGACACCCCCCACCCTGCTCTGCCCCGCCCCCACCGGAACCCGTCCCCAGCCTGGGGTGACATCCCCCCCCACCCCGCACTCCCGCAGCTCAGCGAGTCTGAAACACACAATTTAGCACTTAATTATACACTCTGCTCACTAATTATTTTGTGCCTTATCTCTGCGACTCCGACTCCCAACTCCCGTGAGCTCCGTGAGCTCCGGGAGGCAGATCGCACTCTTGGGCTCCAGCCTCTGTGAGGCTCCTGCCTCCTGCCCCCCCTCCCCAACCCGGGGCTGGGAAGGGGGCCTTGATGGTGGCCTGGAGCCCATGGTGCCCCACGGGTGGGCCTGGGCAAGGAGATGCAGCCCGTCTTCTCCCTCTGCACGTGTTCGCCCAGCCCCCGGCCCACCCTCCTGTGCCCCGGGCATCCAAGCCCCTCCTGGAGCCCACAGCCCCACGGGGCCTCCCTACCTTGCCCCGGACACGCACAGGGCCGCCCTGTCAGCCCCACAGCCTTGCCTGGGCCCACCACCCTCTCGCTGGACGGCGGAGACCTGAGGAGCCCCCGCAGGCCACCCTCCGCCCACGGCAGAGGAATGGGGATGTCCCGCCACCCTGTCCCTCCGGCGAATGGCACTTGGAGAGACGTCACTATCTCTCCAGGCTCTGGACGGAGGTGGGGGCATGGGAGGGGTCACCAGGGGGTTCACCCCTGAGGCTGGACTGGGGGAAGGCCTGTGGGGTCTGGGGAAAGACTTGGGCTCCACAGTGCCCCGGGCGGATCCACCCACTGACTGTGCCCACCACCCTGAAGCCCTGCCGTCCATCCTCCCTGGGGGTCCCAAGGCCGGGGCACCTGGGAGCCTGCGTGGGGGAACAGCTGGGGAGCACGTGGGGCTGGCCCGGCAGTGACTCCTCCCGTGGGGCAGACCCCGACCCCCGACTTCCTGCTGCTCACGCGGGCCCGTCCGTCTGTCTGTCCTCCTCTGTCCTGTCCTCTCCTGCCCCAGCCCATCGCCTGGATGCTCGGCTCTGGTCTCCCGGGGAATCCCGCTGACCGCTGCCCTCTTCAGACGCCCCTTTGTCTTTGAGAGAAGGTCCCTGCGCCCAGTCAGGGTCCTCACTGAGCGCTCTTCCGGCCCCTCTTGGCCCCGGCCCTGGGACACCTTCCCCGTGGAGACCCAGCCATGACCCAGTCCGGGCGTGCCCAACCTCTGCTGGCGCTCTGGGTCCACACGCTGGGGCCCAGGCACCCTGACCCAGTGATGAGGGGCCACTTCTGGTCTTGCACCAGCTCCCGGCCGGGCCCTGCTGGGGCTCCGCTGCGGTTAGAACAGAGGTGATACCCCAACTGCAGAGGCCCGCCCCCCTGTTCCCAGGGCCCCCGCCGCCCAGCCAGCCCTGTCTCCAGGACCTCTGCCACATGCGCGTGCCCACTCCCCACTGAGCGTTCACCTGGGCAGGACACACGGGCCGCCTTCCTCACAGCGGAGTCCCAGGCACCCAGTCGGTGCTCCTGTAAGGGGGGCGGGAGGCAGTGAGGCTGGGCTGGGGTCTCCACTCCTGAGGGTTCGCAGAGGGCAGGCCCTGTGCTCGGGAGAGGGTGGCCCTGCAGGTGGAGGCAACATGAGATCGGGGCGGGAGCCTGGTGGCCACCTCTCTGGGTGCCCCTTCTGTCTCAGCCCCAGGCCAGGCAGCATGGAGGCCCCTCCCGCACCCCCACTCCCGGATACGTGTGTGTGAGTGGCTCTGGATACCTGCTGTGCCCCTGGCGTGTCTGTGAGAAGCGGACCTGCTGTGACCGTCTGCACCGCGTGTGGGGTGTGTGCGAATGTGACTGTTTTGGTTTGATGGGTGTGGGTGTGATTCTGGAGAGCTGTCTGCGAGGATCTGGGGTATCGGCTGGGGGTGTCGGGGTGTCCCCAGGGCCGGCGAGGCTGTGTGAGGGCGGTTCATGGGCTCTGCTTGTGTCTGAATGGTCAGGGGGGCCCCACCATGGAACCAGCGGCGCTGGCTTGCTTCCCACTGTCCCCACCCCCAGTTCCCATCACACAGCAGCGAAGGGTCTCATCAGCTTGGTGGGTGAGGTGGGGGCCGTGCTGGAGGTGTGTGGGGGTGGGGGGTGGGGAGTGGAGGCAGAGGGGGCGTGGTCTCCACTGGACAGAGCCCTGCCTTCCTCCTGGGTGGGCACGGGCTGGACTCAGCGACGCCCACCCTGCTCCCAGCCCAGCCCCCACCCACCCAGGAGGCTCAGTGGGGGGATGTCGTGAGGACATGACGGGGGGACGCGGGGCGGTGAATGAGGGTGAATGCTGGGGCTCCGCGAGAGGGATCTCCTCCCAGGCTGGGCGAGGGGCTCCGGGCAGGAGTTGGGGCGTTTGGGGGGAGGACTCTCAGATCTGAGCCTCCAGGGTGTGGCTCCCTTCCCAGAAGCGAGACAGACCGATGAGTGAGAAATAGCAAACTGTTCACTCTCTCTAAGTCAGAACACAAACCTCTGGGCTCTCCTGACCGACACACACGTCAAGTGAAGAAAACCATTCTGCAATTTAATTTGAAATAAACACATTGGGAAAGACCCTGATGCGGGGAAAGACGGAAGGCAAAAGGAGAAGAGAGAGGCGGAGGCTGAGATGGTTGGATGGCATCGCTGACTACGGACACTAATCTGGGCAAAGTCCGGGAGATGCTGAGGGACCGGGAAGCCTGGTGGGTGTGGGATCGCAAGGAGCCGGACATGACTTAGTGACTAAACAGCTACAGCAACAAATGTGGGTTTAAAGGAAGCGGCACCAGTAATAGAGAGTGGGTCCCGCCCACCTCTGCCGTCCCTTTCCCCGGCCTCCCCAGCAGCACCTCCTGTGACCACTGAGGCCATGTGCTGACACGCTGTGACATGGGCACGCAGTCTGCTGTTCCTTGTCAGGTGACGACGTGTGTCACCAGCACGCGATCCAGATACAGAACCGCCCCCATCGCAGAGACCGCTCCCTCCCCCGCCACTCCCAGCCCTCGCCACCTCTGACCCAGGAGCCATCTCACAGCTTTGTCACTTCAAGGCTTTCCTACAAGAATTCCCTGGCGGTCTGATGGTTAGGGCTCCGAGCTTTCACTGCAGGAGGCTCGGGTTCCATCCCTGGGTGGGTGGGGGGAACAAACACCTGACAAGCTGCGGCCCAAAAACGGGGATCCATAGTGTGTGACCTTCTCAATCAGCGCAATGCCCTTGAGACCCGCTCCAGCTGGTGCTGGGACACAGGCTGCTGAAACGCTCACCTGGACCGGATGTCGGGATTGTTCACAGTTTTTGACTAGTAGAAACACCTGCTACGAACAACTGCGTGCAGGGTTTGGCGTGGACGGAAGATACCATTTCTCCGGCGTGCATGCCCAGGAACACGAGTGCCGATTTGTGGGATAAACGTCTGATTGAAGAAACTGCCTGTGTGCCGCAGCAGGTGAGCCTTCCTGCTCCTCCGCGTCCTCGCCAACACTGGGTCTTGTCACTTTCTTCGTTCTCTGACATCCAGCCTGCCTGCGTCATTAGATTTTGAGTGAGTCTCTAGTAGACTGCACATACCTGGGCTGTTTTTCCCACGCGGTCCGTCTCTGTCTTTTAATCGACGTACTAGACTGTTTAGATTTCATCTAATTATTGACATGTTAGGTTTAAGTCTGCTGTTTAATTTTCTTGTCCTTTTGTTCCCTCTGTTCTTAATTTATGTTTTCTTTTTCCTGTCTTCTTGTGTGCCACTTGAACGTTTAAGAGATGAGGGCTTCCTTGGTGGCTCAGTGGTAAAGAGTCTGCCTGCCAGAGCAGGAGACACGGGTGTGATCCCTGGTCCGGAAGGTCCCACATGCCGCGGGGCAGCTAAGCCCATGCACCACAGCGACTGAGCCTGTGCCCTGGAGCCTGGGAGCTGCTGAGCCCACGGACCGCAACTGCTGAAGCCTGAGACCCCGCGCTCCACAGCAAGAGAGTAGTCCCCACCTGCCACAGCCAGAGAAAAGCCCAAGCTGCCACGAAGACCCAGCACGGCCAAAAATGACTAACCAAATAAAAATTATCCAAAAATTACTTGGATTTATATATAGTGTCTTTGATTGCATTTCTCCATATTTTAGTGGTGTCCTAGGTGTACATTATAATTCCATAACATCACAGTTTATCGATTTGACATTTTATCAGTTGGAGTGAAGTATAGTAACATGAGTCCCTCTGCGTCCACGTCCACCTCCTCTACACGCGCTGAGAATCACATCAGATAGTGGTACAATTTTTGCCTCAATTGTCAAACACACTGTGGGCGGTTTAAGAGGAGATGAAGTCTGTTGTCTTTACCTGTATTCTTGTTCACTTTGTGTTCTTTCTTGATGTTCCAAGATTCCTGCTTTTGTCATCTTCTTTTTGTTTAGGGAACTTCCTGTAATGATTCCTTTAGGGTAGGTCTGACGGCGACGGTGACAAATTCTCTCAGTTTTCTTTCTTGTCAGAATGTCTTGATTTCTTTTTCATTTCTGAAGGATATTTTCACTGGATATAAGATTCCGGGCTGACATTTCTTTCAGTGCTTGAAAAATGTTTGCCATTTCCTGCTGGCCTCCATGGCTTCTGATGAGACATCTGCTGTCAATCAAATTGGTTTTCTCTTATACCTAAGATGTCATTTCTCTTACTGTTTTAAAGACTTTGTCTTTAGTTTTCAGAAGTTTTAATATGCTATATATCTCAGCATAGATTTTTTTTGGTTAATCCTTTCACGGTATTTCTCAGCTTCCTAAATCTGTAGATTTCAGTCTTTTGCCAAATTTGAGGAGCTTTTCTCTGAAAACTTTTCCAGTCCCACTCTCATGTTTTTTTTTTTTTTCCCCCTTCCTGGGATTCTGATCACTCAAATGTTAGATCTTCTTCCTTTTTTTTTTTAAAAAAAAAAAAGTTTCTTAGGTCCTTTAGGGTAGCTCAGACGGTAAAGAATCCGCCTACCAGTGCAGGAGACACGAGTTTGATCCCTGGGTCAGGAAGATCCCCTGGAGAAGGAAATGGCAACCCATACCAGTGTTCTTTCCTGGAGAATGCCATGGACAGAGGAGGCTGGCGGGCTACAGCCCATGGGGTTGCAAAGAGGGCCTGCTCATTTTTTTTAAGTCTATTTTTTTCTCTCTTGTTCAGATTGAGTCATCTTTATTGTTTCGTCTTTAAGTTCACTGAATCGTTCGTCTGTCCCCTCCGTTTTGGCGCTGAGCCCATTTGTTGAGTTTTACATTTTGGTTACTGTATTTTCCAATTCCAAAATCTCCGTTCAGTCCTTCTTTAAGCTTCTCTTTCTTTGCAGAGACTTTCCATGTTTTCGTCTGTTTCAGTCGTCTTCGTTGCTGAGGGAGTTTCGTAACGGCCGCCTGAGAGGGGCTGGCAGGCAGCACTGACGTCTGTGTCCGCTGGGGCTGTTTCTGTTGATCATTTTTTCTCATTCAGGTTGACATCTTTCTGGATCTTGGTATGAAAAGTGATTTGCCACTGAAGCCTGGAATTTGGGGGACGCAGGCTATGAGATTCTGGGCCTTATTTAAACCTCCATCTTAGCTGGTGCCCTCTGATGCTGTTCTGGTGGGCGTGGGGTACAGATTGCCCACTAGCCCTCCTCCGATGCTGCAGGTGGAGGGCTTCTCATTCCTGCTGGGAGGGGTGAGCTTTCTGGCTCCCCACCAGGTCTTCAGTGAGGTGGTCCCTGCTGGGAGGGGTGCCTCGTCGCTGCCCCCCAGGGCCTCCTCTGGAGAGCGGGGCAGGTGTGCATGCTTAGTGGACTGTGCTGGTGAAAGCCTCCACGCCCTGGTGGCCTCTGATGCCCCCAGGGAGGGGGACTTGACCACTACCAGGAAAGAGAGACTGTGCCTCAAAGTGAGCAGAACACAATGAGTTCACAACCAGTTAACTTAGAATTGCTGTCACTAAGTCGTGTCTGACCCTTTGCGACTCCCTGGACTACAGCCCACCAGGTCTCCTCTGCCCATGGGATTTCCCAGGCAAGAATACTGGAGTGGGTGACCATTTCCTTCTCCAGGGGATTTTCCCAACCCAGGGATCAAACTCATGTCTCCTGCGTTGACAGGCAGGTTCTTTACCACTGGGCCTCCTGGGAAACCAATTTAGAATCGAGAACTTCTAACGGTCCATGCTCTGTAGTTTTAAGGGATTTTTTCCCCCTCCACAATAGAACTGTCAGATAGAACGAGACTGTGTTTGACATGGGCTCACTTAGGATTCCATTCTCCTTTCACACACGCAAACACGGTGGTGCTGGGAGGAAGAGGTTTGCTGCGGCACAGCCAGCAAGCATCCAGCTCCAGGTACACGTGATGACCCTGCAGTGGCTCACTATCTTTTGGTCCAAGGTGGCTGCTCTAGCTCCAGCCATCACATCTGCATTCCAGCCAGAGGGAAGGGGAAAGCATGACTCTTTTTAAGAACACGTATTCAGAGTTGCAGGTCATTTCTGCTTATACTTCACTAGGCGGCATTTACACACACAGCCACCCCTAGCTGCCAGGAATGCTGGGAAATACAGCCTTTATTCTGGAGACCCTGTACCAGCTAAAAGTCTATACAGTTCTGTTTCCATGTGAGAGGGGTTGGGAATGGATACTGGGGACAATGAATAGCTTTTGCTTCCTCTTCTAATAAATGCGATGAGTGCAGCCCTTGTCCCCGCTGCATGCCCGCCTCGCCCAGGCACACTGAGCACTCACTCCAGGTGAGGTCTGCCGTGCGCCTACGGGACCTACGCACATGTCAAAGTCCAAACAGTGTGTAAAGGTCAGACCAGGGGGAAAACGACACGACCCTGGACAATGCAGCTGCCACCGATACCCAAGGACAATGCCCAGGGACTCAGCCCCCCGCCCTCACCTTCAACAAGGCATGAAAACATGCCTCAAGGGTTTAGAACCGTAGTCTATGTTTTACATGGTTAACAAGTTACTAACAAGAAGGCACTTCACACAAAAGTGCGCCACAACTGTGCCGATAACAAGGTAATTCCAATATTATTAGTACAGCATCTACCCATTGTATCGCAGACCGTCTGTCTGGCCGTGGGGCACGCATGCTTGTCGAGTTTTGCTACAGGAAGCTTCCTCTAAATAATCTAAACAGTGGACTCCTGGAGGCTGGGTGGCCTGGCTCCCTGCGACTGACCCTGCCTTGTGGTGCACACAAGGAACTTTTCTGGGGCCCTCCCACCTCCCCCCACCCCCGCGGCCCGCAAAACCTCTTCCTGGGCTGGCCAGGAGAGCCGCACAGAGAGCGGGAGGGGTGCCAGGCCTGCTTGGGTAGCATCGCCATGGCAACGCTCCCCCCACTCCGCTCCTCGCTGAGACCCCGGCATCTGTGGCCATGGAGACTGATCCCGCCATGGGCGCATCTGCATAGCAACCAGGGAGGGGGCCGCGCAGCTGGGCCCCTGTCAGGAGAGCAGGTACACTTAGCGCTTTTATAAATCATTAAGGGGAAGACGGGCGCTTCGGCGGGAGACAGACAAAGGACGGGGACAAAGAGGAACCACAAGTGGCTAATAAATACGTGACAAGTGCTGGCACCGCCAGCGATCACTGAGATGCAAATGCAAACAACAATAAGATGCTTTTTCAAAAAAAGCCATGCAGTTGGCAAGAGATGAGGGAAACAAAGAACAGAGGCTCAGAGTCCGGATGCGCAGGGGGACAGGGCTTGCAAACCTGCTGGTCTGAGCGCACGCTTGCGGAACGTTTCCGGGAGGGCAGTTTGGCAAAATGCATCAGAAGCCTTTAAAACACGCATACCTTTTGAACCAACAATTCGAGTTCCAGTAATTTCCTCCAAGGTAATAATTAAGTGAATAAAGATTTAGCTACAAGTGTGTTCCCTATAGGGGCAATTATAAAAGCAAAAAGTTAGAGACAAGCACAATCTTCAAGATCTTGTCGTCACGTGGGGGGATAAGTCAGTGTGACACCGGCTAAATGAGCTTCAATGGAGGGCAAACTGTGGTGGGACCAAGGGGTCAGTCTCAAAGGGCAATGTTTTTTTTCTTTGCAACCACATTTGACTGTAGCCTTCAATGCCAGGCTCCTCTGTCCATGGGATTCTCCAAGCAAGAAAACGAGCGAGTTGACACTTCCTCCTCCAGGGGAATCATCTCAACCCAGGAACTGAACTGGAGTCTCCTGCATTGCCAGGGGATTCTGCACCGCTGAGTCACCAGGGAAGCACACAGGACATTAAATACTTAAAAATGTTTTTATATATGGGGCTTCCTCTGCAGTCCAGGGGCTAAGACTCTGTGCTTCCAAGGCAGGGGGTGTGGGTTTGATCTCTGGTCAAGGAGCGAGGATCCTGTATGCTGCCACCCCAAAAAAGTGCTTTTATTTGTTATTTGTGATAGAATACACGTAACATAAAATCTGCCATCTAATCATGGTCCAGTGCCCCACGTGACAGGCTTACTTCACTGGTCACACTGCTCTTGGGGCTCGTCCGTGTGGTAGCAGGTGTCCAAGTGCCCTTCCTTCAAAGACTGAGTCACAGTCCACCACGTGAATGGACCACACTGTGTTCATCCATCACCTGTGGATAAAGAAAGCTGAGCACCAAAGAATTGATGCTTTTGAATTGTGGTGTTGGAGAAGACTCTTGAGAGACCTTTGGACACCAAGGAGATCCAACCAGTCCATCTTAAAGGAAATCAGTCCTGAATATTCATTGGAAGGATTGATGCTGAAGTTGAAACTCCAATCCTTTGGCCACCTGATGCAAAGAACTGACTCATTGGAAAAGACCCTGATGCTGGGAAAGATTGAAGGCAGGAGGAGAAGGGGATGACAGAAGATGAGATGGCTGGATGGCATCACCGACTCTATGGACATGAGTTTGAATAAACTCTGGGAGTTGGTGATGGACAGGGAGGCCTGGCGTGCTGAGGTTCATGGGGTCACAAAGAGTTGCACACGACTGAGCGACTGAACTGAACTAACCTGATCACCTGTGGTCAGACACTTGGGTTGTTTCCCCTTTTAGCGGCTGTGAAGGATGCTGTGGGGAATGTGGCTGTGTGAGTATCTCTTTGAGACCCGTGCAGGGCATTTTAGATGAAGAACCACGCCCTGCGGCGAAGCTAGAAAGTGACTGGGATGAGCCTTGCTCCCCGTGTGACGACGTCCGGCTGTAGGGGCCCGGGGACTAGGAGGCGGGCTGCTGTGAGCGAGCCTGCGGAGACCATGAGGGAGAGAGCTCAGTCCGTTCCGAGTCTCCCTGCTGGAACTCGGCGCCCATTCAAAGACCGCAGGGGAGCAAAGTAAACAGTCGTCAGAAAAGTTCAACCAGCGAGAAGTGACGCAGGGACATCGGGGGTGAGACTTAATTCAGCACAAGGGAGCCCACCCAGAGGACGCTGCTGGGGGACGAGGGCGATTCACGGGAGGGCATGCTCCATCCGGGCCAGCCACGCTCTGTCTGTGTGTCCAGCTCGGTCTTTGTTGCGCTCTTATATCTCCTATGTGCTCTTGTTTTACGCCGGCAGTGACTCCTCCTTCCGGACGTTTCCGAGAGCATCCCAGGGTTTCCTCCCATTGACCCTCCCGGTCACACTGAGGGGTAGGGGTCCTCAGGACAGAGCCGAGCAACAATCATCCAGTCCCTGGAGCCAGAGCATGGTGGCCTGGGATGTCCAGCAAGGCGCACAGGCAGTGAGACGCCTGAGGGCAACCGTGAAGACGAGGGACACGGGCCAAGCTCCGGGCGGGCAGAATCCACAAGGGAGGGTCAAGGGCCAAGCCTCCCAGACCGGCCTTTCCCTGTTTCCTGACCAGCCTGGGGCCCCCTCCTGCTACAGATGAGCACACAGTGAGCCTGCCTGGAAGTGAAGTGAAAGTCGCTCAGTTACGTCCAACTCTTTGGGACCCTAAGGACTGTAGCCAGCCAGGCTCCTCTGTCCATGGGATTCTCCAGGCAAGAATACAGGAGTGGGTTGCCTTGCCTGCCTCCAGGGGATCTTCCCGACCCTGGAATTGAACCCAGGTCTCCTGCATTGCAGGCGGATTCTTTACCAAGTGAGCCACCAGGAAAGCCCTAGCCTGCCTGGGGACCTCCACAACTACCAATATTATTTGCTGTTTAGTGTTTAAAAATATTTATTTATTTATTTGCCTAGTTATTTATTTGGCTGTGCCCGGTCTTAGTTCCCTGACCAAGGATGGGGCACAGGCCTCCTCCATTGGGAGCTCAGGGTCTTAGCCACAGGACCACCAGGGAAGTCCCTATTTGCTGTTTAAATATCTCCTCTGCGCTGACCGGCTGCCTCCAGCTGGACACTCCAGGACTCCTGACTCACCTTGGCGTCTCCACTCGGTGATCGGAGAGGAGGCTCAAGCAAGCTGGAGGACACGCCCCTCCCGACCTTCTTCCCCAAACCAATTCCTCTTCCCGCGGTCCCCGGGTCAGTAAACAGGCTCCCTTCTCCATTTTGATCTCTGTTGCAGCAGTCACAAATCTTGTCGGCCCTGTTTTCAAAGTCCGTGTAGAATCCGGCCTGAGTCCTCCAGCCCGCTGATGCCAACCCCAGTGCCCCCCACCATCGACTCTGGGGCCCTTGCCCAGTCCCCTGTAGCCTCCACGTCCACTCTTGCTCTTCAGACAACAGCCAGATGGAGCCCTCGACAAGCACAGCCGTCCGCTCGAGGCCCCGCCTCTATCTCATGCATGGACCCCAAAGCATATCCAGTGGCCGACGGGGCCCTGCAGGATCTGAACCCCCACAGCCCCAGCCCGCCACCCTCCCCTCACCCTCGCCCCTCGCTGGTGGCCATGTTCTGCCTCGATCGTCCAAGAACAGCCCCCCCAGGGCTTTGCATCTCCTACTTGGCCGCTCTCCCATCATCAGCACCCTCACCCCCCCTACTGCCGCCTGCACCTGGGGGCCTCAGGCCGCTTCTCAAATGTCGCCCCAGTCCCTTCGCCAAGCCAGTCTTCCCCGTGCCCGGCCACCCGCGAGCACAGAACCTGCCTCACCCAGAAGGGACCGGAAGGAAGGGCTGCCGGCGGGGAGATCAGACGACTGGATGCACGCCCCAGAGACCCCACGAGACCTGGAGCTCGGCGGGGGGGCGTGGCCACTGGCAAAGGGCCGATGATAGGAGGGGACACCCCACAGCCCCGCCCACCCGCCAGCCCCGCCCACCCCACCGCTGCCCACCCGCCACCCCACACTGGCCACGCCCAGCAGGAAGGAGCCTGGGCGCACGGGACCGAGTGACCAAGACCAGGAAGGGCGGGCTCCCACCAGGCTCCCTTCCTCACCAGCTGTATGACTTTGGGTAAGTGTCTCAGCTTCTCTGTGCTCAGTTCTGTCTCCTATAAAATGGGGTCACGCGATTGCGCACCTCAGAGAGCCATCCTCGGTGTTGCTGAGCTAAGGCCAGCAAAGCAGGCAGACCGGCACCTGTGCACAGTAAGCGCCGTGTAAAGGCAGCATTTGTCCCCCTGGAAGGGCAACACCAACGTGGGAAGTGGCCTGCAGCTCGGACCCCAAGGCCCGACGTCCCAGTGAGCACCCCCGGCTGCGGCTGCCCTGCCCCGGCCATGAGGCTCCAGCGCTTGGAGACCAGGCCTGGCAGGGAGATGTTATGCATACTTTACAACAAAAATTTAAAACCAAACAGAACCACAGCAACTCCAGGCTGGAAGAACGGTGGGGCATAAGATTCGTACTCAAGAGATGTGGGGGGTATGAAGGCAGAGCTGAAGGTCAGTGGGTCCCGGGCCCCCCAGACTGGAAACAGCCCATCTGTCCATCAACAGGGAAACAGATGTGAGCCATCTAGTGACCCAGACTCCCTGACGTGCATTTCTGGCTGGTGCAATCTTCTGTGTGTTCATGGCTCACAAAGAAGCAACTATTTTTACTCCCTGGGTCTCTGAAGACTCATAACCGTGACACTCTGAGCCGTGGCGGACACTTCCCGAAGGCCTTTCACAGGCAGGAAAGCACCCGGCTGACAGGTGGCTGCAATTCCCCCTCTTCTGATAAGGAAACGGGAGCTGGGGGGTGTTGGGGGGCCCACAACTGAACCCTGGGGCAGAGCAGGAACCCAGCATCCAGCCACATCCAGTCTTCTCCTTCCAGCAGCGCGTGTGGTGGAGAGGGAGAATCACGTCCTGTAAACTGGTTTCATTTAAGATGCACTGGGGAGTCTGCGCTTCAGGAAACCCCGGAGAGAACTCATTTATTAATTGTCTCAGCAAATATTTATCGTGTGCCTGTTTTATTCACAGAACTGTGAGCCCCTTTGAAACCTGAAATGTTCTTTCATCAAGGGACCAAGTGTCCCTTAATTTACTGGCAAAGCAAGCCTCTACTTTCAGATGTTGATACTTTAAAACTTTTTGTTGTTTAAAAATTTATCATTTTATTGTTTTTTTCCCTTATTCTAAAAGTAGTACATGTTCTACAAAACTGTAGAAAATCTAGGAAACTGGGAAAAACCAAAGAGAAACTGAAGTTGCCTGCACCTCCTACCAGAGATAACCACTGTGAACATGTATATTCCCTCCCAATAGCTTTCCCTAGGCAGGGACAGATGGATTTGCTTACCAAACTGGAATCATCTTAGGTTTCTTCTTACTTTAATTTTTTTTTCATGTTGAATATCCAGTTGGAATCTACCCAGCAAAGCAGAGAGTGGGTTCCCAAGCACGCAGGGGGGGGGCAGGGGGGGGCACAGAGGGGTGTTGGTGCAGGTGGGACCCCCTGTGTCTGTGCTGGGGGCTGGAGGCCCCTCTCTCCTGGAGATCGGCACTGTCCACCTCCCCAGCGTGGCATCAGGGGGAAGGATGTGATTTCCCTTATGAGAGAACCACACCACCAGATGCTGCAGGGCCTCCACGCCTGTCAATGGGCAGAAAAGGCAGGGGAGTTACCCCTGGGGCGGCATCTGGGCAGGAGGTGGCTGTCGGGGCGGCGCTGGCCTCTTCCTCCCCGGATGGTCACTGGCGGGTACAGGAGGGACTGAGGGGGCCAAGCCAACACGGGGGGCTGAGGGCTGGGGGCGGGGGACGCCCCAGTCAGGGCGTCTACCCCAGCGAGGGGTCTGCCTTGGGCAGGGGTCTGCGGCCATGACAGTCAAGGAGGCAGAAGCCAGCACCATCCCAGCCAATGGGCACCCCCTGGGCCAAGGGGCAGAGCCCACCGACCGGCCACGTGGAGGCAGTGGGGACCCCAGCATGCGCCTTCCAGCCTGGCACAGAGCTGCGACAGCACACAACCCAGACCCCTAGACTCCCAGAGCCCAGGCCTGGGGGCCTGGGGGCGCAGCCCCAGCTCTGCAGCAGGCTTCTGAAGTGGTGTCTGGAGGGCGAGCCTTGAAAACAACCCTGCAGATCTTCCTATAATATTCTCTGAGATGCCCCAGGATCCTTTCAACAAGCTCTGCTTCTGAATAAATCAACTAAAGTTGGGTTTTGAGCTTTCCAACTAGGAAGCCAGATTGCCAGAGCATGAAAATAGAAACAGGCGCGCACTGCAACCACACCGTCTTCTAGGATAAAGCAGCATCGCCGGGTCTCCACAAATAACCTCGACGTTCCCTTGAAATCTGTGTTTTCTACAAGACCCAGGTGTGAACCTGTCTTCTCACCATACCCAAATATGATGAATGCATTGGATGACATTGATTGAAAGTGAAATTGTTACAAAACTTAAAAATACAAAGGAGACTTCTGAACACAGACCCATCTCACTGAAATCTCTCTGCAACAGCAAGAAAATCAGACTCCAGCTTGATCAGAATGAAGATTTAGCTGAAACATCAAATCACAAAAATAGGTGAAGCAGAAAAAAGCAATATGGTGTGAGCAGGAGTGCAGGAGGAAACAGAGAGACTGCCCACGGTGGAGGAGCCAGAAGCAGCTACCGAAGTGCTCGTGTTTGAGGGAGAACCACAGCTGTGACTGTAGGAGCCCGCCCTTCGGTAGCCGAGGAGCAGAACCTTTGTCTTCTGAGTACTCAGTCTCGGCTGGAGAGCAGCGAGCTGACCTCAGCGGCGGCCCCAGGTGGACGACGGCACATCTGCAACGAGCCCCCGGCCATGCAGCCGGGTGACCCTCCGCTGGGACCTGACCTCCAGGGGACAGTCACCCCGCCGGGCGCGGACAGGTGCTCACTCGGGCAGCCCTGGCCGAGAGCCTGGCTCTCCTCCACGGTGCCCGCGGGAGGCAGCTCATCCTCAAAACACGGCCTCGTGCAGAGATGAGTAATCAGAAGTAACTGACCAGCAGACGCTTATGAAGACACCATGAAAAATGAGAAGCGGGAAATTTCACCGAAAACAAAGGGCAGGTGCCCCTCATTCACTAGAAAACGTTTTACTCCCGAGCACCTGAGACCAGACTCTGGAGTTCACATCATGGGCCAGCAGAGGTCATGAAGCCATGCCAGTGTAGGACAAGAGGCTTGGAGGGGCGGGGGTTGGGGGCTCCCAGGGAGAGAGACAGGAGGGCGAGTCCTGGGTGCCCCCACCTTGACTCAAGTGGGTTTTCCAGTGTTTGAGACGACCCACCGTGGTTAAGACTCCACAACCAGTTTGAGTGAGACTCCGCCCTTTGCAAGGAAAGAATTTAGACCTTCGCACAGAGGCAGCCCCGTCCAGCTGGCTTGGGGCCGGAGCCCACAGACGTGCTCTGATCTCAGCTGCTGCCCTCCGACTGAGGCTGCAAACTCCGGAGCCCGGAGCCCTCCTGCCCCTAGCCCCATCGCTCAGTCAGCAAACGTTTCACTAAGTGTTCCCTGTGCGGCCCCTGCCGTGAGGTTTATCACAGTGAGCCCACTCGGCAACTTCTGAGCTACAAAGCAGGACCCGTTTGCAGGACGAGGGGTATGGGTGTGTGTGGGCCCCAGCCCCTGGATCAACCCTGCGAAGCCTCCTCTCTCTCCCGCGCACTTGACGGGCAGCTGTCGGGGACAGGCCGCTGCGGTGCCCCTTCCCTCGTCCGGAGACCAGCCCTGTGCAAAGAGCTGGGGACCCCGGGGTCTGGCCACACGGCCTGTCCTGTCGCCTGAGACCCCGGGGACAGCACAGTGGTGCAGGAAGCCCTCAAGTGGGACACCCGCCCACCAGGGGGAGGGGCCTCAGGTTCAAGCAGACAAACCCCACCCTGACCAGCAAAATCTGTATCATTCCCTTATCATTTAAAAGCAAACATAGCTGGCCACTCTCCTGCCATTTTTTTCTGATGAAAACGTGTAAAGCAGAGAAAGATGGAAGGACCGAGCAGTCTGAACAGGCGGCACCTGGGCTCAAACCTCGGGGATCCCTCTCTCACCCGAGCCCTCGGCTGCATCCTGAGAACGGGTTCAGAAGACGGAGGCCTTCCTCGGCTTCATCTGCTTGTGTTCACCAGCGGCCCTGGCCCATGTGTGGGCAGAGGGCACCCCACGGGCTCCAGGCCTGGCCACTTCTCCAGGAGGCAGACTCACGGGCTCTGGCCACCCTGTCACGGACTTGCTCAGCCCCGGGACCCCGGGGGCCCAGCCGAGAGAGAGGCCCACTTGTTTTTTTTAAAATATGTATTTGTTTCTTTGTTTGGCTGCACCAGGTCTTAGCTGCAGCACATGAGACCTTTGATTGCCTCATGCAAACTCTTAGTTGTGGCATGTGAGGTCTAGTTCCCTGACTAGGAATCGAACCCGGGCCCCCTGCATTGGGAGCTCAGAGTCTTAGCCACTGGACCACCAGGAAGTCCCTTGTTTTATTTTGCTTAAGTGAAAGTGAAGTTGCTCAGTCGTGTCCGACTCTTTGCGACCCCATGGACTGTAACCCACCAAGTTCCTCTGTCTTTGGGATTTTCCAGGCAAAAATACTGGAGTGGGTTTGCCATTTCCTCCTCCAGGGGATCTTCCTGACCCAGGGATCGAACCCAGGTCTCCCACACTGCAGGCAGACTCTTTACCATCTGGGCCACCAGGGAAGCCCCGTATTTTGCCTAAACCAGCTTGATTTGGGTTCTCGTCCGCTGGAAGTTTTAAGTGACATAATAGCAGCGTCTCATCCCCTCCTCAAACATGCTCAGCCACACAAAGAAGTTAAATACATGAGACCGTCGGTTCAAAATGACGTGTGACCTGGAACTCTGGGTTTGCACTGGGGAGAGCAGCCAGGGTGGCGAGGGGAGCCTGGCTCAGCCCCTCTCGGGAGCCCACCAAAATCACAACCTTCTGCAGAAGAGCCATCGTTGGAGAAGACTGGAACCGACCAGAAAAGACCGTCCACACTAAAGACAGGAAGGAGTGAGACAGGAAGGAAGGGGGCAGGGCACACCTGGGAAAGAATGACTCAGCCACCGAGGCGAACAGGACGCAACTGACACGGGTTAGAACCGACAACCCGACCCAAGAGGGCAGAAGATCCAACCTCAAACCTCGTTCCTGCCCACGGTAACACGTCAGCTCGACGACACCCCCGAGGTGGCCAGGACAGAGGCCGGTGGCACAAGTCCCGGAAATGCCAGCCCCTCCCCTAAGTAGATGAAGTCGCCCCCCACCCCCACCACGTCAGGCCATGCAGTCATCCGGCTCACACGCCCCGAGCACCTCGCCCTGCATGGCCCCGGTCTCAGGGAACTCGCTTCCCTTTCACTCGGTGCCTGAAGCCAGGGACGTGCCCGAGAACTGGGGCCTGCCCATCCCCTCCCAGCACGAGGAACTGTGATGAGATCGTGGGAGGGGCACCCGGGGTACAGTCCAGCTCTGCACCCCCAGTGGGCGATCCACACCCTGGGGGGAGGTGACCCTGCAGAGTGCCCCCAAGGAGTGAGCACTTGGAGCCCACACTGCTCCCCATGTGGGGGTGTGACCCCGGGGGCCCCCAGAGCATCTGGCTGCGAAGGCGGTGAGGCAGAGACCCACAGACTCACGCTGACATGGCCACACAAAACCTCACGCACGCCAAGCCGGGAGGGAGCCGGGGCCGGACCTACCTGCTGCCCTCGGAGGGTCTCCTGCAGAGACAGGGCGGCTGGGGCTCGCCTGGACACACACTGGCCCCGTGAACACTGCCTCTGGGCTGAGATCCGGGCCTGTCAAACCCAGAGCCAGGAGACTCAGTCACACAGCCCCAGTGCGGGGTCACAGCCCCAGCCGTCAGCAGACCAACCTCCTTGAGGCCCCCCTGAGCCCCCCTGGTGGACACGGCCCTGCCCACCAGACGGCCAGGACGCAGCACCGTCCACCAGTGGGGCTGCTAGGCCAGCCTCACCCACCAGGGGGAGACAAAGGAAACCACAGTCCTGCACCCCCCAGACCCGGCCCACCCAGAGCAAACCAGACCCAGACGCCTGTCCCCTGCCCCCGGGACCAGCTGGGCCCCAGCTCTGCACAATGGCAGCCAACACAAGCTTCGGGATCCCCCAGGCCCCCACCTGACTGTCAGGAGCCGCGCCCCCCCCCCCAGTGGTCCCCCACTCCAGGACCAGCTCCGCCTGCCTGTAGGGAGCACCACCCCCCCAGGCCTGGCTTCCCCGCCAGTGGGTGGGCACGTCCCAGAGTCTCCTGGGCCCGACTCTGCCCCCAGTGAGCCAGCACCAGCCGGGGGGCCTAGGATGCTGGAAGCAGCCGCCGCATGACCAGACCCCGCTCAGCAGCAGCATCCACACACGGCAGGGCCGGGCCACCCACCTACCCGCCAGAGCCCCCCCGTCAGCCCCCTGGGAGAGGGGACTGCACTGCAGGACCCCCAGGTCAAGAAACAGAACCAAGAGACGGAAAACAAACGGCCGCTCGGACAGGAGGAGCCGGCAGAGGAGCACGCCCCAGAGGACGAGCAGGACAGACTCCAGGAGCAGACCTGAGAGACGTGGGACGGGCCGCCCACCGGAGGAGTTCAGAGCGATGAGCTCGGGGCAGAAAGACGCGCAGGGCGAGAAGTCAGAAGTTTCTAACAAAGAGAAGACACAAAGGACGTGATAACTGAAATGGAAAAGTCCTGGGAGGAACCAACAGGAGACCGTGGGACACAGAGGGACTCTCCGCGAGCTGGAGGAAAGAGCGGTGGGCATCACTGCCGTGGGACAGAGAAAGGGGGGAAGGAGACAAGAAGTGAGGGTGGTCTCGGGACGACATCAAGGGCACTGATGCTTGCGTTAGGGGTGTCAGGAGGAGGAAGGGAGAGAAAGGGCCCGGGAACACACTGAAAGAGTTAGTAGATGGAAAACTCCCTAACGTGTAAAGGAAACGGTCACCCAAGTCCAGGAAGGATTAAGCCACAGAGGATCACGCCTAGACACAGCCTATGACAGATTTGGCCGAGAAAAGGCACTCTCCACTTGGCTACTTTGCGTGATCCTTTAGGTCGCGTGCGCTGTGAACTCGCCTTGTCTAACGCATCAAAGCGATGATAAAACTGACCACTCTATTTGCTTTCTGAGAAATGCACGTGGGCGCCGGGCCCTCAGTTTCAGGCCTCAGCGACTGGAGTTACCCGTGCTCCACTCGGACGTGCCGAGACCTCGGCCTCCTTGCTTAGAAACGAGAAAGGAATGTGGGAAAGACCTTCATCAGAAAAGAGAACTAGGGAAATTGAGAACAGAGGCAGGGAGGGTGGGATGGGAGGCCATTCCCTGGGGCACAGAGGGGCCGGTGCTGGCGGGCTTCCATCACTCGGCTCCCTGACCTCACCATTCACACCTGTGAAATGGGCTCAGGGTTGCAGGGACCCACCCACTCCAGCACTCGGGACAACAGCCCCCAGACGCCTTCGAGGACGCCTCCCAGGGATCGGGTGCCGCTGGCGGGAGGCTGGGACCTTCATGTCCCCTGTACCATGGGCGGCATCCCAGATGGACATCTGTCCCGCGTATGTTGACTGGAACCTCCCTGCCCCATGGCCTTAGCGGGGTCTGTGTTTTTCCTGGTCTGATAATCTGACCACCTTTAAAGAATTAACAAGTGCTGAATTTGCAGTGGGAAGGCTCCGCACTTAACAGAATTTTCCTTGATTGGGTTTGTAGGAGGTTTTTCTTTTTCACTAGTTTCTTTTCAAAGAACCAGGTCTGGTATTTATTTACTGCCACTGCTTTTATGTTCTGTAATTTATTTATTTGCTTTTATCTTTATTATTTCCTTTCTCCTGTTTCCTTGGGGTTTGTTCTCTCCTTAAGGATCTGAGGTGGAAAGCGCGTCTGTTGTGTTCTGTGTTGCGAGCGGGTCTCTGACAGCAGAAGCATTGATGGTTGTGTGGGAGCCTCCGGGTCGGCGGCGGCGGGGGACGGTCCCAGAGGCTCTGATTCACGGGGCTGAGCTTCCATTGTTTTCTACTATGTCTGCCGTGTGCTTGATTTCCTCCTTGACCTAGATGTTATCGATGACAGTAGTCTTAAATCTCCAATTTTCTATTTTTAGGAAGCGGTTTATTTCTAGTTTTATTATACTGTGGTCGGGACTTTTGTCTCCAAGAGATCTGTTCAGACATTTTTGACATTTGCACCCTGACTACCAGGTCAGCTTCTAAAGATGCTTTATGGACCCTCCGCGACCCTCAGCCCAGCCGCACATTCTCTGTCTGTTGGCTCTAATGACAGATGTTTATGCATTAATTCTCTCCTCTAACCACATCGTTCACATCCTCTGTGCTTATTTTTTTTTCGTTTCACATTTCATAAAGGAGAATCAGTGAATTAAAATGTCTGCCCAAACTAGATTTTTCTCCCTTTATTTTTAACATTAAAAAATGTTACAAGACTTTCCTGTTGGCCCAGTGGTTAAGAATCCACCTGTCAATGCAGGGGACACTGGTCTGATGCCTGGTCAGGGAAGATTCCACGTGCCACGGAGCGACTGAGCCCGTGGGTCACGACTGTGGAGCCACAACTAGGGGCCGTGTGCCCAGAGCCCATGTGCCCAGAGCCCGTGGGGCATGACTGTGGAGCCACAACTACAGGCCATGTGCCCAGAGCCTGTGTGCCCTGAGCCCGTGGGGCATGACTGTGGAGCCACAACTACAGGCCGTGTGCCCAGAGCCCGTGTGCCCGGAGCCCGTGGGGCACGACTGTGGAGCCACAATTACAGGCCGTGTGCCTAGGGCCCGTGCACCACAACTACGGAGTCAAAACCATGGAGCCCGTGTGCCCAGAGCCCATGTGCCCGGAGCTCCTGTGCCCGGAGCCCTGTGCCCAGAGCCCATGCTCCACAACAAGAGAAGCTACTGCCGAGAGAAGGCGGTGTTCACAGCAGAGCAGCCCCCATCTGGATCTCCGCAATGCGAGAAAAATGGACAGCAACAAACACACAGCACGGCCAGAGATAAAATTAATAAATTTGAAAAAATGTTAGAGAAAGGAAAAAGGTCAGGATTCACTGAACTTTTTCCAAGAGCAGGGAGTCCAGGCGGGACTGCTGGGTGCTCCCATCCTGCGCTCTCTGTGACCTCCCTGTGCCTCAGTCTACCCATCTCTGAAGTGGGTCTAAGGATCTCCATGCCCAAAGCTGCCATGCAGAGGGCCTGAGGCAGCAGGCGGAGAGCAGGCGAGTGGACACTGATGACCGAGTGACCGTGCGGCGTGTGTGTTGGGACAATGGGCTCTGTCCTCTTGGCCGTCGGCCTCGTCCGACAGCAGCACTCTGTCCTCCTAACGCCAGACACGCGCCCACCAGCCTTGGCCCCCCGGCGCCTCCTGGCTCCCCGTCCGCTCTGATCTTCTGTCCCTGGCAGTGGAGGCCCGTCCACTCTGATCTTCTGTCCCCCGGCAGTGGAGGTCTGGCCATGTCCTTCTATCCCCCACCTCAGAGCTCGTGTGCTCCCAAAGAAAGTGGGGGCAGGGGTCAGCTGGCCCCCCAGCCCGCATCTTCTGGGCCTCCGGGTGGCCTCCCCAGGCAGCTCCCGGCCTGTTCCCCCGGCCTGAGACGGGCTGTCCCAGGACGCGTCTCTGTCCTCCACACTCTCCTGCCCACTAGGCTGCTCTGGTCTGGAGGTGTCCACCTCCTGCCAAGCCTGCAGGGGCTTGTCCATCTTAGCAGGAGCTGTCAGAGCGCCCAGGTTGCTCTGATCTTTGTCTGCCGAGTCGTTGGGGGCTGGCGGTGCCTGCTGGATCTGCTAGCCTCCGGGGCTCCTCCGCTACCCGGACCAGGTTGAAGGGCAGCCCCTCCCTGTCCCTCCTGCCTCCACACCCCCTTCTTGCCTTTCAGATGAATACTTGTGAACGGCCACCCTGTGCTGTCAGCGTGGAGGTACGGAGTAAAATAGGTGGGGTCTGCTGAGTGACCACACACCTCTGCAGGCCGTACACAGGGCAGACCCTGCAGGTGGGCTGGGGTGCCCCCCACCCTTGCAGGTGCTGTGGGGTGGGAGCCGGTGAGCCTGCACCCCGCCCTGAGCGGCTGACAGCTGCTGTCCACCACGCAGACTCCCCTTTGCCCCACAAGCTGGCAGGTCCACACCTGGGGCCATGCACAGCAGAAATGCCTCAGGTGCCCAGGAGCCTGGACGGGCCACGCCAGAGTACTGACCACTGAGGGCCCCGATCCAAGCTCACGACGACGGCCCTGATGGAGAGAAAGGCATGCACCAGGGGCAGCCGTCCCCAGCCTCTTGGGCGCCAGGGACTGGGTTTCAGGGAAGAAGGTTTTCTGCAGACCCAGGAGGAGGGGAGGTTTGGGGATGACTCAAGCACGTCACGTCTGTCGTGCACTTTATTTCTGCCGTCGTGACTTCAGCTCCACCTCACATAAGCAGGCATCAGGCCCCGGAGGCTGGCCATCCCCACGCTAGAGGACTCAAGGTCCAAAGCCAGAACAAAGCCTCTGGGTTGTTGGATGTCGGGACATGGTCACCTCTGGGGCGAGTGACCTTGGAGGAGCCTCCTCTGCGGGTCGCTTTGCACGGCTATCTCAGCCCTCCAACAGCAGGTGGGGGGGCGTCTCTAACGTTACCACATCGGGGCTGATCCCTCACCCGCCCTCAGGAAGACCTTGTGGGCAACTTGAAGGCCACAGTGAGAAAGGTGTGAGCCCAGCCGCTTGCTGGCTCTGAACCCCCTGGATGCTACACAGGCCTGCGGGGCTGAAGCTCGCTGGGCTGGGCGGCCCCTCCCGGGGTGCGGGGTGGCTCCAGGCAGGCTGAGGCTGTCCCCGGGAACCCTGGGTCTGCGGTTGGGAGCCCCGGGCTGAGCATATCAGGGGGGATGGCAGAGACAGCACAGGAAGAAAGTCCGAGTATCCATCTTTGGGTGACAGACGCGGGCTCTGGAGGAAGCAGGAGGGAGGGGTGTTTGGTGAGGGACCCTGAGAGTAGAGACCTCCAGGGTGGAGGCCATGGGGTAGGGACGTCTCCACAAAGACAGGAAGGCAGGGGAAAGGCCTGGGGTGGGGGTGAGTGGCCGGAGCTGGTGGGTGAAGGCAGAGAGGTTGGCGGGGGGGTAACCACAGGCGGCCCCCAGGGAGGACCTTGCCCTTCAGGACATTTGGGCTGATGCCGTCACCTCACACGCAGAAGGGTAGCGGATGAGGAGGCCCAGAATCTCCTCCTGGATTCTGCAGACGCCGAGGGTCAGCGGGAGCCTGGCCGCCGTTCTCCGACAGCCCCGGACCCCTGCCCCCCCCACTCTGTTGGGGCCTCAGCCCCCTGGACAGGCTGATTGGTGCTGGCTCTGCATCTGTCAGGCTGTGTGGACGGCTTCTTGCCTCTGATCCCCTTATCCTGCTACTAGGACCAGGCGTACGTCTTTGAGGCAAAGTAATTTATTTTCTAATTACAGACGGCACCGGGCCTGAACAAAGGGAAGCAGCTCAGTTTGAGTCGGAGAGGTCTCTGTAGCGCTTTCCCGCCCCCCACCCCCCACCTGCTCTGCTTGAAGGCCGAGAGCCCCATCTAGGGTCTGGGCACCCATCCGCGGGGCGGGGTGGGGGGCGCATGGCTACAGGGCCCTTCCAGCTGGGGCAGCTGTAATTCTCGCAGACTTCCTCCTCTTTCTCCTTTGATACTCTCAGATGCAACACAGCTCACATGCCTCCCCCCATGCAGGGGCCTTGGACGAGCACCCCCTGCCAGGAGACCCTGAAGCTGCCCCTTGATGAGACTGGTCGCCCAGGCGACACACACGTAATCAAAGCTGACACCCCAAACAGGCCGATCAATAGCTCCATTGGTGGGGAGAGGTGCGTTTAGATGGCCTTCTCTTTTCTTGTTTCACAGGCTCGAGGGCCCAGGGACGTCCCTTCTAAGCCACCCTCTGCCCTGACGTCTCCCCTTAGAAACGTTCTGGGGAACACCAGTGGGGACCGCCAGAGGCCTGCCCCCTGACCCGGCGTCCACCGTCCCCAGGCTGCTGGCGGGGACCACGCAGAGCTGGGAGGACGGTCTGTGAGCACCTCGGCCTGTGGAGTATCGCAGTCCTCCAGGGCCGGACCCAGGTCCTGTGTGGCCACTGAGCCCCTAAGGCAGTCCTTCCCCGGATCCTCGCTCTGCTGCTTCTCAGGGTCAGACCCGGAGCCCCCCACCCCTCTGGCATGGCTCCTTACGTCTCCCTTTCCAGCCCCATTGGGGGCCCAGGCCTCCAAGGCTTGAGACAGTCTCCCTGGGGACAGGAAGCTGATGAGAGTCTGTCCCAGCTCCACCCCTAAGTCTCAGGTGGACGCTCCCCATGGACTCCAGGCCCGAAGTTCCCATCTCTCAGCATCTCATCTAGAGATCCGGCAGGTCCTGGGCCCCGCCGGACTGAGCTCGGCGTTCCACGCCAGCTCCTCCTCCGTGTCCTCCCCTCGGGGGCCCAGCTTGCCCCCCACAAAGGCCCCCTCCCCCACCTCCTCTGGGCTCCCCCTCCACGTCTGCGTCTCCCACCAGGACTGCAGCCCGTGGCTCCTGACCCCCTCTGCAGACCCCCTCTGCCCCCACGGCTGGCTCCTCTCCGGGGCCACCACACATCCTGGAAGCCCTAAGAGTGACCCCACTGCCCCGCTGAAGACCACCCATGCTCCCTGTCCTGCTTCATGTCCGGGGGGACCCTGCGGGGACCCGTCAGCAGAGGACGGCCTGCCTCCCCCCAGGCCCCCAGCCTCGAGCCCCCTTGGCCACCTGGAGCTCCTGGGGTGGCCCGAGCCCCCTTCCTCCTTCCCACCATGGGCTCACAGACCCATGTGGTCAGGAATCAGTCCTCGTTTGCACGTGGCAGGGGACCCTGGCTGTAGAGTGACCTCCCTGGAGGGCCCAGCCTCGCCCACCTACAAGGGCCTGGCCGGCAGGTGGGCGGGTTCTGACCTCCGGGCACCCCGGGACTGCGGCCACGGCAAGCCAGCAGCAGGCTGGACTCTTTGGCCCTGAGAAGGTCGCCCCGCATGCCCCTCACCTCTGCTGGCGCCCCTACCCCCTGCCTAATTAATGCCCCGAGTGGCCGTCTGCTTCCTCACTCATCTCATCTCCGACATTTTTCATGTCTAATACACTGAGGAGATCTCCTGAAGGCTTTGAAGTCTCCGGGCGCACGAATAAAGATGTCACCCTGGCACACACGGCGCCTCTTAATGAGTGTGGGTTTGATGTGAGGCTGTGGCCCGAGGGAAGCAGCCAGGCCTGCCTGCAGCGGGTGGGCGGGGGGCCCAGGCTGGAAGCCAGAGCAGGCTGGGGGGGTCTGAGCCCCACAGGACCCCAAGGAAGGGGAGGGCATGGCACTGCCAGGTCCCTCATCCCTTCGGGTTAGGGACCCCAGGCCTAGGGGCCCAATGCCAGAGACCTGGGTCAG
Source organism: Okapia johnstoni (assembly GCA_024291935.2). Classification (NCBI taxonomy): domain Eukaryota; kingdom Metazoa; phylum Chordata; class Mammalia; order Artiodactyla; family Giraffidae; genus Okapia; species Okapia johnstoni. The sequence continues at coordinate 11,897,531 of JAGTYA010000025.1, forward strand.
GCAGAGTGGGGTGAAGACAGAGAGCAGGTCAGGGAAACAGGAGAGATGGCCCCTCACAGGGGAGATGGGCCTGGATGGGGCCTGGGGGGGGGAGATGCCTGGGGGGGATGGACCTGGGGAGGGGGAGGGGGCCAGGGGGCAGGTGGGCCTGGGGAGGAGGATGGGATTGGGGGAGATGGGCTTGGGTGGTGGGGACCAGGGGTGGATGGACCTGGGGGGGGAGGGCCCTGGGAAAGGGGAGGGGGATGACAGGATGGGGAGAGATGGGTCTGGGGAGGGAGACCAGGGAGGAGATGGAGGGTGGGGGAGGGGGAGGGGACCAGGGGAAGGGGGAGGGGGCCAGGGGAGATGGAGGCTGGGAGAGGGGGAGGGGACCAGGGGGAGATGGAGGGTGGGGGAGGGAGGGGACCAGGGGAGATGGAGGGACAGGGAGGAGGGCCAAGGGGAGATGGAGGGTGGGGGAGGGGGAGGGGACCAGGGGGAGGGTGGGGAGGGGGAGGGGGGCCAGGGGGAGATGGAGGGTGGGGGAGGGTGAGGGGGACCAGGGGAGATGGAGGGAGGGGGAGGGGACCAGGGGAGATGAAGGGTGGGAGAGGGGAAGGGACCAGGGGAGATGGAGGGTGGGGGAGGGGAGGGTACCAGGAGGAGATGGAGGGTGAGGGAGGGAGGGGACCAGGGGGAGGGGGAGGGGACCAGGGGGAGGGTGGGGGAGGAGGACCAGGGGAGATGGAGGGTGGGGAGGGTGAGGGGGACCAGGGGAGATGGAGGGTGGGGGAGGGAGGGGACCAGGGGGAGGGGGAGAGGACCAGGGGGAGGGTGGGGGAGGGGGAGGGGGCCAGGGGGAGATGGAGGGTGGGGGAGGGTGAGGGGGGCCAGGGGGAGATGGAGGGTGGGGGAGGGTGGGGACCAGGGGGAGGGGGAGGGGACCAGGGGGAGATGGAGGGTGGGGGAGGGGAGGGGGCCAGGGGGAGATGGAGGGTGGGGGAGGGGGATCGGGGGAGATGCAGGGAGGGGGAGAGGAGGGGACCAGGGGAGATGGAGCGTGGGGGAGGGGAGGGGACCAGGGGAGATGGAGGGAGGGGGAGGGGAGGGGACCAGGGTAGATGGAGGGAGGAGGAGGGGGACCAGGGGGAGATGGGTACTGGGGGAGGGGGTGAGGGCAGGATGGGATGTGGAGCATAGAATATACCAGAATCTCCATGAGGAAATACCTGGCTTAACAAAACATTTCCATATTATAGAATAATGCCATATTTGGGAAATGAAAGTATTTTTCCTGTATCCTGTAGAAGCTACAGAAAGCAGAAGTAAAGAAATTCTCCAGACAGGTGGGGCTTGGATTTAAGAAGACCGCAACAGGACTCCCCTGGTGGTCCAGACAGAGGTCAAGACTGCCTGCCAGTGTGGAGGACACGGGTTTGACCCCCGGTCCGGGAAGATCCCACCTGTCTCAGAGCAACTGCGGAGCCTGTGTTCTAGTCCAGAGCCCGAGCTCTGCAACAGGCGGAGCCACCGCGGTGGGAAACCCCAGCTCGGCAAGCAGGGAGTAGGCCCCGCTCTCGGAACTGAGAGAAAACTGGTGCAGCCAAAAATAAACTAATGAACTAGGGAAAAGCAGCAGACAGTGGCCAGGGCCGGGGCCAGTCTCTCCTGGCGTCCACATGCTGCCCGCTGGAGGGCGTCACCCCTACTTTTCAGTGCAGACACCTGGGCCTTCAGGGGGGTGACCTGCTCAGGTCAGGCTGGGTAGGAGCGCAGACGCTAGCCCTGCCCCTAACTCCACCCCAGATCCAGATCGCCTGGCCTCTTCCGGTTCTGCCTCCACAGAGGAAAGACCAGCAGCAGGAAGGAGCCTCCACTTTCCTGAACGCCTGCACGTGCAGAGGACCCTATGAGCCTGGTCCGTGAATCCTGCAGGAACCCCGGGAGGCAGGCCGTGCTGGAAAGGTTACAGGCAAGGACCCGTGGCTCACCACCGCCCCCCCCTGCTCCCGGGCACGTGGGGCACCCCTTGGGCCGCTGGACCTGCCCTGGCTGGTGGACATCACACAGGTGATGGGGCTCTGGCTCCCTGTCCAGGTCTCAGGGGGCCTGTACCGTCCACCGTGGCTCCTGCCTGGCCCAGCTGCCCTGGGGACAGGCCGGGCTGGCCTGCGGGGGACAAGACACGTGTGGTCTGGTCACCGCTGCCCCAGCAGCATCACCTGCCCCGTGGGCCAGTCCCAGCTCAAGCCGAGCCGCTGCCTGACCGCAGGAGATGAGCTGTGGGGTTTGCTCTCAAAGCTTTTGCTTGGGGGTGTCTGTTAGGAGCTCTACTTGTGATAAGACGTGTGTGCACGTGGCTCAGCTGCCTCCCACCCCCATGGAACAAAGAAAATGGGTCTCAGGGGCGGAGATGCCCCCCCATGTGAGTGCACTCGGAACCCCGGACTCCCAGGGCCACAAAGGCTTCCCTCTCGACACAGAGGAAGGCTCTCCTTCCCACCCTGCCTGTTTCTCGCTGTACTCATGGCTCCAAGGGTAATCCCCCCCTGCAGATGCTCAGGGAGGCCCCAGCATCACCCCCAGGGCCCCAACAGACACTCAGGGAGACCCCAGCATCACCCCCAGGACCCCCACACTCCTGATTCCACATTGGGAAAAGGTCTTACTGGCTGTGGTTCTGCAGGTCAAGCCGGCCCTGGGGAGGCGGATGGACGCGAGCCTGGGACTGCACTGAGTAATTACAGGATTAGGTGTGCCCCTCGAAATTAAACGCTGCCTCTCTACCTCCAGAGTAGGACGCACCCCCTCCGCCACCGTGTAATTATCTGGTGGATTACTCCTTGGAGGTCTCCCGGTAATTACGCTCCAGTCAGAAGCCAGCAGCTCCTCCAGTTATTACGACCGAGGAATCTGCGTGCATTCCAGTGGTGCTGTCAGAGTTTGGGGACCCCCAGTGCCTTCCTTCCCATGGCCCGAGAGGGCTCCCTGCAGGAGAGGGGACGCCTTTCTCCACCCCTCCCTCCAGGGGGGTGGGCCCCCGGGACACTCAGATTCACAAGCTCACAGGTCACCAGGGGCAGGAGGGTGTTGAGAGCCGGGGGGTCTGGGCACTTGCAGGCTCTGTGCCTGCCTCCGCTTCAGTTCCCCACCTGTGATACGTGGTGGTTGTTGGGACAAAACGCGCTAGAACCTGGAGGGGTGTCAACACCCAGCAGAGAGCGAGTCCCAGAGTGCGGGGGTCAGACCCCGGGTCCCTCTAGGGCTCAGCTGGAGGCAGGTTCAGGCCAGGGCTGGGGACGGGGCGGGGATCTGGGGGGACGGGGGGGGGGGTGCATCCAGAGAGGCGACCGGTGAGGCGAGAGGAGGAAGTGGGGTGAATATGCCGGGGTGGGCGCTCAGCCCATGGCATCTGCTGTGGGGTGGAGCACCCCAGCCACGGGGTTCTGTCCCTGAGGGGCGCTCCTGACCCAGGGGTGACCGAGCCTGTCCGTCCATCTGAGGCTGGGTCTGTCCCAAGGCTGGGGACCCCAGACAGCCCTGCTGTCAGGGACCGTCGAGGGCTGAGGGTTTCCTCTGCTGCTGTCCTCTGAGCCCGGTCACCTGCTCCCTCACACTCCCGCGTCCCGTCCTGGGGCCGTGGCTCCTGGCGTCCTCACCCCGCCTTGGGCCGCCGGCTCTGGCCTGTCTGTCCCCTCCTCTGCCGGGGTGGGCGTGGGATACCCCACGTGCGGGCAGAGGACAGCACGGCTCTGTGCCTCGCCCCCCCCCGCCCCCCCCTCACCTGTCAATCTCGCCATCTCCTCTCCTGGTTCCCAGCTCGCCTGTGGTCCAGGAACGGCAATCTGAGCCTCCCCGCTGAGCCGCCTTCCCTTTCAATCCGCCGTCTCCCCACCGCTTCCTCATTCCCGTCAGGAGATGCCTGGGCTGAGGGAGGCAGCCGCTCCATTCAAGCCTGATATAAAGAGTATTTTGATGTTTTCATTTCTTTCTAGTTCAGTAATTCAAGAAAACACACAGATTTGGTGCTGGTTCCAACAGGCTCTCCAACTAATTTTTTAAAACTTCATGTTGGTTAGGAAGTATGTATGAGATGCAGTGTGACTGAGGCTGGGACCCTGGGGTGGGGGCGCTGCTCTGCCTGCGGGGGCTGGCCCTCAGACTCCCCCAACCCCTGGTCTTGATCTGCATGCTCAGGCAAACCAGCTGACCCTCCGTGTCTGGACAGTCCTGCCCAGGCTGGATCTCAGGGCCTCCCTGAGATCAGAGACCCAGAGGCAGGCAGAGACCCCAGCCCAGCGTGGCCGGCACCAAGGAGCTGTCCATGGTGCTGAACGGCCTCCCCAGGCCTCCCCTCCCCATCTCACACTTGGGCCACCAACACCCGGCCTGGCTCAGGTGCTAACATCCATTCCTTCATCCAGTAGATACTGACTCAGCCCCTCACACAGGCCTTCCCTATGCCAAGTACTCAGGACCCGTCTTCAGAAGAGTCAGCCAAGGTCCCTGCCTGTTGTGAGATCACAGGCCAGAATGGACATTCTATGGCCCCAGAGCAGGATGAGACCTGCTACAGTGGAGGAATGATTGGTCTACCCAGACTTGGGGGTCAGAGAAGGCATCCTGGAGAAGGTGAGATCTCACCTGAGATCTAGTGGTCATCAGGATTTAGCCAAGGGAAGACTAAGACTACCCAGAGTGGGGGTCAGTGCAGAGAGGTTCAAGAGTGCTGGCTCGGGGACCATTTGCACTACCAGCTAGTGGTGCAACTTTAAAAGGCAAATTGCTGTCCCTTTCTGTGTTTCTGTTTTCCCACCTACAAAATATAACTGAATTTATTAATGTTATACACTTTTACAGGGTTGCTGTGAGGATTACATGCTTTTAATAAATACCAAGTGCTTAGACCTATGACTGGAACACAGCAAATGTCTGACTGGTGCAAGGTTCAGGGTTGAGGGGACTCAGAGGCTTGGGACCACAGGCCATGTGCTGTGGGTAGGGCCGAGGCTTCGGGGATGGCAGGGAGCCACACTGGGGGTGTCCTGCTCTCTCAGGACAATCAGAGCTGTCAAAGGGGGGCTGTGGAGAGTAGGCTGGGTGTGTGTGTGTGTGTGATCGGCAGTGAGAGAGGGTCATCCAGACAGGAGCACCCATGGGGGACCAGAGGCAGAAACTGCCTAAACCCACTACCCCCAGTCCAGCCACGGTAATGGGTGATGCTGGGGCGTGCATGGCTGTGGTCATACATCTTTTAAAAGACCGTCTTTATTTTTCATGTCCTTTTTTTTTCAAGTCCCCCTTCCCCCACAATAGACTTCTGGGAAGAAAACCCAGGTTAACAGCCCAGCATGTATCCTTCCCTGCTTCCCTTTGTGTTAACAAAGTCCTACACAGACAGACGCAGCTATACGTATGCACTCAGTGAAGTTTGGTCATTGTTTTATGAAAATGGATCGTATTATACCTACTTATTTTCAAATTGCTTTTCTCACTCGACAATACCGTATAGCAATCTCTCTAAGCTTATTGGTGGAGAGTTAATTAAATTTTTTATAGGTGGCCTAATATTCCTCGGCGTGGTTGCTCCGTGGCCCGCCTCCCCTCACCCAGTCGGTCCGCCTCCCTGGTTTCTGCCTGGGCTCCCCAAGCAGGACGCCCTGTTTCACCCCAGCACCCCGGCCACCTGCTCCCTCCTCCCAGGCCGATCCACAGGGGAGACTGTTGGCAGGCTGGGGGTGGGGGGGCAGGCGTGGACAGAGGACGGGAGCCAACCAGGCAGGCGGAGTTCCATCTTGGTCTGAGTGGGAGAGGTTTGTGGAGCACGGGACCCAGACCCTCCTCCCTCCCCACCCAATCTCTGTCCCCTGCCTCTGAGTCCCCCGCTGACCCCCTGCTTCTCCTCCATGGCCGTGCCACACAATGGACCCCTAAGGAAGCCGTAAGAGGACCTAGTCTCTGCTGGAGGCTGCATCCAGGCACGGTCCCCGCTGTCCTCCGCTTCCTGTCTGCCAGGCCCTGAAGCCTCTGCACTTGCATCTCAGGGGCTCAGGGGGGCCCCACCCACTGGTCTCCAACCCTGGTGGAGCTGAGAGTGGGCAGCATGGACAGGGTGGGCCCCCCAGGCCCCTGGAGAGAGCCACTTCAGGCCCCTCCCCGGGGTCAGCAGTTCTGGGTGGGTGGCTGTGACGTGGAGCAAGGACAGTCTTTCCGCGTCTGGTCCCGTTTTATCTCTACCATGACCTGGCTTTCAGCGTACAGGGCATGAGGTTTCTGATGATAACAGGGACACAGAGGTCCTTTCTCAATAAACGTTTTAAGCCATGAAAAATCTTAAGGGAAACACCCACGGAGGGGCCAGAGAGCGCTGGCTGACATATGAGGAGGGCACTTTAGTTCACTCCAAACTGGGCCAAACCCTCCCTCACGCTGTTTAAAAATGCTACTGAACTGTGGGGTGTTCCCATAGAAATCTAATTTTCTGGCTTCTTTAGAAAAATCTGAACACTTGGCAAAGCTGGGCATGGGCTGCTCCGGGAGGGGCTGCCGGCCGGGAGCTGGGGGCCTCCGGTCCTTCCAGACGTCCGGCTGGCCAGCTCGCTCCTCCCGGCACTGGTCGCCTTCCCCGCGGCTGCGCTCGGCCCCACGGAGGAGGAGCGGGCCCGGGCGGCAGCCGGCGTCCCCACCAGGAGCCGGGGGCTTGGCCTGGGTCCTGGTGCGGCAGCCGCCCCGCTGAACTGTCTTTGGTCCTCGCCGTCCCGTCGCCAGTGGACGGTCTAGGCGGAGGCGGGCCGCCCTCGGGTGGGGCTGAGCGCGCTCTGCAGCGCGACCCTCCGGGAGCGGCAGGGGGCGCCCCTGGCCCATCGGAACGCGCTCTGCCACGGGACAAAGAGGGTGCGCGGGCGGCCAGGCGCGGTGACTGCGCCGCCCCCCGTGAGCCGGCCCAGGTGAGCGCAGCCAGGTGAGCCGGGCCCAGGTGAGTGAGCCAGGTGAGCTGGCCCAGGGGGTGCACACCTGCCCTGCCGGCCTAGCTGCCCACTGTCCCCCCGGGCTCCCTGCACCTCTCCGGCTGGGTTCCCGGTTCTCTAAACGCCTGCCTCCCCCACGCATCTGCTGCCCTCCCCTCCCCGCTCCGTCCTGCTCCGCTGGCCTTCTGTCTCTCCTCCCGTCCGGGTCTCTGACTCGAATAGGGCTGACGCCAGGGGTCTCTGGCGGTACACTCTGTGAGTCTCCGGTTGCTCTCTCCCTAGAGAGAGGGGTCCCTGAGGGCTCTTTAGCAGTGGTGGGGGTAGGGGTGGAGCGGGGCAGGAGGGTGTCAGCCCCCCCTACCCCCGTCATGGGCATCACAGCCCCTCAGTCACCCTCTGGCTGCCTGGGCGGTCTTCGGCCCTTCCTGGGTGTTCCCCCTCCTCCCACCGGGTCCTGGAATTGCCTGGGACAGGGTGAGAGGCTGGGAGCGGGGGCACGCTGGGCACCCTCTGCCTGGTTGTAAGACGGCCTCTGCTGCGGCCTCCACACCCCTGTCTAAGGGCCTTTCGACCCCAGTTCTCCACCTGAACCATCCAAGTGTGAGGCTTTTTCACCTCCTATCATCTGGAGTCTAATGAAATGGACATCAGCTCCCACACTCCTGGGTCCTGTCCTTTGAAAGCAGGTGCCTCCGGTGCTCGGTGGGTGTCAGCTTGCCTGCTCCACGCGTGAGCGAGATGGAGGCCCGGGACCCAGAGGAGCCTGGGTGGGCATGGGCAGTGGGACCCAGCCTGGGCGCTCTGCCCAACACGGGTTGGGGGGGCAGTGGGAGGGGCCTGAGACACACTGGGAGCTGCTCCCCACTGTGGGCCCTGCAGGATGCCACACTCCAGAGGCCTACCTGCAGCTGGGGAAAGGCCGACACTCTGTCCGCTGGGGCTTGAGGGGAGCTGATGCCAATATGGTGGAGCTGGAATTGCAAGGGGCTTATTACCAGGACCACCGTGAGAGAGAAGGTGGGAGGGTGCAGGTCTGAGCCTTCTGCAAAGACAGGGAAGACGGCAGGCTGTAGGAAGGGCCCTGGCCTGGAGCCCGGTTCCCAGAGGGTCTCCCTGGCCCAGGGGGCCTTCCCACAGGCTGCCCATGGAGGCGTCTGCCTGGAGCTGTGTGTGCTTGCCGGTCAAGGTCCGGCAGCCTTTCTGAGCAGAGGGCAGCCCTGGGCTGCACTCAATACACGTCCACTCGTTAGGCCCCAACCCAGGCCACATGGTCTAGCCTGGTGCTCACGTTGGCAGACACAGGGTCAGAAACAAGGGTCAGTAGGTTACCGGGGTGTCCGGCAAGGGCAGGGTCTCGCCCGGCTTTGAGCTGACAGCTGAGCTCAGAAACAGTGCTCCGTCCACTCGCAGTGGCTTTCCTCCCAAGAGGCAGGGGGCGCATCAGGCCCCCCAGGGCTGTGCCCCTGAGGGCCACCCTGTCTGCCTGCTGGGCTCTGGCGCTGGACACTGTCTTCGTGGTCAGCACTTGGCACCTGCATCTCAGCCTGGCTGCCACATATGGCAGCTCAGTGGGGCTGTGCCCATGTCCTGGTAACAGAGAGGCAGATCTCCAGCCTCAGAGGAGGGTCTCCACAGGCCCCTTGTCCAGGACAAGGCCCCCTGGCAGGCAGCACTTGCCAGCACAGTGGCCCTGCAGGGCAGACAGCACCCCAGATGGCCCGGGTGGTGAGATGCAGAAGGAATGCAGGGCTGTGCTCTCTGGATCAACCAGCTGCTGCGTGGAGGCTGTGTGAGCCCGCGGGCAGCCGCCTTGATCTGCCGCCTGGGCATGGCGCCCTGAAGTCACTTAACCTCTCTGGGACCTCCCCCCTCCCCGGGCTGCCTGTGTGCAGAGAGGAGGGGCCCGGCCGCTCCAAGACGAGCTCCTGGCTGTGATGCCAGCCTCGCCCTGGTCTCTTGAATATACACGTCAAGATTCTCTATGAGACCACATCAGAGTGAACAGCAACACTCAGCAATTAATGCATCCCCCTACCAAGACTTAAGTCTTCTCAAAGTTCCGAGTGCCTTTCATTTCGAATAGGTAGCTATCAGAAGGAGCTGCACGGCTCCTAAAGAGACTCGCAGACGTTATCATTAAAGATGCCAGTCTTGGCAGTGAGAGTGGAGGTGGGGAGGCCCAGGGGGATGGGACCTCAGCCAGAGAGGTGCCCCCACCACACCCCTTGGCACTGGGAGCTTGGTGTCAGACCCACACCCAGAGGGCCTCCACGGATGATCACAGATGACAAGGCACTGTCACAACCTCGCTCAGGGTCCTGCCATCTTCCAGAAAGGTGGGCTTTACTAATCCCATTTCGCAGGTGGGAAAACCAAGACCGAGGGTCAGAGCCCTTATCTTGGCTACAAACTGATCCTCTGCTGCAGACTGATCATCCCTCTGACAGGCTGAGCCCAGTGAAACAGCTGGCAGTGCAGTCCCCGGCCAGAGGTGGGTGGTGTGCGGGGGTGCAGGTGACCCAGAGCAAGCCCCCCTCTGCCAGGGGCAGAGCTCAGACCTCCCAGCCATTGGCCATGGGCCTCGGGGAGGAGGCCTTGAGGGGTGGCTGGGGGACCCTGGCCCATCCAGGCCCAACTCAGAGAATGGGTGTGTGACCTGGGCTGAGGGACGCCCCTCCTAAGGGTTCCTGAGTGTCCAGGGGCACACAGCACCATGGGCGGGGAGCGGCCTCCTCTCTGATGCTTCACCCCTCAGACCCAGGCTCCTCCCACCACATCGGGTGGGGCTGGGTGGACCTGCCGTCTGCCGTCCCTGAGGGCCTGGCCTGAGCCTTACTGGCACCCCCCAATTCCTGGACGAGGAGCCGGATCCTGTGGCCCAGAGAGCTGGGCATGGACAGGCTTCATCCTCATGCCTCTGCTGTGGGCTGGCCGGCATCCGCCTCCCCTTCATGGGCTCCCCCTCTGACAGGCACCTCATTAGCAGAATCTCTGTAAATAACGTCAGCCCGTTAGAGCTACGACAAGGTAGCTCATTAAAGCTCTCTGCTCGTCTCCCTTCCCAATTAGTGTGTCCACGATGTCTGCACTGCACGTGACAGGGCATCCTTGGCAAGTCGGGCGGCCAAGGCAGCCCCATCACCCTGGGGCAGTGTCCGCAGCCCCAGGACTTGAGGAGGCTGCACCCCCTCCCCGCCCTGCAGCCGGCAGGGGAGGGGTCGGCCTCTATGAGATGTGTGGGGGTGCAGGTGTCAGTGCTGGGGGAGGGGGGCGGGGGCACAGGGCATAGCCAGGCTAGAGCCCTGCAGTGGACACAGATGCTCTTTGTGTCTGCGCTGGACACTCTATGGACCCTTTGCCCGCATTCATGGACCAGATTTCCACTCCGGATTGCCCCGTGAAAGCTTACCTGTCCCGTGTCCCTTCTCCTCAAAGTCTCCCCCTTAGTTCCTTTCATGGGACCTCAGACTTCTCACGGCAGCTTCCGAGGACAGCGTTCTTGTTGAGTGCTGAATATCACGGGTGACAACAACGGAGGGGACTTCAGGCTGGAAAAGAGAAGAGCACGCTGGGGGAGGTTGTGGAGGAAGGGGTGATCGTGTTCCCAGGACTAGCCTTACCAGGCTGCAGCTTTTCTCAACTTTTTTTTTTTTTAACACATGAAGAATCAGAGAGGCTCAGCCCCTTGCTCCAGCTCACACAGCTGGTGGTCTAGAGCTGGGATCTGACCACCGGAGTGTGGCTTACCTGTGCCAGTAGGTTCATAGGAGCAGAGACCCTCCAGGGAGCCCCCCCTTTGCCCCTTGGGAGGTGAGCACAGCTGACCCCGCTCCATCCTCTCCTCCGAGAGGTTTCGCTACACCTGACCACACTTCCTTCTGCTTCACTTGGGGAAGGAAACTGCTCCCAATTTCTTTCCCTCTTGCTGAATCGATAGCTTAGCTGGGCAAGGCAGAAAATGAAATTTACATTCAATGGTTTCCATGGCAACCACAGTGCTGGACCGGCTTCCTCGCTCTTGGGGCACTGTGTTCTGAGAAGAGACAGGTACATTGAAGCCTCAACTCCCAAGAAGGTGGCAGGGGGTTAACTAGAATGGAAGGGGCACGGGTCCCCTGACCAGCCATTCCTCTGGCTGTGAGTTCTGCGGGGTGAGAGGAGCCCTCTTTTCTCTGAGGTGGCAGGGGAGTAGATTGTTTGCACCCCATCCCCAGCATCACCACGGCTCACATTTTTAAAGCTCTGCTCCGTGCCAGGCTTTGTGCTCAGTGCCGAAGCTCTGCTTCCTTTCATCTTTGCTTCGGTCCTACAAGGTAGGTTATCCCACTTCAGAGACAAGGGAGTCTTATAAGCCTGGCTCAGTGGCCCAGAAGGTAACAGCCCTGAAATGGGGCCCGCGTCTGCTTGACCCAGGGACTGTGGTCTTAGGCATTCCACAACAGGAGGAGGCATTTGGAGCTCACCCCAGGAAGCATGGGGAACCAGCTCCCTTTCTGCACTACTTCCTCGCCCCACCCCCCCACCCCACCTCGTCCCCGACGATCTACAGAGAGGACTGGAGCACCCAGGCCCGGAGCACTGGTCTGCAGCCTGGCAGCCGGGTGCCCTCACACGTCTAGTCAAGGCCTGGCTCTCAGCCCTGAATGAGGGATTACACAGTGTCTACTTCCTGGGGTGTTGTTGATTAAATGAGACGAAACCCTGAAAGCACTCAGGGTGCAGCCTGGCCGGGTGAGTCCTCAGTGTCAGTAACGGGAGGCAGGGAGGTGATCAGTGGGGCTTCCTGAAGGAGGCAGGCGCTGAGGCTGAGCCTGGTCAGGAGGAGGGAGGGCATTCCCTCAGCACCTGTTTCCCACCCCACCTCCCCTCTCAGAAACCTTCTCCTCCCTCTTCAGTCTGTGTGGTTCCTGAGGGGCTGACTCTGCCCATGCTGAGCCCAGGTATGGGCACACGACTCAGTCCTAGCCAATGTGCTTAGTTGCTCAGTCATGCTTGACTCTTTGCCACCCCATGGACTGTAGCCTGCCAGGCAAGAATACTGGAGGGGGTTGCCATTCCCTTCCCCAGGGGATCTTCCTGATCCAGGGATCGAGCCCATGTCTCCCGCATTGCGGGCAGATTCTTTACTGTCTGAGCCACCAGGGAAGACCAATGAGAGGTCAGCATATCCCAGCTGAACTGATTGGTTGGTAGGTGGGCATGCGGCTGCCGCAGAGCCACTCACAGTCAAGGTGTGCCAGACCGGAGGGTCCTGCTGGGCTGGCGGTGCTGAGGCTGCTGGAAGATGAGTCTGAAGCTGCCTGCTGGGGAATGAGGCCAGCACAGAGCCAGGTGTAGCTCCGAAGTAGCAAGAGACGGATTCCTGGCAGTGTTCCTGGATCCAGCTGTGCCTGAAGTCCCAAGGCTCTTCTGATACAGGAGCCAATAGCTCTCCTTCCCTTTATTTAGGCCTGTGCGAGCTAGGATTATGACTTCTGAATCACAAGAGCCTCAAAGGAGTGATGGCATTGGGTTGAGCAGGTGCCAGCCACCAGGTCACAGGGTCCTAAGTGTCTTCCTGGGGAACTCAGACCATCATAAGCAGAGAACCGCTAGGATCAGTCTGCACTCCTGAAAGACCCTCTGAGGCATTATCCTGTCCAGTGTCCATAGTGCCCTGGTTGAGAAATGCTGATTTAACCTCCCGAGGGGTTTCACAGGCAGTAAATGAGACTGCAACACACACTGCCTGAATGTGTACTTACATTAAAAGCATGCAGTCTTTATCTGAAATTCAGATTTAAGTGGGACTCCTGTATCTATCTGGCAGCCCTGACCCCCACCCCTCATTGGTGGGGAGATGGGTTTTCCTGTCCTTCCCATTGCAAACGGAGCACAAACAGTGAAAGTCGCCATCGTGTGTCTCATTTTGTTTGTGTCCAAGGACACCCACAGGGTGAGCGCCTCACAGTGGATTACTGGTCCCTGATGGAATCTGTAATTTTGGTGGATTCTGCCAGCTTCCTTTCATTAGGGTGGCATCAGTCTCTACCCCCACGAGTGACATGTCAGCGTGCTTGTTCCCCTACAGCTTCGCCCACAGAGAGAATCACCGAACTGCGGGGTCCTTGCCATTCTTCTTGGTGGGAAATGGGAACAGAAAACTTTCAAAACACTGGGAACAAATTCAGGTGGAAAATACAAATAAGGAAACTGCCAGGTTCAGCTTCTGGCAAACCAGTTTGCTGTGGCCACGCTATGCCTGTTAGCTCCAACATTCTCTACAGCTGTGTGAAGTGACACTTCTAGCCCAGAGAGGTTAAGTAACCTACCCCAAGTCACACAGCTGGTGAATGTGGAAGTAAGACTGATAGGAACAGAGTAAAGGGACAAAGCAGGTGATTAAATAATTAATCCCACAAGGAGACTGTAAGTAGAGAAAGTATGGGAGGTCCTTGTAAGTTAACGATGACTCAAGAAAGCAGGTTTGACTACAAAAACCAAGCAGGCCTGCTTAGAAGCAAAACTATGCAGCAGAAGCAGGAGACGTGCCCCCAAAACAATACAATGTTGGTGGCAAGAGACCCACACCCTGTCCAGTAAGCTCAGTAAGTTAATGACCCCTAGGACAGAAAGGTGTTCACCGTACAGACTTGGAATGATTTGTTACCATCCTGGCTTGACCACATTGGGACAAAAAACCCCCACCCAACCTGGAGGAGGTGCTGGTGACAGAAGCATGACTTCTACTCAAGAATGAGGAAGAATGTGGTCTTTCCCCCTCTCCACGTTTCCTTTGATTATACAGCGGTAGCCCGCTAAGTTCCTGGGGTGCGTCACTCTCTCGTCTGCCCACTTGGGAACCTCACACACGTCCTGTTCTAATGCATCACTTTTTATCTATGACTTTGCCTCTCGATGAGTTCTTTCCACAGTGAGGGGTAGGGAACGGAGCTCTTCGGAGCCCCCGCAAAATGCCAGCCAGCACTTTCATCCATGATCTTCCAACCACACTCCCGGGCAGTCTTGCTGAGGTGGACCCGGACAGGCATGGCAAGCCCATCCCCTGCTCCCGAGTCTCTCCTGAAACCCCAGCTCACCGCATCATCCATCACCCTTCCAGCTGGGCCACGTGTCTGACGCCTATGGCATCAGCCTCGGCTCTGGCCCAAGAGGGAGTGTAGGGGCCTTGCTGAAGGCTGGACTCTCTTGTTTGACTCAGCTAATTGGTTAAATGGATTCTTCCACATGTGCAGTGCTGAGCTTTCTGCTTCCATAAGGCATAATATTAATTTTAATTAAATCTCTGAAAGCTTTGCCAAATATTTCCACTTTCTGAGTGTGTCCCTTGATCATGGAGTTCCTGTTCCTGAGATGAGACCGATGGGAACAGGGGCCCTCCTTTCTCCTCTGCCTCCTGCTCTGAACCGGGGAAATGGGCTGGCCGTGACGAGGCAAAACTGACTGCCTGTGGGGCCCTTCGCCTGTGTTCTGGCCCTAGGTGCCCTGGGCCCTGGCCCCACACCAGGGGGGCTGGGGGCACTTTGGTATTGAGCCTAGACCCATGCCTGGGGGAGGGTCTGGCCGTCCAGAGGCCTCCCCAGTGAGACAAAATCTGCTGTCTACCACCCACAGCCCTCTCTGCCAGGATCCCTCTGATGGAGAGATGCCCACATGCGCGGGAGGACCCTGAGATGAACCAAACATGGACTCAGAGCCAGGCAGAGCACATGACTGGCCGAGGAGGCCCGGAAGACCTGCCCCATACCCGTGACTCGGCCACCATGCAGGCCCGGCTCTGTCTCTGAGTGCCCCCCGCCAGTCTGTCCACATGAGCCCTTTCTCCTAATAAACGCTTTACTTGCTTCATTACTTGCTGTCTCTATGTGGAAATTCACTTCTAGGCAGCTGATGGGCCAGGGCCTTGTCCTGGCCACTGGCCTGGCGGTCTGGTGGCTGCGATTCAGCGCCTTTGCTGCTGTGGACCTCAGACTCTGGCTGGGAACCGAAACTCTGCTTCAAGCCACGGGATGTCAAGGCCACCGAGGTCATGTTCAGCCCCATGGTGGGTGAGTGAACACAGACACACACACACACACACACACACACACACACACACACACACACACACACACACACACACACAGCCCTGTGCAGCCGTGTCTGTGCAGAGCTGTAGGAACGGGTCCGGGGCGTCAAGCTCAGAAAACTGACAGTGCCAGATTGCTCTGGGGGTGTCCCTTGCTGGCAGGATATCCTCCCGAATTACCTGTGTTTTCTATATAAAATGAGAAAATTGCAAAAATAAGTAGTCGTCGTGTTATTGTTTAACAGTTGATTGTAGGGAGCTAAGAGTCCGCCTGGAAACGCAGGGGATGGGGGTTCTACCCCTGGTCCAGGAAGGTACCACGTACCACGGAGCAAGGGAGCCTCCGTGTCACAACTACTGAAGTGTGTGAGCCCCAGGGCACCTGCTCAGTGAGAAGCCCCTGCTCACCACACCTAGAAGGAGCCCGCACGCAGCAACAAAGATACAGCATGGCCAAAACACAATTAATTATTCGGACTTCCCTGACGGTCCCGGGGTTCAGACTTCACCTTCCAATGCAGAAGGTGTGGGGTCAGTCCCTGGTCAGGGAGGAAAGATGCCCCGCGTGTCTCTGTCAACAAACCAAAGCATAAAACAGAAGCAGTATCGCAACATCGTCAGTAAAGATTGCAAAAAATGGTCCACATCAAAAATTTTAAATGTAATACATGTGAACAATAGCAAAAATAATTATTATCAATTTCAAGCAAAATACGATCAATAGTCCCCAGGGTGAACAGGAGCCTTTCCAATTCCGGAGACCGTCAACTCTTAAAATATTTATGAATCTAATGGACAAAATCTGGGTTACACTTGGTATTTAATTTGTGTCTCTTGACTAGCGAGACAGCTTCTTTCGCTGGTTTACGGGTGTTTGTCTCTCTCTGTGTGAATTTCTTGCTTACGTTCTTGGCCACTGTTTCCACGGGGTTGTTTGTGTTTTGCTGGTTGTGTGAAGGGCTCCGTATCTTTGTGGATATTAGTGCTTTTCCTGCAATAAATGCTCTGAGTGTCATCTCCTGGGCTCTCAATCATGTCTGAAATCTTGATGGCGTCACTTCCCGTATAGACCTTTCTGCTATACGTGCTCAGAAGGGCTCCTTTATGGCGCCCTGGCCTTTGGATTTACTTAGAAAGACACTCCCCAACCTCCAAGTTCAAAAGTTTGTGCCATAGTTTTCCTTGTGCCTTTATAGATTCTCTATGTTCAGAATTCTGATCTCCCTGAAATTTATCACGGTACATGCTGTCAAGCGGATTGCCAATTTTACTGTGTTCAAGATGCCCGTTTCTTCACCAAACTGTCTCAGAAATGTCTGTGCTGTTTCATTCCTGCTGTTGTTGCCAGCACCATTATTATTAATCTGGGGGCTGTTCTTGTACCTTCTACATGAGGATGAGGGATGTTTGCTACATTCTTCAAAAAATTCTGCTGGGATTTTGATTGTCACTGCGTGTGTGATTGCTCAGTTGCTTCAGTCCTGCCCGATTCTTTGCGACCCCATGGACTGCAGCACGCCAGGCTTCCCTGTCCTTCACTATCTCCTGAAGTTTGCTCAAACTCATGTCCATTGAGTTAGTGATGCCAAACAACCATCTACCCTCTATCGCCCCTTTCTTCTCCTGCCCTCAACCTTTCCGGGCATCAGGGTCTTTTTCAATGATGGAAAAGTTTGGTGGAGTTCACACAAAATGAATTTGGCCTGATGTTTTGGGAAACTGTGTGTTTGCTATCGTTTTAGCTTCTTTAATGGTTATTAATCTATTTACATCTCCTATTTCTTCTGGCTCTGATGTTGACATTTTATGCTTTGCCAGGAGTTTATCTGTTTTGTCCAACTTTTTGAATTTGTTAGACATATAGCTGTTCACAATATTCATTTTCTTGGAAATTTTTCTCATGTCTGTACTTATTTTCTCTTTCTTGGTCTATATTTTATTTATTTGCAATTTTTCTCCTCTTTTCAGAGATATGGGGATTTTTAGAAATGGGTGTTTTGTTCATGATTTTATTTTATTACATTTTGGTTAGAGGCTGGCTCATATGATATTGGTTGCTTTTTTAAATTTAGAGAGGCTTCGTTGGTGTTTTAATACATGGTTGATTTTGTGAATGTTCCGTATGTGCTCAAAAGTCACACATTTTCCCTTTGTTGGGTGGAACGTTTCTTACATCTATCAGCTCGCGCTGGTTGCCTGGCTGACCTGTTCGTGCTTGTGAGAGATGTGTTAAATCTCCAAGCACAGTCTTGGAGTTATCCATATTTCTCCATAGCTCTTTCAGTTGTTACATATTTTTGTTGTTCAGTCGATAATTATGTCCTATTCTTTGCGACCCCCCGGATTGCAGCACACCAGGCTTCCCTGTCCTTCACTGTCTCCTGAAGTTTGCTCAAATTCATGTCCATTGAGTCGGTGATGCCATCCAACCATCTCATCCTCTATTGTCCCCTCCTCCTTCCGCCTTCAGTCTTTCCCAGCATCAGGGTCTTTTCCAATGAGTCCCTTCTTTGCATCAGGTGACCAAAGTACTAGAGCTTTAGCAGCAGCATCAGTCCTTCCAATGAATATTCAGGGCTGATTTCCTTTAGGTGAACATATGATTATTGGTAGTATTATATCTCCTCAATCCGTTGTTCTTCATTTTTAAATTTCTAGCAGCACTGCGTGTAACATGCAGGGTCTTAGGTCCCTGACGAGCGATCGAACCTGTGCTTCCTGCATTAGAAGGTGGAGTCTTAACCACTGGACTGCCAGGGAAGTCTCTTTATTTTTAACAAAATAAAATGTCCTCTTTTATGCCTTAGAAAGCGTTTGCCTTGGGCTCTCTGTTTCTCTCTTCTGATGTTGAAAATCCAGGCTGACTTTCTCGCTTTCCTTATTTGCCTGTTTCTTTTTTCATCCCTTTATTTCCATCTCTTTAAGTGTGTTTCTGGTAGAATCCAGGCTTCCCTGATGGCTCAGTGTGTGAAGAATCTGCCTGCAAAGGAGACACAGGAGATGCAGTTTCGATCAAATGGCAATCCTCTCCAGTATTCTTGCCTGGAAAATCCCATGGACAGAGAAGCCTGGCGGGCTACAGTCCATGGGGTCACAGAGAGTCAGACACGACTGAGCACGCTTGCATGCATGCTGCTAGAATCTACCTGACTAGATTTTTTTTAAAAATTCCTCTAAGACTCTCTGTCTTCTGTTTGGAGCCACTGTTCCATTTATACTACATGTAATCCCAGTTACATAAGGATCTATTGCTCCCAATTATTTTTTGTTTTCTGTTCATCATATCTCCTCTATTTTATTTATTAATTTTTTTTTGCTGTATTTCAACAGACAGCCCATGTGGTGTGCTGTGGGTTTGCAGGTTGGAGTTCTGTTTCACTGCTTCACAGCTCCCCCAACATGCAGACTTCTACTTGGGAGTGTTTCTGCTCAGTGCAGCCCGTCCTGGGTTAGAGCAGGAGGAAATGGAGGAAATGAACTTGGCGTGGGGGTGGGGGGACAAGGCCCCCCGAGGGAGCCCGAGGACCAGCTCAGGCAGACCTGATGGCAGCTGCTGGGAGCACCGGGGTGGGGTCAGTTCCCTCCCTCTGAATATCTGCGCTACAATCTATTCATATTTCACTTCGGTTTTTGGAGATTTTTTTTTTTTAACGTGTGTTATGGGTTTACAAATTTCCATTGTCTTTACATCCTTGTCTAGTTCTCTTAGAAAGAAGTAGAAAGTTTTCCACCTACCTCCATGCTCTTAAATCTACAAACTGGAAAATTTTTAAGACTTCCTTTTATAAACAACTTTTCAGTTAAAATGTAAACTAAGACGAAGATGAAATATTTCTTGAAAATGAACAAGGAAGGACTTCCCTGGTGGTCCAGTGGCTAAAATTCTGAGCTCTCAAAGCAGGGGGCCCAGATTCCATCCCTGGTCAGGGAACCAGTTCCCATGAGTAGCAAATTAAAGATCCCACCTGCCACAACTAAAGATATGGTGTGTGTGCTAAGCCACTTAGTCATGTCTGACTCTGTGCGACCCCATGGACTGTAGCCTGCTAGGCTCCCCTGTTCATGGGACTCCCCAGGCAAGAATACTGGAGTGGGTTGTCATGCCCTCCTCCAGGGGATCTTCCCGACACAGGGATCGAACCCACATCTCTGATGTTTCCTGCATTGGCAGGTGGGTTCTTTACCACTAGCTCCACCTGGGAAGCCCTAAGATCCCACAGGGCCCACGTAAAGATTCCGCATGCCTCAGCAAAGAGTGAAGATCCTGAGGGCCGCAAATAAGACCCAGCATGGCCGTATAAATGAATGAAAATCGATACAAAAATGAACAATGGGAGTATCAGTTCAGTTCAGCCGCTCAGTCGTGTCCGACTCTTTGAGATCCCGTGAATTGCAGCACACCAGGCCTCCCTGTCCATCACCAACTCCCAGAGTTTACCCAAACCCATGTCCATCGAGTCAGTGATGCCATCCAACCATCTCATCCTCTGTCGTCCCCTTCTCCTCCTGCCCCCAATCCTTCCCAGCATTAGGGTCTTTTCCAATGAGTCAACTCTTCGCATGAGGTGGCCAAAGTATTGGAGTTTCAGCTTCAACATCAGTCCTTCCAATGAACACTCAGGACTGATCTCCTTTAGGATGGATTGACTCGATCTCCTTGCAGTCCAAGGGACTCTCAAGAGCCTTCTCCAACACCACAGTTCAAAAGCATCAATTCTTTGGTGCTCAGCTTTCTTCACCGTCCAACTCTCACATCCATACATGACCACTGGAAAAACCATAGCCTTGACTAGACGGACTTTTGTTGGCAAAGTAATGTCACAATTTATATATTGTTGGGAATAAAAGCACCTATTTATTTTAAAACAAAATAGCATTTACTTAGAAGCCAAAGTGACTTAAAGTAACTAAAAGTTAGCTGAGAGTTTTCCAAAACTGCTTTAAATTAGAAGTAATTTGTTTTTTAACTCTAGGGATGAATATATAAATATGTATGTAAAATTTAAAAACAGGCCTGAAAAATAGGTCCCAGACTACTAACAGAGATTAGTTCTCAGTAGGAAAATGAAGTTGGGGAGAAAGACGGTAATTACAAAGGGACACCTTTCTTGATGTTTGATGCAAAAAACTTCTGTGTGGATTGACTCTCTTATAGGTAGAATATAAATCTGTATCGACTTTGCTTTTTAAGACCAGTTTTTCAAAAGTTAAAAAGATCACACCAAACACATTTTCCAAACACAAGGCAAATAAAGCTGGAAATTAACAAGAGGGTAACCTCCTCAAATTCATCTGCTTGGAAATTCACAAACAAATCTTAATAATGCGAATTAAACAATAAATCAAAACAAGTACCAACTACTTGGAACGAAACAGTAACAAAGACACTGCATATAAAAGCCCACAGGATACTACCCAAGACTGTGTACTTACAGGAGAATGAATGGTGTTCAGTGTGGTCATTAGAAAAGAGGAAAGAGGAATATTGAAAAGTTAAGGAAAGTGAGCGTTTACCTCAATAAGCCAGAAATGAACATCAGAATAAATTTAAAGAATGCAGACAGAAGAAACTGATGAAGTAAAGGAGCAGAAATTAATGAGACAGAATAAAACACCAGTAGATTTGGGCTGTGAAAATGAAAAACGATTCTTGGGAAAAAATTGATAAATGAGACAAAACCAGCAAAACTGATGAGAAAAGTGCACCAGTAACCATTAAAAAACAAAACCCGAAAAGGTGCTACGGACACAGAGGTGTGCTAAATCACAGGAAGACGCAGACCACTGACCGATACATCTGACAATCTCATGTAAAGTGAGCAATTTTTAGGAATAACCACGCACACACCAAGTAGCAGACGCTGCCAGCTGGTTCACCCATGCACCCCGCTGCCCTGTCCCCTCGGCCAGCCTGTCTCTGGACTCCACAGGGGAAGCTGGACCCTGCGTTTCCACACGTCCTGGAGCCCAGGGAGGGCGCGTGCCCCGACCCAGGCGGGACTCTGGGGCTGGAAGCCAGGGGCGCGGGCATAGTTCCTGCTGGAGACCAGCTCTTGTGACAAGGGCCCGAGCTGCCCTAGGGCAAGGGTGGGGGTGTGCGGGCCAGGGGCTTTCTGCTCAGACCGTGCTCCTCACCCTTGTCTGCGCCCCTCAGCCCTCCGAACCCTGTGAAATGCAGCTTTCTGCCTTAATCCGCCCGTTGCGCTCTGTGACCAGGAACTCGAGCTAAGGAAGGTTGATCCAAAGAGGAGGGAAGGAGAAAGGAAAGAAAACCAGGGAACCCTGGGTCCAGGAGGTTTTACGGAAAGTCCTCCAAAACCAGTAAAGCGCAGGGAAGACCTCTGCTGGGGGTCCTCCCCTGTGGGCTAACCCTGCACCCCCAAACAGCTTCCTACCATGTTAGTGAAGTCAGGCCGCAGGTCAGAGAGCAAATACACCCAACAAACAGGCATCTGGACTGCAGTTGGCTCCAAGGGTCTCCAGTCAGCACATCTGGTGTGGTTCAGATCCTGACAGTAAAGATGAGATGACGGGGCCCCTATTTCACCTCTGGAGACCCCCATCCCCTGTACTAGCGCTGTCCAGGCCTGAGCAACACAGGCCCCTGGCCCAGAGGTCTGGCGGCACGCTCCTGGCCGGGAGGAGGCAGTGCAAGGCCCCGAGGCGGGGGCGGGCTGTGGTGTGTGGAGGGCTCCCCGGACATCTAAATGTGGGGCTGACGGCCCTTGAGGACGGGCTCCTCGTGGGTGTGGAGAGCCAGGGGAGTCCAGGGTGATGCTGGGGATGCTCACTGGCCAGAGTCCTGGGGGGCCAGGCTTCCCAGGCCATGAAGGGGCCTCTGTGTTTGGGGGGTGCCCTGGCATGGAGACCAGGGCAGGAGGGGACAGTGTGTGCGGAGAGGGTGACCGGCGGGCTGGGTTCCTGGCGCTCATCACCTGCATTTCTTTCTTCCTTCTTTTCCTTCACATCTTTTGTTTTGTTTTTAAAATCCCGTGCTCAGGAAGTGCAAGTCTGCTGCCTTCCCTCTCAATCTCTCTGCTTTAACTGGGCACCCCGGCTCTTGGGGGGCGGGGAGCAGCTGCAATTCTTCCCCGTTTCCAAAGAAAATGCGAACAGAAGGTCAGCTCTGGCCTCTGAATTTTACTGCCTTTGTGGCAACAGGTTGATTTGGGGAACTTGGGTCTGTTGGTTATTTCTTCCCCTGGCTCCCTGGCCTGCTGGCAACAGTGGTGTCATTATATCTCTGTGATGACAGGGGTGGCCTAGGGCACCGCTCGGCCTGGGGGACAGGCTCCTGGCAGAGTGGCTGGCCTGGCATCACACCCCAGCACGGGGCCCACAGGAACAAGGCAGGCCAGCACTCAGGAGTGGCCGTGAGGGGCCTGCCTGCCCCACGCCCCACCTTCCAGCCCCTGCCTCCGAGCTGGCAAGGCCTCTGCAGGTGAGACGCTGAAGCTCCCGCCCTAAGCTGTGGGCCCAGCGAGCACCTTACCCAGGCCTCCTGTGGGTTCTGCCCCTGCGCTTCCTGCCAGACTTGCCCGCTGGGCAGCCCTGGACAGACCCTGCACTCCCAGGGCACTGAGTCCTTCATTGCTCATCTGTGACGTGGGGACACTGGCTGCCACTCCTGGTGGGGGTGCTGGGGGTCTGGCTGCCAGGGGCTCACAGCGGGTGCAGCTGGGCAGATAGGGCTTCACAACCTGCAGCCTGGGCATGGAAATAGGTGGTCGGGGTTGACGGTGCAGTGTGGGGCTCCCACCACCACTGTCCCGGGGTCCTGTCTCCCCTCCCCCACCATCACTGCCCCGGGAGGTCCTGTCTCCCCCTCCCCCACCATCACTGTCCTGGGAGGTCCTGTCTCCCCCTCCCCCACCATCACTGTCCCAGGGGGTCCTGTCTCCCCCTCCCCCACCATCACTGTCCCAGGGGGTCCTGTCTCCCCTCCCCCACCATCACTGTCCCAGGGGGTCCTGTCTCCCCTCCCCCACCATCACTGTCCCGGGGGGTCCTGTCTCTCCTCCCCCACCATCACTGTCCCGGGGGGTCCTGTCTCCCCTCCCCCACCATCACTGTCCCGGGGTCCTGTCTCCCCCTCCCCCACCATCACTGTCCTGGGGTCCTGTATCCCTCTTCCCCATCATCACAATCCTAGGGGTCCTGTCTCCCCCTGACCGCCCCCCTCCACCCCAAGCATCACTCTCGGGAGGCCTGTCTCCACAGGGTTGCCATGCGGGTGTGTATGGGGTGGTATCTGGAAGGGTTTTGTTCCAACCACAGTGGAGTCCCAGGGCTTGGCCAGAGACAGGAAGCCAGTTCAGGTTCTTCTGGTGCCCATCACCTCTCAAGGGTCAGGTCACTGGGCCCAGAATCTATGTTCGGAGGGGGCACTCAGAGTCACAGTTTTGCTGAAATAGTCCAAAACTGTCGTTTCCAAACTGGACACGTGGCATTGACTAGGGGCGAGGGCCGGGCGCTGACTGCGCTCCTGGGGGAGAAAGATGGCTTCCCACCTCCTGCTCCCGTTACAGACTGACCTTCTCGGGCTTCCCTGGCGGCTCAGTGGGAAAGAACCTACCTACCAGTGCAGGAGACACAGCTGTGAGCCCTGGTCAGGAAGATTCTTCACGTGGCGGGGTGCCTGTGGCCCACGAGGAGAAGCCCCGCTGTCCACAGCTAGAGGAAGGCCTGGGCGGCCACGAGGACCCTGCGCAGTCAAAGATAGACACGTAAAATTATAAGAAACATAACCTCCTCATTAGGGAACCCTGGGAACTACTCCAAAGCAAAGGCACACGGGGAGGCAGGAGGGTGGGGGGGGAGACGGAGGACGGCGCTGGGGGGTCCCCAGGTGCCCTGCTTGCAGACTTGGCCGCCCCAGGCCCCCTGCCAGCCCTGGGGCATCCCCTGGAGCCCATCCTGTCTGTGAAATGGGTGCAGAGCCGCTGGGCCGAGAGCAGGGGGCCTGGCTTGGAGGGGCTGCGGGAGCCACCCTCTCCCACAAGATGCTGGAATCCTCCGTGACCACATGTAACACATTCTGAGACCCCAGGAGCCACATTCCTCGTGTCCTCAGTCCCCCGAAACTAATGCCCTGGAGCACCAGCCCACAGTGGGTCAGAGGGGGTCTCGGGCTGAGCTGCGGCCCACCCCTGAGAAAGCAAGGCTCACTGCAGATGGAGGTGGGGGAGGGGACGGTCGCGGCAGGAGGCACTTGGCCCGTTTCCTAGGAAACCCAGCCGAGGGAGGAGGGGCTGTTGGCTGCACGGGGCCCCTCGGGGACTCTCTCGGGGTACAGGGGGGCCCCACCCCCTGCAGCGGCCCTGTCGCTGAGGTTCCAGCCCCAGGCCTCCCTCTGGGTGCAGTGGGGGCCCTGGGGCGCAGTGATTTCTGAATGCTTCATGGGCTCTGCTGGATGCTCGGTCCTGAGTCCACGTGGGCGTGGCTGGGCCAGCCCCACCCCACCCCTGCTCCAACCTTTGCTCCAGAGGGCCCTGGTGAGGGCTTGCAGCCTCTCTCTGCTCAGGGTGCCCCCCGCCCCAATCTGGACACCCCTGGGAGGTCAGGGAAACCTGGTGCTGGGTCAGCGGTGGGGGGGGGGGTCCCCTCTCTGTCCTCTGTCTGTCCTCTGTCCGCTCCGGGGAACATTAATGCGGGCACTGCTCCCAGCGTGCCTGGTCACCACTTCTGACGTTCCCATGACCAAGGATTGTAGGAAACTGTGCCCAAGGGAGCCCATTGTGCAGATGGGGAAACCGAGGCCCAGGGAGCCTGGGAGTTGACAACTGCCATCGAGGTTCTTGTTCCTGGATGAGGCCCCACAATCCCAGGGTCGGTCCACAACGGGCCCTCCTCACCTTCATTTCGGGGGTGATCCTGAAAGAGACCGCCCAGAGGCAGCTCCAGGAGAAAAATGAACCTGGAGGTCGGCTCAGTCACCGAAGTGACGGCGTTGCACGGCGTGCTATTTCTGGTGACCAGCCCTGCGGAGAATGCACTTTCAGTCTCTGCGAAGAAGCTGTCATGACTGGTATAAACGTGCATTAACGAGCTATGTCTTGGCCAAGACAGGAAGGTTTCCTCAACGTCAGCTGATGTGCAAGGAGAGGGAACCTGCGTGGCGCGGGGCTGGGTTTGCGCACGGCCGGGTTTGCGCACGGCCGCCCTGCTGGGGGAGACGGAGGGCCAAGGGTCCCGCAGTCCTGCACCGCGCTCCACCTCCCACCCCCGCACCCCCGGCAGGGCTGGCAGAGCCAGGGCCATAGGGGCCCAGCCCACGACCTGGGTGTGAATTCTCACTCTGCCCCAGACAGCTATGCCCGGTCTCGGGGCTGGCCCAGAAGGCCTGGGAGGGGCAGAGGGGAGAGTCCAGCCTGGGGCATCCAGCCTGCCCTGGGCAGTGTTACCTACACATCGGCTTGGTTTTAGAGACACTTCTGCAGGCCAGGCCTGGTTCTGATGCTTTACATGTGTCTGTCTTTTGAAGCAGGAAGTTGTTTCCCCATTGAACAGACGGGGAAACTGAGGCACAGAGAGGCACGCAGCTCTGTGCTTCACGTGTGAAGCACCCAGACCAGGCCTGGCCTGCGGAAGTGTCTTTAAAATCAAACCAAGGTGTAGGTACAGTGCCTGGGACAGCCGGACGTCCCGGGCCGGGTTCTCCCCGCGGCCCCCCACAGACCCCTTTTGGGCCTTCTGGGCCAGCGCTGTGTCCGGGCACGTGGAGCTGCGGGCGGAGCCCAGAGTCATGCCATAGAGGCCCAGACCCTGTGGATGGGTGGGACTCACAGGGGCAGAGGGCTGACGACCCCTCCCCGGGCCACCCCTGCTCAGGGGGCCCAGGCTTGAGATTTCACAGTTCTTCCGCCGGCCGCCCCTTCCCACTCGCCTCGCTGGGCCCTCTGACACTCCCCGTCATGCACCCCCCCCCCCCGCAGTACTTCCTGGGACCCGGAGGAAGCTGGACCCCGAGGGTGCACCTCGGGGATTTCTGACGCTTCTCCTCCCCTGCTGAGAGCTGCTGGCCTTAGAGAAGCGGCTTCTGTGGCCACGACTTGTGATGCAAATGTGGCCTGAAGTCTCAGCCCTGCCGGAGCCTCAGGCTCTGGAGACAAGAGGGGCGGGCAGGCCAGCTAGGGAGAGGCGGGTGGTGCACAGCCTTCAGCCTGCGGGGCTCTGAGTCCGGGGCCAGCCTCGGGGGTAGGGCCGGCCGCAGGCCTTGGCAGCAGGACCAGAGGTACCCTCAGCGGCCTTTCGGGCCCTGCCCCTCTGTCTTCAGGCTCTAGATCTGCCATTCCCCGTCCCCTTCTTGACACTCCCCCCGGCTCCCCAGCCTGGGCAGGACCTGGGGCCCAGGCTGCTCTGCCCGCCCCCGGCTAGTCTCTGGGGACCAGACATGGAGGGGCCTCCCTGATGCTGGGAAAGACTGAAGGCGGGGGGAGAAGGGGATGACAGAGGATGAGATGGTTGGATGGCATCACCGACTTAATGGACACGAGTTTGAGTAAACTCCGGGAGTTGGTGATGGACAGGGAGGCCTGGTGAGCTGCAGTCCATGGGGTTGCGAAGAGTCAGACGTGGCTGAGTGACTGGACTGAACTGAACTGAACTGAGAGTGAGGAGGGCAGTGGATGGCCGGGTTTGGGGCAATTTCCGTCCCATCTGAGTTGGGGTGGGAGACCAGCAAAGGCGGGAGCTGGGAGGCAGCCTGGCTGGGCGGTGGGAGAAAGACGGGGACTTGGGGGCACAGGGCCCACAGTCTCTCCCACCCTGGCTGGCTGGTCCACTGCGGGGGGCTGAGGGTGGTAGAGATCATGTAGGGGTCTGACTCCTATTCCAGGGAGAAATCTGAACCATTGTCTGACCCCTGAAGCAGGACCGGCCGATGGGAAGAGCCTCTGGGCACCAGGCCTCCAGGAGCAGCCAGGGTCCCGGCTTCAGGGCTCAGGGCAGCGCCCATCTGCCTGCCAGCCACGAAGTGTCTCAGCCCCATCGACAACCACACGGCTGGAGGCCAGCTCTGTCCCCTGCACCGCACCGTGGGCCACACTGGGGCGACCCTGCGGGCAGTGAGGGGTCTTCTGTGTGAGAGGCGGTGCGGCCTGAAAGGGTCGGGGGGCATGGGGTGGGCAATTCAGTGGAGGGCGGCTCCCTGCAGGTCAAGGGAGTGGGCACAGGTTTTCAGGGTGGCTCGATCACCAACCTGGGCTCCTGGGCCGTTCACTGAAGGGTCCCAGAGCGTCACGGTTTCCTTGGAGCTGGGAGTTGGGTGTGAGTGTCAGAACGCTCTGGCGGAGAGCTGGCCTGTGGCCCATTCGCATGGGGTGCTTCCCCTCTGTCTAGACTGGGGGTCAGCCTGGCAGGCAGCCCCCTTGGACCCGGGGCGTCTTTATTCTCTACCCATCCTCCAAACCCAGGCCCGGGCACTCCCTGCCCCCACCCCAGCAGGGATCAGCCTCTTGACAGCCGTCAGCTCCTCTGGAGTGCAGGGCATTTATCCGCATGGCTGGGCCCGCTCCCAGCCCCGGAGGACCGTGGCCCTCCAATTACTCCAGGAGCAGACTCATTCCATCCAGATCTGCAGGGCGGGGGTGCAAGGCTGCGCTCCGGCTTTGTTGCAAAATGCTTTCTCTTCCCTCCTCTCTCGAAAATATTCATCTATGCCCAATGCAGCAGAGGGGCCGGCTAAGTTCCTCTGGGGAACCAGCCGGCTAACGCTGCGGCCTGCAGACCCTGGGCCGGCTGCAGAGGTGAGGCTGGCGGCTGCCTCCCCTTGGCGGGATGGAGCACACCCCCCTCTGCTGGATATCTGGAGAGGGGCTGGGGGCTGTGTCTGCCACGTGCCTCCTTTACAGACTGAAAACATCGCCCTGTCACCTGGGAAACGAGGTGGAAGGAAGGGCCGAGACTTCACGTTCAGAGCCCTTGGCTCCCTTTTGATGCAGGTGTCACTGCTACCTGCTGGGTGGGCTTTGGGCCGACGATGAACCGCTCTGAACCTGTTTTTGCATCCATGGAAGGAAGCCCGAAGGCCTTATGGGAAGCTGCCAGGGTCCCTCACGTGAGGCTCTCAAAGCCACAGGCCCGAGGCAGGCGCATCGGGGACCAAACCAATGACTGAGGTTGCTGGTTTGCACAGACGCGCTGTCGAGAGAGGACTTTCACCGTCCGCCTGCAGCTAGTGTGGTTTCCCGTCTTACAGATGGACATGGCCGTGGCATCTCAGCGTCCCCAATGTCCCCACCCACCCAGCAGAGTTCCCGGCATGCAGCCCTGGTCCCGCCGGTCAGAGATCACTATGTGGACGCTGTTCCAGGATCATGGGTCTGGACGCCTCCTTCCCTCCAGTCCTCGCCCATGCCCAGTCAGAACCCCCGGCCGTGACCAGCCTGCGGTCCCCAGCATCTTTCTTTCCATGTCATCTCCCACCCAGGAGACTCAGGTCACCCCAAGTTTCACTTTTTCCCCCCTCCAGCCCATTTTGCACACAGATGTCATCCTCTGAAAACACGACCGCAGTCATGTCATCTGCGCACGCAAAGGCCCTGGGTGCAAAAGCCCCTCTGATCGCCTGCCCCTCTGGCTGCGTCCGGGGAGCCGCCCCAGGCCCTGTGCCCCCCTGTGCTGCAGCCCTCGCCCCCAGCTCTCCCAGTGCTGCCCCCCTACACCCCAGCCTGGCGCTCAGAGCCGGGCTCTGCCCTCCTGGCTGGGCCTTTCTGTCTCCTTCCTGAAGGCTTCTCTCTCGCCCACAGGCAGCAAGCTTGACCAACCCTCTCTTCCCTCCCTCCCTCCGAACAAGGCTGGCTCAGCTGAGCATCTGCCCTCCACCTCATGCAGTCCTGGGGGCGCCGAGGGGTCTAAACCAGTCCCAGCAACCCGACGGCTCTCGCTGTTGATGGCTTCAGAAGCCGCAGGAGACGAGCCCCGTCAGGGAGACGCGAGGCTGCTTCTGGCGGCGAGAAGGTATCATTCGTGGCCTCCTTTCTTTCATTTCTTTTTGATGAGGGTGTCAGCCGTGGATCCCCCACTAACTCACCCTTTCCGGGGGACAGTTGGTGAGTTTTGATGAGGGTGTCAGCCGTGGATCCCCCACTACCTCAGGCTGTACAATGGTGGCCTCCTGTGCCCTCGCCAGGCGGCCCCCTGCTCACCCACCCCACCCCGCCCCTCCTCCTGGCCACACAACGTGCAGCCTGAACCCTGGAGTCTGAGGTTCAGCCTGGCCCTGGCACCCAGCTGTCAGGAGCACCTTCCTCGGTCTGCCAGGCGGGGCACCCTCGGACGGTGGCCTGGACGCTGCCCACTCACTTCACAGTTGTGGAGCGTCTGGGCTGTCTTGGGGCTTGGTGGATAGGAATGAAACTTCCATGACATTCCTGTGGGTTTACATGCACCGCCTAGCAGGGGGTTGTGGGATCATGTTCACAGACATGCGTCTAACTCCTGAGAGCCACGCGTGCGCTCTTTCGCCGAGGGCCCCATCCCTCACAGTCCTGGATGCTGTGCTTTGTTCAACTCCCGCCTCTCTCAGGGCCGTGTTGCATTATCTCACCGAGGATTTAACTTGCGTTTCCTTAAAGACAAAGGATCTTTCAGGAGTTGCTTGTCATCTTTCTTGATGGAGTGTCTGTTCGAGTCTTGTGGCTGTTTTTAAAAGCGGATTGTTGTTTTTCTTGCTATTGAGTTTCAAGAGTTCTTTACATATTCTGGACACGGGCTCTTATCAGAGACAGGATTTACTTCAGTGTTTGCACCCTCTCAAATTTTAAGCTTTTTATTATGTATCAGGGTATAGCCGATTAAGAACGTTGTGATAGTTTCCAGGGAACAGTGAAGGGACTCAGCCATACGCATACATGTATCCATTCTCCCCCAAACGCCCCTCCCATCCAGGCTGCCACATGACACTGAGCGGGTCCTTGTGGTTTACCCGTTGGAAATATAGCAGAGTGTACATGTCCATCCCCAACTCCCTAACCATCCCTTCTCCCACAACCATAAGTGCGTTTTCTAAGTCTGTGAGTGTGAAGAGTGGAAGTTCTTAATGCTGATCAAATCCATTCTTCTATGACACAAACTGATTTTTGACACTGAACCTACAGAGGCTCTGCCTAACCGCAGGTCATGGAGGTTTCGATGCTTTCTTTCAGAAGTTTCGTTGTTTTAGGTTTGCATTTAGCCCTGTATTGCATTTTGAGTTCATGTCTTCATATGGTTCAGGATATGGATTGAAGCTGTTGTCGGTTTCTTTGTTTTTGCGTCTGATGTATAACTGTGCCAGCCCCATTTGCAGAAAGGACTGTCCTTTCTCCGTAGAATTGCCTTCGCGCCTTTGTTAAAAATCAATTGACTATAAACGTGTGGGCCTATTTCCAGACTCTTCTTCTGATCCATTGATCTGTGTGTCTGTCCTCTCTTCAGCACCACACTTCATGATGATGGTAACCTTATAGTAAGTCTTTTTTTCCCCCTAAAGCCACCCCCCCTTTTTTTTTATAACAAGTCTTGAAATCAAGTAGCATGAGTCTTCCAACTCTGTTCTTGTTAAAAATTGTTTTAACTATTCTAGTTTCTTTGCCTTCCCATATCAGTTCTAGAACCAGGTTGTGGGGTTGTACAGAAACCCCACTGGGACTGAGACTGGAACTGCCTTTTGTGTACAGCTCAGTTAAGGGAGAACCGACATTTTAACAACACTGAACCTTTCCACCCAGGAGTACATGTCTTTCCATTGTTTCAGGCTTTGATTTCTTTCATCAGTTTTTTTAGTTTCCTGCATGCAGATTTTGAACATATTTTGTAAGGTTTATTGTTGTAGCTCAGTCGCTAAGTTGTGTCCGACTCTTTGCGACCCCATGGACTGCAGCACGCCAGGCTCCCCTGTCCTTGACCATCTCCTGGAGGTTGTTCACATTCATGTCCATTGAGTCGGTGATGCCATCCAACCATTTCATCCTCTGTCATCCCCTTCTCCTGCCCTCAATCTTTCCCAGCATCAGGGTCTTTTCCAGTGAGTCAGCTCTTTGCATCAGATGGTAAGATTTATATGTAATTAAGCATTTTATAACTTTTGAAGCTACTGTAAATGGTACTTTTGCTGTCAATTCAAAATTGCTCATTTCTAGCATATAAAAATATGATGTTTGTATACTGGTCTCATGTCTACAAAGTTGTGAAGCTCTATCATCAGTTCTAGCAGCACCTTTTAGATTCTTTAGGGTTTTCTACAGTGATAATTCTATCAACTGCATTTTTTTCAATCTTTATGCCATTTAGTCCTGTTTCTTGCTTTACTGCACTGGTTAGGAGCTCCAAGCGAATGTTGAATAAAAGCCGTGAGAGTGGACACCCTTGCTTTCTTCTTGATCCAAGATGAAAGCATTCAGTCTTTTACCATTCTCTATGATGTTGGCTTGAGTTTTTTCACAGATTCCCTTTTTCAGGTTGAGGAAGATTTTAGTCATTCATGGATGAGTTACTGTTCTTAAAAGGACTCAGCAGGAGGGCACTCCTGTTTTCTTCTGACATTTCAGTATTTGGCTATGATGTCTGGAACTCTGGCAGTCATTTTGTGACCATGAGGAGAGCTTGTCTGAGGAGCAAAGGTACCCTACTGATGACGGAAGAGTGGAGGGATGGAAAGAACCAGGGTCCTTTCCATCACTGGTTCACTGAATTAACAAGTCCTGGACTCTCCCCTACCACCAGAACTCCTGTTATGCAGGAAACTAGGGAAGTAAATAGCCTGATTGTTTAAGCCTTCATGAGCTGGGGTTCTGTTCTTTGCAGCGAAGAGCCACCACTTGCAGGCAGTTTTTCTTTTCAGTGCTACAGGCCCCACGCCTGGAACGGTGTCTGAAATACAGCAGATGCTAGTTAAAAGTTTGCTGCACAAGTCAGTCTGGACCTGGGCTTTCTTGATCTGAGATGTGCTTTGCTTCAGTGCAGAGGGAAGTTCCCAGGGAGACTGCAAAGGACACTACAGACTGTGGTGTCCTGAGGATGACGGCCCTGAGCCTTGGAGAAGAGACCTCAGGACTCAGGAAGGACGGGCTGGGTTCAAAGCCAGGCCTCAGTCTCTGCGGGTGGACGTAGAAAAGCCAGGGTAAGGTGACATCCCTGGACAGGGGAGCCACGCTCACACCCCCTTCCCAGGTCTGAAGCCAGTCTCTGCTGTAGAAGTGATGTTTTCCCGTTCTCGAGCAGCACCTGGGAGATGGGTTCTTTAGTTGTGAGCCCTATTCCCGAAGACGAGCCATACGGACTGCAAGCAGGACAGAGAACCTGCAGAGCTCCCGAGTGAGGCTGCTGTCCCCACTGGAGACAATCGCAGCTGAGGTGGTGGCCTGACGCCTCGGTCACCCTCCCTGCCTGTCTTCCCAACACGCCTGGCCCTGGGAGGTGGCCACGGGGTCAGAACACGCCCCACGCGTCATAGAGCTGCCTGGTGCGGGGCAGGCCCCGTCCCCGCCCCGACGGGAGCACGTGAACCCCGAACCCCTCCCCTCACGGCTCCCTGGGCTCCTGGGCTGGACGGTCTCTCAGCCTCTCTGTGGCCTTGACGCTCTGGCAGCCTTGAGAGGTGCTCGGTACATTGTAGAATCATCCCCAACTTGGGTCGAAAGAGCAGAGATGGACGTCCTTCTCCACACATCCCTCCGAGGCTGCAGGCGGTCAGTGCGTCACTGACGGTGACCTTCTCCCTTAAGGGGTTCTTCTTTCTCGTCCCACCCACACAGAGCTCTCTGGAAGGGAGGGCGAAGGGCGCTCTCTGCCCATTTACGGAGGCGAACACTGAGGTTCAGGCCTGGGGCTTCTTGCAGGTGCCCGAGCTGCCTTCAAACCAGACGGGTCGCTGGGGACTTTCTGAAGAAAAGCACCCAGTGTGGCTGTGTGGAGGCACAGAGAGGTTCCTGTGGGTGGGCGGTGTGGGGGGTGCACCGAGGGGAGGGTCCAGGTAGCCCCGCTTCCCTGGGAAGCTGTGCTCACAGGGGACCAGAGGCTTCCCCGACAACTTCCTCTTGGGTTCAGGCCATGCCTGTGCTTTTTTCCTATTCTGTAACCGTTTCTGATTTCCCTTTGAGGGGGCGCCTCCCTCAGGGGGCCCCGTGCACCTCTGTCCACAGCAGGCAGGCCAGCCCTGCCCTCTCCAGAGTGCTGAGTGGCGCCTGCCACCCGCTGGGCCCTCACTGGCGGAGCTTTTGCTCTGCAAGGGCCGCGGGTGACACTGGTTTGGTCCCAGATGTCGTGGGTGTGGGGCTGGGGCAGGGGCCCTGTGAACCACGTGCATCTTTGGGAAGACGGACACGAGAGACCAAGGCTGGGATCCCTCGCCTCCAGGGGCAGCAGGGCTCAGACAGAGGAGGCTGGGAGACGAGCCGGGGGCTCCTGTCCATCAACAGGCACGTGAGGAGGCGCGCCACATGGCTAACTGTTAGAGACGGGCAAGGACTTCCCTGGTGGTGCAGTGGCTGAGACGTCAGTCTCCCAGTGCTGGGGGACGGGGTTTGATCCCTGGTCGGGGAACTAGATCCCACAAGTAGCAACTAAAGAATCTGTGTGCCACAACAGAGACCCAGCTCAGCCAAATAAGTAAGTATCATGATTAATTAGTAGAGAAATGCAAATCAAAGCTGCAAGAGGAACCACCTCACACTGGTCAGAACGGTCATCGTCAACAAGTGTACAAAAAACAAGTGTTGGAGAGGATGTGGAGAAAAGGGAACCCTCCTACCCTGCTGG
Organism: Okapia johnstoni; assembly: GCA_024291935.2. Classification (NCBI taxonomy): domain Eukaryota; kingdom Metazoa; phylum Chordata; class Mammalia; order Artiodactyla; family Giraffidae; genus Okapia; species Okapia johnstoni. The sequence goes on from JAGTYA010000025.1 coordinate 11,931,287, forward strand.
TAGGAATGTAAATTGGGGCAGCCACATGGAGAACAATGGAGGTCTCTCAAAAAAATAAAAAACAGAGCTACCATGTGACCCAGCAGTTCCACTCCTGGGCATGTATCTGGAGAACTCTAACTCAAAAAGACACGGGTACCCGCTGTTCAGTGCAGCACGATTCACAATAGCCAGGACATGGAAGCAGCCTGAATGTCCATCGACAGATGAATGGATAAAGAAGACATGGTACAGGTACACACAAGGCAATACTACTCAGTCATATTAAAAATGAAGTAGTGTTATGTATGGGTGTGAGAGTTGGACCATAAAAAAACTGAGCGCCGTGGAATTGATGCTTTTAAACTGTGGTGCTGGAAAAGACTCTTGAGGGTCCCTTGGACTGCAAGGAGATCCAACCAGTCCATCCTAAAGGAGATCAGTCCTGAATATTGAAAGGACTGATGCTGAAGCTGAAGCTCCAATCCTCTGGCCACCTGATACAGACCTGACTCATTGGGAAAGACCCTGAAGCTGGGAAAGATTGAAGGCAGGAGAAGTGGACGATAGAGGATGAGATGGTTGGATAGCATCACTGACTCAATGGACATGAGTTTGAGTAAACTCTGGGAGATAGTGAAGGGCAGGGAGGCCTGGCGTGCTGCAGTCCATGGGTCACAAAGAGTCGGACACGACAGAGCAACTGAACAACAAAATATCTAGAACAGCACTAAATCCCTTCATGCTGACATCAGCGCCTCGTGACTTGCAGAAAACCTTTTGTAAACTATGCTCTTGATTGTACTAAACTCCCCCTTCACAGAAGTCTTACATGTTGACCCTTTCCCCCTGCCTCTTCGGAGCAGTCTCTCAGAGCTAACTGAGGTGCTACCTCCAGGGCTGCAGTCCTCATTTTGCCCCAAAATAAAACTTAACTTACGACTCTCATATTGTGCATCTTTTTAGTCAACAAAATTAAGAAAAAAAAACTATGTGGGGAACCTAACCATGAGAATGGTATGGAGGGGACCATGATGGGCTAGTGCACAGCTCCACCCGCTGGGGCTGGTGTTGGAGAACCCCGGGTTAGGATCCCACCTTCACCACCTCCGGACGACCCTGGCAGGCTCCTCTGAACTGTAGTGATGCATCTTTAGAGTGGGAACGAGGGGCTTCCCTGGAGTCCAGTGGGTAAGACTCCATGCTCCCAACACAGGGGCCCGGGTTCCATCTCTGGTCAGGGAAATAGACCCCATGGGCCACAACCAAGAGTCTGCCCGGAGCAGTTAAGGACCCCGCCCACCGCAACGGAGACCCAGCACAGCCACATGATCAACGAAAGGAAATATTTTTAAAAGTGGGAATGAGAGTGTTATTGTAATGACCACCTCCTGGGGCTCTGGGAGGATTCGAGGAGAAAGTCAAAAAGTGAAAGTCGCTCAGCTGTGTCTGACTCTTTGCCACCCCATGGACTATATAGTCCATGAGATTCTCCAGGCCAGAATACTGGAGTGGGTAGCTTTTCCCTTCTCCAGGGGATCTTCCCAACTCAGGGATCGAACCCAGGTCTCCCGCTTTGCAGGTGGATTCTTTACCAGCTGAGCTACCAGGGAAGCCCCACCCCCAAAGTTCAGCTCAACCTCGGGAGCAAAGTGTGAACGTCTCGGAAAGGAGGCTCTGTTGGGTTTTGTGTTAGCCATGGAGACAGGTTGCCAGCCATCACTATACACACCTGACTGGTGCCAGCCTCCCCACCTGAAGCTAGGGCAACCCCTTGGTAGAGGGGACCCACCAAAAGCCAAAAGGCCTCCTACGGCCCCATGTGCCACCGACGGCGGGGTCTCTGAAGAACTGGGAGTCCTGGACGCATGCATGTGACTGTCGTCCTGGAGCCCAACGGTTTGGGGACCTGCGGGTCTGGGGAGCCCTCCAAGCTCTGCTCAGAGACCCAACACAGCAGGGAAGTGTGGGGCCAGGACCCAGACAGCCTTTCCAGGGACCACGCTCCTAGTGGCAGTCACCCACAGGACAGCAAGGGGGAGTGTCCTGCCCAGCTGCGCAAGGCCAGGTTCCGGCCCCCAGACAGCGGCCCTCCCTGCTCCTCTGGGTACTGGGCACGGGGAGCTGATGCCACCGCTGGTCCTGCAGCCCCTGCTTCGCTGGAGCTGTTCACTGGGCTTCCCTGCCCTCAGCCTCCTCTGTGCTTCCCTGGGGATCTTGACGGTAGATGAAGTGACAAGTCTTTGAGCTTAATTAAGACACATTGTCCCACCAATTGGGAAGCGAGAAATGGCTGGGCTGTTTTACAAACAGAAACAATTCTTGTTCATTATCCCTTAATTGAGGCAACAAAGGGCCCTGGAAAACATCCATCAGAAACACATTCATGTTCGTCATCACGGAGGGTTGGTTTTGCGCTCCAATCAGGAGTGATACAGACAAAGGGAAACAGAGGCCCCAACACAAACCCGGCAGAATTAGCCCAATTACACGGCCAGCCGACGCTGCGGGAATGAGTTTCCTGGCTCTGGGCCAGCTCTCCTCTCAGCCCCTTCCTACCCCTTCGAGGTTCCTGCACCCAAGGGGGAAGGGCAAAGGAGGCCCCTGCCAGACCCCCTGGACACACGGCCAGAGCAGGGAAGGGGGGGTGCTGACCCAAGGTCCTGGGGCGAAAAGGTGTCACCTGAATTCTGGATGTGGCCTGCCCATCACTGTCACCTCCCTCTTTCTGGTCCCTGTGCTTCTTATGATGTGACCCAAGGCCTGTGTTTACTGCCTCCTTTCTGGTCACTCTGATTCCCGTGATATGATTTAAGACAGGAGGCACTTCTGTCTCAAGGCTGGTTTCATGGTCTGCTTGTGGCTGGTTAAGGCCCCTGAGCTTTCTCATAGGACTTTTTTCAGGCTGGGTCTTCCCCAACCGTTGCCTACACCATTGAATTTTGGGGTTTAAGTCGGCAGTTTTCACTCATCCTGTTGGCCTTGCCTCTCAGGGGAGCTGTGATCAGAGGTCAGCGGCCTGCTCCCTACACCCCCACTCCACTGGACCCCCACCCCTCGGCCATCTGGTCATAAACTTGGCTCACAGCTCAGTCCCCAGTCCCCTCACAGCCCAGCCCGGCTCCCGCTGCGTCTATCTGCACCTGCCCGTGCCCCTCCTCCAGGGGTGGGTCTCTTACTCCATGATCCCTCCCGCACGGGCTGCAGTCCTGGCCCCCAGACGTAGAAATAGCCTCATTGTCCACCGAGAGTTGAACAGATAGGGGCTGTGTATACGTACTCACATGGACACGTGCGTGCACACACACACACACACACACACACACATACAGGGACATCCGTCAGCCACGAACGAGGGAGCCCACCACGGACGGCACTGGGGGGGGGGCACTGGAGGAAGGTGGTCAGAGGCACAGACTCCCAGTTATGAGACACAGGAGCCCTGGGATGTGAGGGACCGCACGCTGACCGCAGCCAGGCCCGTCACTGGGACCTCCAGGAAGGGTGTTGAGAGTCGATGCTGAGTTCTCGCCGTGCGGAGAAGCCTGTTTGCCTTCTGTTTATTGTGCACGAGACGGTGGATGTTAACTGAACCTGCTTGGGGATCACATCACTGCATCTAAATCAAACCATCGTGTGTACACCTGTCACGCAGTGATGTATATCAGAAAACTGGGAAAGAATCATGACTCTTAACCCATGTGACCTGGGAAGTGATTTCTCTTCCTTGTGCCTCAGTTTCCTCATCTGTAAATGGGATAAAAGTCGCACCTCACGGGGAGTCGATTGCATTCAATGAACAAAGAGTGTGCAGAAGGCCAGCCCGAGCCTGTCACGCAGGGTGCTCACTTGTGGCAAACCACCGCCGACATCAAGGGCACTCTGGGGCTTTCCTCAGGCCCTGGACCCTCTGAGCCCCTCACTTCCAGAGACGGGGTCTCCCCTTCCAGGGCGACTCAGCTCCCGATGTGCAGATGAGGGGCTGGCCAGCGCCCTGCTTCCTTCTTCCTCCTGACCCTGGACAGCCTGGGACCTGGCCGGCAGGCTCTAGGAGGTGGGGAGCAGCAGCACGTGGGCAGAGGGATGGCCAGAGAGGTGGCTTCTCACATGCCCCGGGTGGGGGAGGGGGTCCCATCAGAGCTCCTGCAGCCTTGCGCACTGGTCGGGGGTGCCCAGCTGGGCCCTGCAGACCAGGGCACGGTCATCCCAGCCCCTTCTGCGGCCCAGGCAGTGAGGGTAGACCAGGCGGGTGTGGCCAGGGGGCAGGTGCTCACGAGGCAGCAAGCCCCAGAACTTTCAGAGGCTCCAGGCTCAGGCCAATGCCTCCTGGCTCTGCCTGGAATGTCATTAGATTTGGCCTAACCCTAACCCCTAACCCCTAACCCCAACCCTATTCTGAACCCTAACCCCTAATCCTAACTCGAACCCTAACCCTAGCCCCTAACCTCTAACCCTGACCTCTAACCTCTAACCCTAACCCACACTCTCACCTGTCAGGGTGCTGATACCTTTCACCGTCTAAGCAGCAGGGATTTCCAGCAGGGATTTCCTGCAGGGATTGAGTGATGGCAGACCTGGCAGGGCAGGGCCCTCTGGGAATGACCGCGTGCTCAGGGCAGACCTGCGTGCACACAGGCCTGGTTCTCCCGCTGTCACAGGGATGGAGGGGTCGGTGCCAGCGCTGGAGGATGGCTCCCCGGACACCCCCCCGCCCCGCCTCCTCCAGCAGCTGCCTGCCCTCACCTGCTGAGCCGGGCCACAAGCACCAGACCATGGGTGAGAGACCCAGGGGCGGCCCTGTCACCCACACACACCCAGAACCTGGCTGGGGGCGTCTGGTGGAAGGTGCTCCCCACCAAGTGTCACCTCCGGTGAGCCTCTCACGGGGTCGCGCCCCAGTGGGAGAGGTAGGGTTAGACCCCCCGAGGGCCCACACCAGCCTCTCTTCCTCTGTCTCCCCACACCCAGGTCCCCTGGACTCTTCCCTTCAGGCATCAAGGCTTTTAAAAACATTTCTTCCAAACAGACACAGTGCTGTCCTCAAGAGGAATTCTGGGATGAAAAGTTTTTCCATCTCATTACAGGTGTAATTGCTCTTTCCTTTTTTTTTTTTTTTTTTTTTGCACTTAGTAGAAGCTCACACAGACTGGCTTCAGCAAGGAAAAGGAACTGACTGGTTCATAAAGCTGAGAAGTGCAGATCAGATGTCAGGCACGGCTGGATCTAGGCGCCCGACATTCCCAGCTGTCTTTCCTCTGCTCCTGAGCCCTGAGCCACCCTTATTGTCACAAAAATGCCGCAGACTGGGTGGCTTGCAGGACAGGAGTGTGCTTCTGAAGGGCCTGGAGGCCAGGAGCACCTGTCCTTACAGGGGTGGGGTCGGAGAAGAGGGGACATGACCCAGGGTCTTCTCTCCTCGGGCACTGCCCGCTGGCCAGGGTGACACTCTGGCCCCGACGGTCCCAGCAGCCTGCCTCCTGACACCGTCAGGCTGGGGGAACCCAGATCCTGCCCATGACACCCCCACGGCTTCAGGACTGCCTGTCGACTCTGCATCACGTTGTCCTCAGGTCTGTCTGTCCAGGGTGGTGCGCTGTGTGACCACACGCCCGCCCCTCGCCCCCAATTCGTGTCCCAGGATAACATCATTTTATCATCCCTAGTGGGGAGCACCTGGCTGGCAGCTGAGGCTGCATTCTCGGGGTGCAGAAGCAGGCGCGAGGGTGGGGGGGGTGTCTCTTCGGTGTGGTCTCGGGACCGGGCTGGTGGGCGTCCTCTCCGCAGAGGCCTTGGGGATGGAGAGCCGACTGTGGGTCAGGGCTGGGCCGAGGCTACAGTGTCTTTGTTGCTAACCCGGCCAGTAAAGCCCCAGTGTCCCTCTGAGGACTAGCCCGGGGGACAGGAGACCTCGTGGGAGCAGGTGTGCAAGGTGGGCAGGGACCGGCTCCGGACCCCAGCAGCAGAGTCAGGCCCAGGGGCGTTCAGGGGGTCTGATCTCCAGGAGGAAATCACAGACCCCGCCTGAAGGAAGGGTAATTCCCATCTTGGGAGGTCTCAGTAGCTCCGGGCCCCCTCGAGGGCTGGCTTTCTGCAGCCCTGGTGCGCGCGGCTGGCCGGGCACTGCTGATCAGGCCCGAGCCGCTGGTGGGGGGCGGCAAGGGCGCAGAGGACTCAGCCCAGGGCTCCCGAGCGCAGACCCTGACCCGGGACTTAACCTCGCGAAACGGACGCAATAATCCCCTCCTCTGGGCAAAGGGCCAGGATCGATGCACACAACAGATGAGAAAGTGCTGGGCTTCAAGAAGGCGTGACTTGGGGGCTCCCCCCGCCCCACCCCGGCGCGCCGCCCCGCGCAGGGTTTCCAGAGTCCGCTGCTCCCCCGACCCGGAATGAATGGACCCGGCGGCCCCAGTGCCCGCGGATTAAACGGGGCCTCGGATGCAAATCCCTGAAGCGAGGTGTCTGCGCAGAAATGGCTGAACCGGTGGTTTTGGAGCAGCTGCGTCCGCGGTGGCCCTGGGGATCAGCCTCTGTGCCCCCAGCACAATCCGCGTAGCCAGAGGGGGCCCTCCCGGACCATGGCGGGAAAGGGGTTCCGTCCCCAGATCATCGCAAGGGAGGGGTGCGCCCCCAGACCACGGCGGGGGAGGGGTGCCGCCCCCAGACCACCGCGGGGGCCAGGTGCTGACCAGAGACCTCCCCCAGTGAGGGGAGGAAGGCGGCTGGGCAGCCAGAGAACTCCCCCCAGGTACCCCCCTCAGGTACCCCCCCAGGTGCCCCCACCAGGTGCCCCCTCATGTACCCCCACTGGGTAACCTCCAGGTGCCCCCTCCCCCAGGACACCCTCCAGGAGCTGCCCCTGCACCCCGGCGGCCTGCCCCACCCCACTTCAGCTCTGCCCACCTGGGGCCTGGCCCTCCCTGGCTCCGTCCCTGGCCCCGGTCCTCGCCCACTCCTGGCTGTCACAGCGGGCACCGCCCCACAGCCTCTGGGTCTCGAGCCCACCATTTCCTCTTGAGCAGCTCCGTTCGGGGCTGAGGGCCCTCCACGTCTTGCCCCACCCCTGCCCCCAGCCCCCAGGAGCAGTCAGTCGCTTGCTGTCTCGTTGGCCTCAGCCACTAATCGTCAGCTGTGGAGGTGCAGCCAGTCAGGCCCCAGGGAGACCCGGCCAGGCCTTGGGGGGCCAGGCAGAGGGGGCTGTGCTGCTCGGCACCTGGAGCTGGAGCGGCCCCTGCGCTGTCCTACTAGCAGGGGCAGTGACCTGGTCTTGATGAGCTGCATGGTCAGTGACGGGAAACTGACCCGGAGGGCAGGCCGACACTGAGGCCCCAGGGGCAGCAAGGGAGGAGTCTGGAGTCCGATCGCTGGGGCCCCCCTGGAAGGCGACTGCCTTGACTCCTAAACAGGACCCAGTGCTGCTGCCCGGGGCAACCTCAGTGACCACCCGTCAGATCAAAGAGGGGACGACCCAGGCCCTGCGTATCCTGAACCCCCTCCGCCGCCCTAGGTCCCCCAGTGCCCCCCACCTCCGCAGGAAATGACCAACCCACTGGTGCTGGGGTGCTCATCCTCACGGCCTGGCCAAGGACGATGGGCCCACGCCAGCTGTCCCCGCCCTGCCGCCCCTGCCCACTCCCATGCTGAGCTGGGATCCGGATCCTGACCAGGATCTGGGCGGGACCCCTGGCTGGGCACCCATGAACCCAGGCGGAGCTGGGATTCCTCCCTCTGCCCCCCGCCAGCACTCAGCCTGGGGAAACTCGAGGCACTGCCTCTCCGGGCCCATGGGGCCGCTGCCTGCTTTCCATATCTGCCTCCTCAGGGAGTGTCTAGACCCCCAGGTCTCTCCCTGCGAGCCCCCAGCCACACGAAGATGACCATTGCAGAGACGGCCTCACACGGACACACACAGGGGCTACATGCCAGCATTGATCTCTGTGGGCAGTGCTGTGACCACTACCGGCCGCCAGCCAGCCAGCCGAGTGGGGTTCCCTGAGACCCTGTCCAGGGGGCACAGCTGCTGTGGAGGGGTGGAGTCGAGAGGCCTCTTTAGGACGACCCTCTGGGCTATGAGCGGAGGCGAGGGGACAGTGGGGCAGGAGCCCAGGGCTGGGGCAGCTGCTGAGAGAGAGCCTTCAGTACCTGGGCTGGGCGGAGCCAGGTGGGGGGCAGTGACCCCTGCACCAGGCAGGTACAGAGCCCTTCAGAGCCTCTTCGGGCCTCCCCCAGGCCCCCCACCTTCTGTCCCCCAACACCATGACCTCCTCCTGGTCCTCCTGGCAGCCCCCGGGCCTTCACACTGGCTGTCGCCCCCCACCCACCCTGCACCCCATGTTTTTGCCCAGCCACTGGGTCTCTTTCCAGGCCCCACCCCGGACCAGGGTTCCTGTCCCCCACGGGTCTCATGTGCCTGCGTCCCCGGAGGCAGATGCAGCGCAGGCAGGCCCCTGCTCTGTGCCTCAGGCCTTTCTGATGTGTTCAAATCAGGCTCTGGTTCATCTTAACCCCTCTTTGTCCAGGAGCTCCTCCCCTGTGTCCACGGGACAGGGAGGTAGCTGCCCCCAAGTGAAGGGAAGCCACAGCAGGTGCACGGAGTGAGATTCTTGGCTTCTCACTCCGGGAGCCAAGGCTTTAATTGGCACGCTCTGTGACGCCAATTACTAAAAGCCCCGAGGGTCTCAGAGCCTGGTGATGGATCCGCTGACAGCTGATCTGCCCCAGGGGACAGTCTCCCAGGCGGAGGTGTATCAGCGAGCTTTTGCCACATAACAAGCCATCCCCAACGCGCAGGGTTCCTGGGTGGTGCAGTAGGAAAGAACCCTCCTGCCAACGCAGGAAACGCAAGAGACGCGGGTTCAATCCAGGGTCAGGAAGATCCTGGAGGAGGAAAGGGCAACCCACTCCAGTATTCTTGTCTGGAGAATCCCATGGACAGAGGTGCCTGGCAGGCTACAGTCCAGGGGGTCCCAGAGAGTCCGACTCAACTGAGACTGAGCACGCGTGCGTGTCCACCCCCAAGGACACTCAGTGGGTTAACTCAGCAAATGCACCATTTCTCGCCGTTCTGTGGGTTGGCGGGACAGTTCTCTTGCTTTTTGCTGGCTCTGGTGGAATCGGACAGCCCGCAGGAGCCTCACCCCCAGATATGGCCCTCTGCTGAGACACTGGGGTGGGGGGCCGCGCCCCCTTCCTCCAAGAGATGCCCACTGCCCTCCACAGCCGGCCCGGGGCAGCGGAGGGTCATGTGCTCTCCAGCCTCTTCTGAAGCCCTGCCTGCTGGTGGCCCCTGAGCCAACGCGGGTCACAGGCCTGCCCACGCCCAGGCTCCATACCAAGGAGGGGCAGAGCTCAGGTTGCGGGGTGACCCCAGATGAGAGGTGCCCTCGGCCTGGGCACTGTGTCTGGGGCTCAGCTGGGCTTGGGGGAGACGTAGCCATCTCACAGCGCTCCGGGGAAGGCTGCAGGATCCCGGGGTGGCACAGAAGAGGATTCGGGGACAGGGTGGAGTGATGTGGAGACCCCCACACTGAGGCCAGAGACAGCCTGGCTGGTGCCCCTGTGGCCCACAACCCAGCATCAACACTTCCCAGGCCCCGGTGCCTCAGAACGGGGTCTCAGATGGAGAGACCAGGCAGGAGCGGGCTGCGTGGCCGAAAGGATGGACGTCACGGGTCGGGGCTCTTGACGGCCTGTGGGGGCTGGTCTGGGAGTCTTGACTTCCACTGAGAAATGCAGTAACATATCTAGAGATTCACAGCTGGATGTGGAAAGAACTGAGGAGCCCTGACACCCTGCTTCCACACACGCACGGTTCAGATGGCAAACCCCCATTTCATGGACTGTAGCCCGTCAGGCTCCTCTGTCCATGCACGCATGGTTCACAGACGACAAACCCCCATTTTATGGACTGTAGCCCACCAGGCTTCTCTGTCCATGCAATTCTGCAGGCCAGAATACTGGAGTGGGTGGCCATTCCTTCCTCCAGGGAATCTTCCCGACCCAGGGATCGAACCCCAGTTTCCTGCACTGCAGGCAGATTCTTTACCATCTGAGCCACCAGGGAACCCCACAACCCCCCCTTAAAGCATACAATTCCCTGCTTTCTGCAACCATCGCCAGTAACTAATCCCAGAACATTCTGTCACTGCAGGAAAGAAGCCTGCTGTCAGCAATCACTCCCCGCCCCCGCCCCCAGCCCCCAAACCACCAGCCTGCTCCCCGCCTCGGGGCTCTCCTGCGGACGCGTGTCCTGTGAGAGGAGAGCCCTTGACACACTGCTCTCAGGGCCCCTGACCCACGGGGCCTGTCGGTGCTCCACCTCCTCCCACGGCTGAACAGCAGTCCACTGTGTGGACCTGCCATGCTGCAGCCACACACTCATCAGTGATGGGCCCGGGGTCACTTCCACTCTTTCCACTCAGGAGCTCTGTGATTCATCTCTGCCTGGGAAGTCTCCCTAACGCTTCACACTTAATGCATGTACAACGTGTACATACCCTCCGTCTACAGATACACCCACACCCACAACGTGTACATACCCTCCGTCTACAGATACACCCACACCCACAACGTGTACATACCCTCTGTCTACAGATACACCCACACCCACAACGTGTACATACCCTCTGTCTACAGATACACCCACACCCACAACGTGTACATACCCTCCATCTACAGATACACCCACACCCACAACGTGTACATACCCTCCGTCTACAGATACAGCCACACCCACAACGTGTACATACCCTCCGTCTACAGATACACCCACACCCACAACGTGTACATACCCTCCATCTACAGATACACCCACACCCACAACGTGTACACACCCTCCATCTACAGATACACCCACACCCACAACGTGTACATACCCTCCGTCTACAGATACACCCACACCCACAGTGTGTCATACCCTCTGTCTACAGATACACCCACAACGTGTACATACCCTCTGTCTACAGATACACCCACAACGTGTACATACCCTCTGTCTACAGGTACACCCACACCCACAGTGTGTCATACCCTCTGTCTACAGGTACACCCACACCCACAGTGTGTCATACGCTCTGTCTACAGATACACCCACACCCACAATGTGTCATACCCTCTGTCTACAGATACACCCACAACGTGTACATACCCTCTGTCTACAGGTACACCCACACCCACAATGTGTACATACCCTCTGTCTACAGGTACACCCACACTCACAATGTGTACATACCCTCCGTCTACAGATACACCCACACCCACAGTGCGTCATACCCTCTGTCTACAGATACACCCACAACGTGTACATACCCTCTGTCTACAGATACACCCACACCCACAACGTGTACATACTCTCTGTCTACAGGTACACCCACACCCACGTATGACTCTCCATGTAACAGACTCAGACATTCTTCTGTCTGTTAGCTCTCCACATGGTCTGGCTTTTCTTTGCCTTGTCCCACAAGGTCCTCAGGTGGACGCACAGCTTAGTAAGGCGTTATCACTACAGGATGGGGGTGGACAGCACCTGACCAGCCTCCTTCATCTGTTCCAGCTTCCGACCTGAGAGTTCAGCAGGGACCCCGCAGCAAGGAGGGGGAGGTCCGGCGCACCCTGGGAAGGGGCACTGCTGCCATCAGGCTGGGGCCTCCAGAGAGGCCGCTGTTTGCACCCCACAAACACCTGAGGCACAGGTACAGTGAGGCCACTTTACAGGTGGGGACACGGAGACAAGGCAGGCCTGGGCCAGCGAGAGGCAGGGCAGAGACACACCCAGGATGGCCTCCAGCAGATTCCGCGGAGAGCTCAGTGCACAGGTTACAAATGGACCCTGCACTTGAAGCAGGATGGATAACTAACACCCCTGCCTCTCCCTCACCCCAGGGGAAAAAACTCCTGCTTAATCCTCAGACAAAGAGACAAGTTAACTGCAGTCTAATAAATAGCCTTCAGCTCATAAAGCAGAGCTCACAGGGGCCCCTCCCTGGGAACCCGCTTCCCCAGTCCACCCTCCTCCTGTTCAGGGAGGCCGAGGGGCATGTGCACAGAGGGGTGCGGGGACTGGTCACTGCCCTCATGCAGACAGAGGGGCCTGGGAGCCGGTGCCCCCTGGGGGGGAGCAGATGTGTGCCCGTCAGCATCACCAACACCAAGGTGAGACATGACGGGTCATCAAGAGTTAGCGCCAGGACCCAGGCCCCAGACGTGCAGGCTGCTGCTCAGAGGAGAGACAGAAGGGCCTTCCTTCAGCCAAGTCAGCTCAGATTCGCCCAGACCAAGGGTCTAGTGGGGGACCCAGGGAGCAGTGGATACAGGCTTGGCCCCAAAGTCTGGGCTGTTTCTGAGGAGTCGGGCAGGCGGCCCTGGAAAGTCAGAGGAGAAGCTGCTCCTCCCTGCAGCCGGGATGGGCACAGTCTGCTCCCAGCCCCAGCCACTCCCCACCTCCCAGGCCAGGCTGGGCCCAGGACAGTGGGGTGAGAACTGCTCGCCCCAGGGTTCGTCTGAACCTGAGACTCTGGGGCTTCGCCAAAGGTCACCTGAGCAGCGGTCAGGTGCAAACATCATCACGTGTCCTGTGACATAGCATCAGAGGCGGTGTCCATCCCTGGCTGCGTGTGAGGAGGAGGACAGAGGATGCGGCCCGCGACGAGACTGCATGCCTCCGCTCCAGTCAGCGCAGCTGTACTGCTGGACAAGGACCCAGGGAACAAGCGTTTCATCCACCAAGTGTTCCCCGGGGAGCAGCGTGGGCTGGCGCTGAGGACACAGTGGCCGAGCCCCCGCCCTCCACACCGGCCACCAGGAGTGCACCTCGGTCCCTTCAGGATGGAAGTGTCGCCCCTTCTCCTTTTGTGAGTCCTGATTTTCTATTTCCCTTTGAATCTCCTTCTACACACACCCTTTATTAATACAGGGATAAAAAAGAAAGAGCTACAGATGGCAGATTGAGTTACACACCCACTGCCTCCTGCTTCACGTCCTCGGAAGTGACGGCAGGAGCCCCCTCTGTCTCTCCTCCGTCTTGCAGGATGGATAACTATCCATCTGAGGGTCCTCTGTCTCCTGAACCTAGAACAGGTCTAGGAAACCGTGACGGTGTCATGAGCCGGGCAGAGACCTCAGGAGGGCCTGAGAGTCGGCATGCGGTGGGGCTGGATAGAGGAAGGACCCAGTGTGTGCTGGCCGAGGTGAAGGGGTCCCGGGGCCCCCTCAGCTCAAGGTGTGGACCCAGGAGTGGGGCCCGAGGACACCAGGGAGGTGCCCGGCTGCAGAACCAGGTCTGAGTGCCTGGCTAAAGACTGTTCCCACCCCACCCCACAATGCACGCACACACACACATCAGGAAGGGAGGTGGCCGATGGCCAGGGGAGGGCCCTCTGATGACGGCGGGTCAGGGGGTCAAAGGGCAGGTCACAAGGGGTCCCCGGAAGACGCACTGGACAGAAGCCGCATCTACAAGCCAGTAGGTCGGGTCCAGAGACAAACTTCCACTGAGACCAGAGAAGCCACCAGGGAAACCTCACCTCCCTGGGGGGCTCGGCGATCACCCTGGAGTCCAGACACCACAGAGCTTAGAAGACCACACTGACAGTCAGAGGAGATGGTGGGACTCCTGCGCGCAGAGGGGCCGACTGGAGACCCGGGACAGTCATGGGGGTAGAATTCTGTAGACACGCTGGGCAGCCAGTGGGCGGGGTTGGATGGGACACTGGGAGCAGGGTGATGGGGCTGCAGGAAGGACCTGGATGGACGTCTCTTTCCGGAGACAGCACTGGACTTGGGATTTACCCGGCTGTTTGTGACTTTACGCACAGCAAGAGCACGTGTTTCAAGCAGCCAGGGGAGGTGCCATCCCCTCAGGGTGTCCCTACCCCTCTCCAGTGGATACAGCACCTCTGGCCATGAGAACTCTTCCCTGCCCACTCCACGTGGTCCTGGTGAGCTGGCCAGCCGGTGTCAACACCCCTCTCCACCAGCACTCACGTGTGTGTGCACACACACACACAGTCAATGGGACAGTCTGAGCCCTTGGCTGGAAAACAAATGACAACCTGTGACTTGGTGCATGAGCGACCCCACTGCTGGGGTGCCGAGCGGCTCTAGCACTGCCCTCCCGGGAGAGCGTGTGCCCATGGGGAGGTGGGGTGTCTGGGGTGGCCAGTGGCTATTCTCCTGATGCTTGTGAACTTCCTGTCTAGAGAACACAGCCACGCAGGGCCAGGCAGAGACACGAGTGGGCAGGGAGATGAAAAGATGTCTGAGTCTCAGGGGAGGCTCTGGAGCCACTGTGCTGAAGATGGAAGCTTCAAAAAGGGTCTGGTGCATGAGGAAAACCATTCTGAGTGGGCGACCCTGTGGCTGGTACCATCCTAACTTATGTAGGATCTTCAGTTTTGCATCATATCTGAAAACTGAATAGTTTTCTGGATATTCTTCTTGAAAAGTTTAGGTGAGTATTTCTATGACACAAAGATTTGTAGTTTGATCTTTTTTTCTCCAATATTTGTAGGTCATGTCTTTTTTTCTGTCTTGTTCCTGTGTTGACAATCCCCAGGATGATGAATAATAATTTGACAGTGGGCATCTTTGGTTTCTGCTGTCCACTCATCCAGTATTTACTCAACATTTGCTCTGGGATGGAAATCCTTCTGGGCCCAGGAACCACAGATGTGACCAGTGGACAGAGTCCATCAGAAAGTTGTGAGGAGACAGAAGTGGGAAGTGAAAGCATGTATCAAAGAGACTGGACACAGGTCTACTCCAGATAACGGGAGAGTGCTCCCGGAGAAAACACGTGTCTCTCATCACAAGATCTGATCTTTGCTCTTTGGCTTCTGATAGACACTCTGTCAAAGGAGAGAGAGTTTCCTTTTGTTTGTTGTTCTCTGAAAGCCGTTTTGGAAAAAACCAGGAACGGATGTTGAATACCATGAAACTCCTTTCCAGTCCTGAGGATATAAGCAGAGCTTCTCTCTGTTGGACTACCAACGTCGTGAGTGCTCCAAGGGCAGTGCTGTTGAACTAGCCTTGCATTCCTCTAGAGTCAGCACTTTCTTCTCTTCCTGGCCTAACGGAGCCATTCTGCGAATGTTTTATTCGGGGTTTTGGTCTTCTTTTTCTAAGTGAACTTTAGTTTTCAGTGTGTGTCTTGTGTTATGGAGAGGGGTTGCTCTGGCCCCTGGATCTCCATACTCTGAAACAGTTCCCACCCGGACTCCCTGGGTGTCCCGGTGTACCTGCCTGCTTCACTCCCTGTTCTGAGCGGACCTGTTTTCAGGCTGCCTCTCTCTCCCCCATATGGGCTGCCCCTGTTCCGCTTCTGATGTGTGACACATTTCTCCTCCCGACGCCAGGCAGATGGGGCGTGTGAGAAAACTGGCTGAAGTTTTAAGAAGATGGAAGGGGGAGGTCACAGTACCCCCTGCAAATAACCCAGCGTGAGCAAGAGACATCCGCGCCTTGCAGACCCTCTACCCACACCCTGCTTGCCTGCAGCCCTCTTCTCCTCAACCCCACCCCTCAGGCCCCCCCAGCTCACCAGACAGGCAGGCTCAACTCCCCTCTCGTTTCAGACCCGATTGACCTTTGTAGATTCAGAGACCCAGTGTGTGCTCTGCTAAACAGGGGCCACTGGCTCCGGATCCTCATTCTTAAACACTTTTTTTTCCCATGAAAAAAGGGCGCAAGAAAAAAACATTTATCTGCTCCCTACTTTTGGCTTGTGCCTCATAACCCGGGAAGCAGACGGGCCCACAGTCACTCGGCTTGGACTGAACAACTCCCACCTGTTCACCCCACCCAGCAAAGGCAGGGGGCTGGGAGGCAGCAGGGCTCTGTGCCCTAACTTCCCTGAGCATTGGCGGTCCCCACTGACCCTCACAAACAACGCTGCCCTGAACTGTCTTATGGTTTACTGCTCTGGGGGCCATAAGGATGCCTTCCAGCTGGGTATAAATCAAGGAAAGGAACTGCTTGGTCAGTGGCAGCATGGGGGCTCAGCTTAAACAGAAACCCCAAATCCATTTTCCAAGGTGGTCACACCCGTCTACCTCCCCCTCCAGTACAGTGGGAGCCAGGATTCTCAACACCTGGGGCCGTGCAGTCCTTTCCGTCATAACCGTCCTGAAAGGTGGGTAGCAGGAGCTCACTGGGACTTTAATTTGCATTTCTCTAATGATTAATGAAGTCGAGCACCTTCTCAGGGGTCTACTGGCCAATGACACTTCCTGTGTTTGAAGGTCTGTCCCGGTCTGGTCCAGTTTTCTGTTGTGTGGTCTGTCTCTTTCTTACTGCTTTGCAGCAGTTCCTTCTATCCTGGATGCAGGTCCTTCACTGGATGTATGTGTTGATTTATTGACTCATTATTTATTTGCTAGCTTACTATCTGTCCTCTACACTAAATAGTAATACCAGCAGGGGCTTTTTTGATGTTCATGGCTTTATCGTCAGGGCCAGGAACAGTGTCTGGCACACAGTAGGTACTCCCTACGTATGTGTTACATTGGTGAATAAATGACCTCATTTAGTCCTCATTACTGCCCTGGGACAAAAGTCTTATCACTAGTGTCCTTTGAGTCCAGGTGCATGTGTGCTAAGTCACTTCTGTCATGTCTGACTCTTTGTGACCCTGTGGACTGTAGCCCACTGGACTCCTCTGTCCGTGGGATTGATTCACCAGATAAGAATACTGGAGTGGATTGCCATTTCCTCCTCCAGGGGATCTTCCCGACCTAGGAATCGAAGTCCCTCTCTTAAGTCTCCTGCATTGGCAGGTGGGTTGTTTACCAGTAGCACCATGTGGGAAGCCCCTGAGTCCAGGTATACCCCTCTTTAAAATGCAAACCTATCAGTCATTTGCACTGTAGCAGAAATAAATACATATATATTGTTTTCTTTAAACGTGCTTTTCCTTGGTGACCTTTTGCAGGCAAGGGCACTGAGTCAGGGAATCTGTTTTTCTGTCCCATACTCTGGCTTGAATCTGGAGGTACAAAGATGAATAAAACAGGGGTTTTTGTAGCCATTTGGGGGACAAGTGGCGGAGTCCAGCATAGAACTCAAGACACATCTAAACCTCACATTCTCTCCATTCAGATGACAGTGAAGAGGAGCAGTGGGACTTTTCCAGGTGGGGGAATCTCCAGTGTGTTTGCAGGCTCTGGGTTTAGTGCTAGAAAGAGATCAAATGTTGGCCACCATGTTAGGCTTCTTCTTCTTCCATGGTTTTCAACATGCAACAAACCCATCACAGACCAAGGAGGCTGCTCTAGCTCCAATAATCACACCTTCATTCCAATGAGAAGGAGAGAAGAAGAACAAGGAAATGCTCACCTCTCCAACCACAAGGCAAATTCTACGGGAGTCTCGCACTTCTGCCCACACCCGATTTGGAAGGACCTTTGTCACGTAGCCACTGTAGCTGCAGAGGAGACAGCAACATCCACACGGCCGTGCACCCAGTTGAGAAGGACGGGTCAAGGACAGTGGTAATGAAACCCTGTGCCTCTCCTGAAGCCTATGGTCATTGCTCACTTAGTGGCGACCTGATGGACGCAGCCCTCCCCAAGAGGAAAGATGGGGTGCCTGTGTGCACCGTGGACCCCAAGTCCAGCAGAGGTCGGCAGAGGGTGGATCAGGAAGACTGGAGAGCGAGGAGGGGGAAGCTCGACTTGGACGCCCTGCTTGCTTCTGTTCTTCCAGCCCCCTCCCCCATGCCTCATCTCCTCTGACCTCCAGAGAAGGCCCTGGGGGCTCCCTGGGCTGGGGGCTCCCCTGGGCTGCTCTGGGAGTGAAGGCAGAAGCCAGGCACCCCCCACCGGTGTGCAGGATTGTGAGGGGCCTGACGTACGCTGCTGGCGAGGGCAGGCCCTGGAATCGGAGCTGACAGGTTTGTGCGCAGAGGCCTGAGCCCCGAATGTGGCAGCCTAATTGGCAGCAAGCACGTCAGTGGTTCTCTGGCTCAGTTCAGCCCGTGAGTCACCTGGGAACTTGTTAAAAATACAAAACTTCTGAGTCAGGAGGTTCTGGGTGATATATTTGGTTGCAAGTGACAGGGAGCCAACTAGCTCAGGCAGAAGGGGGCTGATTGTGAGGTCCCGGGGCTCCTCCTACAGCGGCATCGAGAAGGCAGGCGTGGGAGGACCCTGAGCTGGGGAGGCACTGCCCTATGACTCCCCCGTCCCCTATCGCTGTCCCCGGGGTATGTCCCAGCCTCTGTGGGTTGGGGGCCAGGGGCATGAGCTCTGCTGGCGGCTGGCACCTTCCAAGCAGAAGCACCCGGGACACACCTGCCCTGATCTCAAGGGTGGCACCAGGCTGCTGCCCTTAGGGGAGACACAATGCTTCTGGGGGTCTGGCCATGGGCACGAGCCGTGCAGAGGGAGGGGCGTGTGAAGACGTATAGGGGTCTGAGTCACCCAGCAGCAAGGGGGCAGGGAGGGATCCTCTGGCCAGCGGTGGAGGGAGGGGGCCCAGGGCTGTGGTGGGGGCCACAGAGGCTGGGTCCAGGCCCTGTGCCTGGGCTGAGGCCTGGGAAATGGGGTGGGGCTGCCGCAGGATCCCTAAGGCAGGACCTGCAGGATCGGCCGCCCTGCTCAGCCTCGGGGCTGCCGGCCGCCCCCACGGGCGCTCCTGCTCTTCACGCTCCCTGCCGCTGGCCCTGCTGGCCTCCGAGCTTGTGAACCACCCAGAGCCAGGCGTCCAGCTGCCGTGACCCTGATCTTTGTCATGTGTCACTGCTTTCAGTCAGACGTCTCTGGTGCAACTACCCCCGCTATTCACCCATTTTACAGCTGAGGTCCAGCTGCCTAATGACCTCAGCAGCATACGTGCTGTGCTCAGTCCCTTCAGTCATGTCCAGCTCTTTGCAACCCCATGGACCGTATCCACCAGGCTCCTCTGTCCATGGGATTGTCCAGGCAAGGATACTAGAGTGGGTTGCCATTTCCTTCTCCAGGGGATATTCCCAACCCAGGGATTGAACCCTGGTCTCCTGTGTCTCTTGCATTGCAGGCAGATTCTTTACCAGCTGAGCCGCAGCAGCAGAGCTGGTGTTTGGATCGAGATTGTCTGTCTTGCTCCCTTCGAGCATGACCCTGGTGGTACCCTTGCCCTCTGACCCCTGACCTCTGGCCTCAGCATCTTTACTTCTCTAGCCCCTTCTGATTGACAGTGTCCTGTGGTCGAGCTCATGCAGCTATTGAGAGACTGGGGTTCTTAGGCTTGAGGGAGGTGAGCGGTCTTATGTGGGTGAAGGGCACAGGCAGACAGCTGCCCGAGGCCCCCAGCCCCTCCCATGTGGCTGTGACTCAGCCCTGATCTGACCCCATCCCCAGCCCCAAGGGTTCTGGGACCCTCCCCAGAGCCCCTGTGGAGACGGGCCCGCCGTGCCCTGCAAGGGTGCTCCTGGTCCACTCTTCCCTGTGTCTGCCATGGGGTCTAGAACTCCACCTTCGGCATCTGCAGCAAAACCACTCGCAGTTTTAGGATGGCACTGGGGCCAGAGAGGGACAGGTGACTGTGGTGAGGGACATGCCCCAGGCCAGGTTTCGAAGAAGTTCTAACAAAAGCCAGAGGAGCAGCGGGTGTGGGAACCAGGGAGCTCCCTCCTGGAGGCAAGAAGGCTGGTGGGGAGAAGCAGGAACAGAGGGAGGAGGGGGAGGGGAGAAGGGGGGAGGAAGAGAAGGGGGAGGAGGGGGAGGGAGGACGGGAAAAGAAAGGAAGGGGGAGGAGGGGGAGGGGAAGCAGAGAAGAAGACACCCTGGCTGGAGCTGGAAGGGCCCTGGGGTGCCCCTGGTGTAGGCCCAGGGCTCCTGCTGCCTCCCTCTCTCCTCCGCCAGCCTGTCGCCCCAGCTCCCATATCTGTGCCCTGTTTTCCCTCTCCTCCCAGCTCCCCACCCCCGCCTGGCCCTGCACCTCCGTCCCTCCTGTCTGCTCAGTCCCCCCTCGCTGTGCGTCCGTCTCTTGCCACACATCTCTCTCCATCGTCTCCCTGAGTGTCTCTCTGCCTCCATCATTCCGCCCGAAGCTCTGCGTCTCCGGTCCCCATATCTCCCTGGTGTCTTTGTCTCTGTGCCCAGTACTTTTCCTAGTCTCTCTGTGTCTGCCTATCTAGCTCCATCTCCCTGTGTGTGCGTATGTTTGTCCACCCGTCCATGGGTCTGAGGCAACTGAAACCACCCCCGTGTCCCACTTGATGTGCAGCTCTGAGATTCCCTTTGAATACTGCAGGAGCGAGTTGATGGTTGCCAAGGGAACAGGTCAGGAGAAATGGGGGGATGGGGGGAAAAGGAGCCAGGCGGGGGGTGCGGGTAGGCTTTTCTGTTTTCATCTTCTCTGGCGCTTTCCCTTTCCAAAGCACGAAAAAAAAGGATGACAGTTTAAAATGATTTTTCAGCAATCCACACAACAGAAATAATGGGTCCTAATTGTATTGGACTAAGAGGCAGGCGGGGGGGGGGGTGCAGCCACCCTGTGCCTGGAGGGAGCTGATGGCCAGGTTCTGGGTGGGTGATTAGGGCCCGGAGCCTTCCGCCAGCACTGGGCTGGCATCGCCCGTGGCAGCTCAGCCTCCAGCATCATAGCCTGTTCAGGGGGAGCCTTTGTGGCCACATGCAGGGGCCGGGGCGGGAGATGGACAAAGGGGCTAAGCTCTGGCCGTTCAGGACCTGACAGGCAGCCCCAGGGGGCACTGTAGAAGCACCCCTCCGCATCCCCTGCCCAGCCCAGACCTGGTTGCCATGGGGATTAACAGCGTCGGAGCCACACAGCACCCACAGCACACCAGCCCTGCTGCCCGGCAGCCAGGCCCAGAGTCCGGTGAGTCTGGGCTGGACTGGACCATCTGCTTCTGGGGTTGTCGTCGTGGTGCAAACATTCACTCTGCCCATGAGCCAGACTTGGGCTGGTGCGGACACGGGTGAGCAGCAGGCAAAACGTCAGCTTCCAGAGCAGTGCCACCCACCTGCCAGCAGGGACCCCATGCCACAAGCCCCCTCCCCAGTCAGGCACTCATCCCAGCCCTCTCCAGGCCTCTGGGAGGGGACCGTTATCAGTCCCATTTTACAGATGGAGACACTGAGGAATTCAGCAGCTACAACAGAGAGTGACAGTGCAGTGAAGGGGGAACCTCAGGAAGCTGGCACGGAGGTTGGGGCAGGGGTGGGGAGGCTCCCCGGCTGACCTCTGAGCCGGGGTGGATGGTGAGCGAGTGGCAGGAAGGTGAGGCTCCCAGGCTGCAGGCTGGCGTCTGGCATGGAGGCCACAAAGCCAGGGAGCTGGGAGCGGTTCAAGCAAGGCGGCCCTGGAGTGTGGACCCCTCCCATCGCCACCCCCGCTGTTGGAGGGCTCCCCACCGGGAGCTTTCTGGCTGTGGCCCAGCCATCTGCTTGCACAAAGGCTGCAGGAAGCCAGAGCAACGCGGAGCCCAAGTAGGTGTTTACGAATGGCTTCTCCCATCAATGTCCCAGCCTCCCTCCTCCTCTCTGCCACCCGAGGCCTGTCCTTGGCACGTCTTCTTGTCTTTTCCCGTCATATGTCTTTTCCTGTCGTCTTGCCCAAGCTGGGCCTGTGGCCACCAGGGTGCAAGAGGGAGGGAGGAGAGGGCCTGGGGTCTTCCTCTCGCTCCACGTGGTTACTCCTCCCCCAGGTGGAAGAGTCTCCCCTGCCATCAAGCCCTGGCCCCCAGCAGCTCAGATTGCAGCCAGGGATCTCAGACCTGCTTCCCACTGGGCACAGGCTGAACCAGCGGGAGCAGGGTCACCATCCCGTGGGCCCCTGGAGCCCCTGTGTGGGGTGGGCGGGAGTCAGGCCTGGAAACGACAGAGGGACGTGGGCCAGGGGCGGAGCCCTCCTTGGAGCTGCCGCTGGGACGGGGAGGGGATGGTGTGGGCCGAGTGTGGCCTGGAGGTGGGACCTTGGAAGGGGACCGGAGGAGGTGACCACTTCCTGATGCCCTTTGGCACCTGGGCCTGGGCCCCAGGGTCCTGGGCGGGAGCCTGAGCTGTGGGGTCTGTGGAGTCCAGTGACAACCACTGTTAAGTCTCGTCCACAGGACCACGCCCCAACACACAGAGCACGCCCCTGTCTACACAGCTATGCCCCAACCCACAGAGCACGCCCCATCCACTGGGTCACGCCCCATTCACTGGATCACGCCCCATTCACAGACCACGCCCCACTGCCACGCCCCCAACAGACCACGCCCCATCCATACGAACACGACCCCGCCCAAAGATCATGCCGCATTCACAGACCACGCCCCACCACAGGGCCACGCCTCCATACGCAGACCTCGCCCCACATGACCATGCCCCTGCCCACATCCACAGGACCACGCCCCATCCAAGAGACTGCACCCCCACCCCATCCACACGACCACGCCCCCGCCCACACGAGCCGGTCGCCCCCAACTCCTGGGTCAGAACCGCGGTCCCCTGCTTCTGTACTCGCTGGTTTGCCCTCCTGGCCTTGCTGACCTGCAGGCACTGCCCTCCGGGGACGAGCGGATCCTGGAGTCGTAAGGGGGCCCCCTGCCCACCACACACTTACTCTGTGCAAACCTGAGATGCGGGCCCACCCTCACCCTCCTCACCCACGCTGCCCTCTGCACTGATGCCCGGGGCCAGCGCTGAACGAGGCCACAGAGCCTGGTCACTGTCCGTAGCAGCCAGTCCTGCTCCGGCTCCTGGGCTCCCGGGTGCCTCCCCAGGGCCTGCACCGTGTTCCTTTCCCCACGATTTCTAGGGGTCTCTGAGTAACAGGATCTTGACCCCTCAGCTGCTGGCCTTCCCGGACCTGGACAAATCTGAGCCTGCCTTTAGAGCCAGTCCAGAAGGCCTGCCTGGGCTCCCCACATGCCCTGTGGACCCCTTGCCCTTCGTCTCGGCCTGCAGGCTGGGCACCGGCGGGAGAACACAAGGTGAGAGGCCAGGTGGGGGGTACCCAGGTTTCCTCTGTGGGAGCCCCAGCCTGTCTGGCGCCCCCCAACATGCCCCTTCCTCTGGATTCTGGAATCTGCTTTCTCCTCCTGCTCCCCGGCCTGGCCTGAGGGCATCCCCACCGCCCCTAGGGGTGACCTGCCCACGCCCTGTCAGTGGTCCCTGTGAACACTCCTCGGAGCATCTCTGTCCTGCGGGCGGGCCCAGGGCTGGGTGGCCAGCGGTCAGCCTCTTCTATCCTCCTGGGAGGACAAACCACAGAAAAGCTAACGGCTCCGGATCAACCGGGAGAAAACATGCCCCCAAGCGCCTTTCCCCAGCCCGTATTTCCTCTTTAGAGAAGCATATAATTGGGATTAAGTGTTTCTCCAAACGGATTTGTTCTGCTCCCACCTCCACAATTCTTGCTGTATCGGGGAACCACCTGTGCAATCATTTATCTCACAATTTTCTTTCACTCAGCTCACTGAAAAAGTCAGGTGTGTACACTTCACATAACTGGAGACGTAATTACACACAGGGACTCGTGCCCTCCACAGCCAAGGCACTCGCCGGGGCCCTCACCCCAGAGCACCAGGACCCCTCCGTCCTCCACCCCATCTGGGTCCCCCGGCCCCACGGCTGCTGACCCGACATTCCGGGTCCAGCCTCCTGCACGGTGCTGCTTTCCCAGAAGCTCGCCCGCACGTGGCCGCGCTCACCGGGCGCTGTATCTGGCCCCTTCCTCCCAGCCCAATGCCAGCATCATCCTAAACAAGCTCCACCCAGACCGGCAGCGTGTTCCCTGCACTGTCCATTGTCTGGGCTTTACGTATTGTGTTCCAATGTGAATCATCAAAAAATCATCATCGGTCGCGGTCTATTTTCGAGTGTTTGTTGGAAAGTGGGTTTACTGAAGTCAAATTGTCATGCAGTCAGATTCGCCCTTCTGAGTGTGTGGTCCCAGGAGTTTTGACAAGTGCCGGTATTTGTC
Organism: Okapia johnstoni; assembly: GCA_024291935.2. NCBI lineage: Eukaryota > Metazoa > Chordata > Mammalia > Artiodactyla > Giraffidae > Okapia > Okapia johnstoni. The sequence goes on from JAGTYA010000025.1 coordinate 11,955,176, forward strand.
TAACCAGCATCATGAGACACGGGATGGTGCCATCGCCCCAAACTCCTCAGTGCCCCACCCTGGCCGCTCACTTCCCCCACCCCACCCCTGCCTTTCCCAGGATCTCATGGAAATGGCTCGGACGAGGAAGCTTTATGAGTCTGGCATCTTTCACTGAGTGTGCTTTTGAGACCCACCCTCGGTGTGGTCTATGTTAACATGCACTGAGTCCTACTCTGGTGCACGGGTCCCTCTGGTTCTCGCCTGTCGAGGGACACTGGCATGCTTCCGGTGTAACCTGGGCATAAGTAACTTGCTGCAAATATGGGCACACATCTTTGGCCACTTGGGCTCACTTCTGTCACCTAGGCATGAAGCTGTTGAGTAGGGAATTTATAAGAAACCGCCAGACTCTTTCCCAGGGAGGACATGCCATTCTGCGTCCCCATGGGCAACATGTGGGCATCCCCATTGTCCTGTCCTCGTCCACACTCGCTATTGTGAGCTTTTGGATTGTAGCCCATATGGTGGATCTGAAGTGCTTGTTCATTGTGATTTTAACTTGCATTTCCCTAATGACTGATGACAATGCTTCCCTGATGGCTCAGATGGTAAAGAACCTGCCTGCAATGTGGGAGACCTGGGTTTGATCCCGGGGTTGGGAAGATCTCCTGGAGAAGGAAATGGCAACCTAGTCCAGTATTCTTGCCTGGAGAATCCCATGGACAGAGGAGCCTGGTGGGCTACAGTCACAAAAGAGTCAGACACGACTGAGCGACTAGCATTTTCACTTTCACTGACTGATGACAGTGAGTGTCATTCCACACGCTTATTTGCCATCTGTAGCCTTTCTTTGATGAAGTATCTGTTTAAATCTTTTGCCCATGTTAGGTGGGTTGTTTGTCTTATTATTATTGAGTGGAAGAGTTCATTTTACATTCTGGGTATCAGTCTTTGTCAGATCTGTGTTTAGCAAATATTTTTCCCCCCAGTCCTTGGCTGCTTTTTAATTCTCCTAAGAGTGTCTTTTGAGAAGCAAGACTATTTAATTTTGATGAAGTCCTCAACGCATTTTTAAAACTTAAAAATGTTATTTTACAGCTTTAAACGGAACATCCATGTTACTTGCCATCACTTGATGTATTAAGACATGATTCTGGCAGAAAGTAACAACAAACTTAATTTTCTTGGACTTCAGGAATTATCCTAATAAACGTGGTTAACCCACAGAACCAGAAACCTTGAGAAGGCAGCCCTCCAAGATCCCAGGTGCTCCTGCCTCTGCAGCCTGGTGACCTTTTGTCCCCAGTCTTCCTGTTTCACATCACTAGCAAGCTGCCTGGATCCAGACATCATGCTCACAGTTCAGAGCAGGGAGACAAGCGAGGGGCAGACAGAGTTGGGCTGGCAAGAAGGCAGAGCAGGGGAAGTGCCCATGTGCCAGGAGGCATTGGCTCTCAGATGCTCAGGTGCCTCTGTGTGCCCTGAGAGCTGTGCCCCCTGGAGACCTGAGCTGTAAACTCTACTCTCCTATCAGATGATGTGTTATCTGTCCCAGAAGCATCCCTGGCAGAGATGCTGGCTTACGACTCACAGAGGGAAGCCAGGCCCCTCTCACAGCCATTCCTGATGGCAGAGGAAGCTGTGAGGGACTGAAAGGCTCTTCCACATGGAAGTGAAGAACATCATGTGTTTAGAATGCAAGCAAGCCCTGTGCATCTAAAGACTGAGCTGAGATGCCGTTTTGAAATCAGGCAGCTTTGCTAACCTACCAGTCCTGTTGTACTTCAAATGCATTGGAGTGTGTGGACTTGACTAAAGGCCTAGGACGTATGGAATTACCAAGGACACAGAAGGGCCAGAACAATCTTGAAAAAGAACAAAGTCGGAGGACTCCACATCTCCATTTCAAAGCTTACTACAAAGCTACAGTGATTGTGTGGCCCTGGGGTGGATTCACAGACCGAAGGATTAGACTGAGAGCCCAGAAATGACTTTGGTCCAGCGGTTTTCAACAGGTGCCAAGACCACACAGTGCAGAAGAAATGTCTCTTCTGCTAGTGGAGACGGGGCAACTGAATCTCCAGGTATGAAAGAATGAACTTGGACCCCTTCCTCACACCATACACAAAACTGAATTCCAATTGGACCAAGGACCTAAACCTAAGAGCTAAAACTATAAAAGTCTTAGGAAAAAACACAGGGGAAGGTCTGAGTAACTTGGATTAGGCAATGGTTTCTTAGCTATCACACCAAAACCACGGACAATCAAGGGAAAATAGATAAACTTGACTTCATACGAACTGGACTTCTGTGCATCAAAGGACATTATCAAGAAAGTGAAAAAAACAACCCCAAAAAATGGAGAAAATACTTTCAAATCATATATTTGAAGATGGGCTAGGATGCAGGATATATAAAGAACACTTTCAACCCAAAGCAGACAGATGAATAACTCATTTAAAAATGGCCAAAGGATTTGAACAGACTTTTCTCCAAAGAAGATATAAACTGGGCAAGAAGCACCTGGGAAAGATTCTCAATATTTTTGGCTATTAAGGAAATGCAAATCCAAACCACAAGGAGACATGACTTCGCACCCATCAGGATAACTATAATAATAAGAAAAAGAAAAGGAAATGGCAAATGTTGTTTGTTACAATCCACTCCTAGATTGTAAGATGTTGCAGCCACTATGGAAAACAGCTTGGGAGTTCCTCAAAGTTAAACACAGAATTAGCATTTGGCCCACCAACTCCATTCCTGAGTATAAACCTGAGCAAATGGAAAACATATTCACACACACTTGATTATAGTAGCATTATCCATAGTAGACCCAAAGCGGAAACAGCACAGGTGTGTGTCAGCTGGCGCTGCATAAACGAGGTGCGTGCTATCCATATGGGGCGTTACTTGACCACAGGAAGGAAAGGAGAACAGGTTCATGCAGGATACAAGTGAGTCCTGACAACACTGTGCCGGGTGACAGGAGCCAGCACACGTTGTGTGATCCCGTTTTTACGAAAAGCCCGGAACAGGCAAAGCTGCAGAGATGAACAGATATTAGAAGTGATGAGGCGATGGGGATAGGGAATAAGGGCTGATGGCTCGCAGACATGGGGTCTTTTCTGGGGTGATGAAACATTCTGGGGTGAGGTGCTGGAGCTAGTGGTAAAGAACCTGCCTGGCCAATGCAGGAGACATAAGAGACTGAGGTTCGATCCCTGGGTCGGGAAGATCCCTTGGAAGAGGGAATGGCAACCCACTCCCCATTCTTGCCTGGGGAATCCCATGGAGAGGGGAGCCTGGCGGGCTACAGTCCATGGGATCGCAGAGTCGGACACGACTGAGCACAAAGTCTGCCCAATGTGAACGTATGGAGTAATACACTGAGACCCTCTGAGGGGTCTGTTTCCAAGCAGTGAACTGCATGTTGTGTGATTCTATTGCAATTAAAATAGTAAGAGTCCTGCACCTGCAGCACCTCCAGAGTCTTGGGGTGGGCGGGGTCCCCGGCCACCAGGACAGACTCCCCCACGCACAGGCTTCCAGCCTGGTCGGTGAAGGCGGCTCTCAAAATGCACCCAAGCCGCCTGGGGCACCAGCGCCTGAGAGACAGACAACCTGCCGTCTCCCCCTCTGTGTGCACAGCCTGGCTTCATTAGTGGGGAGGTGATGAGCTAATTCCCCCCAAACAAATGTTGCGATGTGGTGTTTCCTCTGACAATGAGCAGCGGCAGACGGTGAGAAGTCTGCTCGCACCTTCTGGGTGGTGGATGTGGGAGGAGCTGCCCTGCATGCCTGCCAGCTCCGAGGGCCCTGTCTGCTGCGGTCAGGGGCTTCCTGGCCCCAAATCAGGTGACACTGGCCCATCTGCACTGGGGTGAACGTCTGGTGGTCGGACACTGTCCCCCCTCCACCAGCTTGGAGTGCAGAGCCCTGGGTTCCTGCACCCTATGTGTGACCTGGGCTGGGCACTGACCCACCCATCCCAACACCAGATCCACCAACATCAGAGCTCAGTGAGCAGGATGTGCACTGAGGAGGGTCCTGGGGAACAGGCAGGTGGGGATGCCAGGATGAGTGCAGGTGCCATGGCAGCCATAGTGAGACTTGGAGGCCTGGAGCTGGAGGGGTCTCCAGAGCCATCCCAAATTGGGGAGGTGGCCAGGCCCTGATTCGCCTGTGTGGGTGCTCCTACTGGGGCAGTGGCATCTGCAGCAGGGGACCCTACCCTGAGAGGGCCGATGGTGAGGACTTTCTGTTTCAGCACTGCTCCCAGCCAGGGGTCTAGGCAGCATGTCACAGTGCCCACTGGTCTCATCTCTAAAACCAGGGAAGAGCTTGCCAGACCCTGGGGAAGCACTGAAGATGCCCCTCATGCCCCATCACCTGCTGTGGGTGGGATGCCCTGGTGGGGTAAGGGGATTGGGGGGCAGGGATGGAGCTCGACCCACAGAAGCTGAGCTCTGTCTGGTCCTCAGTCATCAACTGGACAATCCTTACAGTTGTGACAATGTTGTTAAGAGAGTGACAGGCGTCTGGGGAGAGGATGAGGGGCGGGAAACCTGCTGCAGTCAGGGAAGGGCTCCTGGAGGGGGAGGCTTCAAAGGAAAGTCCACTTGGGAAGGGCCAGAGGCGGGCGCCCCACATGGAGGGGAGCAGGGCCAGGCACGGGGTGCTCAGAGCTGTGTGTGTGGCAAGACTGTGGGGGTGGTGATGGGACGGGGTATCTGGGAGTCAGGGGGCTGTGGAGCAGACGGGGTGGGGAGCACAGTGGTGACTGACGGCCAAACACAGGAACAAGGTCAGTCCACATTTCTGTGGGCAGCGTGCTCATCTCCAGCGTGTCTCACGGCTGCATATGGTCCCACGTCAGAGACTGTTCATCTGACCGGGGTGGATTATCCCGCCCCCTCCCCACGCTGGACACTGGAGTTGCGTGTGTGCACATCCCACTGCTCTAGACAAGGCAGTGGTGGACGCGCCTGCACACGCGTGTCTGCATAAGTGAGTGTGTGTGTAGACGCGTCCCTGGAACCTCCTCCCGGGCGAGGAGACCAGAGGATCGGTCTGTTAGCTGTCACCGTGTGTCCTTCCCAGGCAGTCTCGGGCATGCACGCCACTACTGACCCCTCACCAGCGGTGGGCTGTCAGTCTTTCCCACTTTCCCAAGGGGAGGTGAATGTAGTGTCATAGTCTTGATTTAATTTGATCTCTCTCCTCTACAGTGAAATCGGCCTGCTTTGCATTGTCTTCTCTAAGGGGGAGGAGAAACATTTATATTTCTCTTTGATTGCCTGCCTGCTCATCCACTTTGCCCATTCTTCCAAGGTGCTGGAAGTTTTCCTCAATGATCTGTGTGAGTGTTTTACATACTGGAGGCAAGTGACCTCTGCTTCTGGATGGCAAGGAATTGTTCCCAGTCGCCTCATCTCCTCAGAAGGTATTTCGAATCTCTCAGCCCCTCCACACTGGCTCTCAGAAAGGCTTTCCTCGCCAGCAAACATCACCCACGCCTTCTTCCATTACGTTTTTAGATTCATTTCTGACATTTGAATTTTGATGCTTTTGGATTTTTTTTTTTTTATATAAGAAATGAAGTAGAGATTCAGCCTTATTTGTTCCAAATGGTTACACATTTATACCAGTACCATTTATTAAACAATCCATCTTTTCCTCAATTTTTCATGCCATTTTTATTAGCTGCTAAACACTCATATATTCATGCCTCTATTTCTGGATTCTCTTTTCTCTTCCGTTGATGTATCTGTTCATATTTTGAATACTTTTGTCAAGTTCAATTGAGCTTTTTTGTCAAAAAATTCAATTAGAATTTCGACGCAGAGAGGACTGACATCTTTACAACTTTGTCTTCCTAGTTAATAAAAAGGTAGGACTCTCCAATTATCCTATCTTATTATATGTCTTTTAGTCGAGCTTCACCATTCTCTTCATGGAAGCCCTTCACTTTCCTTCAGTTTTTTTAGGCATTCCATATTTTCAGTTGCTACAGAGGGTGAGTTCTTTTCCTTCCTTCAAACAGCTTTAGCTGTTTACGTTTTGCATAGAGAAGGTATTGATTTTGATATGTTAATTTTGTAACTAACCACCTTGGTGAGTTCACTTCCTGTTTCCAATGTTTCTGCATCTTGGTTGATGATACCACCATTTTCAATGATAAAGTTTTCTCCCCCTTTCCAGTCTGTATGCATCTCACCTTGTTCATTACTTAACTGCAGGGACTCTTCAGAACAAGGGGGTAAGTAGCTGTTTGCTCCAGGACCCTGGTGGCTGCCCCAGCGCCGGTGGAGGTGATGGGGAGCCGGCCAGGCGCCTCCTCAGTGGGGCAGGGGAACAGACTTCCTGGGGGCTATCCCAGCCCTTTTTTGCTCTCTCCTTTCAGCTGTGGTTCAGGTTCACTGCCTGAGGTCTCGGCTCTGGGTCTGACACGGAAGATCAAGGTCACTGTCTAAATCCAAGTCTCGGTGAATTACAGTTGATTGCAGTGGAACAGAGCTGAAAGCCAGCTCCGTGGTCGCCTTAGCCACGTTCCGGGGCTTGTAGCTCGTGGCTCCTGCACTAGACGGACAGGCGGACGTGGGGCGTTTCCATCGTGGCAGGAAGTTTGGGGCACGGCTGCGACCCTGTCTACACCCCAGCCGCACAGCCCTCCCTCTAGATGTCCACACGGTGTGTCTGGGCGGGCGCGGGGAGGGCTCCTAGAAGCACACCCGTGACCCCAGCACTGCTCTCGCCCTCAGCCACGAGCTGTGGCTCGCTCGTGTTCTCCGGGACCCCCCAGCTCCACGCTCACCTCTCCCAGGAGGAAGGGGGCCCCACAGCGGCGCTTTCCATCCCACGTGTCCCTGTGAGGCCCTGATGCTGCCCCCAGGGGTGGCACCTGCCCTTCGTCACGGGACCGAGGCTGTGAAAGGGAGACGGAAAGTGATGCTGTGCTGAGCCACTGGCGGAAAGGGGCCCCCGTCGCCGTGGCAGCCGTGACTGCCAGTCCGTGCCGTCCAGGAGCCCAGGCAGATCCGTCCGATCCCCGATCTCTTCATCCCGCTGACGCTCGGCTCTTAGGACTCGCAGGTCTTCTCGGTCCTTCTCGTGGTTTCAAAGAGAAAATCCCTCAGCTTCGGCCAGGACTATCTGGAGTGACAGCGAAACCACGTTTGACTTCAGTTTATCCACAAGGCTCTAAGCTTTGCTGAGGCGAGCACCCTCGCTCTGTGGCTTCCTTCAGAGGCCGTCAGCAGCTGCATCTTGGCATCTCCTGGGGGGCGTCTTGGGGGGACGTGGCTGGGGGGTGTGGCCTGGGCGGGGGGGGGCAGTTCCTGGGGGTGTGGCCCGGGGTGTGTATCCTGGGGGGGTGTCTCCTGGGGGAGTGTGTCTTGGGGGACCGTGGCTGGCTCCCTGGACTGTGCGCTCTGTGTCCTGTTGCTCAGCACCCGCGGGCAGGGCCCTGACGTGGAGGCAGAGGAGGAAACACCCGGGGTGGGGGGTTCAGAAATTCTGGGAGACAACAGAGAGGTCAGGACTGGAGAGGCCACACACGGGGCTGTGAGTGGCGCATCCTCGAAGTCTCACAGAGGAACTGCCGTGCGAGCCGGCCCTGCCCCGCCTGGCAGTCATCTGAGGGAAATAAAGGCACCGCTGAGGAGCCACCCGCAGCCCGTGCTCACTGCGGTGCCCAACACTCCAGCCGAGGGGGGTGGAGTCACCTCAGGGGGTCTCCCCTGCGGGCAGGGCCAGGTCCGTCCCTGATCGGGGGCCTAGAGCCCCCATTCCACAACCAGACCTGGCACGGCCATTAAAGAAATAAACACAAAGAAGAAGATACAGTCTATGTACACAGTGGAACATTCTTCAGCCATAAGAAAGAGAAGGAACTGTCGCCATTTGTGGCGACATGGGTGGGGCTGGAGGGCATCACGCTACACAGAACATCAGAGAAGGACAGACAGCCTGTGACCTCGCACAGACAGACGCCCCGTGACCTCACACAGACATACAGCCTGTGACCTCACACAGACAGACGCCCTGTGACCTCACACAGACAGATGCCCTTTGACCTCACACAGACAGATGCCCTTTGACCTCACATGCCGAGGATGGGCTGGAGGCTCCAGAGGTGGGGTGGGGCTGGGTGACACGGGGAGGGATTTAATCCTCAGATGAGGCAGTAAGTGAGGCTGGCCTACGGAAGCGGGAGTGAGGGTGTGAGGGCCGCAGCCTGAAATCAGGGTTGGGGTGGTTCTCCACAGGAGGGCGAGGGGCCGTGCGGGGCTCTGTGGACAAGCCTGGGGCCCAGAGGGGGCACGCAGGCCAGCTTCAGGGACGCCGAGGGCCATGAGCCGGGCGGGGGCAGGCGGGGAGGCCCGTGCGGTGGCCGGATGTGGGCTGTGAGAGTGAGGGCCGCAGTGGGGCAGGGGCTCCCGGCTGGGGCCTGCGCTCCGCACCTCTGCAGGACTGCCCGTGTCTGCCCTGGGAGCGCCCTTGCAGGGGCTGGACCGATGCCGCCTGTGCACCGTCACTGGTGAACCAGCCCAGGCGGCCGGGCACTGCAGGGCACACAGACCAGCTCCCTTTTACGGCAAAAGGCCAGGCAGAGGGGGTCCTTCACCGGCCTCGTGGGGACCCTCACACAAGGCGATCGGTGGCCGCTGCAGCCCTTCACGTGCACCTGGACCAACGTGAGCCCCTGGGGTTTGGCAGGAAACCAGGGGGCAGGAGGCCCAGCGCTGGGGTGACTTGCGGGCGCCCCTCCAACACGACCCTCTGCTCTGCCTGCGGCCGACTCCCTGGCGTCTGCACCACCTACCCCTCCCCGAGAGCCATTTGACTTTTATTTACTTTCTAACCTGTCTTTCCAGAATTTATTCTGTTTTTATATTTTATTTCTTTTTAATTGGAGGATAATTGCTCTACGGTAGTGTGTTGGTCTCACCTCAACATGAATCAGCCGTAGGTGACGTCTGCTTTTATTTCAGCTTCTTTCTTGGGTCTAACGAGACTGCATGATCGCCCATTTATTTTCAAACTTTCTGTCACTGTTTTAGATGCTTTTGCTGGAAAGTAGCATTATCCTTGGATTTCCTTTTCGACCGTTATCTTTTAATGAGAGGTGTACCCTTTTCATGTCAAACAGTCGTGACCTCTGGCATTACTTCTGATGTCTTTTCCCACGTTCTCCCTGCATCAGTCTGCTTTCTTTTTGCCATTTTAAGTTACTCTCTTTGCCTTCCCCTCTGGTGACTGGGAAGGTATGTGCCTTATATTTAATTCTGCTGGTTTCCCTTTATTTTAAAATGGACATGTGTTCTGAAGTGAACGTCAAGAAAAGATGTATAACCACTGATGCCCTCTGTGTAGAAAGAAATTAGCTTATTCTGCCTTTTTCCTCCTCGTAGGTTTTATAGGCATAATCTAGGGTTTTACATTCAATTTTCATTTTTTATTTTGTTCATTTATTTTACCGCGATGCATCTTATATTTCAGGAATACTCATTCGCCCTTAGAATTTCTCTCCTTCCTAACTTAACTGTCCCACCCTGACTCTGGATTGGGTTGGATGTTTTTCCCACTGAGTTTTCAGAAAGGCTGACTGCTTGTCTGGGATAATCTTCCTGCTGTTTTCATGCTGAGGGCCAGGATTTGGTTGATCACTGAGGAATTTCCTAAAATTCACCTTTAATTGTTTAAATAAATAAAAATTAGACATGACATAAGAGTCACAGGTCGGGGACGTCAGCCCACCCCAAGAATCTCCATCCCCATTCCAGAGGAAACACGCAGCTTTCTCGAGGGAGGGAAGGGAAGTCAGGAGGAAGGTCTCCCCTGACAGCAGACTGAGAGACAGTCACGGGCACCCCCAATGAGCCCTGGGGTCAGAGACCCTCAGCTCAAGCACTCTGAGAGCCTCTCTGGGGGACAGCGTGGGGATTTGAGTGTGCACCACACGCTGGACAGCATCGGTGCTTCGGTGGTGAATTTCTGGATCTGGGTACTAGTTTAGCCTCCTGTCCTGGAGTCTGAGGATCTTTTATTTACTTGGTAGATGTCGTGGGCTGAACTGTGCCCCCCCCCCAAGTTCATGATGAAGCCCAGCATTTCAGAGGTGATGGTCTGCAGATGGGGCCTCTCGAGAGGTGATCGAGTTAAAATAAGGTCTTCAGGCTGGCCTGGTTCAGTATGACCAATCCAAGAGGAGGTCAGACCATGCGGTGGTCCTGTGAGCACACGGGGAGAAGACTGAACACACCGGAGGGGAGAGGCCTCGGGAGGAACCGTCTGTCCGACACCGAGGTCTCAGACGTCTAGCCTCCGGGCACGAGGGAAGTAAACGTCGGTTGTGGCAGCCGCCATGTCTGTGTGCTTGTCGGGCCAGTCTGAGCTGACTGATACATCTTCGCCTTTCTACCTCTCCTGGCATTCTGTGTTTCTCCAGCTTTGTTGAGACGCAGTTGGCATGCGACACCGTGCAGGTTCTGCTCGCGGCGCTGACCTTGGGTGTTCACACGTCGTGGAGGGGCCACCCCTGCAGACCTCACACCCCTGCCCGCCGCACCATGGCGCTCACTTCCTGTGGTGAGAACAAGGCCTACCCTCCCAGCCACTGATCCTCCTGAGGGTGCACTGCGGTGTGGTCAGCTACACTGGCCAGCTGGCCAGCAGCTCCCGGCACCCGTGTGGCTTCCGGCCGGAGGCTGGCATCCTTAGACCAACACCCCCGGCCCCACCCCAGCCCCGGGGAACCGCCGCACTCCCCGCTGTGTTTCCTTTATTTCCCTGTGTCCAGTTATCCCCGCGTCCACACAGCTGCCTCACCCCGCTTCACCCGCCCTCTGCTGAGTGTCAGATCCTACACATGTGACATCACATGGGGCCTGTCTTTCTCTGGCCTAGTTCACTTGGCGTGTATGATGCCCTTAAGGTCCACCCAAGTTGTCACAAGCAGCAGGGCTCCCTTCTTTCTCAGGGCTGAATACTATGCCGCATAGTGTGTTATAAAGATGGACTCACTTGTGCCATTGGGACGCTTACAGGGTGCAGGGCAAGGGGCCTGCTCTGACAGCCCCAGGGGCTGAGGCGGCTCACGGTCCAGACAGTATCCAGGCCGGGAGCCACGGAAGACACCCCTCCCCGAATGGGGGTGGAGCGGGGACTGCACGGTCTGCTGTGGGGACGTCTCCCCAACCCCGCATGTCGACGGGCGCTCTGAAGCCTGGTGTCCTGCGTGGAAAGTGGCTCTGTCCCCCCATGAAGGGCTTAGCTCACGTGGCCCCGTGTCCCATGTCTGATCCACAGGAAACATTCCCCAGGCTCGCTCCCTCCCCGTGTCTGCATGGCTGCCAGCCCGGGTGAGAGGATGTCCCTTCCCAGTCCCAGACCCCCTCCCTGGCCGAGGGTCTCCCAGTGTGTGGGCTCAGCCTACAGGGCCCAGACCTCCTGTTCTCAACGCTGCCCCAGGCCTGCAGCCAACTCGCCTGGCTTCACGCTCCTCAGACACACGACCCCCAACTCATATGCTCTGCTGCGCCCTGGAGCCCTCCCACTGAGCTAGAGAAGGACACACACCTCCCCGGTCACCCCCGATGGCCCCCATCCCAGCACACGAGCCACCCTCCCCACACCCTCTCTAGAAACCATCCTCCTCCACGCTCTTCCTGCAAACTGGACCCTGACTCTAGTTTCGGGACACCCTGTCTGTGAATCACCCCCAAGGAGCAGCACCTGTGGGTCTGGATGCCTCTACGAAGTCCTAGTTTGCCAGCCAGCTGCATTGACACTTATTTTAAATGGAAACATTACATCATCGATTGCTTGAGCTAGATACGGTTTAGCTACATATATCTAAAAATAAATACACTACAATTTTACAACAGGAGATGAAATGATTAAAATTTAAAATGCCTGTCCAAAAGTGAAAGGTCAGTCTCTTCTATAAGCGGGGCTGAGAAAACTGGAATCACATACAAAGAATGAGACCAATCCTCATCCTACACCACACACACACTCACTCCAAACAGGTCAAGACTTGATGTAAGATCTGACCATGCGACTCCCATGGGGTCAGGGAGCTCCTGAATGTTGGTCCTGGCGATGCTCTATTTTCTTCTCATCTGCTCTGCATAGCATGTGGGATATTATTTCCCAGACCAGGGATTGAACTTGTGCCCCTTGCGGTGGAAGCGCAGTCTTACCCATGAGACTGCTGGGGAAGCCGCCTGTTGATGATTTTTTTAATCTGACACCCAAAACAGTGAAGGCAACAAAAGCAGAAATAAACAAATGGGACAACATCAAACTAAAAAGCTTGTGTACAGCAAAGGAAGTTCTGTTCAGTCACTCAGTTGTGTCCAACTCTTTGCGACTCCATGGACTGCAGCACTCCCGGCCTCCCTGTCCATCACCAACTCATGGAGCTTACTCAAACTCATGTCCATCGAGTCGGTGATGCCATCCAACCATCTCATCCTCTGTCGTCCCCTTCTCCTCCTGCCTTCAATCTTTCCCAGCATCAGGGTCTTTTCAAATGAGTCAGTTCTTCACATCAGGTGGCCAAAGTATTGGAGTTTCAGCTTCAGCATCAGTCCTTCCAATGAACATCCAGGGCTGATCTCCTTTAGGATGGATTGATTGGATCTCCTTGCAGTCCAAGGGACTCCCAAGAGTCTTCTCCAACAGTTCAAAAGCATCAATTCTTCGGTGCTCAGCTTTCTTTATAGTCCAACTCTCACATCCATACATGACCACTGGAAAAACCATAACTTTAACTAGAGGGACCTTAGTTGACAAAGTAATGTCTCTGCTTTTTAATATGCTGTCTAGGTTTGTCGCAGCTTTCTTCCAAGGAGCAAGCTCTTTTAATTTCATGGCTGCGATTACCATCTGCAGTGATTTTGGAGCCCAAGAAAATAAAGTCTGTCACTGTTTCCATTGTTTGTCCATCTATTTGCCAAGAAGTGATGGGACCGGATGCCATGATCTTATTTTTTTGTATGTTGAGTTTTAAGTCAACTTTTTAACTCTCCTCTTTCACTTTCATCAAGAGGCTCTTTAGTTCTTCTTCATTTTCTGCCATAAGGGTGGTATCATCTGCATATCTGAGGTTATTGATATTTCTCCCAGAAACCTTGATTCCAGCTTGTGTTTCTTCCAGCCCAGAATTTCTCATGATGTACTCTGCATATAAGTTAAATAAGCAGGGTGACAATATACAGCCTTGACATGCTCCTTTCCCAATTTGGAACCAGTCTGTTGTTCCATGTCCAGTTCTAACTGTTGCTTCTTGACCTGCATACAGATTTCTCAGGAGGCAGGTGAGGTGGTCTGGTATTCCCATCTCTTTAAGAATTTTCCACACTGGTAATTGCAAACACCCTCTTGCAACAACACAAGAGAAGACTCTACACATGGACATCACCAGATGGTCAATACTGAAATCAGATTGATTATATTCTTTGCAGCCAAAGATGGAGAAGCTCTATACAGTCAGCAAAAACAAGGCCAGGAGCTGACTGTGGCTCAGATCATGAACTCCTTATTGCCAAATTCAGAATTAAATTGAAGAAAGTAGGGAAAACCACTAGACCAGTCAGGGATGACCTAAATCAAATCCCTTATGATTATACAGTGGAAGTGACAAATAGATTCAAGGGATCAGATCTAATGGACAGAGTGCCTGAAGAACTATGGATGGAGGTTCGTGACATGGTACAGGAGGCAGTGATCAAGACCTTCCCCAAGAAAAAGAAATGCAAAAAAGCAAAATGGCTGTCTGAGGAGGCCTTACAAATAGCTTTGAAAAAAAGAGAAGTAAAAGGCAAAGGAGAAAAGGGAAGATATACCTGTCTGAATGCAGAGTTTCAAAGAATAGCAAGGAGAGATAAGAAAGCCTTCCTCAGTGACCAAGCAAAAAAATAGAAGAAAACAATAGATTGGGAGAGACTGGAGATCTCTTCAAGAAAATTAAGAGATACCAAGGGAATATTTCATGCAAAGATGGGCTCAATAAAGGACAGAAATGGTATGGACCTAACAGAATCAGAAGATATTAAGAAGAAGTGGCAAGGATAACTATACAAAAAAGATCTTCATGAACCAAATAAGCACACTCTAGGTGAGTGTGGTCACTCACCTAGAGCCAGAGAACCTGGAATGTGAAGTCAAGTGGGCCTTGGGGAGCATCACTACGAACAAAACTAGTGGAGGTGATGGAATCCCAGTTGAGCTATTTCAAATCCTGAAAGATGATGCTGTGAAAGTGCTGCACTCAATATGCCAGCAAATCTGGAAAACTCAGCAGTGGCCACAGGATTGGAAAAGGTCAGTTTTCATTCCAATCCCAAAGAAAGGCAATGCCAAAGAATGTTCAAACTACTGCAGAATTGCCCTCACCTCACATGCTAGCAAAGAAATGCTCAAAATTCTCCCAGCCAGGCTTCAACACCATGTGAACTGTGAACTTCCAGATGTTCAGCTGGATTTAGAAAAGGCAGAGGAACTAGCAATCAAATTGCCAACATCTGTTGGATCATCGGAAAAGCAAGAGAGTTCCAGAAAAACATCTATTTCTGCTATACTGACTATGCTAAAGTCTTTGACTGTGTGAGTCACAACAAACTGCGGAAAATTCTTCAAGAGATGGGAATACCAGACCACCTGGCAGCAAAGGAAGCCATCAACAAAATGAAAAGACCACCTACTGAATGGGAGAAAATATTTGCAAGTCAGATATCTGATAAGGAACTAATGTCCAAAAACTGTAAAGAACTCATACAACTCAATAGCAAAAACCATAAACCTAATTAAAAAATGGGCAGCGGATCTAGATAGATGTTTTATTTAAAGAAGACATACCAATGGTGAATAGGCGCATAAAAAGATGATCCTCATCATTAATCATCAGGGAAATGAAAATCAAAACCACAATGAGGTACCACCTCACACCAGCAGGAACGGCCATCGTTAAAAAGTCTACAAACAACAAATACTGGAGTGGGTGTGGAGAAACGGGGGTCCTCCTACACCGTCGGGGGGATGTTACTGAAGCAGCCAGGACAGAAAACAGTACGGAGGTTCCTCAAATAATTAAACAACGGAACCACTACATGACGCAGCAATTCCACGTCTGGGTGTTTACCCAGAGAAAATGAAAACACTAACTCAAAAATATATCTGCACCCAAATTCTCTGCAGCGTTATCTACAACAGCCAAGACACGGAAACAACCTAAGTGTCTACTGCCAAATGGAAGGATAAGGAGACTGCTCACACATACAAGGGAACATTATTCCGATATAAAAACAAATGGACTCCTGTCATCTGAAACAGCATGGGTGGACCTCGCAGGGATATGTCAAGTGAACTAAGTCAGACAAAGACAAATGCCATATGATCTCATATATGGAGTAGAAAAACAAACATAAAACTACTCCCTCCCCACAAGCTGACAGGTACAGAGAACAGACTGGTGGTTTCCAAAGGCAGGAGGTGGGGGTGGAAGGCATGGGGGAGGGAGTCACAAGGCAAAAAGGGAAAATATTTGACTGTAGAACTGTTTGTAGCCCAGTAAGTTCTTGGGGCATGGCACTCCCTCACCCACCTGACTGCAAGCCTCACAAGTGTCCTGTTCTAATAAATCACTTCTTATCAAATGAAAGGGAAAAAAGGAAAATAAAATAAAATGCAGATGTAATTTTAAGAAGTGAAATGCTTGTCCATGTACCCCTGAGATCACTGCTGACATCACCAATGGGGTCACCAGATCTCCCTTGGGGGCCTCTGTGTAGAAGTGCACCTGCTGGAACCTGGTGGCCTGCGGAGACGTGTCCGGCGGGCTGTTGGGGGGTGTAGGGGGAGACTGGGGCACCCCAGCTGGGGAGGACTGAGCTGGGGAGCGGGGGTGGAAGGGGGAGGGCCGAGCGGGGCTGGGGGCCTGACGCACCCCCACCCCCCACTGCTGTCACCCAGGCTGCAGGACCAGGGGCCAGAGCTGACCCTCGCACGGGTTCCCGGGCTGTCTGTCAGTCTGGGGGACAGCGTGTCATCAGAACACCCTAACTGAGGCCGTCCCTTCTTCTGGGTCCTCTGGGGAGGAAGGCTCGCTCTTGTGTATCAGTCAGCTCTTGCTGTGTAACAAGTCACACCACAACCCAGGGGCCCGAAACAGCCAACATATCCCATGAGGCCCAGTGTTGGTTGAGCAGTTCTGCTGATCTCGGTGTGTGTAGGGGGGAAGTTTGGGGGGCTCACTCACACCTCTGGGGCTGTGGGGGTCCGAGAGCAGCTCCACAGATCTGGGCAGGGGCTCCTGTGTGGGAGGGCTGGCTGGGTGCAGGCTGTCCTAGGAGGCCGGGACCTCTCTCCTGGCTCCTATCACGGGCGGCCTTAGCTTGTTCACAGGGCAATTCAGGCTCCACAAGTTCAGGTCTGCACGGTGCCGTTTCTACTTGGTCTGTGGCCCAGCATGTCACCAGGTGGCCCAGGACGGTGGGGAGGTGGACCCCCTGTCATGACGGGCAGAGGTGCAAAGCCACATCACATGGGGCATGGAGGCAGGGGGATGAGGACCTGGGGCCAGGTCATACCTGCCCACCACACCTTGTGACCGGCAGACTGGAGCCCCAGCCACTGCTGGTCGGCCAGAGGCCCTTTGCCAGTGGGCCACTCCATCCACTTGGCCCTTGGGGAGCCCACAGGCCGGGAGGGCTTTGGGGGGCGCAGCCACCGGCCTTCTGGCACTGGAGGTACAGGACGGAGGGCCTTGCCAAACACAGGCCACCGGTGGGACAGGGGCCGGGAGAAGGCCGAAGTCCTCCCGGCCCTGAGTCTCCTGGGCCCAGAAGGTATTTCTCATTGTGTTCCAGCTGGAGGCGGAGGCCCCCGGGGGAAGGGAGGGCGTGGGCGCCGAGCTGGGGTTCAGGGGACGCTGTGGGGGGGCCGGCTTCTGCTTCAGGGGCCGCACCTCCAGCGGGCCCAGGGCTGGGACCGAATGTCGACCAGGACGTTCGTGTCCAGAGATGGAGCACGCCGGGCCT
This sequence comes from Okapia johnstoni, assembly GCA_024291935.2. NCBI lineage: Eukaryota > Metazoa > Chordata > Mammalia > Artiodactyla > Giraffidae > Okapia > Okapia johnstoni. The sequence goes on from JAGTYA010000025.1 coordinate 11,972,203, forward strand.
CCCGGTCCAGGCGCTGGGGCTGGGCGGGTGGGTGAGGAAGGAGGGGCCGGCCCGGATCCCAGGTCACCGTCCACGTGCTGGTGCGGCTGTGACGACGCTCTGGAGCCGAGTTCTCCTACTTCCTTCTGACCCCCGGGAACAGCGCTGACAGCGAGACTCAGGACACGTCCGTGCTCGGTGGTGCGTGCACGTGCCCCGATTCCCGGAAGGAAACTGCGGGAAGACCGTCCGCTCTGTGCCCTGGACAGGCATGGGGAAACACGCACAGTGGGGCTGTCCCTGACCCCTCGGGCTGGTCCCCCCGCCGGTGCCGGGGGAGTGGGGGCCCTGGGCCTCCTGCCACGCACCTGCAGGGCGAGCCACGGCATCCTTGCTGGGGGCCTCCTCCACTGCCCCTGCCCGTGGGGTGCACGGGGGAGGGCTGGCCTGGCTGCCCCGCACCCCCACACGCAGACAGAGAAGGAAATCGGCCACGGGGCCCCCCCCGTCCTCAGTGCGGGAGGCTCTGAAACGCTGAGGGTCCCCCCAGCGTGCTGGCGCTTGAGATGCCTGGAAGAGAGCCACGTGCACCGCGCCACCATGTTCTGCAGGGAGAAGTCACTGCCCTGCAAGCGATCTCTCAAGTCCTCCAACGGCTTCAAGCGGAAGCCTCGACCCCCTTGGTCACACTTGCTAACCTCCCTTCTTTTAGACGCGGAGCATGCCGGGCCCGCGTCTTGCCAGGCGGCGGAATCGGATTTGAGTTTTTGACGTTATTTTGACTTCACTGTGTTTTCTGGTACTCACAGAAAATGGCTTGCTTCCACTGATGAAGTGGTATAAAGTTTCCTCTTAGGTACACACCAAATATAAATGAAGGAAATAGAAAAATAAAAGAAGATTTAGGTATGAATTGAAAGGAACCAACATTTGAGAAAGTCTGAAATGAGAAAGGAGGGAAGAGGTGAAGGGAGATCTGGCTCAGGACGAGGAGCAAAATCTAGAGGACGAGGTGAGCGCGTCCTCACAGAGGACAGTGTGTTGGGACCACCCGAGTCGTCCCCGAGCCCCCGGCTCCTGTGGACATGCCCGGCCCGAGGGTAGGGGTCTGGCGGCTGATGGCTCTCTGGGGCCTCTGAGCTGCATCTGCAGTTGGGAGTCAGGGGCTGTGTCCAGGGGATGGACGGGCCGTAGGTCACCTCTCGGGAAGCGTCCATTCTCTCTGAGTCCCGAGGGCAGGCTCTGGTCCTGGCACACTGCTCAGTTGGCCAAGCCCACTCCCCAGTTAAATCTTGATAAAGTGAAGTCACTCAGTCGCCCATGGACTGTAGCCCACCAGGCTCCTCTGTCCATGGACTTTTCCAGGCCAGAATACTGGAGTGGGTAGCCTTTCTCTTCTCCAGGGGATCTTCCCAATCCAGGGATTGAACCCAGGTCTCCCGCGTTGCAGGTGGATTCTTTACCAGCTGAGACACAAAGGAAGCCCAAGAATACTGGAGTGGGTAGCCTCTCCCATCTCCAGCGGATCTTCCCAACCCAGGAATTGAACTGAAGTCTCCTGCATTGCAGGCGGATTCTTTACCAGCTGAGCTACCAGGGAAGCCTGAGAATACTGGAGTGGGTAGCCTTTCTCTTCCCCAAAGGATCTTCCCTACCCAGAGATCAAACCCGGGTCTCCCGCTTTGCAGACAGATGACTTACCATCTGAGCCACCAGGGAAGCCCAAGGGAATCTTGACAGCAGTGTCCTAAGAGTGGAGCCCGTCCAGGGTCCCCCACTCATAGGGGGCTCACCCTCCCTCACGCCTGGTCCATCAGGACGCTCCTGGGCTCATGGACCGAGGGTGGGATGGCTGGTCTAACCCGGTGGAGTGATCCCTCCCTTCCTTCCCTGCTGGGCTCCTGTCCGGGCTAGTGGGTCTTGGTAAGTCTGACCCAATCACCTAACTCCATTTAACAAACCGTCTCCTCTTCCTTTGTTTTTACTATTTTTTTCACATTTGTGTCACTAGATATTAAGATAGGAGATTCTGAGACCTCACTCCTTGTTAGCACTGTCACCCCAGTTTCAGCCTGGTGGCCCCCATCACAACCCCGGGGGCGCCGACTGGTGTGACCGCCCAGGGCGGCAGGCTGCCCTCCCCCGCTGCAGCCCATGGGGAGCTGAAGCTGACATGCAGACAGGAGACCACCTGCCACGCTCCCGGGCCGGGCTTCGTGATGGGGTATCTCCTGTGTTCTCACTTATTGTGAAGCAAAGGAGGACTCTGTGCGTGCAGCTCAGCATGAGCTCTGACCATAAAAGAAGTGAAGCCTATTCATGGAAAACGGCTCAGAGCCCTGGATCGGGCCGGATCTAGGTTTTCAGCCAGACCCACCGGGGTTTGAGTTCTGGGCCCATGTCTTACTCCATTTCACTTGCTGTGTTGGAAATTGTTCAGCGGCATCTTCTTTAACAAGAACGAAATGTGGGCTGGGCTCAGGGCAGCTCTCTGTCAGACAGGGCTGTAACAGCCACCGTGCACCCACTGTCGTCACGGGGATCAAAAGAGACCACGCAGGTGGGTGCCTGACACAGGGGTGGCTTCTCTTTGGCCAGAGTCAGGAATGGCTGTCACTGTTTAGAACGAGATCAGACACACTTGGGGACATGATCCATTAATTCGCCTGCTTGTCAATAATCATCGCTTGATCCCGCCACACTCTTCTCAGACTTGAACTAAAGGAACATAACAAGACGCCTGCTAGGCCCAGGTCCCGGGTCTGAGCTCTGAGCTGGAAGCTGCAGACCCTCTTCACCTCCAGCTCAGCGAGTTCAAGCCCAGGCCCCCCCCGCCCACGCTGGGCTCCCTGTCCCCTGCCCCACTCGGGGCTCCCTGTCTCCTCGCCCTCTGCTGGGACGTCCTGTCCCCTCTCCCCACCAGGGGCTCCCTGTCGCCCCAACCTCCCCTGGGCAGCACGACCCTCACCCCCTGCCCTCCACCCTGGATGACGCTGTGTGGATGTCCCTTTCCTCTCCAGCCCCCATGACAGTGCCTACACCCAGCCCGGGCATTTCTACCCTCAAGGACGGGGGCTCTGCTCCGGCCTGGGCTGGAGAGGAGAGTCCATACCTGTCTCTCCAGCCCAGGGCTGGACCCATTGCAGGAGCCTAATCGATGACCGCTGGTGAGCCCACAGCAGGCCTGCAGGACTCCTCTCTGAGCTGTCTCCCCAGTGCTCACTCCCCACCGTCTCCCTGGTGCTCCTCACACCTTGATGGGCCACTGTCGGGGACTCAGGGAGCGTCTGCTCTCTGCCCTGTCCCCCCCACTGAAGATTCACAGCACACCGTCAGTCTTCCGTGAGCGAGGCCCCCACCGTCCGCCAAGAGGGACCTTCAGTCACTCCTCGTGAACCAGGTTTCTCCAGGAGCCCCAGGCTCCCCCTGTGTGGATGCACACGCTTTCCTGAGTGGAATGTGGGGGCCCAGGAAAGAGGGAGGGAACAGGGCAGTGGAGACAGAACCCCCCGAGCTGCAGCAATTAGCCGAGGACGGTGACAAGCCCCCAGGAGCCGCTGGACACCCTGCCACCTAACAGCCCAATCCCAGTCTGCCTCCCTGAATCCGCTTGCGTCCCTCATGTGGATCTGGAGTAGAGGAGGACCGCGTGTGTCCAGGGGCAGAGAATGTAGTTAGCAGCCCGCGGGCTGCCTCTCAAAGCTGTCACCCTCCCGTTTGCCCTAATGCTGCAGGTTTTCGGTCCTCTGGGCTATGTCTCTCCTTGCCCTTCCTTTCTGCAATTCAGGTTTTGAACAGTAAGCAGGGGCAAGAATCTGTAAAAAGGACTATGGGGTTACACCAGGGATTCCTGGAAGTCATGGAAGCTTACTTTAAAAAGTCTCACGGCAAACGCAAACTTTATAGCTGTATTTATAGAGGAAGCAGATGTTCCCCGGGCACTTCCCACAGGCCTAGCAGGGAGGTCCGGAGAGGGAGAGACAGTTGCTGAAGGTCACACAGCTAAGACACAGACCCAAGGGCTGTCTCGGGCCTCCCACACCCGGGATGGGTGCCCAGGCGGGGGCTGCATGACCCCATTGCCCTCATATGTGGGTGTGGTCCCTGACTCCTGGTGCACGGGGGCCGAGATGGGACAGGCAGGGCTTCCAGACCCAGGCGTCCTTCCTGGCCAGACCAGAAGGCCCCTGGGGCCCCTTTGAGATTGGCCCCACGGGGGAGGTCAGGCCTCCACCCCGAGTGGTTGTGGGAGCTCGTCCCCAGAAAGGCCGAGGCAGCACAGACGCCCTCTTGCTGGGCTGGCCTCCCAGACCCATTCACCGACCACCTTGGCGGTCCCTAGGGCTCACAGCTGCTCCCTGCACCCCAGGACTGGCCTGCTTACGCCCCACCGCCCTGGATGTGCAGATGCCGCATCCCAAGGCGGACACGGTCCTCGGGGAACTGGGGCGGCTCATCACCCTCAGCTTCAGCAGCACCCCGATTTTATCCACCAGTTTCGTGAGCTGTGGATCGAGACAGGATCTTGTTGTTTCCGTGTGCGTCTTCCTGACGACCGGCATCAGAGTCAGCGTCTTCCCTCTATTTCCTCTCCAGGAGCTCACATCCTCCGGCTGTCTCCTAGGCGCTGCTTATCTCTTCGTGTTACGGAGACGTGTTGTTTGTGCACTGGACACTTGGGACAGACCCTTCCATGTAGGGCAGGGTGCTGGTTCAGTTCTTCTCCAGGCGCGGGACTGGGAACCTGGGCCCCCTCCCTGGGCACAGCCGGGTCTCAGGGCACAGAGGAGCTGCCTGGTCCAGCCCTGCAGCCTCTCTGCATGCCTGTCCCCTGCCCTCGCCGTTTCGCACCTGGCTCAAGCAGCCAGGCCCCACATCAGGCAGCAGGCCTCCCGGGCTGGAGGCTCAGGAGGGGACAGGCTGTCCTGTCAGCAGCCACACGGAGCACCAGGACGCAAAGCTCCGTCCACTGGATGTGGAGATCAGGGCAAGGGCCAACAGCCACACCAAGCCTCTCAAGCTGCGGGTGTGGGGGGCGGGCTGACCATGCTCTCAGGCCCCACCTCACGCCGCTGCAGACAAAACCCGAGAAAAGAGTCCGCCTGGATCCAGGTGCACTCCTCCGACCCCGGAAGGGACAGCAGCTGTCGGCTGTTTGGACGAGCACTCATCTGGGCGCTGCCATGGAGGCGGGTGTAGTTAACTTTGTCCGTCTGCTGATCCAGACTGCCCGGCCCGGCCCTCGGGCCTGTCTAAGCAGGGGACAGCCCATCACGTAGACTCGGCCTTCGTTGAGGAGTAAGATGGTTTCCGACCACCTTGCCAGTGGCCGGCTCTGCAGACCTCGGGTTTTCCTGGCCGCCCCACAACCGCCCACAGTACGGCTTTTCTCTCTGTATCCGGATCTGTGCAGGCGTGCTACATAGCTTCATTCACGTCTGACTCTCTGCGGCCTCATGGATGCAGCCTGCCGGGCTCCTCTGTCCACGGGATCCTCCAGGCAAGAACGCTTGGGTGGGCTGCCATGCCCTTCTCATCTGTGTCTGTCTACCACCTGTTCTAATTCCCCACTGAAGTCCTGACTAATACAGACAAATAAGCAGGAAATATTTAACTGGGAGAGGGGACAAGAAGCACATTTTGCTGCAGCCAGTAGAGATGCCTTTCCAAGACGTGTCTGGACACAACCACCTGGGTACCCAGACATTGGGGGCTTGACCGAAGTTGCCCAGGGTCCTTGGTCTGGATGGCATGGTAAGTGCAGCAGTCGTCCAGAACACAGGTGACCAGCCTTGGACGAGCAAGAACACTGTGCAGAAGAGAAGAGGCAGATGGAGCCTTGTCTTGAATACGGCTAGTCAAGGAGATGGGCTCGAGGAAGTGCAGTGGTCAGTGTTGCTTGTTTTCCAGGCAGCCAGTCCATAGGCAGGAGGGCAGACCAGAGGAGAGTCACTCACTGTCCAAGACGCCACGGCTAAGAAGACACACCTTGAGGGCAAGGCCAGTGTGGCTAGCGAGGCCAGCTCATCGCCGGCCAGAACAAGTCCAGGGGCTTGTCCCCGACAGTGCCATAGCTATGCAGGATCCCCATGGCCTTTGTACCCTTGGTGGAGGGTTGTCCTTGAGGCCAGCCCCATGTGCGCTTGCGCTGGAGGTAGGCTGCGGTTTATTTTTCTTGTTTATCCAAGAAGCTATTTTTGTTCATTAAAATCTAGTTACTCGCTGTATCTAGCCAGGATCCTGGAGTGCTCGCTTGGTTAATTTGAGTGAGCAGAGCTTTGACGAAGTAATTTTATTGTCCTATGGGATTGGCCAGCTTATGCCAAGCCTCACTCTTTCCGTTGAAATGGAGTTAATTTTCGCTGAAATTGCTTCTCAGCAGACAAACGCATTCCCCATCATTGAGGGCTTATGCTTCTGCAGTTCTATTATTCCCTAATTTACGCACCCAGGCAGCACAGGATCCGTGCCCTACAGATGGAGCCTCCGGCAAGGTGGAGGGACGCGGAGAGGGGCGGGCACCCGCTCAGCCCACGTGCCTGGTCAGAATTGGCCCTCAGTTCCAGTCATTAGCCACGCAATGGTCGGTGCAGCTGCAGCCCCTGTGCGCCCAGCTCGGTGCCCAGCACAGCAGGAGGACACAAGGAGGGGGTGGTGGTGAGATTTCTGCCTTTGAAGACCTCAGTAGACTTAATCCCAAGACTCAGAAACCGTGCAGGACAAAGAGGACTCGGGTTCGGCCCTGGTCCAGGATATGAAGGTGGACGCACATTCCTGTGGGACCTGGAAAAGGAAGAGCATGGCCCTTGCAGGGGACCTGCTGTGAGGAGTCCTGACACCTCTGTGAACTTTAGGAGGGGCTGTGGAGTGGGCAGGGCTGGAGGGACTGAGCAAAGGGGTCCCCGGGGGCACAAAGACCCCAGTGGACTTCAGAGAGGAGGTCAGGCCACGGCCAGGGTCATCTGAGGCATAAAGGGGGCCGAAGGTAAGATCAAGGCTGAGGGAGGGTCCTTGGGCCCCCAGACAGCTGTGGCCAGCACCATGGATAGCTCCACCCCCCAGCAGAGCCTGGTGCGGCCAGTGGGCGTCAGCGCCCTGGCCCCAGCTGGGTTAGAGGATGTGTCTAAACCCATGTTCTCTAATTCAGCCTTGGCTGGAATGAAGCTGAAGCAGAAGCTGTGGGCTTTGCTTGCAGTTAATGAAGAAACTTGAAAAAAAAATGGGAATCTGTTGACACAGATGCTTTGAGAAGACACGCAATAAGCTGGCCGTTACATCTTGTTAGATGGATTAGGAGAGCGCTGGGAGTATTTGCATAGCAATTACCATAAAATTCAAGTTCAATCTATACTTGTTTTATGTCTTGCCTTCAGAAAGTTGGGCTTCTGTCTACATCTGTTTGCTAAGAAGATCCATTTTCTTGTAATATTGAAATATTGTCATCATAGTTTACAAAAGTGTTGACTTGTAATACTGAGATTAAAAATGTTTATTAGGGGAAAAAAGCTACGTTTGTTAAAATGTTTGTACAAGGAAAGCATTCATGCAAAGTTACGCATTTACCTTGATGAAATTAACCCCCTACTTTCCTCACTAATCCAGAAAACCACAGCCAACTCGGATGTGCGTATAAGAGAAAGCTGACTTCCTTCCTATTAGGAACACGGCAAAATGCACATTTCCATGTAAAATGTATTTGCAATTCAGCTAAATGATGAGTCATAATCTTTGTTCACAGGGGCCAGGGGTGCCTGGCCCTGGGCTCAGGAATCACATGGCTGATCTAGACCCACACGGAGCCTGCGGCCTCTTGCCGTCTCAGGCCTGAGTGCCCTGTCCCTGGAGCTCTGGCCCACAGGAACAGTGCAGTTTCAATTTCACCCACGTGTACTGAGTTGTCTCTGCATTAACTACCCGAAAGTTTCAGGTTTCGCTTGAGAGCTGAGCTAGGCTCTGAAAACTCTGGGGTGCATGCGAGCCTCTGCCGTCTGACTTGGACCCAAGTCCCATTGCCGTCTCGTGCTGGTTAACATGGGTACCAGTCCTGACTGCGAGCCTGCACGAGGCCCAGCACGAAGCAGGACTCACGGGTTGTCTGACCACCTGGTGAACCAGTAGATGGATGGATGAATGAATTTTACAAAGTAAACACTGAAGGAAGAGGTAAGTTTGGGCTGTGGAAATGAAGCAAGGCGCCCTCAGCCACACTGGAGCTGGGGGTCCATTGTAGGGCGGGTCTCTCGCACACCCCGCCCCCCGACACCACGGCCCACAGACCAGCAGGAACAAGAAAGGACACCTCCCTCTGAGCCAGTGACGAGCTGCACCCCAGTCTGCCCCACCTGCAGGGCCTCTACAGGGACCCCGATCTCCCCAAGTGTGTTTTTCTTGGAGCTCACCTTTAAGACCTCAGCTCTAAAACACACTGAATACAATGCCATGTCAACTGGCATCTTGAGGCTTCCGGGCATATTCAGGACTCCAAAACTGCCTCTTTACAAAAGGCTGCCTCTGTACTGACCGAGGCCAATCAGCTGATGGAACAGGACGGGAAGCACAGAGGCTCTCCACCCCGTCCCCTCCTTGAGGCTGTCCTCCCCCGCGGCACATCCTCTGTGTGGTCCTCCCCACTCCAACCTCTCCCGAATGTCCTGTTTCCTGAACCTCTCCCCACCCACTGCTCCCTCAGACCCGTCAGAACCTGCCCTTTGCATCAGACCCTCTGAGGGGCCACCATGAAGCCCTCAGGTCTCATGTCCCTGGGATGAGGGCCAAGCTCCAAGCCATGGTCACAGATTCTCCTTGAGCCCCTGAAGGTCCTCACAGACTTGCCGGGGTGTTTAACACAGTCATCCAGGCTGACCAGCGGGGGCTCTGAATTAACACAGTCATCCTGGCTGACCAGTCATCCAGGCTGACCAGCGGGGGCTCTGAATTAACACAGTCATCCTGGCTGACCAGTCATCCAGGCTGTCCAGCGGGGGCTCAGACTTAACACTGTCACCCGGGCTGACCAAAGGGTGCTCAGACTTAACACAGTCAGCTAGGCCTACCAGAGGGTACTCATACTTAACACAGTCACCCAGGCCGACCAGAGGGTGCTCAGACTGAACACAGTCATCCAGGCTGACTAGCAAGGGCTCAGACTTAACACAGTCATCCAGGCTGACCAGCAGGGACTCAGACTTAACACAGTCAGCCAGGCCAACCAGAGAGTACTTAGACTTAACACAGTCATCCAGGCTGACCAGCGGGGGCTCAGACTTAACACAGTCAGCCAGGCCAACCAGAGAGTACTCAGACTTAACACAGTCATCCAGGCTGACCAGCAGGGGCTCAGACTTAACACGGTCGTCCAGGCTGACCAGCAGGGGCTCAGACTTAACACGGTCATCCAGGCCTACCAGTGGGTACTCAGACCGAGACTGGGTAGCTTAACACAGTCATCCAGGCTGACCAGCGGATGCTCAGAGTTAACACAGTTGTCCAGGCCGACCAGCTGGGGGCTCAGACCGTGACCGGTGAGTCCACAGGCTCAGTGATAAGGGCCACGCCTGATGCTGGCTGAACAGAGCAGCTGCAGATGGGACCCAGCCCTGCCTTGTTGTGGAACCAGGCCCACAACCCCAGATGACCTCACACGGCAACCTTCGGGCTTCTCCAAGACTGACTGATGTGAGAGTGGGGGGCACTCAGAAATCCAGGGCGCCTGTGTACGACCATTGCAGCGGACTCCAGGTGGTTTTTAGAAGTGTTTTCTCCCAAGGATGTTGGATCTACTTGGGTAGGTGGGCAGACCTCAACTCTGTGTCCACTAAAATGCTCAGCCAGGATCTTCTCTCTCAATTAAGGGAACCGGAATAGATTGGGAAACTATGTCCACTCCAGACTTAGTTTTGGCAAACCAAGTAGTCTGCACCCTGACTATTCTACTAAGAAAAAGTCCATTAAAATCCTTTATACCCAACTTCAACAGTTGGGGTCCCCTGGGGAAAGCTCTCCCAGTCACATTGTAAGAGACCAGGACATTGGTTTTGAGAAACCAAGTTGCCCCCGGGGTCGTCAGTCACTCCACTCATCCTTTCAAAGTCCTCTCACTCCCCAGTGCTGGACCGGCTCCAAGCCTCCCACTGAACTGGCTCAGAAACAACCGTGCAGACTGGAGGTGAATTTCTATCCCTCCTTATAGACACCAGAGCTGCAATCAGAGCTCAATCCACTGCCGTGGGGCAGCGCCTGCCTTGGAGAACGATTCCAGGACCGGGGTCTGCAATAGACCTCAGCAAGTCATGAAGAAAGACACTGCGTCCACACACTTGTGGCCCTCCAGCAGGAGTGGACGGGTCATGCCTTCCCGCCCTGACAGGGGGGCACAGGGTGAGGGGCAGGCTAGCATGCTCTTTAAACTGCTGCAGGTTGTGACTGTACCACAAGCGTCCGGGCTTCCATGCTGCTTTGCCCAGTCATGAATTCTCAGTGGATGACATCAGACAAACATATGGCATGATATGGGAAGATGCTGGACCCGGGGCTGGGGTCATGTTCCCAAAATATGGTCCAGAGGGACTGTCCACACCATTCCCACCCAGGTGCTCCTCGCGTGATGGACCACTTGAGCTTGGCAAGTGGGCTTCACAGAGCCGCCCTATCTCACGGGCGTACTGCACTGAAGCCTTCCACGCAGACAGGCCCCTGTGCCCTCAGTAGCTAGGGTCCTATGGGGAAGGTCGTCCTCCCCAGGGAGCGCCCCCCTGAACTTCACAGCCATCAGGGACCCACTCTACCAGTCAGGAGCTACACGTCTGAGCTGTCCCATCTGCTCCACAGCCATTTTCACTGTGTTCATCATCGCCAGGCTTCAGGATGAGTCACCTGCCCCAACAGCATCATCAGAATGTAATGGGCACAATTTGTAGAGACCTTTTGGAAGCCCCGACCGAGAGCTCCGTGGTTGCTCTGCGCCCTTGGGGACCACCAGCTCTCCAGCCCCTGCCTCTCTGATCACAGTTGATGACAGGATACACACTTCGATACCACAAGGCCCTCACTCGTCCACTGTGGGCACCCACGTGTCAGCGCAACGCTTTCCCCAGCGCATTCCCGGGAGGTGAAGACCTTTGGCATCACACCTTATAACCCAGAGGCTTTTAAAATTTTTTTATTTATTTTAATTGGAGGCTAATTACTTTACAATATTGTAGTGCTTTTGCCATACATTGACATGAATCAGCCACAGTTGTCCACATGTTCCCCATCCTGAACCCCCCTCCCACCTCCCTCCCCATCCCATCCCTCAGCATCGTCCCGGTGTACCGGCCTTGAGTGCCCTGTCTCATGCATTGAATCTGGACTAGTGATCTATTTCACAAATGGTAATATACATGTTTCAATGCCGTTCTCTCAACCCAGAGGTTTTGTCTCCTGGAATCTCCTGCCTGCAGAGAGACTCTTCTACCCGGCGGGAAAGGTGCTGCTGACCTCCAAGGGGTATGCTCCTGGATCTGCGTTCACATCTAAGAAAGCACAGACGTGATGGGGCTGGCACACCAAGAGGAGCTTCTCCTCAGAACCAAGAGTAAGCCTTCCAGGAACCAAAGCGGTGAAGGTGGAAGGAGGCAGCTTTCACAGGACACAGGACCAGGACTGGGTGTCTTTCCCCAGCATTAACCCTCACCTTCTTTTTTCCCCTTTTTCTTAGAAAGACAATGGTCATCTGTATTTCGCAGCCTGCTGCCAAAGGGGGAAACCTTTCTGAGGACTGGGTTTGTCACCAGAACCCCTGATCTGCCCGTGATAATGGGGACCGTCTAGTGATACCTCAAGTATGCTTGCTGTGACAAAGAACCCCCGTGGTGCAGCCTTTGGGGACAAAGTCCACAAAACAGGATGGACTAAATATTCCCCAAACGCCACTGACCCTCGGCTCCAAAGGGCAAATCCAGAGATCCCAGGGAATGGCACTGTGAAATACCAAACCATAGCGAGAACCTTCCACGCACCCCGAGATTTCAGAGTGAGAACCTTTCATGCACCCCCAGATTTCACAGCGAGAATCTTCCATGCACCCCCAGATTTCACAGCAAGAATCTTCCATGCACCCCCAGATTTCACAGGGAGAATCTTGCATGCACCCCCAGATTTCACAGTGAGAACCTTCCATGCACCCCGAGATTTCAGAACAAGAACCTTTCATGCACCCCCAGATTTCACAGTGAGAATCTTGCATGCACCCCCAGATTTCACAGCAAGAATCTTCCATGCACCCCCGGATTTCACAGGGAGAATCTTGCATGCACCCCCATATTTCACAGCGAGAACCTTCCATGCACCCCCAGATTTATGTTTGTCTGTGGAGACTGGAGCCCCCAGTGGGCCCGTGAGTGTTTGAACAGCGGGCAACAGGAGGCTGGTGTTCACTGGGGTATTCAGCTGTCCCTGTCAGTGTCCACGACAGACCTGAAGCTTCCCGTTGGTCTTCCTCACTAGACCTTCACAAGTGTCTTAAACACATGACTCCAATTTCACCTTTTCACCTTGAGTCGGAGTCAGTGCCGATGAGCGATTGATCAGAAATCTCCTCAAATACCAGGAGAGCCGGCCAATGCTGCAGCCACGTGGGCCATCAGCCCCACGACGATCACTGCCCCATAGTCCTAAGCAGCTCCAGGAACCCGCACAGCCGAGCAAGGAGGCGGAGGCCGACCGCGGCCCCGGGGAGACACGCCTGCAGAGGTGAGCACAAGCCTCACTCTGTTGAGGGACCAGCACACCGCTCACTTGTTCTGTCAGCGACCCCGCTTCCAGTCTAGGGTCACGGCTTAGGACCATAATAACGCACCGAAATTGTGATATTACTTTTAATTATGCTATGCATAAATACATAAAAACTTGGTACCTGTTGCCTGTCAAGCCCATCAGAAATGATGTCTTGAATAGAAAGATGTTGGCTCGGCACTTTGAGATGATTGCTGCGTTGACAACCTTCACGAAATAGGATCCTAAGAGTGAAAATGCCTGAAGCTTCCCCACCTGCCTTCCTTGTTACTCAAATGTGGCCTCACAAGCTTTACGATCACTGGGCACTTTCCCCTCTAATGTGGGACGTGACATCTAGGAAAGGTCCTTGTTGGCCCCGAGGGACAAAACCTAATCCCACTAAAATTGGATGACCCGACTCTTGATTAGTTTGTGATGCTTTCAAAGAAAGATCTTGATCGAAAGGGGAAAATGTGAAAATGAATCAGTGTAACTTACATCAAGGGCTTCCCTGGTGGCTCTGAGGGTAAAGAATCCGTCTGCAATGCAAGAGAACCAAGTTCGATCCTGGGGTCGGGAAGATCCCCTGGAGGAGGGCATGGCAACCCACTCCAGTGTTCTGGCCTGGAGAATCCCATGGACAGAGGAGCCTGGTGGGCTACAGTCTATGGGGTCATAAAGAGTCAGACATGCCTGAGCAACAAACACTCTCACTTTCTGCTGAAGTCAAACTGGGGCTGGGGCGCCATGAAGGGGGGCCTCACAGGCTGCACCCCCACCACGGCTCACAGGCTCAGCAGGAAGAAGGAAAGGACCTGTCCTTCCAACTGGCAATAGCCGCCACCACAGCAGGTAAAGAAAAAACGCCTCAGCACCACCCCCTCCCAGGTTCTCCCACAACTAGAGAGCCCACCGCAGCTAGGGAGCCCCGCGTGCTGCAGTGAAGGCCCAGCGTACCCACAAACTACGAACAAACAAACCAAAACCTGCATCACGCTCACCTTCCCTCGGTCTCCTTAGACTCGCCTGCCGTTTGCCACCGTTTGCTTCTCTGGAATTGCAGTTCGTCTGCGATTCCCGAATGAACTCTTGTTGGCTAGCTAGAGAGCTCATTATTCCAACCCCAAGGCCGACAGGACTATAGGCCTCCTGAGGGAGCAAAATGTCTGAAATTCAAGAGGCGAATCACTCACAGTGGGGGCAGGGGAAGGCAACCTGTTGAGCACAAGTTCAGCCAGCATCTCACGTGTCCTCCTTTGGTGCCAGAGGATGCCCAGACCTGGACAGTGAGGCAGGTGGACGGGAGTCTGTCCAACCCACCTGCGGGTCTCCGTGAGCCCCCGAGGGCAAGAGACGACCCCAACTGCCTAGACCGTCTCCAGGGAGGGATCTAAAGTTAGACAAATCCGCTCGGTACTTGGAGCCGAGTGGCCTTAGGCGGGCGGCTGGACCCCTGCTGTTGTCTACTCAGTCGTGAAATACGGATAATGAGGGAGCCACCTCATCGGGGCACAGGACGATCAGACACTGCGCCACACTTGGCCCCAAGAGGGTGCCAACGCAGCCACCAGCTTCGTCCAGCAAACAACAGCAGCAGCTGCCCCCCACCAGGAGCAGGAGCCCCGACCGGCAAACTCGGCTACCACCCAAGACCCGACTCCCAGGCACCGTGGAAATGACGCCTCCCTCGGGGGAGAGGTGGGACCCGCCACGGCAGGGATGCCGGTCCCTGGGTCCGCCCGCACACCCACAGCCCCAGTCGCAGGGCAGTGGTCTGCACGTGCCCCTCGGGGGCTGCACGGGAGAGACCCGGCCCCCACGCTGGGAACAGACGCAGTGATGGGCTGGATGGGGCCCCACGGACACAGAGACTCCCCCAAGCGAGGAGGTGTGCCCGGCTCCCCTCCACAGGCGGGAAGTCCAGGCCTGGCACGAACGCTGACCACCCGAGACCTGGGTGTGAGCGCCTTTCCCAACACGCAGTGGGACTGCCAGTAAGAGCACGGTGGCCGTGGTTTCTCCTGGACCGTCCGCTCCTCCCTCCCACCCGCCTCGCTAGGACGGGTTCTCTGAGATCAGAGGCCAACCTTGTGCCAGCCCAGAGCCAGACTCAGTCCCCTGGGGCTTCCTTCACCTCCGGAACTTATTCTGTGTCTCAGTGCTTCTTATCACCTGATGACAAAATTAATATAAGTTCATGGTGAAAAAAAAGAAAAGAAAAAAATCCCTGAACATGTAGGAACATGGGAAGAACAAAATTAAGTCATTCACAAAGCCATCACCGTTGTCAATATTCTGGAGTCTTTTCCTGCAGGTTTCTGTCTGTGAACACACACACATGAGTTATAAACAGCTTGGAATTACATCATCTGTCGGGTTTTAATGTATGCTTTTACTTAATCTTTCCCCAGCACTTCGGCTCATCTCTGAAAGCGCACTCAGACGCCTCCACGACATCTCCCTTCAGGGTGTGGCCGTGTTGACCGCTCTGGGGACGCAGTTCTCGCCGACGTGGGGCTGTGGGTCTCGTGTTCAGGTGGACACACAAGAGGAGCACGCTCATTTATCTGTCTCTCTACTTTATGCCATCTGAGCCCCCTCCTCAGACGGCAGTGACTTTGATCCAGCCTTTTCCAGGGCGATTCTGTTTCCCAAGAGTGGAACCCTAACCTGCCTCAGGACGTGGGGCTGGGGAGGAAAGTCCTGGCTGCCAAGGGTGTGGCCACCGTGGGCTTAGCATCCCCAGGGCCTGTGGATCGGGATGAGAGACACCGCATGCGTGAGGCAGGGCAGAGACCTGGGCCCGGTTACACGCAGCGCCCAGCCTGGCCACGCTGGGAGGGGACAGAGACGCAGCCAGTGACCCCCTGGTGCTGCTCGTGGGAAGAGAAGGGATACACAGCAGCATCACAAAGGTGCTCATGGGTTCTCCCTGGAAAGAGTTACGCTGGCTGTGAGCAGAGATCTCTGGCTCATGGAACCCTGCGTGATTTTTATTTTAATGGTGCGCCTGTTACAGCTTTTGCATAGAATATGCATTACTTTAATAAAAACAACAATCTTTTTAGAAGTCTCTTTCTGTGCTGGCATAGGGTAAATTATCATTTCTATTTACTTCTCTTTCTTTTTTAGTTTTCCCCCGAACACTGAAATCCTCCCATCCGTCTGTAAGTTCCTTTGGTGCGAGTTGAGGATCTGACTGTGTTTTTTTTCAGAGTGATTTCACCAGCGCTCCAGTAGCATTTGGAGAAGGAAATGGCAACCCACTCCAGTATCCTTGCCTGGAGAATCCCATGGACAGAGGAGCCTGGCAGGCCACAGTCCATGGGGTTGCAAGAGTTGGATACGACTTAGCGACTAAATCAGATCATCACCGGTAGCATTAACTGAAAACCCAGCCTTTTCTTCGGGCAGATTTCTCTTTCCTCGCTCCCCGACTGCCTGTCACCTGTCCCATGAATACAGCTACAGGCTCTGCGAGGGCCAGTGTGGGGCATTGCCCCTTCCCCCGTCTGCTCAGCCGCCCTGGTGCCTGGCACCGTTTGTATTACGCGTGTTATCAGGAGTGCAGGCTCACCCTCATATCCCTCTGTGTGTGTCTTCACACAAGCTCTGCAGCCACTCTGTCCAGTCTGAAGTGCATCTTACAGGGATTTAAGACGAGGCTGCGCATTTGACCCCGGTGAGCCTGCCATTCAGGGACCTGGCTGTTTCTTCCCGTTTGCCTTCTTTAACGTCTGTCATCACCTCTGAGTAGTACCTGCAGTCTTCTGAGAAACATCCGTGACCAAAGAAAAATGCGTCCTTCTAATTAAAGCTTGTTTAAAAAGTAACAAGCTGGAAGCCCTACTTAAACAGAGACAGCTACAGCTGCTCTCAGAGGACAGTTGCAGCCCCAATTCTTTCAGTACAAATAAGGAAAAGTGAAACTTAGAATGCAATAGTAGACAAGAAGAATGGAAACTAAAGCATTTAAGAGATAGGAGGAAGGAAATAACAGCACCAGGAGAAGAATTTTAAAAAGAAAACCAAATTGTACCAGGTTTCTTAGGTCAGCCTCCCCCCAAAACAGAAATAAAAACAAAAATCAAATATAAGATTTTCACAGCAAAGGAAACCATAAAAAAAAAAAAAAAGAAAAGACAACCTACAGAGAAAATACCTGCAGATGATGTGACCAATGAAGGCTTAATCTCCAAAACAGACAAACAGCTCACACTGCTCAGCAAGAAAAAACAAACCATACGATCGACAAATGGGCAGAAGATCGAAACAGTCATTTCTTCGAAGAAGACACTCAGATGGCCAACAGGTACACGAAAAGACGCTTACCGTTCCAAGAAACAGACGCTGGAGAGGGTGTGGAGAGAAGGACCCTCCTGTGCTGTTGGTGGGAGTGTAGGCAGCTGCAGCCACTGTGGAGGACAGTGTGGAGGATTCGCGAAGGACAAAGAATTACCATGTGACCCAGCAGTCCCAGTCCTCAGCACACACCCAGACAAAGCTGTGACTCAACAAGACGCGTGCACCCCGATGCTCACAGCAGCCAGGACGCGGAAACAACCTAAATGTCCATCGACAGACGAGTGGATAAAGGAGACGTGGTACACGTGTACAATGGAATACTACTCAGGCATGAAAAGGAACAAAATCATGCCTTTTGGAGCAACGTGGGTGCAACCAGAGATGATCATACTAAGTGCAGCCAGGAAGAGACAGACAAACACCATATGAGATGACTTGTATGTGGAATCTAAAGTATGACATAAAGTATGACATATGAACTTACCTATGAAGCAGGAACAGAATCGTGGACACTGAGAACAAGCTGGAGGCTGCCGAGGGGAAGGGGTTGGGGAGGGGTGCTGTGGGCGGAGGACGGGGTGAGCAGACTTAAGCTATTATGTACGCAGAATGGATGAATAAGCACCTCCTGTACAGCATGGGGAGCTATGCTCAATATGCTATGATAAACCATAATGGAAAAGAATATAAAAAAGAAAACGCACAAGGGGCTGCCTTGGTGGCTCAGATGGTAAAGAACCCACCTGCCAATGCAGGACATGTAAGAAACCCAGGTTCCATCCCTAGGTCAGGAAGATCCCCTGGAGAAGGGAATGGCAACCCACTCCAGTATTCCTGCCTGGAGAATTCCATGGACAGAGGAGCCTGGTGGGCTACAGTCCACGGGGTCGCAAAAGAGTTGGATATGACTGAGCGACTAACACTTCTCACTTTAATATTTGTATACTACTGAGTCACTTTGCTGTACAGCAGTGATTAGAACACACTGTAAAAATAAAACAAAACAGCAAGAGAAAACCAGGAGATGTGATAAATGATTCCAGGCTTTGATGAATGATTCCAGGCACCAGTTATTTATCCTCCACCTATGAGGGGAGACGTCTGTGCTGCTCCTTCAAGTCCACCATCCTGGTCTCAGGTGTTGAAGCTCTGTTCTTGGGCACATATACATGTAGGGTTGTTCCTGTCTTCCTGGAGAACTGACTCCTTTTTTTGTGCAGAATGCCTCTTGTTCTGTTAACAATATTCGTATTCTCTATTCTGAAGCCTCTGCTGTCAGGCGTTAATCTGACCACTCCAGGTAATGATCAGTATTTTGTGGGATATCTTTCTGCATTGATCTTCTCTACATCCTCATATTTAATGTCAGTTTCTCATAGACAATACTTAGTTGGGCAAGAGCTAGTTATTCATATGTACCAGAAAAATAATGCAAACCTCTGGCCAAACCAAAGCAAAACAAGACAAAAGCAAAAGATTAGAGTCTATTTATGCAATTTGGGGAAACGTGGTTTTAGGAAGAGCTTCCCCCTCCCAACAGGAGATAAGGAGATAGAGCCTAGAGACTGACAGACTGACGACAAAATTATCTTCCCTGCAAGAATTTTAATAACTAGGGCATTTCAAAATAAGTATGAGCACATGCACACTACTATACATAAAACAGATAACTAATAAAGATCTGCTGTATGGCACAGGGAACTCTACTCAATACTCTGTAATGGCCCGTATGGGAAAAGAAGCGAAGACAGGGTGGATATATATATAACTGATTCACTGTGCCGTCCACCTGAAACTACCGCGACACTGCAAATCAACTATATGCCAAGAAAAAATTCAAGATAAAATAAGCGTGAGTGTGCAGCTGTGCACACCTAGGCATCACTGGTCAAGTTATTGCTTTAGTGGCTTTTGCTCAGCAGTTCTATCCTTCCTCTCACGCTCACCACCCTCATCACAGGACATAATCTCTTACTCACCGTTGTCCCATTTTATTACTCACTGTCTAATTTTTAAATTAGAACAATTTAAATTGTATTTTAACTAAAAGGCCTTTACCCAAAGCTGTCGTATTGCTTCTCTCCAACCTATTTCACCATCTCAAGATCTTTCTAAACCACACTTTATAAAATTTCAGTATCCCCTGTTAGGACATAAACCTCCACGGAAGCAAGGATTCCCATGGCGTTGCTCACCGGTGTGTTCCTAATGCCTAGAACAACACCTGGTATTCAGTGGGTGTTCCATTAATGCCTGTTTGTGATAAATAAATGAGCTGCTCGGGATGAGAAACTGTGGTAAAATAATAAACAATATGTCTGGTCTTTACCCAGTTCCCAGCAAAGCGTCTAAAGGCCTTGAGTGACCAGAGCGCCTTAGTTGTGCTAACACGGTGACTCCTGTCGGACCCCAGCACACGCTACGGTCCAGGCTCCATCACCTGGAGGTCCAGGCTGGGACCAAAAGGCTGGAGCACTGAACCATCCAGCCCCAGGTGGCGGGGGAGGGCTGAGACAGAGCCAGGCCTGTGGCCAGTGACTGAATCAACCCCATCTCCCTAACTGAGCCCCAGGAAAAGCTCCTGGAAGGAGGCCCTGCCCGGGTGGGGACATCTGGTGGGAAACGCCTTGGTGGGCTGGAAGAGAGACAGACTCGAAACCCTGGAAAACTGCAAGAGCTCTGTGAAAAGACACGAATAATCAAAACAGATTCAAGCGAAAGCTGAAAGATGGAATCCACCAGGAGCCATGAGAGAAGATGATAAATGTGTGCACAAGGAAATATGACCTCCAACGGCAGCTCTCAAGTTTTGACAGGTTGGGTTTTAAATTCTTTCCCCAAACTTGGAGAGAGTGAGCAGATTCTTGGCTGCGTAAACCTCCGGTGAAATTTCTCACTGCGTTGGCTCCAGGAACCGCTTCTTCCCGGGTCTGGTTTGGATCCGTCTCCTCTGCTGATTCCTCCCTTGATTTCTGTCCCTGGAGGGTGAGGGGCTGCCCACGGCTCCACATGGGGTCTCGTTCCTGAAGGAGAGGGCTGGGGGGGGGGTGTCCCCTGTCACCGGCTTAGAGCAGACACGTCTCATAATGGAATCCGTATAAACCAGTTTATTTTTAAAATGTGCAAGTCCACGAGGAGTGCGTTATCATTATGAGAAAGCACGGGGGAGACATGAAAGCCGTGGCTGTGGAATTCACCGTGCAGGTGGGGACAATGCCGCATTGTGGGCTTGGACTTTCAAGAGGGCAGATCTCACCCTCAGTGTTATCTCCACACACACAGGAAAAACGAGGCTGTGAAAGCATTGGAAACATTTTAAAAGAACCTTTGTTCAATTCCTACACTCAAGGAAATAACTTTGAGAAGGTTTTTGCTTGGAGGAAATAAAAGATATGGGTCTAGAAATCAAGATAAAGTTTGATTTTTTTTTAAAGAAATAAAAAAGAGGGCAGCGGAGAAAGTCCCTGGAGATGATGTTTTCCTTGCAAGGAGGTGGGAGGAAACTGCAGGCAGACTGGGCTCGGTCGTGGGGTCCTCGAGGACTTCCTGTGGCCAAGGGCATCTGCAGAGACCCAGGAGCCTTGGTTTCTTTCATGAGTGTGCTGGGTGTCCCTCATTTCGCTTGCTGTTCCTTTCGGCATATATAAAAGGGTATGGGGGAATGTAGTCACTGGTGTCAACAACGAAGATGAAAACAGCATCTCGATAGATGTGATTTGGCTTCGGTGAGAAGGTGGGCCACTGAGGGAGGCCCCAGGCTGGCCCAAACTCCTGCCCTGGCCATCGTCTGGGTGAGAGGAGACATCTCCCTGCCGGGTGCATGCCATGGTCCCTGGGGAAGGCAGTGGGGGCCTGGAGGGCTGAGAATCTGCCCTGTCCGTGTGCCAGGTGGGGCCGTGGGCGGGGGCGTCCAGGGATGGCGCCCCCATCCCCTCAGCGAGCACCCGATCCACGGAGCAGGCAGACCACGGTGGTGGGCTGAGAGGATGAAGCAGGTCCCACCAGCTCTGTTAGTGATGGGGTCTCAGAGGAGCCAGGCGGCCTGGGCGGACGCCCCTCCAGCCGCATCCGCCTCTGCTGGTCCTGCCCATGCTACTCAACCTCAAGCCAAGGGAGGGGCAAAGAGCTCGGCTTGTGGCGGGGCGTCCAAGGGGGAGCCGCCAGCTCAGACAAGACTGCTGTCCCGGCCACCACTTTTCCATGCGCTCTCTCCTCCTGGACCCAGGACGGTGCCCACGCTTCCGCTGCCTCCCAGGCCTGCCCCCTCATCCAAAGACGGCGCGTGTCACGTCCACGCGGGGTTTAACAACAGTCAAGCTGGGCGCCCCGTCGACACCCATCACTGACAGGCATGCCGGGCGGTGGTTCAACAGCATAAATCAAGATGTGCAGGAAATGCTTAGACATGGAGGGCCGGGGGAGATGGGACCCCAGGAGTCTCTTTGAACCCTGGGCTTGTGTGCAGCAGGGGGCTGGGTCTTCCTCCGTGGCTGTGCCTGCCCGGCTGTGGACACTCAAGCAGCTCCTGGGCTGAGCAGGGGGAGGTTCTTGGGCACCGGTGCACCGGGCAGCTGGCCAGCACGCTCCCGGGATGGCAGGACAGGGTCGCGGGAGCGTCGCCCGCAGGCACGGCTCGTCAGATGTCCCCCACGGCTGGTCACGAGCCTCCTCAGAGGGACACTGCCAAGAAGGCTGCCTACCTGGCAGACGTGTCCCAGCAAGGGGAGCGCGGTCATACCCTGGTGACAGGCTGAGGGCAAGAGGGGATGGAGAAGCAGGGGGCCTGTGGGGTGTCCTTGAAGGTCCACAGAGCCGCCCATGAGTGTCAGGACCACACCACCAGCAAGGGGCAAGTCTGGGTCCCCTCTCTCCTGTTATCGAGGACCCAGAACCACAGAGGGGCGGCGAGCAAGGGGTGAGAGCAGACGATGCGCTTTCTCAGCCCCCCGGGGTGCCTGGGGCTGAGCCTCATGCTCAGGGGTGGTAAGGGAGCACCCTGACGTCGGGTGTGGGGTTAGCTTTCGGCTTTGACCGGCTGGGTGCTTTCACACTGGAAGATGAGACTCCTCACCCCGAACGTGATCGGCGGTGACCAGGGGCTGGGGGAGGGACAGGGCTGCTCCTGAGCGGGTGGGGTCAGGACATCCCAGCGGGCACGTCGCAGGTCAGCGTGGACCCTGTGTAGTCCTGGGGTCTGCGTTTGACTCGACAGCATCTGTGAACATTTTCCATATACACACGTTGACAGCTTCACCGTCAATGCCTGACTGAGCGATTTCTGTCATTCTCTAGGAGAAATTGGGTAATTTGGGAGGATTCTTTTTTTATCCAGCCTTAGAAACTCTATCAGCAGCCATCGCACCAAGGTCTCACAGAAATTAGAGATAACATGTGGATACCAGTCTCCATCATTTTTATTGAACATTTTCCTGCAGTTTCTAGTTACTTCAATTACACAGGAACCATAAATAAGAGGTATGCTTCTTATACATGAAGAAACAGAATTATAATTATTTGCCAATGATGCGTTTATATACTTATGTTTCCCAAGAGTTCACAAAATAACTGGAATTCATTAAGAGGCTTCAGTATAAACACAAGATAACTACTCACGTGAATGTATTTTCTGTGTAACATAAGCAACTTACTAGAGAGCACCATCAAAAGATCCCATTCATGAGGAAAAGAAAATATTAAAAAATTTTGAAAATAACATTTACCAAAAGTTTGAAGAGTGCTGTTAAAAACTGACTATACTTTGCAGGAGAAAAAACCAATGGAGATCTTCGTTTCTAAGGAAAAACCTAACACTTTTTTAAAATGTTGTGACAGTTCAGTTCAGTTCAGTCGCTCAGTCGTGTCTGACTCTTTGCAACCCCACGAACCGCAGCACGCCATGCCTCCCTGTCCAACACCAACTCCCGGAGTTCACCCAAACCCATGTCCATTGAGTCAGTGATGACATCCAACTATCTCATCCTCTGTCGTCCCCTTCTCCTCCTGCCCTCAATCTTTCCCACCATCAGGGTCTTTTCCAATGAGTCGGCTCTTTGCATCAGGTGGCCAAAATATTGGCATTTCAGCTTCAACATCAGTCCTTCCGATGAACACCCAGGACTGACCTCCTTTAGGATGGACTGGTTGGATCTCCTTGCAGTCCAAGGGACTCTCAAGAGTCTTCTCCAGCACCACAGTTCAAAAGCATCAATTCTTCAGTGCCAGCTTTCTTTATGGTCCAACTCTCACATCCACACATGACCACTGGGAAAACCATAGCCTTGACTAGACGGACCTTTGTTGGCAAAGTAATGTCTCTGCTTTTTCAGTTGCTGTCTAGGTTGGTCAGAACTTTCCTTCCAAAGAGTAAGCGTCTTTTAATTTCATGGCTGCAATCACCATCTGCAGTGATTTTGCAGACCCCCAAAACAAAGTCAGCCACTGTTTCCACTGTTGCCCCATCTATCTGCCATGAAGTGATGGGACCGGATGCCATGATCTTAGTTTTCTGAATGTTGAGCTTTAAGCCAACTTTTTCACTCTCCTCTTTCACCTTCATCAAGAGGCTCTTTAGTTCTTTTTCACTTTCTGCCATAAGGATGGTGTCATCTGCATATCTAAGGTTATTGATATTTCTCCCGGCAGTCTTGATTCCAGCTTGTGCTTCCTCCAGCCCAGCGTTTCTCATGATGTACTCTGCATATAAGTTAAATAAGCAGGGTGACAATATACAGCCTTGACATATTTCTTTTCCTATTTAGAACCAGTCTGCTGTTCCATGTCCAGTTCTAACTGTTGCTTCCTGACCTGCATACAGGTTTCTCTGCATACAGGTTGCATACAGGTTGTGACAATTAGGCATATGGAAAGATGCTCACCCTCATTTGTCACTGGGGAACTGCAAGTTCAAACAGCAATGAGCTACCACTCCATGTCCACTGAAGAGCTGACAACACCAGCCACTAGCCAGCATGCAGAGCAATAGCAACACCCGCTTAGCACCGAGTGCAAAATGGAACAGCCACTTTAGGGGACAATTCAGCCATTTGGGCTTCCCTTGGGGCTCAGTTGGTAAAGAATCCACCTGCAATGCAGGAGACCCCGGTTCAATTCCTGGGTCAAGAAAATCCACTGGAGAAGGGATAGGCTACCCACTCCAGTATTCTTGGGCTTCCCTTGTGGCTCAGCTGGTAAAGAATTCACTAGCAATGCAGGAGACCTAAGTTCGATCCCTGGGTTGGGAAGATCCCCTGGAGAAGGGAAAGGCTACCCACTCCAGTATTCTGGCCTGGAGAATTCTATGGACTGTATAGTCCATGGGGTCACAGAGTTGGACACGACTAAGCAACTTTCACTCAGTAGACACAGTCATCACTATATGATCCAGCAATTCCATTCCTGAGTATCCATCGAAAGTACGTAAAAACTTGCGTCTTCACAGAAACTTGCTCATGAATGTTTGTAGCTGCTTTATTCACAATTGACCAATCTTGGAAGCCACCAAGATGTCCTTTAGTATGTGAATGGGTAAATGAACTGTGGTTCCTCCATAAAACGGGATATCATTCAGCAATAAAAAGAAGTCAGCTGGCGAATCATGAAAATACATGGATGCACGTCTTAAATGCACATTTCCAAGTGAAAGAAGCCCGGTTGAAAAGGTTGCGTGCTATGTGATCCCAGCGACATGACATTCTGGTAAAAACCAAGGTGATGGCGGAAGACGTGTGGCGGCCGGGGGGTGGGGGCGCAGGAAGGGCGGGGGCTGGGGGCGCAGGACAGGTGGGGACTGGGGGGGCGCAGGAAGGCTGGGGGATGGGCGGGGGATGGGCAGGGGATGGGCGGGGACTGGGGGCGCAGGACGGCCGGGGTCGGGGGTGTAGGATGGCTGGGGGATGGGCGGGGGCCGGCGGTGCAGGATGAGCGGGGGACAGGCGGGGGCTGGGGGCACAGGACGGCCGGGGCCGGGGGTGCAGGATGGGTGGGGACTGGGGGCACAGAATAGCTGGGGCTGGGGGTGCAGGACGACCAGGGGATGGGCGGGGGATGGGCAGGGGCCGGGGGTGCAGGACGACTGGGGGATGGGCGGGGTATGGGCAGGGGCCAGGGGCGCAGGACGGCCGGGGCCGGGGATGCAGGACGGGTGGGGGGGCGCGCAGAGGGCGTCCAGGGCTGCAGGGCAGGCTCAAGGATGTCGCGATGCTGGATAGTGACATTACACGTTTGCTAAAACCCACAGAACGTGCAGCACAGGGTGAACCCTAATGAGAACTCTGCACTTTAGTTAATTGCAATGCATCACTAGTCACTCATCGGCTATGACAAATCTCCCACAAGATGTTAATAATGGGGAACTGGGGGGTATGGGAGGGGTATTTAGGAATCCTGTGCTTTTTGCTCAGTTTTTCTTTAAACCTAAAACTACTCTACAAGCAAACTCTATTAATTAAGAGGCAAAAAAAGTGAGTTATCGAGGCACAAAGGGACATGAAGAACCTTAAACGCCTATTGCTAAATGAAAGAAGCCAATCTGAAAAAGCTACATACCACGCAATTTCAATTATATGACATTCTGGAAAAGGCAGGTTACAGAGACAGAATATCAGGAGCTAGGGGTTGACTGAAAAGGTGAAACGGATTGCTTTAGTGTGGTGATGAAATCCCGTATGGTAGAGTAACAGTGGGTGCAGGCCATCACAGAGCTGTTAGAACTCACAGAACACTCCTGCAGGGAGACCCTACAGCAGAGAGTATCCTCAGTATAGTTATTATAATTATTATTAATATTTCTTTTTCTTTATTTATTTGGCTGCACCAGGTCTTAGTTGCAGCATGTGGAATCTAGTTCCTTGACAAGGGGCTGAACCCAGGCCCCCTGCATTGGGAGTGTGGAGTCTTAGCCACTGGACCACCGGGGGAAATCCCCCTTAATGCATTTAAATCTCAAAGTCATTTAAGAGGTAGAAGGATCCCAACATGGAATGCAGAACGTAACCAAACAATTTAACTGTATCCCAAGGGCTCAGCGAGTAAAGAATCTGCCCGAAATTCGAGAGATGCAGGTTTGATTCCTGGGTGGGGAAGATCCCTGGAGGAGGAAAGAGTAACCCACTCCAGTGTTCTTGCTGGAGAATCCCATGGTCAGAGGAGCCTGGCAGGCTACAGTCATGGGGTGTGGCAAGAGTTGGACACCACTGAGCAACTAAGCACGCACATACGCAAAAAACAGCCTCATTGAAGGGGATGGAGAAAAAGAGCTGCCTAAGTAACATCAAGGCTGTGTATTGTCACCCTGCTTATTTAACTTATATGCAGAGTACATGAGAAATGCTGGGCTGGAGGAAGCACAAGCTGGAATCAAGACTGCCGGGAGAAATATCAATAACCTTAGATATGCAGATGACACCATCCTTATGGCAGAAAGTGAAAAAGAACTAAAGAGCCTCTTGATGAAGGTGAAAGAGGAGAGTGAAAAAGTTGGCTTAAAGCTCAACATTCAGAAAACTAAGATCATGACATCCGGTCCCATCACTTCATGGCAGATAGATGGGGCAACAGTGAAACAGTGGCTGACTTTGTTTTGGGGGTCTGCAAAATCACTGCAGATGGTGATTGCAGCCATGAAATTAAAAGACGCTTACTCCTTGGAAGGAAAGTTCTGACCAACGTAGACAGCATCTGAAAAAGCAGAGACATTACTTTGCCAACAAAGGTCCGTCTAGTCAAGGCTATGGTTTTTCCAGTGGTCATGTGTGGATGTGAGAGTTGGACCATAAAGAAAGCTGGCACTGAAGAATTGATGCTTTTGAACTGTGGTGCTGGAGAAGACTCTTGAGAGTCCCTTGGACTGCAAGGAGATCCAACCAGTCCATCCTAAAGGAGGTCAGTCCTGGGTGTTCATCGGAAGGACTGATGTTGAAGCTGAAATGCCAATACTTTGGCCACCTGATTCAAAGAGCTGACTCATTGGAAAAGACCCTGATGGTGGGAAAGATTGAGGGCAGGAGGAGAAGGGGACAACAGAGGATGAGATGGTTGGATGGCATCACTGACTCAATGGACATGGGTTTGGGTGGACTCTGGGAGTTGGCGATGGACAGGGAGGCCTGGTGTGCTGCAGCCTGTGGGGTTGCAAAGAGTCAGACATGACTGAGCAACTGAACTGAACTGAACTGAGCTTAGACTAAGGAAGTGCTCAAAACCCAAAGCCTCTGATGAACCGTGATGGGGGTGTTGTGAAAGGACACAGGAGCCAACAGGAAGAGTACCCAGTGGCCAAAGATGAAACCTTGGAAAAACTAAATAAATCCTATACCATTGGAAAATGACTCAAAGTACATAGTAAATATCCATGCGTCCATCCTGATACAAGCGAGTGATTGACTATATAAACACACAGGGAGAGACTAGTTTCCCGCCCAGAAGAACTCCAGATAATGTATGCAGACAGCCTGCAAGTAGGTGGAGCAAACTCCCCAGCCCTGTGTGTGACTGTGCTTAGTGACTCCTTCCAAAGAGGGCAGTGAGCCTGCTGTGTGTAAAACCTACAACCCACAGTGTCCCACAGCACGGGGAGCTCTGCTCAGCGCCACGTGGCAGCCTGGATGGGAGGGTGGTTTGGGGGAGGAGGGGTACATGTGGGTGCATGGCTGAGTCCCTTCGCCATTCACCTGAAACCAGCACAGCCTTATTTGTTAAACGGCTATACTCCAATACAAAAGGAGACGTTTAAAATCAAGTTACATATTCAGCTGAAAAAAACCGAAGCGGTCAGTGAGGGAGTGGGGAAAGCTGGCTGGACGTTGGAAGAAGTGGCCCAGCGCGGCCTCGGCCAGGGGATCAGGGTCAGCATCAGCGGTAAAGTCGTGTTGGAAGGCACCCTTGATGGGTGTGCTGAAAACGGCACTCTGCCTATGTGGTCTTCCTCATAAAAACACGCGATCCCAAGCTAGTCATGAGAGAACCGGCTGAGGGACATTCTATACAATCCCCGGCCACTCCTCCTCCAAGCAATCAAGGTCATCAACAACAGGGTGGTCTGAGAGGTGTCCCAGCCAAGAGGACTCTGAGGACACGTGATGAGATGGAACATTGCATCCTGGGACCCAGAAAGGTCATTATGAAAAAACTAGGGAAATCCAAACCAGCTCTGGACTTCAGCTAACAAGAAGGTGTCGATGTCAGCTCATCCACTGTAACAAATGTCCATTAACTGGAACTAAGGTGAGGTGTTAATAAACAGCGGTGAAGTGGTGAGGGTATGGAGATGTTCTCTGTGCCAGTTTTATAATTCTGTAAATCTAAAACTGTTCTAAAGTTAAAAGTTTACTTAAGAATACGTATGAACTCTTCCTTACCCAATTGACTAATTTTAATACAAGTAAAAATCTTCAGTAGGATTTTTTTTTCCAAAATGAAAAATTGATCCCAAAGATATGCAGATGAAAGAGGAGGCTGCCCAAGTAAGTGATGAAGAAGATAAGAAGGTGATGAACTTCTGTAACTGATACGAAAACACATAAAGCTATAATCTTAAGAGAACGTGATTCTGATTCAAAAACAGATTGATGAAATGGAATGCTTGATCCAGAAACTGACTTGAGAGCTTATAAATAAAAACAAGTGTTTGTTGCTCAGTCATGTCTGACTCTTTGCGACCCCATGGACTGCAGCCCGCCAGGCTCCTCTGTCCATGGGATTCTCCCAGCAAGAAGACTGGAGTGGATTGCCATGCCCTCCTCCAGGGGATCTTCTTGACCCAGGGATCGAACCCAGGTCTCCTGCCTTGCAGGCAGATTCTCTACCGTCTGAGCCACAGGGAAGCTTACAAATAGGGAATCTCAATGAAGGTGGCCCCTGACGGACTGGAAGAGAAACCCTTATTGCCTCTGTGCGTTTGCGCCAGGCACCCAGGTGCACAGACGCACCCTGCTTTATCTAGTGTCTGATGTGACCTCGGGAGGGCGAGTCACCCCCTTCCTTAGATCACGGGCCTCCCTGCACCACCCCAGGGCTCTCCCTTCAGCCTTGACTACACTCCCCGCTCCTTCCCTCCATCGTGTTTGTGGATGCTTAGAAAGTCAAGTACTTCTGAAGAGGCAGTGTTGCTTTCCGTGTGTGTTTTCCGCTTACACGAACAGTAATGCCCACCACGTGGACCTGGGCTTTTCCCCTGCTCCACTGACCTGTGGATCAGGGTCAGTCCACACTCTGAACCAACGCCGCCAGCCGCCCTTCCCAGCACACACCCGCCACCTGCACCCACCCATGTCCCCGCGTTGCAGGCCCATTGGCAACGCTGGGATGAGGGAACCCGCACGACGGTCACCAGGACTGGCCCTCGGGAGGGCAGTCGCTAAGTCACAGGGCTCCAAGCGCTCGATTCCACAAAGTACGCCCGCCTGCCCCGCAGACTAAACGGCCAGCTCAGTCTCGGTGGGCGGTTCATGAGGAGTCCCCTAGCGACCCTCTGCCACACCTGCACTATCTAGCTCCCTCTTCTCTGTGGTCGCCCAGCACTGATGGTTTAACACCTTAGGGCTGAGCACCACTCCCTCTTGCCCTGAATCCCCACCGCAATGGGCAGCCACCCCCCCATCCCACCCAGTTTTGGCTCCGTGTTGCATCGACTTTCCCACCTTCTCAGTCATCCGCCAAATCCCAGTCTGTTCCAGAACAGGGCTTGGGTGAGTGCCGGCTCTGCCTGGGGGACGGCAGCCCGGGTCTAATTCCAGACGACATGGGAGACTGGAGTTACCTCCGAGACCACCCTCCCACCTTCACTGCAGGCCCCACTGCCCAGCCTCACGTACCCCGCTCGGGGTGGACCACAGTCAGTGGCTCCAGGCAGTTCTCCCCACCTTCGGTGTTTGTGTAACAAATGCACTGACCTCCCTCCGCCTTTGGTGGCATCTCCAGTGCTATTTGGGGGGCAGTGGCC
Source organism: Okapia johnstoni (assembly GCA_024291935.2). Lineage (NCBI taxonomy): Eukaryota > Metazoa > Chordata > Mammalia > Artiodactyla > Giraffidae > Okapia > Okapia johnstoni. Next base: position 12,002,180 of record JAGTYA010000025.1, read on the forward strand.
CCAGGCTAATTTGACATCTTTTCTGGAGCCAGAAGATAGCGTGCCACATGCCAAGTTTACCGGGGAAAATTGGGGAGAAAAACATTTAAGTGCTCTTTGTATGTGTGTATTGAAAGTATATTAAAGCATTTTTAAGGGAAAACATATAATTATTGTGTTTGCCACATCCAGCAGCTGAAAGCTGTTCTTCTGGTTTTCTCCAAGTCCTTGTCATTTTCTTGGTTGGTGGCAGACCAAATTACTAGTCAGCAGCCCTTGGGCGACGCCTGCCACGTTAAACAGAACCAGTGTCACAGCAGCAGCATGAGTGCTTATGCACCACGGGCTGTGCAGGTGACAGGCTGAGACACGGACGGTCACGGAGTAACCCCGACTCTGCGTGCTGGGTGTCCTGCAGCTCATCACTTTTGTGGAAGAACCCCCCACTTTGAAGTGGAGCCTGAGTCTTTCTCGTGAGGGTTTCCACCGCCCTGCTTCCCCTGACTCCCGGGGAGGGGACCAGCCATCAGGGCCGTTCAGAACTCTTCAGATGACGTCAAGGACAGCCAAGGTCGAGGACCAGCATCAACTCAGATACTGGGCTTCCCACCCGGCTGCGCTCCACATCACCCGAAAGATGACGGAAGATTCCCAGGTCCCGCTTGCAGAGAGAGGTTCTGATTCAGTTGATGTGGATCACAGCCTGGGGGTCAGGATGTGTGAGTGTCTCTCGGGTGACTCAAACGTGCCCCATGTTTAAGGACGTGCCGTAAGGACCGTCAGCTGTCACAAACGTCTGCCTGGCACCCTCTGCATCGGGGTGCCCATTAGTTTAATCCTATCAGATTCGAAAGCACCTGCCCTCCAATAATCTTAGTTATTTTTTTGAGCTAAAGGTTTACTCAGGTTTTTGCATGTGCTTCCCAGTCATTTATTCATCCTTCTTGCATTTCATGCCTTCCTTTCGAGTTTCTAGGTTTTTTTTTGCGTGAAGCATCCTTTAGAAGTTCTTTTAGCAAGAGTCTGGATTCAGCTATAAATGTTCTGCATACTTTTTTCATAGAACGTCTTTATTTCAGCTTCCAGCTGGAGGTTGGCTGGTGGGAAGCTGACGTCCTCACTCAGGGGCCTGGAGGTGTAACTTCCTTACCTGACTCCTTGTCTCTGATGTGCGTTGACAAGAAGCCTTTGTCGGTCCATTAGTCATTTTCAGAGAACGTTTCCTTCTTCGGGTCTGGTTGCCTTTATGCTTTTTCTCTTTGCCTTTTGGTTTTGGCAGTTTCGCTCACATAGCATTTGGGTGTGAATTAATTCCTTTCCTGCTTCCCACCTCTGACTCCCCGCTCTGAGCATCGCGTGCTCCCTCCAGCCCAGACCTCTCCGGCTGTTCTTCCTGACAATGCCTCTCTTCCCTGCATCAGGAGCACGTACGTGTGTCCTTCTGCACCTTCTCAAGGCTCTCAACCTCTCTGAAGGGGTGTCCACCCTTTCGCTCTCTCTGAAGTGTGCTTGAAATCTTTCCTTTTAAGCTATGTCACAGTCACTTCCACATTTCAAATGATTATGCTTATTTCTAGAAGTTGTGCTTGCTTCATTTTTCAACCTACGTGTTTGGTTTGCTTTCATATTTCCCTGTTTTTGCTTATGTTTTCTAGTCCTTATTTACGTCAACAATTCTTAGCACACTTACTTTATACTCCAGATTGATTTTTGTTTGAATTTCTCGGTAAGCTAGTCCTTCCTACATTATCTCAACTGACTCTGTGACTCAGTTCATTATCTCTGAGATAGGAGAGGCCTTGTCTTTTAGAGATCTATACTGAAATATTCATGACTGAAATGGCATGAGGCCTAAGAGTGTGGAGGAAGTGAGCCCAAGTGTAGACAGAGTGAGCTGCACCTCCTGGTCTGTAATTTTCACGTATGAGCTCATCTTCACCAAGGATGGTTTTCTCCTTTGGGGAATTCGCATGTGGAAAATGCTACAGAGAGAGCACCTTTTTGGTTTTTTTCCGCTAGCTGGCCTCATTACATTCATGGTAAGATCTTCCTAAGATTGCTGACTTGTCTTCAGGATTTCTGCAACATGTGCTCAGTATCACTGGGACCTTGCACTGCGGAGAGAAGCCTAGAATTTCCAGAGCCTCCTAGACCTGAGCTGATTGCTGCATCTCCAGCTGCTGGGCAGGCTGACTGTAGCCCACCCCCTCCACCCCATTATGGAAGGTGGTTCTTCCAGGATCCTGGGTTTTCACTGAAGTCTGAGTCTGGCTCCCAAAAGCAGGGGCACAGGGGCCAGTCTCCATTTCAGAGGGAGCACGGACCCCTACCCCGAGTCCTCTGAAGTTTACCTCTCAGGCAACATCGATGATGTCTACTACTTACTAACGACACACAGGAATCCCCTTCTGTCTCTTCAAGCCTCTCCCGTTTCCGACACACATACTCCCTGTACGTGGGGGGCTGGGGGCAGTGCCCCATGGCTCAAGCTGCTGTGTCGCAGGTTACTAACGGCAGGTAGGGAGCACATTCAGTTCAGTTCAGTTCAGTCGTTCAGTCGTGTCCGACTCTGCGACCCCATGGACTGCAGCACACCAGGCCTCCCTGTCCATCACCAGCTCCTGGAGTTTACTCAAACTCATGTCCATCGAGTCGGTGATGCCATCCAACCATCTTATCCTCTGTCATCCCCTTCTCCTCCCGCCTTCAATCTTTCCCAGCATCAGGGTCTTTTCTAGTGAGTCAATTCTTTCCATCAGGTGGCCAAAGGATTGGAGTTTCAGCTTCAGCATCAGTCCTTCCAATGAATATTCAGGACTGATCTCCTTTAGGATGGACTGGTTGGATCTTGTTGCAGTCTAAGTGACTGTCAAGAGTCTTCTCCAACACCACAGTTCAAAAGCATCAATTCCTCAGTGCTCAGCTTTCTTTATAGTCCAACATACACAGCTGCTTTGTGCATTTAAATGTGCCACTAAGGCGTTCTCTTAACGTCTTACTCTTGAGTTCTTTAGATAGACAATACATTGCTTGAATATGCTAATAAGAACAACAGTTAATGTTTGTTTGCCTACAAGCAGTCTTATCCATTATTTTTGCTGTTTCAAGTCATCCTCAGAACAAATTCTGTACCAAGGACGCTGTCACTCATCTCGGCTGTGCACGTGGAGAACTGGAGCTTTGGAGCAGGGAGACGGCAGGTCTGGGAGCCCACACCGGGGTCTGCACGCTGACCCCACCCTACAGCCCTCCTCACATGGCTGACACTCTTTGTATTACTGCGTGTGTGTGTGTCAACAAGTGGTCAAAGTTCCAGGACAAGCTTCCCGTGGAAAAGTGCGTGGGCTTTCCAGGGGGCACTAGTGGTAAAGAAACTGTCTACAAATGCAGGAGGCATAAGAGATGCGGGTTCGATCCCTAAGTCAGGAAGATCCCCTGGAGAAGGGAACTGCAACACACTCCAGTTTTCTTGCCTGGAGAATCCGATGGACAGAGGAGTCTGGCAGACTGCAGTCCATGGGGTCTCAAAGAGTCAGACACGGCTGCAGTGACTGAGCACGCACGCCTGCATGCACGCACACGTCCGTGCGGTGGAAAGCTGGCCCACAGCCAGGACCCAGGCTCTCTCCTCACCACCAGCACGTGGTTTGAGCCACTTGACTGGAGCTGGCCCACGAGACGGGTGTGGGAGTGACGTGGACAGACCAGTGACAGGTGGGAAGGCCTCTTCACTTGGTGATAAACATGGGCTTGTTAAACCCCTGGGGTTTGAGGAGGGGGTTTGCGTCCAGACAGTCCATGGCAGTTCCCACCACCTGCCTCCGTTCCAGCCACGCTATCTACTTTACAGATAAGATAGGAACCACCGGGTGATGATTCCAGTGACAAATACACACACCCATCGGATCTCAGATGCTGGTTATTTCACCCCTTTCTTGTATATATTCAATCTCCTTCTCTTAGCTGGATCCTCTCCATTTCTTTCATTTTATTTAAACATCTTCATCATGGTTATGTTTATAAAAAGAGCCCTTACCTTTTTGAGATACATAATGAAATATTTATGGTTTGAGTGGCAAGGTGCCTGGGACTTACTTCAAAACAGCCCAGTGTTGGGGGAGCAGCGGGCAGAGATGAAGCAAGAGCGGCCGTGAGTCTGTAACCTCTGAATCTGGGGGATGGCAATCCGTAAATCCACCCTTTGCATTTACATTTAGGAGACATATTTGAGATTTTTCGTAACGCACAATTTTCCTTAAATGGTACAGAAAGTTCATAGAAGACAGAAAAAAAAAACCTTTTTATGAAAGTAGGTTTTGAAAACTGGAGATGAATATGTGTTTATCACGGCCTGTGAAAGACACACACCTCCAGCTTCACCTCGCCCCCTCCCGGCCAATCACAGGGAGGGAGTACTTTCCGTTCATGGCCAGCTCTGAGGACGCCGGAGAGGCTGTGAGCCCAGCACACAGGAGACTCTAGGAGCCAGCGGAGCAGAGGGACAAGCCTCCCCAGAGCCTCCAGAAAGCACACAAACCGGCGACACCTCAGCATTAGCTCAGCAGCTCCTGTGTTCAGCACTTTTTTTTCCCCCAGCCTCTAAGTCATCATTTATTTTCAGAGCATCAATCACACCATAGAGGTGTTCCCAACACAGTGAGCATCACAGGAAAAGTTATCCCATTACACACAACCGATGAGCTATAGAATATTTTTGAAACGCTGGAGTGAAGCAACACCGCATCAGATTCCAAAGATGCTGAGAACTGGCAGTGACTCCACCAACTGAAGATCAGATAGGCAGAGACTCAGAGCGCTGCCCGACAGACGGGCAGATCTGCAGAGTGCTGGTGAGCTTACAAAGTACAACTTCACAGCAACACAGACAATACACTGGGTTAGTTTAAATCACAAGTGTGTAGTACTGTGTTACAGCAGCAATCAGAAAACAACACACACATTTTCCAGCTAACTAGAAAGAGGATCTCAACTGGCTATGAATTTCCTTTAGAGAAGGCAGGAGAAAAGGAAGTGGCTGAGACCTTGGGCTCTCAATCAACAGCTGTTGCTCTTCAGTAATTAAGTCTTATCTAAGTCTCTGCGACCCCACGCACTGAGCACGCCAGGCCTCCCTGTCTTTCACCAGCTTCCGGAGTTTGCTCAAACTCATGTCCATTGATCCGATCATGCCATCCAACCAGCTCATCCTCTGTCCTCTCCCCCCACCCCTGCCCTCCATCTTTCCCAGCATCAGGGTCTTTTCCAACGAGTCGGCTCTTTACATCATGTGGTGAAAATATTGGAGTTTCAGCTTCAGCATCAGTCCTTCCAATGAATACTCAGGACTGATTTCCTTTAGGATTGACTGGTTCAATCTCCTTGCAGTCTAAGGGACTCTCGAGAGTCTTCTCCAACACCACAGTTCAAAAGCATCAATTCTTCCATGCTTTGGACTTTCTTTGTGGTCCAACCCTCACATCCATATGTGACTACTGGAAAAACTGTATGTTTGACTAGACAGACCTTTGTCGGCAAAGGCATATCTCTGCTTTTTAATACACTGTCTACGTTTGTCATAGTCTTTCTTTCAAGGAGCAAGTGTCTCTTAATTTCATGGTGGCAGTCACCATCTGCAGTGATTGTGGAGCCCAAGAAAAGAAAATCTGCCACTGTTTCCACTTCTTCCAAATTTGCTGACATACTGAGTGTGGCACTTCAACAGCATCATCTTTTAGGATTTTAAATAGCTCGGCTGATTGGTCAGCTGGAATTTCATCACCTCCACTAGCTTTGTTTGTAGTGATGCTTCCAAAGGCCCACTTGACTTCGGACTCCAGGATGTCTGGCTCTAGGTAAGGGACCACACCATCGTGGTTATTCAGGTCATGAAGACCTTTTTTTTTTTTTTTTTGTATAGTTCTTCTGTGTATTCTTGCCACCTCTTCTTAATCTCTTCTGCTTTTCTTAGGTCCATACCAATTCTTCCTTAATCATGCCCGTCCTTGCATGAAATGTTTGTTGATATCTTCAATCTTCTTGAAGAGATTTCTAGTCTTTCCCATTCTATTGTTTTCCTCTACTTTGCATTGTTCATTTAAGAAGGTCTTCTCATCCCTCCTTGCTATTCTCTGGACCTCTGCATTCAGTTCGGTGTAGCTTTCTTTTTCTCCTTTGCCTTTGCTTCTCTTCTTTCCTCAGCTATTTGTAAAGCCTCCTCAGTCATTTTGCGTTCTTGCATTTCTTTTTCTTGGGGATGGTTTTGGTCACTGCCTCTTATACAATGTTAGGAACCTCTGTCCATAGTTCTCCAGGCACTCTGTCTACCAGATCTAATCCCTCTAATTCATTACCTCCACTGTATAATCATAAGGGATTTAATTTAGGTCATACCTGAATGGCCTAGTGGTTTTCTCTACTTTCTTCAATTGCAGCCTGAATTTTGCAATAAAGAGCTGATGATCTGAGCTACAGTCAGCTCCAGGTTTTGTTTCTGCTCTCTGTATACAGCTTCTCCATATTTGGCCGCAAAGAATATAATCAATTTGATTTCAGTATTGACCATCTGGTGATGTCCATGTATAGAGTCATCTCTTGTGTTGTTGGAAAAGGGTGTTTGCTATGACCCGTATGTTCTCTTGACAAAACTCAGTTAGTCTTTGACCTGCTTCAGTTTTTACTCCAAGGCCAAACTTGCCTATTAATCCAGGTGTCTCTTGACTTCCCACTTTTGCATTCTAATTCCCTATGATGAAAAGGATGTATTTTGTTGTTAGTTCTAGAAGGTGTTGTAGGTCTTCACAGAGCTGGTTAGTAACTTCAGCTTCTTTAGCATCAGTGACTGGGGTACAGATTTGGATTACTGTGATAGTGAATGGTTTGCCTTGGAAATGGACTGACATCACTCTGTTGTTTTTGAGATTGCACCCAAGTACTGCACTTCAGATTCTTCTGCTGATTGTGAGGGCTACTCCATTTCTTCTAAGGGATTCTTGCCCACAGTAGTAGATATAATGGTGATCTGAGTTAAATTCGCCCATGCCCATCCACTTTAGTTAACTTATTCCGAACATGTCAATGCTCACTCTTGCCATCTTCTGCTTGACAACGTCCAATTTAACTTGACTCATGGACCTAACATTCCAGGTTCCTATGCAACAATGTTGTTTACAGCAGTGGACTTTACTTTCACCACCAGACACGTCCACAACTGAGCACTGTTTCCACTTTGGCCAGGCCACTCCATTCTTTCTGAAGCTATTAGTAATTGCCCTCTGCTCCTCCCAGGGGCTTCCCTGGTGGCTCTCCTGCAATGCAGGAGACCAGGGTTTGTTCCCTGGGTCCGGAGGATCCCCAGGAGAAGGAATTGGCAACCCACTCCAGTACTCTTGCCTGGAAAATTTCATGGATGGAGGAGCCTGGTGGCTACAGTCCATGGGGTCGCAAAGATCGGACACGACTGAGCGACTTCACTTTTCACTTTCCGCTCTTTCCCAGTAGCATATCGGGCACCTTCCAACCTGGGGGGCTCATTTTCGGGTGTCATATCTTTTTGCCTTTTCATACTGCTCATGGGCTTCTCGAGGCAAGAATACTGCCGTGGTCTCTCGTTTCCTCCTCCAGGGGACCACATTTTGTCAGAACTCTTCACTGTGACCTGTCCGTCTTGGGTGGCCCTACACTGCAGGAGTCATAGCTTCACTGAGTTTACACAAGCCCCTTCGCCCCGACAAGGCTGTGATCCACGAAGGGGTCGAACAGCAGAGTCACACTCAAATCCTAGGCTGCTCATGGCAGCTGAGCTGCGTCACTGTTCTGTCTCCCTTTCTCCGCTTGTCACATGGGAGCAGCAAGAGCGCCGGAGCGGCGAGCGGCCGGGCTGGGATCACTGGACGCCTGAGCACCGCCGTCCTGGGGGCCGGGCACGGTAAACGCTCTACACGCTCAGCTACTGGGGTCAGTGGTGCGTCTTTCTCATCCCTTTCCAGCACTGACTGCTGTCCCTCTGCCAAGACCGCACTGTTTTGATGGGCGGGAAAAGGCCAACGCACTATGGTTCTTTTCTATATTAGCTAATTATATAACAGTTAATTCTCCACACAAAGTTTAAAGCTTTTCAAACCGTTTCATGAAAGAAAAAACCCAGTACTGATCTCACAGATGGTAGAGGAACAAACTGGATAGTCAAAGACGTGCAAAAGAAAGACCATAGAATAGCTAAAGTCAGAAGGATGCCAACACCAAGTGTCGGCAGAGACGTGGGACCACTCGACCCCTCGCATGCGGAGGGAGGGACTATGGAATGGGACAACCACCACTTTGGGAACCGGTAGGACAGTTCTTACAAAGGTGAGCAAACGTGTGATATTTTACCCAGAAATTTCACTTCGAGGCATTTACCCAGGTGAAATGAAAACACATGTCCACATAGAGTCCTATGTGAACGTTCACAGCAGCTTTTCCATAATATTCCCAGATTACAAACAACTGAAATGTCCACCAGTCAGTGAGCGGACGGTCATGCAACAGAACAGGAGGCGGGATCAAGAGGGTGCTCTGACCCGTCCTGCTGGGGCGGAGCCTAGGCCGCTGGGGCGGAGCCAAGGCCACTGGGGCGGAGCCAAGGCCACCGGGGCGGAGCCTAGGCCACCAGGGCGGACTGTGTGTTTAAATAGGATGTATTTTATCGAGTGTAAATTGAACTTCAAAAACGTTGATCATTTTAAAAAGAAAAAAGAAACAAACATAACATTGGGACTCGGTGGAACTGCATTATTTATAAATGACTTTGGAAGAAGTGTTACAGTCTTCATTCACACAGTCTCCTTTCTCCTGCCAGGGTCTCCTCCTGACCCCCGGGGTTACGCCCTCAATGCTAGCGCCCGTGGTGGGAGCGTCATGCACAGGTCTCCAGCCCCAGCCTCTCCTCGGGCTTCAACCCCAAAGTTGGAGTTCCACCTTAGTTCCTCACACTTGGTGGCTCAAATCTCTTTCAACCCAACGTGTAGGAACAACGTTGGTCCTCTCCCCGCTCAGAGCAGAGTCCTGGTATGACTTCTGTCTTAACACACCCACTGCTTCCCTCCCAGGGCGCGTCCAGACCACCCACTCTGCTTCTCACCTGTAAACCTCTCTAACCGCAGAAGTCTTCCTCACCTGCTGCCTCGACCCATCTCCTAAGACACCACGTCCACCTCAGAGGGCTGTGCAACCCCCAGCCGCCCAACTTAAGCTGGGCGCCCTCTGTTCACGCCTGGGGTGCTCGTCCACTGCAGGCCAGTCCCATCATGGCATCCACTGCACTTGGACCAAGACCGGAACCCGAGTGGGCTCCATCACCTCTCGTCTAACCCCCTCTGCTCTCCATGACTGGACACCCCTGGATGGTGTCCCTCTAGCCTAGCCTAGGTGCTTGGTCTCCCCACTTCCCTGCCAGCCTGGCTCCAATCCATTAATCTTCCCAACTGCAGCCAAACACCCACCCTAGGTGCCTCCTTTGACCACCACCCGCCCCACCCACCAAATCTAATCTCTCCCTCCTATCAGTCACTCTCCAGCCTCACACTTAACCCAATCTCAATTCCCCTTCTTCTTTTTCTGTAATGATTAGATCAGCCCACCAATGCAGCTCAGGTCTGTGACCCTGGGCCGCAGGGAACTGTAGCCCAATCAGCAGCTCCTGGTAAGCCCCTGCCTGCCTGGCTCGGCCCACCTCTCTATCCAATCAGCCCTCCTGGCAGCCCTATAAGAGGTGCCAGAGCGTGGTGCGGGAGCAGAGGGTTTCCTGCTTAGCTCCTGTGAGGACCAGCCTGCCCTGGGAAGTACGAAGCCCTTGGACCAGCATCGTGACTGTAGACTCCTGGACCCTCAGCCCCAGCCGCTCTCCGGGAGGATCTCTTGGAAGTCGTTCCGTGTCTCCAGGCTCCAGAGCCGGCCTTGAAGTCACAGCTGGGAGCCCAGGTAGGTGCCAGTGCCTGGAAGAGGGCATATCTTGTGTGATCAGGTGGGGGGTGGTCTCTGGTGCCCTGGGAGGGCTGCCCCCCGCCCAGACAGCCCCCACCTCCACCTCTGCTCCCCTCCTTCCTCACCACTTGGCTCTGGGGAAGGAAGCTTCCTTCAGTCTGCCCAGGGTAACCTCATCTTTGCCCACCCTGTTTGGAAAACTTGAGACAACCTAGGGAACCACCTCAGGGCCAAGCCCAACTTGCTGCTCTTTGAAAAGTTTAACCATCACTCCAAACCCCCTGCTGCCTCCTGACACTGCATCCCTCAGGTCCTGGTGCGGGGCAGGGGGGCAGTAGTGCCCGGCAGGGTGGGTGAGAAGCCTGGCATGTTGGAGCCTCCGGTTGATCCATTTCTCTCAGGCAGATTGCTATGGAGGAGCAGAGACCCGCCAAACGCTTTCACTCAATGGCCCCCGATCAAGGTACGTCAAGGCACCAGACACCCGCTTTAATCCTGCCCAGCGTCACGTCTGGCATTTGCTTGCGACATAGAAGGTGTTTTGGGGAGAAGGGCAGCCCTTCTCCTCAGCTTCCTTGGCCCACCCAGTTCCCAGGTTCTTTCTGTCCTCCATTGCCAACTTCCCCATTAGAACCCCCAGACTTCCCTCCAGGGCCCTGGGTGTCCTGTCTCCAAGCTTCACTTCCCACATGCAAGCCCCTTCACCCCCAGACCTGTTACGTAGGGGTTACATCCAGGGGACCAGGGTCAACCCCTTTGTTCTGAATTCTTCAGGACTTACTACTTGGGCTGTTATTTGCAAATTCAGCAAACTCTTCCCTAATTATTTAACTTCAAACACAATCAAGGGCTCTGTCGTGACAGTCACCCCCTTCCAACCTGTTCCCGCAGGACTCCCCTACGCCCCCACATCAGCTGGGGACCCCATCCCCCTCTGGAGTCCTGTGCCCAGTTTCTTTCCCCGGGGTCCTTGTCTGTCTTGGCCAAACTCTGTGGAGCACCCAGCTCTCAACCCTCAGCTCCCAGTGTTCCTGGCCAAGAAGTAGGGGAAAATTCACCCCTCTGGTGGTGACCCCGGATCCCTGTCCAGCCCAGGCCTCCCTCTGGATGACACAAGGGCCGCAGCACGGTCAGGCTCATCCTGTCGCCTGGACTCCCTTCTGGAACGCGGCCTTGGGCTTCACCCCGTCCTGCTGGGGGAGGGACGGTCATCCAGGTCATCCAGCCACAGGCCGGGCGGTGCCACCCCCACAACGCCTGCGCCCCAAGTCCCGCCGTGAGGACACTGCTCCCCTGTTCCGGTTCTCCCTGGACCACGACGGGGCAGGCCGGAGCCTGGCTCAGCTCCAGGAGGCCTCTCTCCCCTCCCCGCCCCACCCCCCACCCCCCTGAGGCAACTGCGTTTGTTCCGTTTGTCCACCCTTTTGAAGTTCAGGGACGGGGAAGCCTGGTGGGCTGTCGTCTATGGGGTCGCACAGACTCGGAAGCGACTTAGCAGCAGCAGCAGCAGCAGCAGCAGCCCTGAGGCCAGGGGCGGTCATTTGTATTCAGACTGAGTCTCTCTAGGGAACCTAGACGGCAGGTACCGGTCCGTACAGCGGGAGTTACAATACCCGGCTGCCAGGGGGCCGGGAGGGGTGAAAGAGAGACAGGTGGGAGGCCCAGCCTGGAGAGGTCTGCGGGCCGGCGGCAGCCCCGCCCCCCGTTCCTCCCGCCCCTCCCCCTCCCCACCCCGCCCCTCCCCACCGCCCCACCCCTCCCCCCGCCCCGCCCCTCCCATTCCTCCCCCACCCCCAACCCCCGCAACGCTCACGGCTCCGTCTCCGCTCCAGGTGCTCAGCCCCACGCGGCGCGCTGCCCTTGGGGAAGAGGCGGAGATCCTGGGGGGCCCGCCGGCCCCGCGCAGCCCTCGAGACCCTTGGCCTATGTGAAGCCGTCGAGATGCGAGGCCCCCGGCTTCGTGGGAGGCGCCGCGCAGAGAGGCCGAAACCGCCGCCGAGGGAGCGGCCACCGGGCCGGGAGGGACCCCCCGCGCCCGGGGGGAGCTAGTGCGCCTGCTTGCGCCGGACCCGCGTGTGGAGCCGGGGCCCCGCCAGCGCCCGGAGCCAGAGGCCGGGCAGACGCAGGCCCTCGCGCCCAGCAGAGTGGCCGAGGCGGCGGCCGCGCGCGGGCTGACCCGCCAGGAGCTGCTGGACGCCTACGGACACTGGGACCTCAGAGAGGTCCGGCCTGCTCACTGCAACTACGTGGGATTTGTGCCCGCGGGCTCCGCCGCGATCATGGTGCAGACGCAGGCCGGCGTCTACCTGTACTCCATCCCCGGGGCCCAGACCCACCCCCGCCAGCTTCCCTCTCTCTAAAGACCCCAAGCCGCGCCACCTGCAGTCCCAGCGCTGTCCCCGCCTCTCCCGCGCCACCTGCATTGTCCAGGCTGAACCTGAAGGCTCCCTTGCAGGCCCGCCGGCCCAGGTCTGCTTCCCAAAGACCAACAGGACTGAGGGACCGGGCAGAAGGGCCCAGGACGCCCCCCAAGGGGGAGGGGCTGTGGGCAGCGCTCCCCAGCCAGCGGGGGCGGGACGCAGAGTCAGGATGCCTGGGTCCCTGGCGGCAGACCTGCAGGGAGGGCAGAACCGGCCAGACCACAGCGCTCCTTCAGCGGCATCGCGACTCCGGAGAACCCCGAGGAGACGGCATGGGAGTCTGGGAGTCTCTGGTCCTGTAACCCGGACCATAAGCTGGACCCGGGGGCTCGCAGACAGGAGGGGCTGGGGGAGCATCGAGGGACGGAAACAGGCCTGAAGGAAGCGCGTGCCTCCTGAACACAGAAGCACACAGGCTGGTAATAAAGCCCTTCCTGGAAAAGCACTGAGAAGGTTCTTCAGCCGGGAGAGAACAAGAAGAGGGAAGGAAAGAGCAGGAAGTGGGAAGCAGGGAGATAAGTAAACTGTATTATTATAAAGTCTGAATAAAGACAACCTGGGCTTCCCTGGTGGTTCAGACAGTAAGGAATCTGCCTTCAATGTGGGAGATGCCAGTTCGATCCCTGGGTGGAGAAAATCCCCTGGAGTAGGAAACTGTAACCCACCCCAGTACTCCTGCCTGGAGAATCTCAGGGACAGAGGAGCTTGGAGGGCTACAGCCCATGGGGTGCCAAGGAGTTGGACCCAACTGAGTGACTAACACGTTCACTAAAGACAATCCTCGTAGAAAGCGGAATAATTCAAAACATAGAAACCTGGGGAATGGAAGCGTTCAAAGGAGCTAAAAGTGACTGAGAATCTGTCTAGTCCCTGGGGTCCTGGGGGGTGTTGAGCCAAAGGAGCAGAGCCCCAGATGTCTGTAAGCAGGGGCGCCCGTTGGCAGTCTCTGAACGAGCTGGGATGAAAAATTCCAAACAGACTGAGGAACACGTGGACCCACGACTCCGATGAATCACACAAAAGGCTCGGGAGTGACAGAAACACGAGAAAGCAGGATGCGTTGACAATGCCAAGGAAGGAGTAGGTGGTGGCCTCTGCTCCCAGCTTCACTGGGAATGCCTTACACACTTCACCACCAGGCAGGGGTTTTCCAGGGTTTCCTCCCAGCCCTGCTTGATCAAGTTGAGATCACTCCCATCTCAGTCTGCTAAGAGGTTTACGATGAACTGGATTTCGTATTTTATTAAGCAGGCTTTGACTGCCTGATTCATTTGTAAGAGAAAACGTCCACGGAAAACCAAGAGAATTCTTCCCGTGAAAAGTGTTTTATTATGTATTCAATGATCTGCTTGAACAAACCTTTCTCTTGGCTTTTACTGGAGTACATCTTTTTTTAAAATTTCCATTTTCATCTTGCCAGCATCAGACTAGTTTACCATAACCAGAAAAAGACACCCCAAAAGAAAAAGAACAAGCGTCTCCCCCCACCCCCATCACACGGGCCTCTGGGAATATATGGGTACCTAAAGGCATCTCTGGGGTTTGATTTTTACAGAAACGGGGAATGCTTTCCTCCCAGGGTCCCCCAGGGTGATTACAGGGTGTGGGCAGGTGTGGTAGGCGTGCTGGGGGGGGGGGCTCCCCGAGCCCATTTCCCAGGTGTGCTGTGCAGCCCACGAAGCTGTCTCCAGAGAGCACAGCTCCGTGCTCAACCCCGTGCCCAGCTGTCCCCTCCACGAGGGAGGGCCGCCCTTCTCTACCGGGCTGCCCCCAGGGTGTCCCCAGCACCAGCATGCCGCAGTGCACACTCGCACGAGTCCCCAGGACTGGCTCTCTTTATTTTACACAGTAAATCCTCAAAGTGCGAGTCCCGCGTCAGGCAGTAAGGCCGTATTTTATCTTAATAGATATTAAGGAATTGCATTCAATTAGGTTGTGTCCGTATGGATTCCCATCAGCAGGATGCGAGGGGGCCGGTCTCCACAGCCTTCCCAGCAATAAATGTTGGACGAAGTAATTTTTGCTCATCTCTTGAGTGAAAATATGTCATTATGGTTCAGATTTGATTTGTCTTGACTGCTAATAAGGTTTAGTATCTTCTCACGAATTTATTGGCCATTTTTATTTCTATCTCTGTTAACAGTCCACATATATTCTTTTGGACAGTTTTCCACTGGGTTTTCAATCTCTGATCAGTCTGTGGGAACTTCTTGGGTATTGTCAAGTGATGCTTTCCTGCCCGTGGGGGTTTCCTGTCCCGACATCCTGCCCTTACTTGCTGTCATGACAGCGTCTCGTGGCCCCGAGTCCAGCCACCCCTGGGCCCAGCCCCAGGCCCTGCTCCCTGCCCAGGGCCAGAGCCCACACGGGCCACAGAGCACCGTCCAGCCGCAGGCTCAGAAGTGTTTCCTCAGCCCTTTCGCGGGTTAGACATTGTCCAGGTAAGTGTGCCAATTTGAGGTTTCCCGGAAAGGCTCAGCATTCACCCACTCCCCGCTCTTTGGGGGCTTTCACCTACATTCTTGGGAGACTTACCAACGTCCAGGCATCTGAAGGCTTTTCCTTTCTCATGTATTTTAGGCACTTTTAGTTTCTTTAGTTTAACAGGACGCATATTCTTGGTGAGTGAAGTACTCTCAGCCTTTCTGCAGGGGATGTGAATCTTCAGACTTGAAGACCCCTGGCCTCTAGTTTCTATGTTGGAAGGAGACATCGCTTCAATCATAAATCTACATCAAGACGTTACAGTCTAGGTGCCCCTCCCCCTCACTTAGTACACGCGTGTTTACACCTTCACGCCCTCAAACACGTCATCAAAGAGCCTCGATCACCTGACAGTTAGGGGGTCCACGAGGACACAGAAGCACACCTGCAGGGAGACGGGCATCAGCTGCTCCCTGGCTGGGGGCTCACCGCACTGGTCACTGACTTCCCGCTGCCCCCCATTCACGTCTGCACAGGAGGCCTCTGGACGCCCCGTGCCCTCACCAGGCAGGGACCCCACTGTCCCCCCAGTCTCGGCTGGGATGGTAAGTTTTCTCCACGTCATCCACCCTCCTTCGGAAGTTTTACAGTGTATTGGGTTTATGTGTATGAAATTGCTGTCATGTTGGTCAAACATCAGCAGCGTCACGTGGTTTGACCCACACAATGAACTCTGTAACACACACACCTGACAAAGCCTAACGCTAGCCCACCTCTACCTTTCTCTACCCTATTTGGACCTTTGGATACGTTTTCCCTGATCACTGCTGGTTCCGTTTTACATACTATTGCCTTGTACTTCAGTGCCATTTTGTCATCACCAAAGGAACCATCAGTAACACGATTCGCATTGATCACTGACGCTCACTTTGCTCTGTCTCCACGGCCACTGATCTGTTTGCTGTCCTCACACGTTGCTCCTTCGTCTGGAGCTCAGCTTCCTTCTCCCTGAAGTAGACTTCTTGGGAGATTTTCAGTAAAGAGCAGCTAGTGGTAGGCCCTCTCAGCCTGTCTGAACCGCCTCTGCTCAGGAGTGTGACTCTAATCCTGACACTTGAGCCGGATGTAAAATCCTAGGTTGACAACTGCCTCTCTCGCGGCCTTGAAGACGTTTTCCTGATGTTTCAGGCTGCTCTTGTTGCTGTTCTGAAACTTCCTGTGGCCCAAACTGTTCTCAGGAGTAAACTTCTGTCCTTCTCTGGGCCCTTTCATGACGTCCTTTCTGTCTCTGATGTTCTGAAGTTTCCGTAGGAAACGTCCACATGTCTGTGTTTTTAAAGCCTTTCTCTAGATTCACTGAAAGTCTTCTATCTGAGAACACAATGAAGAAGTGGAAGAGCCCCTGGGGGAGGGCATGGCAGCCCACTCCAGGATTCCTGCCTGGAGACTCTCCTGGACGGAGGAGTTTCTGGCCGAAGACTCCGAGCTCTTCTCACTTTCATTTCCTCTCTTCTCCTCGGGCGCCCACGTTGAACACTGTTGTACAATTTCTCTCAGATTTTTCAGGCAACTGAAGTTCCCAGGGAACCAGTCTTCCTGGTTTCTTCTTCTCTTTGGCCGTGATGGAGTCGTCTGTGCACCTGTACGTGTGCATGTTTAGCTGATCTCAAGCAAGGGTTATATTTACTGTGGAAGCACAAGGTGCCTGGACTGTTAAGGTGACTTTTCACGGTGGCTTATTTTGGCTGATACAGGTATCGCGGTTGGGGTGGGGTGGGTGTCCCGCCACCCCAGGAACAGACTCTCAGCTTCTGGTCCCCATACGAGGAGGTGACGTTAGAGCCAGATTCTGGGTCCTCAGGCAGGGCCAGCCCAGGACTCTGGATTTTCCTTGAGAGTTATATCTACCCCCCACCCCCAGTCATGGCAGCTCAAGCTTCCTTCCTCTGGGCAGGACTGTGCAATTCATTCATTTTCCCCACTGGGGTTGCAGGAGTCACCCCAGCTTCAGTCCTTCCCTCTGGGGTGGGCAAGACAGGAGCCTCTGAATTGGCTGGAGCTGGAGGTCCATGAGCCCGAGGGCCCCCTCTCTCCCTTTCTGCCTTGCTCTCACATCTGGCATCTTCCTTCCTGGCTTGTTGTCTGTATCAGCACAAAAGAGAAGCTCGAGGCACCACCTCTAGGCCAGACTGCGTGGGTCCCAACCGAGGCTCTACCACAGATGAGTCCCTTAACCTCGGGCTCTCAGTCTTCCCAGCTGCAGTCACCATCTGCAGTGATTTTTGGAGCCCAAGAAAATAAAGTCTGCCACTGTTTCCATTGTTTCCCCATCCATTTGCCAGGAAGTGATGGGACCAGATGCCATGATCTTAGTTTTTTGAATATGGAGTTTTAAGCCAGCTTTTTCACTCTTCTCTTTCACTTTCATCAAGAGGCTCTTTAGTTCTGTTTCACTTTCTGCCATAAGGGTGGTGTCATCTGCATATCTGAGGTTATTGATATTTCTCCCGGAAACCTTGATTCCAGTTTGTGTTTCATCCAGTCCAGCATTTCTTATGATGTATTCTGCATATAAGTTAAATAAGCAGGGTGACAATATACAGCCTTGACGTGCTCCTTTCCCAATTTTGGGGAGGTAGGAGTACTAAATCACTTCGTTGGAAGGAATGGCATACAAAAGTAGGCAAAAATAAGCAGATGTCTTTGCACAGGTACAGAAAGAGTAAAAGGCGCAACGTTTGGTTTTCTAGTGCTGTGTAACGAAACACCCCAAAACTTAAGAGTCTTAGAACCTCTGTTTCTTTTATCTTGCTCAGAATGTGGCCAGTCAGGGATTCAGGAAAGAGTCTGCTGGGCAGGTCACTCTGACCAATGTGGCATCAGCTGGGGGCCCACGACTGACCAACTTTCAGCTCAATTGCAGATCACTGATTTTCATTGTCATGTGACATCCCCCTTGGTACGAGAACCAAAAGCTGAGTCTGTTCCTGGGGTGGTGGGACATCCCCTCTGGTGTGGGGACCAAAAGCTGAGTCTGTTCCTGGGGTGGTGGGACACCCCCTCTGGTGTGGGGACCAAAAGCTGAGTCTGTTCCTGGGGTGGTGGGACATCCCCTCTGGTATGGGGACCAAAAGCTGAGTCTGTTCCTGGGGTGGTGGGACATCCCCTCTGGTGTGGGGACCAAAAAGCTGAGTCTGTTCCTGGGGTGGTAGGACACCCCCACTCTGGTGTGGGGACCAAAAGCTGAGTCTGTTCCTGGGGTGGTGGGACATCCCCTCTGGTATGGGGACCAAAAGCTGAGTCTGTTCCTGGGGTGGTAGGACACCCCCTCTGGTGTGGGGACCAAAAGCTGAGTCTGTTCCTGGGGTGCGGGGACAGACCACCATTGACACCGGCATCCACCAAAATGAAGGGAACATGCTTCATTTATTCACCCAGACTCCTGTAGGTGGGCTTTGGGGTCATCTCCAATTTCTCCTCCAGTATGAACGCTTTTGTGCATGTCTCTGGTAGACACGCCCAGCTTTCTGTCTTGGTACACAGTAAGCAGTGGAATTGTTGGGTCAGAGGTCATGCAAATGATCACATTTGTAAGATTACACCAGGGTGATTGTTCTAAACTACACACCCTTCAGTCTGTGTACTAATACTCAGTTTCATCAGACCTCTTTCGTTTGTCCAATAACACAATCTTGCAGTTTGCTATGGCTTGTGTTGGGAAAGCCTGAAGGCGGGAGGAGAAGGGGACAACAGAGGATGAGATGGTTGGAGGGCATCACCGACTCAATGGATGTGAGCTTGAGTAAACTCCGGGAGTTAGTGATGGACAGGGAGGCCTGGGGTGCTGCAGTCCATGGGGTCACAAAAAGTTGGACACAACTGAGCGATTGAACTGAACTGAATAGCTTTTGTGCATGTCCTGGTGTCATTTATACCTCTGCAGCAGCTTTCTCGTCTGTGCCACAGATGTTTTATCTTCTGCACGTCGGGTTTTTCCTCCTTCTAGCTGATTTGAGCTGTCCTTTATTTAATCTTGATACCAAATTTTTGTCAGTCATGTTTTGCAAATATTGTCTCATACTGTGACTTTTTTTTAAAACCTGACTTAAATTGTCTTTTGAGTTATAGAAGCTTCTAATCTTAATAAGGAATCAAAATACATCAGTGTTTTTCTCTTATGTTAGCATTTTCTGTACCTTAAGAAATCCTACCTCGAAATCAGCAACTTTCACCTATATTTTCTTCTAAAGATTTTTAAAATTTTGCTTCAGACATTTGCTTCCACAGAAGTTCTAAATCCATCTGGAGAGAATTTTAACTTTTTCCATTTGGAGAAACAATTAGTCCAGGTACACGGTGAAAACTCCCTGCCTCCCAGCTGGTGTGCCATGTGACCTGTGTTGTTCACAGAGCTCCATATGTGCACAGATATGCTCAGGAATATTCTATCTGTTCCATTAGTCCATCTTCCTACCCCTGAACTAACACCACACAGCATCCTTACTAAGCTTTATAACGTCTCAGTGCCTGACAGAGCAAGCATACCTCCCTCTTCAGAAACAAATGGACAAGTTCCACAAAGGATCTTATTGAGTTTTGACTTGTGTCCTGAATCATTAAATTGGTGGAGATTATATATGATACTAAAAGTTTCAGAGTATAAACATGGGATTTCTTTTCCGTTGTTTAGGTTTTCTTTCATATCCTGCAGGAAAATTATACAAATTTCAGCTTATAGGTCTTTACAATTATGGTGAGATTTACCTTGTTTTGTTTGTAGTTTTTGTTGCTACATGAATGGTAGCAACAGGGCCTCCCAGGTGGCTCAGGGGTAAAGAATCCACCTGCCAATACAGGAGACTCGGGTTTTATCCCTGGGTCGGGAAGATCCCCTGGAGAAGGAAATGGCAACCCACTCCAGTATTCTTGCCTGGAGAATTCTATGAACAGAGGAGCCTGGCGGGCTACAGTCTTGGCATCGCAAAGAATTGGACGTGACTGAGTGACTAAAAAAACAACAAAATGGCAGCAACATTTTAAAGTTTCTTGATGATGTACAGAAATACAGTTGACATTGGTACCTGCAAGGTATATATGGAGCTTATATTCAGCTATGTGGCTAAACTCTATTATTGCTAGTAATTTGTCTCCAGATTCTTTCTTTTTCTAAATAGAAAATCATATCATCTGCAAAAGATAAATAAAAATCTGCTTTAATTTTTCCCTTGCCAATGCATGTCTTCAGTTTCTTTTTTCTTGTCTTATTTCATTCTATGAGGTCTTTTAGTGTATGATTTTAAGGAAGATGCATAAATAGATTTCTCTTCACCATCCATGCATTTTCCCTGGGGATCTCACTCATGTGCCTAAACTTCAGTGAGAGTAACAGTTCCTCAACTCCTTTCAGCCCAACTTTCCCCAGGCCCAGAGCCCATATCACCACCTGTCAGATGCCCTGGGGACACCACACAGAAGCTCTCTGCTCACTGAGCTCAGACAGGAAGCTGCTTCCCCTGCAGCATTCTCCGTCCACCAGGGCCTCCCGGTCCCCCCAGGAGCCTTGACATCCCCCCGCCTCTCTCTAGCTACCAACACCCAACACGTTCCACCTCCAACAGCAATCTCAGTTCTGTCCCCTTCTCTCCCTTCCCCTACTCACTCACCAAGTGCCCCCTCACTCAGCACCAAGCACCCCCTGACTCAGGTGCCATCCAATTGCAACCACAGCCCCTCGCTTCTCCTTATCTGGGCTGTGCTCTCTTCCAATCTTTTAGGTGAAGGAATTTTTCTAAAACATTCAGAGTATCAATCCACTACCTTTGATGGTCTCTCCCTGCTGTTCTTGGGGTGACTGCAAGGGGACTGACACACTGGCCTTGCAGGCTCTTCACCCCTACCTGCCACTGGACCCCCGGGCTCTGTGGCTCTGACCTGTTCCCTGAGACCTCACAGTTCTGGTCCCTAACAACCCTTGATGTGTGCACGGTAACATCGTCTCACATGTCATGGACAGAAGCTCTGCCCCCTTTGGAAAGCCGGTAGAAGATGTGGGTGCCATAGCAGGTTCAGGGCTCTGTGTGTGGCCCAGGACACGTCCTCACAACCTCACTGAGGCTGGCAGGGTGCACGGCTAACTTGGAGGGGCAGGGATGGGGTGGGTGCCTGTGAGGCAGGTGGGACATTGGGGTGCAAAGGCAGGAATGGCATGAGCCTCCCTGCCCACCGAGGGGCCTAGAGAGGGTCCAGGGGCCAGCTGCAGCCCCTCACCCATCCGACTAGGCCAGGCCGCCGGGAAGGGAGAGCTCGTCCCCTGTTCCCGCCTACCCCTCTAATTGCCAGCACCGTGAGGTAGGGGACGCGGCTCTAAAGGTCCCGTAGGCCTGGGCACAAAAGTGGCCTGGCCACGCGCACTGAGCCAATCTAGAGCCCAGCGATTCCTGGCGGCGTTTTCTGCCGAGGGCCAGGGTGTTGACTGGCAGAAGCCAGTGCTGGGGACCGGAAGTATGATGGCGTCCCTGGAAGTATGATGGCCTCCCCGGAAGTATGATGGCGTCCCCGGAAGTATGATGGCGTCCGCACCCGGCTAGACCTGACCTGACCTGGCACCTGGAGGGGAGCACCATGTCCGGTCCCTACGTGGCCCACCCTCCGGCACCCACGGCTCGCCTGATCCCCCGTCCGGCGGCTGGGCGTGCAGGCAGGCGGGCTGTTAAAGGCGGCGTCAGTAACGACATCACAAATGCTTGTGATGCGCTTGGCCCTGAACTGAGCATTTCAGATACATTATCTCAATCGACCGCACGGCAGCTCCCTCAGCACTTGTTTCTTCCAAGGGTCTTTAGAATTCATGAGCCTCCGGTTGTTACACTTGAGCAAATTGAGCTCCAGAGATGGAGGCTGCCAGGCCAAGGTCACCTAGCAACTCGCAGCACGTGAGGCTGCCAGCCAACACTTGCCTCTGGAGCCGGGCACCCCTCCTTTCTCCAAGATGGGTGCTCACCCAGCCCTGCTCTCCGCCCACTCCCGCACCCCCATGCCCTCAGGGCTCCAGGCCGCTGAGCTTGCCAGGAGGTCCACCTGAGGCACCATTTCAGGCAGTGACCAGGGTGTGGTTCTGTCAGGGCTGGCACTGGCCATCAGGGCCTGCCCAGTAGCTGGCTAAAGGGTCCACATAAAGTGGGGTCAAGGGTCAGAGCATGTCTGCTAGAGGCCAGCATGTGGCAGGGGTCAAAGTCAGGGTGTAACTGGGGTCAGGGGTCAGAATATGTCTGGGTTCCTGAGTGACCATGTGGCTGGCCAAGAGTCAGTGTGGGGCTGAGGTCAGGGGTCATGGCCAGCCACTGTCATGAAGCTGACCCCAGAGAGGACCACACCCTCTCCTGCCCTTCCCTGTGCCCAGGTGTGAGTGAGGCCCCAGGTCAGCTGGTGTGTCCCCAGGGCCAGTTGGTGTGAGGCCCCAGGGCCAGCTGGCCCACAAGGGTGCCCCATGGAAGGTGTGCTGCTGGGCTGGGCAGGAGCGTCACAAGAGGAAGAAAAGGGGTCTGTAAGGCAGCTCCAGACCCTGGCCCCTTGAGCCCCCTCTACAGTGGCCACCATGACCAATCCCACCCCCTTGGCTCCATCAGCGGCCCCTTGTGGATGTGGCTGCATTTCCTGTGGACCCAAATGCAGCCTCCACTGGCCCAAGATCCCCACCCAGCTGCCAGGCGGTTGTCGCTTTCCTACCCTTCCTGGGGGTCCCTGCTGCAGGAGGTTCCTGGCCCTCAACTTGGAAATCCTCTTCGTCCCTCAGAGGCGCCCCTGAGCCCTTCAAGCCCTGCCACATCCCCAGCGGGACGCTCACTTCCTGGCCCCCTCCAACCAGTACACACACTGCCCACTGTCATCTCTGTGACATTCAGCCCACAGGTGGTGGGGTGGGGGGACACAGGAGGGGTCAGAAGGTTCAGGACCCTGGCGCTGAGCGGCAGCAACTCCTCTGGAGGAGGGAAGCTTCTGATTGCACCCCAGAGAGGGATCAGCCGGCCTGTGTGTCTGCCAGCCCCCTAATTCGAGAGACCCTTTGTAAGGGGTGACAACAAGCTTCAGGCCCAGGGCGCATCCAGGGGGAGGCTCCAGCCCCACAGCAGGGTCGCAGCTCAGCTCTGCTGTCACGACCACCTGCTGTGTGGGTTCCTCTCCATCCCTGAAACGCCAGAAGGATCAGGAGTAGACCCCCCTAACCAGGCGCTGCCCAGGCCTGGCAACCCCGACAGGCCCCCTCTCTAGGAGCTGCAGGATCCCTGCCCAGGCCTCACAGTCTGCGGGGGAGTTGGACTCATTAAAAATAACAGCCTGGCCGAAGTCATATGGACATGAATTTGAGTAGGCTCCAGGAGCTGGTGATGTAAGCCTGGCGTGCTGCAGTCCACGGGGTCACAGAGTCGGGCACAACTGAGTGACTGAACTGAACTGAACTGGAGTCATTAGCTTCCCATGCAGAGCCAGTTGGCTTCCTCAGCAGCAATCAGAAGCTCGCCGGCCCCTGGGGACCCCTCACCCCAAGGAGAGGTGACGCTAGAGATCAGAGCCCACCCGGTAACGACTCATGAAGCCCCGAGCCTTCTGCAGGGGCCACTCAGAGGTTGGAAACAGTCCCGGGGCCAAGGCAATCGCTCCTCACTTCCCTGGCAGGGAAATCGGGGCTCAGAGAGGCAAAGCACCTGCAGACATGAGGCACAGCTGTGTCTGGGAGCCTGTCGTGGGAGCAGGGCTGGGCCTGCCACCATCTGGGTGGGCCTGGGGCTCAGGGTCGGGTGTGCTGGCTGGAGAGGCAGGGCCTGGCACCTGTCGGGCCAGAGCAGGTGAGGGCATTGAGGTGATCACACCTGGACAGGGTGTGGGACAGGCTCACAGCCAGAAGCAGGCTGTCACTGGCCTATGGGGCGGGGGTGGGGTGGGGATAGGACCACTCAGGTGGCAGTCTAGGCAGGTGGGCAGCCAGAGCTCTCAAGGCCAACAGCACAGCATGTGACTGCATCCTGCCTGCCCTTCCAGGCTGGCTCCTGAACACTGGCTGCACCCAGCAAGCACCACAGGCCCTGAAACACCCCCACACAGGAGCCAAGACCTTCCGCAGCATCTGGGAGGACCTGGCCACTTGCCACGTGAGATCCAGGTGTGCCGAGAGGTGCCCGACGGGCCTTTCTGTCCCAAACGCAAGAAGTGCACACACCACTGTGGGCTGAATGTCTGTGTCCCTGGATTGATGGGAAGCCCTGACCCCAGTGTGGCTGCACTTGAGAAGAGGCCCTTGGAGGGGGCAATCAAGGTCACATGAGGTCACGGTTGGGGGGGCATGATCCTTCCAAGAAGGGGGGGAGCCCAGTTCCACAACATCCCCCCCGACACCATGGGCACGAGGAGAAAGAGGTTGTGGGAGGGTGTCTGCAGTGGGGGGGGGGGGGGCAGCTGGGAATCCTGTGGGAGGGGAGAGGGGACGAGGAGGACCCTTGCTCCTCAAAGACTGTACACCTGCGGGGCCCAGGCCACCCCAGGACCTCACACCACACACAGGAGACCCTGGAGTCTTCGGAGCTTCCAGGTCCGAGTCCAGTCCCTAGCATCTGACCCATCGTAGTCATGTTGGCACCAATCAAAGTGGACTTTAGGCCACCAGAGCCCTGTGAGGGTCGCCAGGAGCCGCAGGTGTTAAGAGAAGAAGCGATCCATTGAACACAGAGTAGGACTGTCAACTTTCCAGCCACAAATGACACAGAGAACCACCATAGCCAGACTACGCCAAGTCCCACCTCGCAGACTTTTCAGGTCAAGTGGAAAGACGGTGGGTCTAGCATTTTCACTGACTAGGTTCGCAGAGGCCCCAATCTGGAGCTGAGAAGCACACCGGCTCACTGGACGCCCACCGGTGCAAGCCTCTGGGAGGCCTGCCCTGCCCACGCCAACTTACAGACCCTCTCCAGACCTACACACCCTTCCCAGGAGCCTGGCAGCGTGTGAGGCAAGTGCACAGGGCCGCCCCTGCTCCAGCCCGGGGTGTCGGGGGCGGGGGGAGGCCCCTCTGGAGGGACAGGCTGGAGCAGGCTGAGAGGAGGTGGGCCCTGAAGGCGGCCCTGCTAGAGGCTTTCAAGCCCAAGGACGGTGGGGACGGGGTGCTTGGAGCGGGACCGGAGGGGCCGAGACGAGCTCGGGGGGCCTGGCCACTGGGAGGGCCGGTGCTGGAGGGCAGGGCCCTGCCGGAGGGAGGACAAGGCGGAAGCACCAGGATGGGGAGGAAGGGTGCCCGCAATGGTGGGCGGGGCGAACCCCGACGTGACCATGCCCCACACGTGGTGGGCGGGGCAAACCGGACATGACCACGCCCCACACGTGGTGGGGTGGGGGCAAACCCTGACGTGACCACGCCCACCACACGTGATGGGCAGGGCAACCCCTGATGTGACCACACCCCACAGGTGGTGGGTGGGGCAAACCTGACGTGACCATGCTCCCCACGCGTGGTGGGCGGGGCAAGCCCCTCGCCTTGGCCAAGCTCTTCGGAACCTCAGCTCTAGCCAGCCTGCGGCTGGAGGGCGGGCGTCCAACTCAGGCCCATCAGACAGAAGCACACTTTCACGTCTGAGTGCCTATGAAAAGTGGGCCCGCTGCAGAATCGAGTGGCTGGATCACTTTGGACAACTACTGAGAAATGAACAATCTGGAAAAGAAAAGGCTTTCTGGCAGTGTCACCGAAAGGAAGAAACCACTGAAGGTTAACAGATGTGATGACAAAGAAACTTGAAAACGTCTGTGTGCAAAACACCTCCAAAACCCCAGAGCAAACAAAACGTCAGAGACAGAAAAGCTGTGGATAAGCAAATCACAGGGAAAGCTTTTCAAAGGCCAATAAACACATGAGAATCCTTCAAGAGTAATCACAGGAACTTTAAGAAATGTTAGGACTTGATGTTATTTTTCATCCGTGCGGCTGGCATATTAAGGAGCTGGGCAGGTGGGCCTGGAGGCTGTGAAGAAAGCTGTGCTTGGGCATGGCTGGGGCCTGGTAGCGGTAACCTTCAGGAGAGTGACTTAGAAATTGCTTTCAAACTTGGGTCTGTTCCTCAGCCCTGAGACTCTGCTTCCACACCCAGGACGACTGTTAACTGAGAGGCATTTCGGGCTCTGGTGGGAGCATCTCTGTGGTGGAAATGGATCCATGGAGACCTGTTAGGGGAACAGAACAGGGATGGGCTGCAAACCAGCCCTCAGGGCCACCCGAGCTCCACGCCTGCCTGCGGGGACCACCGGGGGCCCTGAGCTGACTATGCCTGCCGGGGGCTTGGCTGGTGGGCGCTGGCCGGGGAGACCTGGGGTGGCGAGCAGGTCTTCTATCCCAGTTCAGAGCTGATGGAAGCCTTCGGCTCCCAGGCTGGCCTGGTCGCCTGGAGACAGGCTGTGAAGGAGGACGAGGTGTTCGCATTTTTTACTTCATGTGCTTCTGTGTGTTTGCCAGAAAGCATGTACCACTCTCACAACTAAAGTCCCAAATGAAGATTTCTGTTTCTGAGACAAAAGCAAAATCAGGCCTGGCCCAGGTGGCATACACGGTGACTGCTGGCACTCATTCCCACCATGCTGGTTACTGCCAGGCTGGCCTGGACAGAGCCTGAGCTGGGCTGGGGGCTGGGTGGGTGGGCAGCTGCGGGGCGAGGGGGTAAGTGGAGCCTGGAGCCGCCCAGACCCGCACCTGAGAGCAGAGGGAGGAGGGATGGTCCTCCACCCGAGGGCTGGGCAGTGCTGTTTCAGGAACACCCCCCGGGCCAAGGAGAGGGGCCAGGAAGGAGAGTCCAGGGCTGGTCAGAGGGATGAGGACGGGTCACCCACCTGTTGGGGGGGGCAGGGGACAGGGGCACCGCATCTGACCTGGAAGGGGCAGGGCTGTGGGCAGCAGTGAGAGGGTGCGGGGTGGAGGAGGGGAGGATTCGCCTGCCCAGGGGAGGGATGCAGAGGCCAGGACAGGGCGCAGGGTCCCCCAAACGATGGCTGCACTGCACGCCTTTCCACCTGCAGGCTCAGCGCTGTGCGTCATGGGATCTGAACGAAATGGTTTTAACATTTATGAAACACTCACAGAATGGTGAGATCCACACGGAAAGGATGCTCCCTGGAACCTGATAAGGCCTGCCCGGAGGCAGGGGAGGCCCAGACAGGCAATCTCTTCCTTGGGGGAGGACACCCAGGTCCCCCACAGGGGGAACTGCCCACAGCCAGGAGTACGTCCACTCCCGCCAGCGCAGGAAAGAGGCCCCGAGAAGGGAAGGAAAACACTGCCTCCTCTCAGTCCCTTCTCGCCCCATCCAGATGCAGGGGACTCAGCTGTTGGTTTCTCTGCACCCAAGGCCTATAACCCGGAACAGACGCAGACGTCTGGGGGCTTGGAGTCCACCGGCAGACCTTAAGCTGCAGCAGAAGTCTCATCTCTGGGCTGGGTTCTGGGTAGTTAACCAGTTTCCTGGTGTCTCTTAGCAAATACGGGTCCCCAAGGGTCCTCCCAGCCCAGCCACTGGGGCATTCGCCCTGTGCTGACCCCAGAGTGCTCCAACCCCAGGGGCTTCCAGCAGGCAGTGAAACCTAGTCAGAAAGGGACCCTAACATTTTCCCTTAACCCTGGGTCTTACTGTTAATGAAAGGCTGGTTCCGATTGGGCAGGTCTGGGAGGGGGTGAGACTGGGAATCTCTTGAGGCTCCGGCAGCGTCCTTTCTGAGGTCCGCACGACCGTGCAGGCTCGCCTGTCTCTGTCTTCACCCCCTGCTTCCACGAGGCATCTCACTGCCCAACACACTTTTCCGCGTGCGCACCTGCCCGTTTTCTTGTCCAGTTATTCCAGGGGGGCCCAACGACTGTTTAGCTCCTCGCACAGCCCCAGAGCTCATCCAGGGTCATGAGGTATTCAGGGTGGGAGTGTCCCTTCCCTGCAGGAGCCCCGCAACGGCTCCCTTGTCCCCCTGGGAGGGCCCACCAATGCTGGCAATACCCACCTGTTCAATTTTTGCCAAGCTGGCAGGCTGAAGAGATCCACTGCAGTTTATTTTGCCTTTTTCTAATAAATAGGGCGTTGTTTCTTCTCCATAGAGTTCTTCTGTGCTCCATTAAGGCAATCCCTCGAAAGTATACTTTCTGTTGCTATTATGCAATAATACCTAATTCAATCTATTTATTACATTTTCTAGCTGGTATGGAGCAATGCTAATGATTTTCATAAGTGAATCTTGTATCCACCAACCTCACTCAATTATTAGGTTTCAGGGTTTGTATTGTGATGCTTCTTTTATATGTTGTTGTTCAGTCACTAAGTTGGGTCTGACTCTTTGTGACCCCATGAACTGTAGCCGACCAGGCTCCTCTGTCTTGCATTTATTTCCCAATGTTGCTCAAACTCATGGCCATCGAGTCGGTGATGCCATCCAGCCATCTCATCCTCTGTCGCCCCCTTCTCTCCTGCCCTCAGTGTTTTCCAGCATCAGAGTCTTTTTCAATGAGTCTGCTCTTTGCATCAGGTGGCCAGAGTATTGGAGCTTCAGTATCAGTCCTTCCAGTGAATATTCAGGGTTGGTTTCCTTTAGGATGGACTGGTTGGATCTCCTTGTAATCAGCAATAAGAGGAAACATCAAGGACGGGCCTCCAACATAGAAACAACAGACGCCGGAGAGGACATGACAGAATTGAGCCCCCAGGTCCACACCGAAGTCCACAGAAGTGAGCCAGGCCTTTCCCTCCACCAAACACATAGACTTATTAGGAAGCTACAGTAATTAAAGACAGTTCATCAGAGCAAGTGTTTTTCAAAAAACCACAAAATACAATAATAGATGGTGCGTAAACGGTCCTGACGCCCGTGGGAAAACTGTTACACCATAGAAGCTGTAACATACTGCTGGTGAAGTGACAGACCAGGACATACGTGGCACTGGGAGACTGGTAATCCACTGAAAGCTTTCAGTGAGTCCCCTGTGTCCTGCCATGGACAAGAGTAAACTCCAAAGGGACTCTGTGCCTAGATCTGAAAAGAAGTGTGCTTACCATCATGGAAAGAAGAAGAAAATGCCTTTAGTGGTGTTGGGGTAGGAATGAGCTTCTTGGTCAAGGCACAAAGGATAAGCTTAATTTTACTGAAATAAATGCAAGTTTTTAGATGAAAAAAGTCACCATCAACAAAGCAAATAGAAGATGTGTGCAAAGCACAGAACTAATGGAGAATCCATACCTAGCTATATAAGGACCTCAGAGGAATCAGTAAGAAAAGGACAAAGATCTGAATAGAACATGAGCAGAGAATATGAACAGGCAATTCAGAGAAAAATAAATTTAAGTAACAAACATGGAA
The DNA here is from genome assembly GCA_024291935.2 of Okapia johnstoni. NCBI lineage: Eukaryota > Metazoa > Chordata > Mammalia > Artiodactyla > Giraffidae > Okapia > Okapia johnstoni. The sequence goes on from JAGTYA010000025.1 coordinate 12,031,327, forward strand.
ACCTAATAAAGCTCATGAAAACTCAGGAAATGCACATTAAGACAATAATAGGATGGTCTTCAATGCCCGCCTCCTTGGTGGCAAACGTGAATTGTGACAGAACATCAGCATTGGTGGGAGCGTGGAGTAACGGGGGCTCCCCACTCATGGAGGAGCGTGAGCTGCCACAGACCCACTGAGAACAGCCTGGTGTTGCCCATGTGGCCGAGGGTGTGCACACGCCCCATGATCCAGATGTCCCACTGCTGGGTATCGACCTAGAGAACCCCTGGCGCGTGTGCAGAAGGAAAAACAGACAACAGTGGTCGCTCTCTGTAGCCACCAAAAATAACAGGAAGGAAGCGGAAGCCGCCCGGGTGCTCATCACAGGAAAGTGAGTGCACCACGTCGAAGGCTGTGCAGCTTCATGCTGCAGAGATGGCGGGTGGGGTGCATCAACATCCATGCGCTGTGGAGAGCAGCGGGCGGCAGGACGAGACGCACAGGCTGAGGGTAGAAAGTCCACCAAGCTGTTGGAGGTCACGTCCGCGTGCACCGAAAGTGTAAAACAGAATGGCCCAAGAATGAGAGAAAAGATTCGCAGATCACTTCCTGGTAATGAGTAATATCCAGGATGCACAGAAAACTCCTAAAACTCAACAATGACCAAAAAGCCTGAGACAAAACTATGCGATGGGCTTGACCGGCCATTTCTCCAAAGAATACATGGGTGGTTAAAACCACACGCAAAGAGGCTCAGCATCACTAACCCTTAGGGAAATGCACGTGGAAACCATGACAAGATGTCACCTCACCCCCACTGGGATGGATAATCTCAGAACAGAAAATAGCAAGCGTTGGCAAGTGTGTGAAGAAGCTGGAACCCCGTGCACTGTGGGTGGGAGTGTCACACGGGGCAGCCGCTAGGAGAACAGAGCTGAGGGTCCTCAACAAATGCAACAAAATGTCCCTGTGACTCAGAAATGCCACTTCTGGGGATGTACCCACAGAACTGAAAGCCGGGTCGTGAGATATGCGTGCAACCCAGGGTCACAGCAGCACTTTTACAGTGGATAAAATGTGGAACTAACCCAAGGCCATGTGGGGATGATGGGTAAACAAAAGGCAGTTTATCCATGGACCTGGAGGGCAGTAGTGGGGTGAGTCCACTTCCGTGAGGGCCCTGGAGGAGTCATGTCCGCAGAGACATGTGGAGGGGCTGGGGTGGGGGTGAGGTCAGGGGTAGGTGTTAATGGGGCCAGAGCCTCAGTTTCACAAGGACGGAGCTCTGGAGAGCTGCACAGTTAGAGATGGTTAAGACGGCAAATTTTATGTTTTGTGTATTTTATTTTAGCACAGTAAGAAAAGACAGAAAAGAACTGAATGGCAGAACAGGAAGGAGGCACAGAGAAAACAGATTTGCGAGGAACAAAAAGGGAGTTTAAGTGTAATATGTTTAAAAATTTTCAAAGAAACCGTGGCATGATACTAAGTTTGTTACATTTGCCAAATTATAGTGGTAAGCGCATGGATACTCGCTATCTTGTTCTCTTCACTTTTCAGTGTTTTGAGAGATTTCACAATAAAAAATAGATGAACTATGTCATGAACTCTAGAAAAGAAACAGTATTAGCCTAAAAGGGGAGAAAAAAAATTAATACAAGGGAAAATTACTTTTGTGTTTTTAAATTTCATTGGTATTTTCATTGGGAAAACCAAAGCTTGCAAGAGACTCAGAAAGTTGGCCATCAGTCAGTCTTTGTGAGAAGGGACATGGAGGGGTGCAAATTCTGTCAGGAAAAAACGGAGCTTGAGGTAGAGAGGAGATTTTCCAAAAACATAAGAATTATCTAGTACAACTACTGTCATATATTGTAGACCAATGAAATGGACAACTTTCTAGGAAAATGTAAATATTCAAAACCAGCCCAAGAGAAAGATGATTTGAAAAACTTAGTACGTGTGACCCAAGACCCACGTGTGGAGCACCAACCAGGAGGCAATGGTTTCGTGGGTGCCCCTCGCACACCTGGTTCTGGAACGTGGAAGCAGGGTGCCTCCCTGAGCCTGCTGGCGGAGGAAAGACACGTGTCGCGAGCCCCTGCATTCCCACCTGACCCCGGGAGAGGCAGGAAGATGAACTGTCACATGACCGGCGTCCCTGCAGCTGGGGGCTCTCAGAGCACATGCCACTGAGATGCAGCAGACGCTTTCTCGACCCAAGGGGAGGGCCTCCTCCTCCCCCAAGGACCTGGTGCCTGGGCCCGTGGTGGCCACCTGCGCCTGTAGACAGCCAAGGGGACACAGAAGCACCTACCTCTACGGTTCTTGTCATCGACACCGTGGAGAGGTCTTATTTGTTACTTATGGCTGAGTTATCTCTAAAATAAGCACCAACCTTGTGTGAAACCCAGTCAGAGACACTGAGAAACTCACAGCCAATCTCATACATAAACAGATGGAAATAATCTCAAATAAAAATTAGCAAGTCGAAGCCAGCAGTGCATTAAAATGAAATGCCAAGTAGGGCTTAGTCCAGGAACCTAAGGATAATTTAGCATCACAAAAGCCATTAATGTTGTTCACTTCATTTACAGATTAGAGCAGAGAAGCTGTATGTTCGCCTCAGTAGATGCTAAAAAAGCATTTGATGAAATCCAAAACTAATTCAGAGTAAACATTCTTAGTGAACCAGGTGTAGATCTGGTCTTCCCTAAATGAACAAAACTTTTATCCAAAACCTGCAGCAAACATCTTACTGGGAGGAATAGAATTCTCATTACAGCCAGCCCAAGTACACAGGAAAACAGAAGAAGTATAGTTTTGGGAAGAGAGAGAAAGTCATCATTATTTATATGCAAAGTCATCTATGAAAAAATCTAAGAGATTCTACAAAAGAGCACCTTTCTGTGGCCTCTTTTTCATGGCTATGAAATAGAGCTTCTAGAAGCATGCACTCTGCGGACTTCTTAACACAATTAATTTCGTACGTGTAAGGACCTCAGGCAGGTGCCTCCACACGGCCCTAAGTACCAGATCAACATGTAAAAATCAGTGACAGTTCTTCAGGCCAGTAATAACCAATCAGAAATACAGAACACTTAAAAATTTCCTTCATAAGCACAACTAATCCCCTGAACACCTAGATTCAACCTGAGCAAAGACGCGGCTCAGGCATCGGACAACCAAGCTCCATGAAGGAAGTGTGGCCTGGACAGCTGCCCCGGCAGCGGGGGTGGGGGTGGGGGGATACTCACCATCAGGAATCCTTCCCTGGGCCTCAGCGGTTCCTTCCGAGATGCCCTGGGAGAGTGGACACCCACGGATGCCCAGGATAGGCTGAGAAGTGGTCAGGAGCCTGAGGCACCGGCGTGAGTGGTCCACTTCCCCTCCGGGGGGCCAGCCTGAGTCGGGCAAGTGGACGTCTGGCATGTGCAGACCCCAGCAGACCCTGCTCCCAGGGCCCACTGCCCCTACAGTGGACATCCAGACTCACGAGGCGCTAACGCAGGAGGGCCACTCCCGCCCAACACAGCGGATTATCCGTAAGTTTAGTGTTTGACAACTAATCAGTGAAAATAATATCCCACTCCTATAAAACCAACCAGGGCAGCTGCCCACTGCCTCGGGAAACTAACAGGATTGGATTATCTGCTTTCCTGCTTACCCTCTGGCCCCACAGTCCCGGGACTTGAGGCAGAGACCCAGAAGGTGTGTAACTGAGAGTGGAACTGCCAGATCGCTGGGAGCCTCGGCTTCTACTTCTCTGTCCTCACCAAGCAACCTTCCAGGGGGCCCATGCCTGCCGCACTCCTACCCATGCGTCACCGCCCTGGCGTTCTTGCCCGCTCTGGGGGTTGTCAGACGCTAACCTCAGCCGCGTGGTGGGTGTGTGCAGGCCACCGTGACATCAGTGTGTGTCTCCACAGTTCCCTGTTCGTGGTCTTGTTGGCTTTCAGACTCTCTCGTGAAGCTTCTGCAAACCTCTGACCTGCTTTTCTCTTTCATCGCAGGCCCGTGGTTTGGGCCTCACAGGAGGGACCGTCTCAAGTCTGCACTGTCTCCCCCCCTGCCTGCTTCACACCTTCCTTCACTGCCTTGACCCTAGCAGCTCTCGTCTGCAATGTGGGCATTGCTTGCTCCCAAGAATATCTGAACATCACCACCCTCACCAACTCAGCCCAGACCCCATCCATCTCCCACCCCGATTAAGAGCCTCCTGGTTTGTACCTACATGCTCACAAGGCTGTTACTCAGCTGACAAAAGTTACATCGTTCCCTGGGAGAATCTAACCCAGAAGGAAATCTCCCCTATAACTTCAGAACTGTCTTATGTAACTGGGTGTTTGGATCTGCATCAGTGTCCAGCATTATAGGTGGTGGTTCTGTCTCTAGTCTGACGACGTCTCTACAGTCTTGTCTGCAAGCAGGTGATGTGCAGCAGACTTAGACCTCCTTAGACTGTCCCACATTCTGGACTTGTCTCCTTCCTTTCTGAGGGTATCTCTCCAACAAACAGTGCTGGGAAACTGATGTCCACACGCAAAAGAATGAAGCTGGACCCTTATCCTAACACCGCATATGAAAAGGAACTTGAAATGGATCAAAGACCTGAAGGTAAGACCTAACACCATAAAATCTTAGAGAAGAAAATGTGGAGGAAAATGCCATAGCATTGGCTTTGGCACTGATTTCTTGCCATGACGCCAAAAGCACGGGTGACAAAAATGAAAGATAAATTGGACTTTGTCAAAATTAAAACCTGCTGTGCATCAAAGGACACAATGAAAAGAGTGAACAGGTAACCTCAGGAATGGGGGAAAATACTCGAAAAACATATACCTGATGGGGGTTAACATCCAGAACATAAAAAGGACTCCTAAAACTCAATAGCAAGGAAAATTACTTTCAAATGGGCAAAGGACAGGGATAGGCATTTCTCCAAAAAAGACACACAGATGGAGCAGACAAAAAGATGCTCAACATCCCTGATCACGAAGGAAAGGCAAATGAAAACCACAAAGTATGACTTCACACCCATTAGGATGGCTGCTGTAAAACAAAGCAAAACACAGAAAATAACAAGCATTGATGAGGAGGTAGTGAAATCGCAGCCCGTGTGCACCGCTGCTGGGGCCATGTCAATGCAGTGGTGCAGCCTCCACGGAGAACAGGACAGCGGTTTCCCAACAAACAGAGCCGTACGATCCAGCACTGTATTCACCCAAGAGAACTGAGAGAGGGTCTCACAGAGACATCTGCACACCACGTTCACAGAAGCAATACTCCACCAGGTGAAACGTGGAAGCACCTTGCATCCATTGACGGGTGGACAGTAGACGAAGTGTGGTCCACACATGCAGTGTGATCAGATTCCACCTTTGAAAGGAAGGGCGTCCTGACACCTGCTGCAACACAGATGAACCTGGAGGACACCGTGCAGTGAAGGAAGCCAGTCACACAGGGACAAGTAACTGCACAGACCACTTATATGAGGTCCTAGAGGACGCATGTCCATGGAGACAGGGAGTGGTGATGGGGCGGGGGTGGGGGAAGGGTAGCGTTTAATGGGGGCGGGGCTTCAGTTTTGCCAGACGGACGCATTCTGGAGATGATTGTGATGATGGTGGTTACGCATTTTGAATGTACTTTATGTCACTGGAGGGAGATGCGAACTCCAGTATTCTGGCCTGGAGAATGCCGTGGACTATATAGTCCACCGGGTCACAAAGAGTCGGGCACGACTGAGTGACTTTCACTAATGTTGCTGAACTGGACATTTCAAATAATTAAGATGATGAATTTTATGTCCTGTGTAGTTCATCACAAAAAAATTTGGGGAAGATAATAAACTACCAGATTTTTTTAAAAATATGCTGTGCTTCTTGGTCATAACTCACACGGCTGTGCAAGCAACTCTGTGCTCCTTAGACTGGGCGCCCGACACTAACCAATGGGGCTTTTCAGTCCACGTACTTAGTTTCTCAAGTCCATACTGTGAGTAACAGGACCCTTATCAAGTGATTTATTTCATTTAAAATTACTGAATTAATAGATCCTCATTATAAAAACCAGAAAATGTGTAAGAGCAGAAATGGGGAAAGTATGATGAGCTGTGATTCTGTCTCCCACAGGCCATCTGTCACGGTTTGGAACCACACTCCAAGACCGTTCTCACACACAGATACGTTTCTTTTACTCACCAAAAAAGCAATCAGCTTGCATAAACTGCATTGTAACCTGCCTTTTCTATTTCATAATACATCATGGAAAATTTTCCTTACTAATCAATAAACTTTTATTAGTTTTATCCAAGCCCTCCCTATATAATTTTCTGAGCTAATCTCCTATTATTTGAATTGATTAGATGAGTTCATATTTGGAAGGTATTTAGGACAACGTCTGGCACCTGATAAATGCTATATAAATAATTTCAAGTGTTTTAAACACCCATGAGAATATGGGAGAAACTGGCAAATCCCGAGTCATGAAGGAAGGTTTTTTAACACTCACTTCTCAGAAAACTGCAAATCAAGTTCACGAAAATGGAGGAAGCTAAGAGAACTGAATGTCGTGGGTGACTCAACAGTCCCTGCAAAGCCACCTTCTCACCCGATTGCCCTCCCTGGCCCCACGCCTTTGTCCTCGCAGTCATCCCCACCTTTTTTCAGTGAACTCTGTCCAACCTCCTGGCTGCTGTCCCCACGTCTGCCTGGTCCATTGGCTCACGCACGGCGCACGGCTCGGTCACTCAAACTCGTGCCCACCTCCCCCTTCCAGCCCAGCTCTGCTGGGGCTCCCTCACTCTGGCCTGCTAGCGCCTGACCGGCCCCCCCAGCGCCCTGACTTTGGGCTCTGCCACTGGCCTTGTGGGCGCCTGGAGGGGTGTGGTCCCCGTGGGGGCCCTGGTCAGCAGGCTTCCTTTGCCTCTGAGGCCCCGGCTCCCGGACCCCTTCTCCCAGCAGGACAGGACCCGATGAGCTCTTCCCAGAATAGACCCCCACCCACATCCTGCCTTTTGTCTGCAGAAAAACTTGAGTCAAAAAGTAAATTTAATCAGAGAAGTGAGAAAATGCATAAGGAAAGGAAAACTATCAAGCAAGACAAAATAATAATAGTTGAGCCATTAAACAAAGTCAAGACCTTTAATTCCTCCTCAAGGACCATAGATACCATTCTGAGCCGTGTTCCTTGAACTGTTTTGCAGACACCGAAACCCACCCCAGGTGAGAGACATTAACTGTATGTTGCCCACAAGCATGCAAAACCCAGACTGGCTGGAACTGGAAGGCGGATGATGCTGACTCCCGATGACCTCACCACCAGCCAATCAGAAGACAAGCTGACCACACCCTGCTCCCTGGGCACTTCAGACTCCTCACTGTTCCCTCCGGGGGGGACACACAGTCTTGAGGGCATTAGGCCCTGTTCCCACAGCAGCCCCCTCTGCCTAGCAAGGCAATACAGCTACTCTTTCCTACTTCACTTAAAACTGCATTTCTGTGAGCACAGGTGAACAGAGGTGAAGAAGTGAATAGTGAGTGAGTGTAGGATAATTGCTCTAAAGTGTCCGACTCTTTGGGACCCCCTGGACTGTAGCCTGCCAGGCTCCTCTGTCCATGGGATTCTCCAGGCAAGAATACTGGAGTGGGTTTCCATTTCCTTCTCCAGGGGATCTTCCTGACCCAGGGATTGAACCTGGGTCTCCTGCATTGTAGGCAGATGCCAGGGGCACCTTTAATGGCCCCCATGGCTGCCAGCCTGTCCTCCAGAGACACTGAGTTCCTCTCACTCTCTCCAGGAGTGGCCCTGTGCCTCCTCCTGTCGCCAGCGCTGTCAGCCTTTTAACCCTGGGCCTCTGTGATGGTGCAAGCTAGAGCTTCAGGGCTTATGTGATCTCAGGAGTGACCAGCATCGCAGAGCGGTAGGAAGGGGAGCCACTCCCCTCCCAGCAGATAGTAGCAGCTGACATCACCCTGGCCAACTCCTCTGGCGTCCCCTTCCTCCAGATACCATTCTCCGTTTTCAGCTCCGCACTTGACACAGAATTCAGCTCCTTCACCTCGTCTCCTCCCACACCCCTCCCGTGTTCAGACACCTCTGGGTCCTCCCAAGTGCGTCCACCCCAGCACCCATCCAGTGTGCCGGGTCCTGGCCAGCCTGGCTCACAGCGTTATCAGGCCCTCCCTGCCTGGTCCCAGAAACGCGAACTCCACGGCAAAGCAAATACCATAATAAAAGGAGTCACATGAATTCTTTGGTTTCCTAGTGCTTATAAAGCTTGTGTTTGCACTATACTGCAGCCTATTAAGTGTGAAATTGCATTATGTCTAAAAAAGTACACAGCTTAATATAAAAATACTTGACTGCTAGAATACACAGCTATCATCTAAGCCTTCAGAAAGTTCATCCAAGTTCACTGATTGCCGATCGCCGTAACAAACATGATGATAACACAAAAGCTTGAAACACCACAACAATACCAAAATGTGACACAGAGACACAGAGGGAGCAAAGGCTGTTGGAAAAACAGCACCAGAAAAGTTGCTCGACACAGTCACTGCAAGCCTTCAATTTGCAAAAAAAATGCAGATCTCGGAAGCGCAGTCAAGCGAAACTCCATGAACCGCCTACCTGTGTCCTGGTCATCTCCTCCCAGGCGGGCACCCACAGCTCCACGGAGCGGATATGCTTGCAGTTTTCTGAGGAAAGACACACAGGAGATGAACTCAGCATCTTGCAAGTCTTACAGTACTTTTTCTCTGTCCTCACAGCTAATTTATATTCTGCTTGGGCTCAGACTTCTAAGCTGGAAAATCACTTTCCTTTAAAATGTTGGAGCTGTTACTCTATTTCTCCCAGCTTTCAAGACGGGGGTGACGTCTGAAGCTGCTGCAGTTCTGAAATCAGCTTTGTTTTACCTGGGGATATGGGCTTTCCCCTGTACTGGTCCTGAAGTTTCACAGCACTTTGCGCAGCCTGTTCACTCCACAAACATACTCCAAGCTTCTGGGAAGTTTTCCTGACTCGTATCTTTGCTTAACTCTCCACCATTGTCTAGTCTGTATTCTAGAATTCTCTCTCCTTTTTTTTCCTGATGTGGACCATTTTTGAAGTCTTTATTGGATGTTACAACACTGCCTCTGTTTTGTGTCTTGGCCCTTTGGCCATGAGGCATTTCAGCTCCCCAGCCTGGGCTGGAACTGGCAACCCCTGCACTGACAGCATGGGATCTCAACCAGCGGACCAGCAGGGGAGTCCTGAATTCTTACCGACGTCTAACAACCCTTTTCTTAGTTTCTCTCTCATTTTTCTACGCTCAGGGGGACTTTCTTCAACCTTACCATCCAACACTGTGTTTCTCATCTCAGCCATTTAACTTGCAAGGTCTTGGCTCTAAATGCCTTGAAAGGCCAGATCTTGTTCATGTTGCAAGGGTACAGTCTATCTCTCTGAGGACAGAGTTAACGTCTTTTCTGACTTTGTCTCTCTACGTCATCTTTGTCCTACAAGCTTCGTCTCTTCAGTCGTGTTTTGTTCTTTGTCTTTGCGGCAGCTGCCTTAATGGTGTCTCTGTGTCTGATCGTGGTGGTTCAGTCTCTGTTGTGTAGCCACGGGGTTTCCCGGAAGCCGAGCAAGCTTGGCCGTGGTCTCCTCACTAGGAGTGGGCACTGAAGAGCTGTGAGCATGGCTCAGACATGCTGGCCTCACACTGGGGAGTCGCCAGAGCCCCCGCCTCTGAGTCCAACTCCCCAGAGGATGACGAGGCGTGTCCACTTCCCTAAGGGGACCGGGGCCCACGCTGCGTGCCCAGGGGGGCTGGGGTCTCAGCAGAAGGCAGACGCCTGCCCACTCCAGCCCTGCCTCCACCTCCAGGCAGAGAAGGGATGTCTAGCCCCCTCTGCCAGTCCTTCTGGATTGGCTGCTTGTCAGTCCTTGAAAGCTTAGCCCACCTCTTCAGCCTCCTTCACCCATCTCCTCGCCGCCACCAACTCAACAACTGACTGATGCTCAGCTCTGCCTGCTGCAGGCTAGGGCCACTCCTGCTCCCCCTCCACCAGGTCAGGGCTGTGTGGCCCCTGCCGCTCCCCAATTCCTGCCATTTCCTCTCATGTGATTGTAATTCCTGTTGCCTGCCTTTATAAATAAAGCCCCCTCGGGGCTTCCCTGGTGGCTCAGATGGTAAAGAATCTGCCTGTAATGCGGGAGACCCGGGTTCAATTCCTGGATCAGGAAGATCCCCTGGAGGAGGGCATGGCAACCCATCCCAGTATTCTTGCCTGGAGAATCCCATGGACAGAGGAGCCTGGTGGGCTACAGCCCATGGGGTTGTGAACAGTCAGACACGACTGAGCAACTGTCACTTTCACTTTTTCGCTTAGTCATCTGTGAGTGGGTGTGGGAGGATGAGAATCTGTGCACTCAAGCTCTGTTTACTAGTCTGAATATCTTTGGTGGGCATTTATCAGCGTCTTGTCTCTACCCCCACTTTCTATGGCATTTTTTAGGTTCTTTTCCCATTTCTCCATGGAGTTGTTTCTCATTGTTTCAATACTGTTAATAAGACGCTTGCTCCTTGGAGGAAAAGCTGTGACAAACCTAGAAAGCATGTTAAAAAGCAGAGACATTACTTTGCTGACAAAGGTCCGTCTAGTCAAGGCTATGGTTTTCCCAGTAGTCATGCATGGATGAGAGAGTTGGACTTTAAAGAAAGCTGAGCACCAAAGAATTGATGCTTTTGAACTGTAGTGATGGAGAAGACTCTTGAGAGTCCCTTGGACTGCCAGGAGATCCAACCAGTCCATCCTAAAGGAAATCAGTCCTGAATATTCATTGGAAAGACATGCTGAAGCTGAAACTCCAATACTTTGGCTACCTGATGCAAAGAACCGACTCACTGGAAAAGACCCTGATGCTAGGAAAGATTGAAGACACGAGGAGAAGGGGATGACAGAGGATGAGATGGTTGGATGGCATCACCCACTCAATGGACATGAGTTTGGGTAAACTCCAGGAGTTGGTGATGGACAGGGAGGCCTGGCATGCTTCAGTCCATGGGGTAGCAAAGAGTTGGACTAGACTGAGTGACTAAACAGAACTGAATAAGAACTTCCCCCCAAGACAGAACAGTTTCTGTCTGCCCTGTCTTGCTGTTGGGGACCATTCTCTCTGGTGATTCGAGGTGCTCAGTGTCCCCCACCCTCCATGCAGCAGGTTGTCCCCTTGCTCTGGGCACAGAAGCCATGTCCAGGTCCAGGCGGGTCTCGTGTGCAAAGCACCACGTGGTTCCATCTGGGGCACCAGCTGTACCCCCCGAATCTGCTCTCCCACCCCAGCCTCTGCAGTCTGTGGCGTCCATGGAAGGCTCACTTACACCCCTGAATCCCCACCGGGGTCTGGTTCACGATCCAAACTCTCCTCTAAACCCTGACCTCTGCACCCTGACCTCGCCTCTGCAGGTGTGTGGGCCCGGCCACAGCACATCTGCTCCTTGGTCACCTCCAACTCGAAGGGCACTGGACTGCTCGCTCTTCCAGCCCCTCTGCCAGCTTCCCTCCCCCTGTCCCCCTCCGCCCCCATCATGGCTGTTCTCACGCAGCTGCTGTGCTACCGGGGCAGGAAGGAACATTGCTCCCCTCTCCCTCGGAAGGTGTCCTGGAAGGAAACAAGGCCCAGTCATCTTTTTCTCTCTGACTTTTTCTTGCGTAGCCCTTGAAGTCTGTCTACTCTTAGGAAGGCAGGCATGTGGGAATGCGTATTGGTCATCTATTAACAAAACAATGCTGTGTAACAAAGATCCCCAGTCGCACATGGCAAACCTGGCTCAGCTTGCAGCCCTGCCAGGTTCTGCTCTGCTGACTCAGACGAGGCTCTGCTCCAGGCTCTGGTCCCAGCTGGGGTCTGGGAGGCAGTGGTGGCCACCAGGCTGGTGCTCCTCAGTGCCTACTCCACAGGCGGGAGCTGGGGCAGTGGGCCGGCCACATCCAGGAGGCGGGTGGCCGCCTCCCTGGAAGGAGCCATACAGACCCGCAAGACCCCCGACCAGCCCCCAGAGGAAGTCCTCGCACCTCCAGCTGCCTCTGGGGCAGATGTGGGGCCTGCCTGCAGCGTCCATACCCACACCGGGAACTCCCCTCTAACTGACACCGCCGCTGGCCGGATGTGGGGGCCCCTGCATCGTTGCCCTCTGGCTGGAGTTCTCCCCAGCTTGGAGTTCCACCTGGGCACCCTTCATCTGCCCCCTCTGGACAGGGCACCTCCCTCCGGCTGCCTCGGAGCCTTCCATCTGGGCCTGGGGCATCTCCAGCTTTGGTCCCCTCATGGGGAGCCAGCCCTCAGGCCCCTGGGCCTCCAGGGTGTTTCCTTACTCTGTGGGACCCCCACCCTCATATTCCTCAGTCCTTCTGCCTCCAGGTGGGTCACCCCAGGGCCCTGTGCCTAGGTTGGGTGGCAGATTCCACTCAGCTCAGCCCTCTGGACTGCAGCGGGGGTGCTGTCCAGGGGTGCATCCCCCTCGAAGACACGCCAAATCCTTCCATCAGGAGGGGTGTCCACGTTCAGCATCTGGGCCCCCAAACCACCCTCAAGCCCAGAACTCCGCCCTCTGCCCCCTTCCCCCAGTGGGGACCCTCAGCCAGGACGCCATGGCCCCCGCCACCCCCGCACCCCCTCCCAGGCCCGCCGCGGCCTCTTCCAGCTCTGATCAATCCCCAGCCACCTGCCCCAACCAGAGGAGACATGGTGTGCTGCCCAGGGAACTGTGGTTGGCCAGACACTTAGGTTTCAGTGTTTACTTTTTTAAAGGGCCTCAGATGCGAGTGGCTCACTGTTGTTCGGGGCCCAGCATGTTCCTAACAACCCACGTCGGGCCCCCACGAGTCACTTGTCCTCGCTTTCCTCTTTGCCCTCTGCCCTTCAACCCTGTTGCCCACACCCCGTCCCCTCCCCAGGCCTCGTCACAGGCCTGCACACCTGTTTTTAGATTCTATAAACCACATGCTCTAATAACTCTGCCTCTTGGCTCTCTGCCCGTCATCACGGCATGTACGATCTGCCCACCCAGCTGCGTGCATTTGGTTCTGGGCTCCACACCACTCTGCAGGTCAGTGCAGCCACAACCTGGGCAGAGCCAGCGCACAGGGAGGCAGCAGGTCCTGGCCCCACATGACGCAGGGGCAGATAGAGGTCCAAGGTGGCCAGGTCTGGGATCGGCTGCGGGGGTGGGTCAGGGAACACGGCGGCTTGCAGGGACGAGCTAGAGACACAGGCGAGCTGCTGGAAGTCCCGTCCAGGTGGACGTGGGGGCCAGGAGGAACAAGGCAGGAGGGATGGTGAAGACGTGGCCAGCCCAGCTGCAGAGTCGTGAGAAATGGGGGAGAGGACCAGGCCAGGGGGTGTAGCAAGGGTTGGTCTACGGAAATATACGGGGAAGCAGCGGTGCGGGCAGGGAGTCCAGGGGACCCAGGAGGGAAATCAGCCACCACTGGCGGGGACTGCGGGCAGCACTGTCCCCCGGTTGCGGGGAGGGTCCTCTCTGGAGGCTGTGCTTCATGCAACTAACATGCTTCCCTGGGGAACGTCTGAGAGGTCTGGGGGCTTTTCTGATGGGCATGGCGTGGGGAGAGGGCAGTTGGCTTCTGTCGGGGGTGGGGCCATCCCCCACAGGAAGCTGCCCCAATTCACTGGCCTCAGGAGCCCACCAGGGCTCACGGAGGTGGAAATTGGCTGACAGTTACCGAAGCTTGGAAGCGAGCTTTTTCTGCACAGAAACACAGGGTGTGTTTGCACGGCTGAAAGTGCACTGAACAGGGTGGATGTGCCCTCCGGCCTCCACTTCCCGTATTTCTAAAGGAAATGGCTCCAACCTTACCCTCGAATCCTAATTTCTCCACAACCGTGTGACATCTGCTGACGTCACACGTCCTGGGACGTCACCCAGGTGTCAACGATGTGATGACATAGATCCTCTCCTGCGTATACAAGGGTGCGAAGCTCTGAGAGATACGAATCAAGGTGATAATTGGTGACTTTTTAAAAAATTTGAAATCACAGGCTCCCAGGAAGTTGCAGAGACAGAGCAGAGAGGCCAGGGTGGCAGAAGTCCGGGCTTTGCACACGGCTTTCAGATGCCTGAGGCTGGGGCCTGCTTCCTGCCGGGCGGGGTGGCTGTCTGGGCTCCCCTCTCAGCGGGACGGGGGCTGAGGGAGGGGCAGGGGAGGCTTCCCCCCCGCCCCCCCGTAGCGAAGCAAGAAGCCGACCCCCGGCCCCGCCCCCACCCCCTGCTGCAGGCCTCTGGTGATGGGATGGGCCATGTGGTCTCCAGTCTGCTGTTTTCCTGGGCTGCCCACTCCGGGGCCTCTGCCTGGAGACGGTGGCTTTTCTTACAGCTATCTGGATGGTTTGCCCACCCCGTCTGCATCTCTGGGGGCTGGCCTCTCTCAGAGTGGGTCTGGGGTCCATGAGGGAGCCCACCGCCATGCGGTTCTCAGCCCAGGGCCTCACCCATGTGCCTCCTCCCCATGGTTCAGAGCCTCCTGTCTGTCTGTCTGCGTGTCTGTCTGTCTGCGTGTCTGTGGCGTCCAGGCCGCTTCCCTGTCCCCCTTCAGCAGGACTGCCGGGCGGGTACTGAGGGGGGCCGGGGGAGGTAAGCGGTGTGGGCGGCATCTTTCCTGCTCACAGTCTGGTTGGAAATACACCATCTCCTCTGTCCTTCCCATCAGAAGGTGTCTGACCACCCTCTCAGGGCCAGCTCTCCACTTGGGAAGATCAGACGGTGACAAGTGTTGGCAGCACCGTTTCTGTGGTTTCCGGACGTCCTTCTCGTTACTTCCCCAGATTCATACTCCTCCGTGCCCCAGTTTCCCGACCTGGACACTGAGCTCTTTTCCTCCCAACACCCCTGGTTTCTGATCAGCGTCTCACCCTTGGGGCACCCTTTTGCCGTATCCTGTGACTTTGTATGTAGAGCGTTGTCCTTTAATTCTAAGAATTTCATGATTTGCGTTAATTCAAAGGGTGATTTAGGAGTATGTGATTTCATTCCCAGAAGTGGAAAGCTAACGCTTTATTTCAGAGATGCAAATGCACTGTGAGGTTCAGAGGTTTCTTTCTATCGAGGATGATAAGTCTCATCTCGTGAGTGGAGGGCAGGGGCTTCCTTCTGTTCCTTCTGGTGATTTTCAATCTTTTAAGTTTTAATTATGGAGAATTGTGGTGACTGTTTCTTCAAATATTCCTTCTCCCTCAGCTGTGTTCCTTCTGATCCCGGAGAGGCAGCCTGAGCCCAGCCTGAGCCCCATGTTTCCCATCCTCCCCTGGGGCCCTACCCCACCTGCTCAACATTGCTCCTTTTTAGTTCAATTCAGTTGCTCGGTCATGTCTGACTCTTTGCAACCCCATGGACAGCAGCACGCCAGGCCTCCCTGCCCATCACCATCTCCCAGAGTTTGCTTAATTAGACTCATGTCCACTGAGTCGGTGATGCCATCCAACCCTCTCATCCTCTGTCATCCCCTTCTCCTCCTGCCCTCAATCTTTCCCAGCATCAGGGTCTTTTCCAATGAGTCAGTTCTTCGCATCAGGTGGCCAAAGTATTGGAGTTTCAGCTTCAGCATCAGTCCTGCCAATGAATATTCAGGACTGATTTCCTTTAGGATTGACTGGTTGGATCTCCTTGCAGTCCAAGGGACTCTCAAGAGTCTTCTCCAACACCACAGTTCAAAAGCATCAAATCTTCAGTGTTCAGCTTTCTTTATGGTCCAACTCTCACATTCGTACATGACCACTGGAAAAACCATAGCCTTGACTTGATGGACCTTTGTCAGCAAAGTAATGTCTCTGCTTTTTAAACTGTCTAGGTTTGTCATAGCTTTTCTTCCAAAAAGCAACCGTCTTTTAATTTCACGGCTGCACTCACCATCTGCACTGATTTTGGAGCCCCCCAAAATAAAGTCTCTCACTGTTTCCATTGTTTCCTCATCTATTTGCCATGAAGTGATGGGACCAGATGCCATGATCTTAGTTTTTTGAATGTCGAGTTTTAAGCCACTTCACTCTCCTCTCTCACTTTCATCAAGAGGCTCAGAATGGCCAGTCAGAATGGCCAACATCAAAAAATCCACAAACAATTATTTCTGGAGAGGGTATGGAGAAAAGGGGACCCTCTTGCACTGTTGGTGGGGATGTAAATTGGTACAGCCACTATGGAAGACAGTATGGAGATTCCTTAAAAAACTAGGAATAAAACTACCATATGACCCAGCAATCCTACTACCAGGCATACCTCCTGTTGTTGTTCAGTCACCAAGTTGTGTCCATGTCTTTGCAACCCCATGGTCTGCAGCATGCCAGGCCTCCCTGAGGAAAACCAAAATTGAAAAAGACACATGTGCCCCAGTGTTCATTGCAGCACTATTTACCATAGCCAGGACATGGAAGCAACCTAGATTTATCAACAGATAAATGGATTTAAAAAAGCTGTGGTATATAGGAAAAGAAAGTAAAAGTGAAGTCGCTCAGCTGTGTCTGACTTTTTGCGATCCCATGGACTGAAGCCTACTAGGATCCTCCATCTACAGGATTTTCCAGGCAAGAGTATTGGAGTGGGTTGCCATTTCCTTCTCTAGGGGATCTTCCCAACCCAGGGGTCAAACCCGGGTCTCCTGCACTGTAGGCAGACGCTTTACCACGTGAACCACCAGGGAAGTAGTATATATACAAAGGAATATTACTCAGCCATAAAAAAGGGACACATCTGAGTCAGTTCTAATGAGGTGGATGGACCTACAGACTATTATATGGAGTGAAGTAAGTCAGAAAGAGAGAAACAAATATCATACATTAATGCATATGTATGGAATCTAGAGATGGTACTGATGAACATTTGCAGGGCAGCAGTGGAGACAGAGAGAGAACAAACTTATGGACATGGTTGGGGGGAAGGAAGGAAAGGCTGGGACGAGTGGAGAGAATAGACTGGAAGCTTACACTATCGTGTGTAAAACGAGACAGTCGGTGGGAATTTGCCATATGACTCAGGGAACTGAAATCAGAGCTCTGTGACAACCCAGAGGGGTGGGAGGGAGGTTCAAGAGGAAGGGGACATATGTATACCATGGCTGATTCATGTGGATGTATGGCAGAAACCAACACAATATTGTAAAGCAATTATCCTTCAACGAAAAATAACTTTTGTAAAAAAAGTAAATACACTGGAAACACTCTCCTTAAATCCAAGATAAATGCTCTTCTGCCAGTGACTCAGTCAATGCCAAGCCCTGCATTGATCATGAAAACGTCCCCTTGCAGACCAACAGAGTCCGGGTGGGGATGATGGCCAACCAGAGCCCTGGGCGGGGCTGGTGACCGTGGGTCTGAAGCCTGGTTCCGGCACTTCCTGGCACGTGAGTGAGCAGGTCCTGACCCTCCTGGGCCTCGGTTTCCCACCTGACTTCCTGATCCACGTAAAGCTCTGCACAGGGTGCTGATCCAAGTCAGCTGTGACCCTCAGTTTCCTCCAGCACCTGCCCTGGCCAACACCGAGCGCCTTAGGGCAGTCAGACCACTGGGAGCGTCGGCCACTCAGAAGAAGCGCTTGCACTGTCCACCCTGTAGTGTCCTGTGGCCTGAGCTGGTCGAGGCCTCGACAGGCACATGAAGAGCTCGGTGCATACACACGTCAGTGTCTGGCCCTGAGCCTGTGGTGACCCAGCTGACCCCCAGTGGGCCTGTCTGCTCACTGAGTGACCCCGTGAGCTGCGTCCTCCGTGCTGGAGATGAGCAATGAGCCAGCGTATGAGTGGGCACACCTCCAGAGCCTGCTGGGGCAGCCAGACCCAGGCCCCCAGTGCCCACATTGCAGTGAACGGTGACCGGCAGGCAGCCGAGCTGGGGGCTCCAAAGTTCCCTCCTCCCCATCTTCCCAAGGTGTCTCAGCCTGCAAGGACCCCCTCCAGGCCCTCAGCCGGTCCCACAGGACACAAGCCCTGGAGGTCCTGCAACCTATGATCTGAGGGGCCTACTGCTGGGGACTGGTCACTCAGGAGGTGCTGAGAAGCTGTGGGACAATGAACCACCGGCAGGAAGTCTCAGGGCTGTGATGGGAGGAGGGGATGTGCTGGCCTGAGATTCAGGACATCAGAGGGGATGTGGCCTCGGCAGGGCTGCCCAGGGCAGCAGGGGTGGGGGGGGGCAGACAGAGTAGGGATAAATTCTCCCACCTCCCCACACTCCAGTCTCACCAGCATCGCCCACTGCTGACCCTTTAGGGAGCAGGAGAGCTGGGAGACGCAGTCTGTGGGGCAGCACAGAGCGGGGAAGGACACGGATCTCAGGGTTGTCCCCACTCTGAATCTCCAGTAGGGCAGGGCTGGCCCTGGCAGGCATCAGTTGGAGTGAGTGGAGGGGACCAACGAGGGGTGTCAGGTGTGGGCGGTGCTCTAGTAGGGGCCAGGCTTCTAGGTGCCTCAGTGGTAAAGCATCTGCTCACCAATGCAAGAGACGTGGGTTCGATCCCTGGGTTGGGAAGATCCCCTGGAGGATCATGGAGGGCATGGAATCCCACTCCAGTGTTCTTGCCAGGAGAATCCTATGGACAGAGGAGCTTGGTGGGCTACAGTCCATAGGGTTGCAAAGAGTCAGACACGACTGAGCAACTAACCACCAACAAACAACTAGTGAGGGCTGGCTGGCTTCAGGTCCAGCAGGAGACAGAGCAGGAGTGGGGAGCCCGAGTCAGAAGCCGGAGAGGAAGGGACATGGGGTCTCCCAGGGGTGTAGCTCAGCTCCATTTCCAACCTCTGTGCGCCAGACGGAGCATGAACTGTGCGTGAGGATCTGGGGCAGTGGGGGGACGGGGGGTGGGGAGACGGCAGAGGTGGATTCCCCACATCCAGCATCTGAGGTGCAGCCTCCACCAGCCCAGGCTCTGCAACATTAGGGTCGAAGACAGCAGTGTCCTCGGGACACCAGAGAGTGAGCCAGGGGCAGGGTGGACGGCCCCAGTGCACAAAGCCAAGCTGGCGGGCACTCGGGGGCGGTGAGACATGCAGAGACAGTGACATCCAGCCAGTTTCATCACGTCGTTCTACCTCATTACATCTAGTTTATATTCAATGTATGGTGCGAGACACCGAATTCCCAAGTGATTATAATTAATATGTGATACTTCCTTTAAAAATAACACTAGTTGAAGTAACAAGAGTGAATTTAAAATAACACACTACATACAGGAACATGGAAAGCCTTCAAAGTTGGCACAGGAATGACCAGAGGTCAGGACTAAGTGTCTGAACATCCATCTAGACATCACTGCAAGGGGTGGGCTAAGCTGTGGAAGCTGGCCCCTGACCAGGCAGGAGGACCTCTCCACCCTGCAGGACAGATATAACAAACACAGCAGCTGTGCAATCAGTGCGACACCTCTAGAGAGGTATTCTGAGACAAACTTCAGGTTCATCACAGAGGAGACCGAGAGGTCCAATAGAAGTTAGAAAAGCGGCCACAGAAGAAACCCAAGGAAACAAAACGAAAGAAAAAAAAATACAAAGACAAAATCCACAAACATAGAATAATGAAATGATTTGAAAAGGTAAAAAACCAAAACAGCATTCGTTTTTTTTTAAAAAATACCCAAAACATTGGGAAGAATAGGAAAAACGAGAGAAGATATACGTAGGCAAAATACAGAACTACAAAAGCAATTCATGAACTTCAACATCCAAGTAAATGTCATAAGCAAAATGACAGTACCCTTACTATTAAAAAGCCCCAGGCACAGACAGTTTTACAGATGAATTTTCCAACCTTCCTCACAAGAACACTGCAGAATATATCTTTAAAAGAGGATAACTTTGAAATTAATTTTTGGAAGTTATTATTACCTTAAATTCAGAACTGGTAAAGTCAACACAAGAAAACGCATCTAGGTTATTTCCCCTTCATGTAAACTATACTAAACAGCACAGAAACAAACCAAATGCAAAATGTCTTACAAGATAAAACCTGTGACTAGACGTACTTTACCCCAGCAATGCAAAGATGATTTTCCACATGAAATAATTCACTACATTGGGAGGGGGGTGGGGGGGGTTTCAGGATGGGGAGCATGTGTGGACCCATGGCTGATTCATGTCAATGTATGGCAAAAACTACTACAATATTGTAAAGTAATTAGCCCCCAACTAAAACAACAAAAAAAAATTCACTACATTGTTAGGCTACAGAAGATAAAAAATGACCGTCTTAATGATTTCACAAAATTGTACTTGGCAGATACAGAGAAAAGGTTTGATAAGATTTCAGTACATTCGTAAGTTTTAGAACTCTCAGAAAAATAGAATGGCGAGGAATAATGCTGAACTTGATAAAGCCTATATACTCAGTGCATGCCTCTCTAAGAACATGAGAGATCAGGCAAACCAAAAATCAGCCAAGGAGATAGAAGAGGTAAGCCACACAGTCAGCAGGTGTGATCTGACGGACACACGAGGAACTCAGCCATCAGCGTCTACGCCCGAGAGTAGATCCACAGAATTTACTGGGTTTACAACAGCAATACATTTTGAAGCACTGGTTTACTACAGGCCACGTTCTCCAGCAGGGGAATCAGGTTACAATCAATAATAGAAACTAACTGTAGTAAGTTTCCCAGGGTGGATGTCCACATGCTTTGCTCTCAAAGTTGTCCAACGTGTACAAGTCTTCCTTCTGACTTAGACTCCCACTAAAAAATGAAATCAAGTGATGCTTTACTTTCTAAAAGAGACAAATAACTGCCAACTTAGCAAAAAGGGTTAGCAAAATATCCCTTAAAAGCGAAGGACCAAAAAAAGACATTTTTCAGGCAAACATAAGCTGAGGGAGTAACTTACAAGAACCTGAAGCCAAAGAAACACAGGAAGAAGAGAAAAATGATTCCAGTGGTAGGCGTGGAGACTCAGGAAGGAAAGAATGCAGGAAAGGGAAACAAATGGAAAGATGTAAAAAGATGATTATTTAAGACTAAACAATTAACGCTGTCTTGTGAAGTTTATAATAGAGGTGTAGAGTGCAGAGTACGTTACAGCAATTAACAACAGCCCACAAGGGAGAAGTGGGAGACTGGAGCTGAACTGCATGGTTTGGAAACTGGTACAAATACATGTATCAAGTAGACAGTAATCAATGGAGGGTCTGTATTTTATTTTATTTTATTTTTTTTAGTCTCCATTTTGAGGGGGTCTGTATTTTAATCTTTAGAGTAATCGCCTTTTAATCTTTAGAGTAACTGCTAAAAGAATGATACACTGGAGTATAATTTAAAAGTAATACAGAGATACAGTGGAGAAATTTTTTAAAAAGTGAGTATACAAAAGGTCCAGGAGGAGGTAAGGGACAAGAGGACATAGTGAGATGGTGGGCAAGAGCGACTGTATCAGGGATCACATTAAATATAAGTGGACTAAACCATCCTGTTAAAAGACAGATAATGAGACGGGATTTTTCAAGCTCTCCGAGGTTTATAAGAAACACATTTGAGGACGTGAGGGTGAGCTGGTTGCGACATCTGTCACCCCACTGATCTCAGGGTTGGTTCGGCTGATCTGGCTGGGTAGGTGGGTGTCCGCTTCCTCCCTCTCCACCCCGTGTGAGTCCCTCCTGAAGCTTCTCTCTCGGTCAAAGAGGACGACCATCCCCGGTAAAGGAGGACGGCCTTCCTCAAGGGTATACGAGTCGCTGCGCTCCCCTGCTGGAACCTCCAAACAAGCTCCCAAGAAACACATCTGAGTATCATAGCAGAAAGTGCAAATAAAGCAAACCCTAACCAAAAGAACAGATAAATTCCCAGACAAAACAGACTTTAATGCAAGAAGTATTGAACAATGTCAAGTGTGACACGTTATAAGAATAAAAGGGACAAATAGTCCAGGCAATAAAACAATCCTAAATTTGAAAACAGATATTAGCATCTTTAAAATATAAATCAACCATTGACAGAACTAAAAGGAAAAATAGAAAAATGCAAAACCGTAGATTTTAATTCTCTCAATAAGTAATAGAACAAGAAGAAATAGAAGATGTGAACAAAATAATTATCTAGCTTGACCTAACTGACATATGTAGCATATTATACCAAACAGGTGAAGAATTTTTTAAGTACACAAAAATGTTTACTGAAATACACCATATGCTGTGCCAAAAGCTGACAGTCAGTATGTTCCAAAAATTAATTTGAGATGGAAATATAAAAGGTAACACCATAAAACTCCAAGAAAAAAATATGAGAGTATGTTCATGACTTTGAAGTAGACAAAGAATTAAACAGGCTTAATAATTTTAAACAGATTGAAGAGCACTAATAAAAAAATATTGACAAATCAGACTTCCATAAAGTTAAAAACTTCTGTTCACCAACAGGCGCCATTTAAAAAGCCACAAAGAGGGCTTTCCTGGTGGCTCAGTGGTAAAGAATCTGTCTGCTGCTGCAGGAGACACGGGTTTGATCCCTGGTCTGGGAAGATCCCACGACAGCTAAGCCCATTCACCACAACTATTGAGCCTATGCTCTAGAGCCCACACACCGCAGCTACCGAACCCAGGAGCCGCAACGATTGAAGCCCACGCACCCTAGAGCTCGTGGTCCGTAGAAAGAAAAGCCACAGTGATGAGAAGCCCGTGCACCGCAAGGGAAAGAAGCCTCTGCGAGCTGCAGCTAGAGAAAGCCCAGTGCAGCCAAAAAAAAAAAAAAGCCACAAGGAATATTTAATCAGCACTTGGATCTAACAAAAGACTTTTCTGTAGAATATATAAAGAACTTTTTATAAACAGGCACACTCAAAGAGCACAGCCCCAACCCAAGGGAAACGTGAGGAACTCTCACTTCTCCAAATAGGATATGCAAATGACCATATGATCTGCCCTAATCCCTTCCCCCAAAAAAGCCAGGTATAAAATACACTGTTAGGCAAAAATGAATTTTAAAATTAAGAAAATTTAATTGAAAAAAATAAAAAAAACACACACTTTTGAACACTTCTCAAGGGAAAACCTACACTGTTAGGGCAACTGAGAATGTGTGTAGGGTCTGTAGACTAGGTACTGTCAGGAGTGATGACGGCAAGGCCATGCAAGACAGTGCCCTCTTCTGTAGAGACGCACGAGGAAGGGTCAGGCATCCGTTATTTACTGTGACTCCATTGCCAGATTAGTGGGGAGAGGACAGACTGAGAGGGGGTCTGATGAACAGACACGGAGGACATCACTTGTAAGAATATTTATGTGACTCGAGACAGAAATTAAAGAAAAATTCACAGGAGGAACAGTCCACCTAGGTGGAGGGTACATGGGCGTCCATTCTTCCTGCTACTCCTACCATTGAAATTCTCCAAACACAAGCGGAAGCGGGGGCAAGAAAACCATGGGGGCGTGGGATGTGGAGGAGTGTGGGTCTCTGGCCCGCAAACCCCGACAAGCCGCTCCCCCGAGGGTCCCGGCCCAGCTGGCAGGCGATGTTTGCCGTTCTCTGGGCACTGATGTACCTGGGGCGGAAACTGGTGACACCACGGGGCTCTGCAACCCGGTCTGGGCTGGTCCTTGGGACACTGTGGGACAAGTGGCCTAGCAGCCTAGCCACCTGAGGCCATGCCGACCCTCTGTGGCCTCCCCAGGGGCCAGTCTCCTGGGCACGTGTCACCAGCAGTCTCAGATTTGTCAAGACTTTTGCAATCAGTGCAAAAAGAGAAAGGCACCATCCGCATCCCGTCCAAGAGACAGCTCAGCTGAGGAAGTGAGAGGTATGTGCACCCTCTGTAGAAGCATCGTCCAGAGCCCGGGGCTGGGGCACCGTGAGGGGCAGGAGGTGTGACCTCCACACTTGACGGAGAAACCACTTCCAGGGTGAGGACTGAACACCATCACCTTCAGGTCCCAGGAGACGTGGTTCTTCAAGCTTAACTTGACTTTCTGACACAGCGATTATTCCAGATTCCAAAACTGTATCAAGCAACTTGAGCATTTCAGTTTCAACTCCTTCAAAATGCACTTTTAATGATTTCTCTTGGAATCAGTAAAGGAAAATACTTCTGCTTCAGAGATTCAAAGGTTGTACAAAATGCTGCTGGAGAAACTGTAGCTTCCATGGTAAGTGCACATACTATCAGTATATAAATACTCTAAGTGAGTAACTTCCGCTTAACCTTCAAGCTGTATTATATGAATATTGTTTTCACTTTTATTAGTACTCCATTATAACACCTATGGTGAACAGAACAGTAATCGGAAGATTATAGAGAGACCTATGAGACACTTAGAACCACAAAGATTCTGGTTTGTCTGCTGACAGAAAGAAGACAAATAATATTTACTTGATTTTCCCCTTAGTAAGAATTGTTTTAAAAGATACAGAAATAAAACATCACATATTACTATGGAATACATCTCAAGTGATACATTTAAAGAAAATTTTATGGCATTAAAAATTATATTAGAAAAGAATAAAGGCTAAAAATGATTTGAGCGAGCACCGCCTACCTGGTGTTATGAAACAATCAGCTCACAATGAATACAGGGACCAGAGAGTGCCTTCAGAAGACACGAAAGAATTGCTGAGTGAGCAGTGGGGTCAGTAAAACCAAGAGACCTACATTAAGATTTCTTCTTTTAATATATGTGATATTAAGAAAGAAAAATGGGATATCACAGATAATCAACATAGTAGAAAATAATAACCTGAAAAACTTTTGGTAACAAATTTGAAAATGAGACGGATGTGTACGCATGTAAGTGAGGCTGGGTCTTTCTAATGAGTGAAGCATAAACACAGCTGACAGCACAGCATCGTTTATGTGAATGTAAGACGCTCACTGTTACATGTCTTATAAGAATGCCCCGTGCTCCCCATCTGTCACAGCAGATTTGGAAGTTATCTGGGCAGTGGGCACAGCAGGGCTCATTGGACCCCACTGCCCCTAAGCACTGGAGAGCGTGGTCTCCAAGCACATATCAGAGCTAGACGAGGCGGCGGCAGGCCCGGGAGGGTGGACGAGGGGAGCGGGGACTGTGGGGTTCCGGCTGAGGGTCCCCGCTGGGGGAAGGGGGCAGGGGGCAGAGTTCTGGGCTGCAGGGCGGTTTGGGGGCCCAGATGTTAAACCTGGACACCCCTCCTGATGGAAGGACTTTGAGCGTCATCTTCATGTGGGAAGCAGCTCTGGACAGCATCCCCACTGCACTCAGGAGGGCTGAGCTGGGTGGAGTCTGCCACCCCCGCTGGGCATCAAGTTCGGGGGTATCCCCACCTAGAGTTGGAGGGGCTGAGGAGTAAGGGGGTGGGGGCTCCACAGGGTAAGGAAACACCCTGAAGGTCCAGGGGGCTGAGGAATGGCTCCCCACACACCCCATCTGGGCATGAGGCCCCGGGTCACCCATAGCTAGAGCTGGAAGGACTGAGGAGTACGGGGGTGGGGGTCCCACAGGGTAAGGAAACACTCTGGGAGCCCAAGGGCCTGAGGGTTGGCTCCCCATGAGGGGATCAAAGCTGGAAATGCCCCAGGCCCAGATGGAAGGCCCCGAGGCAGCCGGAGGGTGGTGCCCTGTCCAAGGATGGCTGGCAAAGGGCACCCAGGTGGAACCGCAAGGGTCAGGGCCCTCCAGCCAGGGGGCCCTCCAGTCAGGCCAGAAGGCGGGGTCAGTTACATGCTGGGCTCCCCAGAGGTAACAGTAGGTGCAGGCAGGGCCCACGACTGCCAAGGGGGCCGGGGGTGCATGGCCAATGCCCCACATGGCTGTTTCTCTGGATGCACACGCATCCATCTCAGGGGAGCCACTCTCCTTCCATGGGCTGACTCCTCAGGGTGCCCAGGTAGCTCCTTGGAATCTACAGGCAAGCAGACAAGAGGGTCAGAGAGGGTTCAGGGGGCTGGAGGAGAGGTTGGGGGTGAGGGGAGGGGAGAGCTGAGTTAAAGCACAGAGGATGATGAAAGGGTGATACAGGAGTGACCCTGCCCAGGGTACCTGAGTGGCCCTTAGTTATCTGGCCATCAAGCATTTAGTCCCTCGACCCCACCATGCAGACCACAGAGGACAGAGACTGGAGAACACCAATGGCCACTGCGCTCCCTGTGGGGGGAGCAAGGCTCAGAGCACGCCCTTCATTCTTAGGCCGTAGCAGCTGAGGTGTCCGAGGAGATTCCTGTCCAGGAAGGTCTCGGCTCCGAGGAGGTCTTGGATCTGAGGAGGTCTGAGAGGATCTGAGGAGGTCTCAGCTCCAAGGAGGTTCAGATCTGAGGAGGTCTCAGGTCTGAGGAGGTCTCAGGTCTGAGGAGGTCTCGGGTCTCAGGCAGTGCTGCAGCTCAGGCCGAGCCCCTCTGCCCACCCAAGGGGGCTGCTCTGAGGCAAGTGGCCTCTCTTGAACAGGACCCGGCTGGGCAGGGCTTGAGC
Source organism: Okapia johnstoni (assembly GCA_024291935.2). Lineage (NCBI taxonomy): Eukaryota > Metazoa > Chordata > Mammalia > Artiodactyla > Giraffidae > Okapia > Okapia johnstoni. The sequence continues at coordinate 12,057,718 of JAGTYA010000025.1, forward strand.
CTCGGCCAATGGCAGCCTCCTGGTGATGTGGTCAGCGATCCCCTGGAGGGGCCTGAGGGGATCAGGGGCGCACCTCAGTGAGGGTGTGACTAGATGGCGTGACGGCTTGTCCGACATGGGCCGGCCGTCACCACGAGTGAAGAGGCCTGCTCCTTGGGTGGAGGTCAGGGAGGAGGCCCGAAGACCTGGCTTGTCCCTGACTCTGACAGTTCTCGGCTGTTAGACGCAGAGGCCCAGAGGCCCAGCAGGAAGGCAGGCGGCTGGAGCCAGAAGCGGCGGCTGCCCCTCCCAGACCCTTTTGGGGGCCTGGAGATGAGTCTCTACCAGGGAGCTGGGACCATCCTGAACTTGCACAATCAGGATGAGACCGCATGCTCCGGAGGCCCGGCTCTGCTGGGTCCAGTTGCTCAGACCTGCGTGCAATGGCCGCTTCCTGTCTGATGCACAGTGAGAGCTGATTCTGTGCCGTGCTTGGCAGTAACTCTTTCAACCCTAACGTCGTCCTGCGAGCCCCGTACAGCACACCAGTGGGGTCCGGACAGTCCAACTGCGGAGAGGCTGGGGCTGCCCTTCTCCATATGCAAAGCCGACAGGGAATCCTCAGGGGAAGGAGAAGCCCCCGGGGAAAGAGGAGATGTAGGCTGGATGCAGCTGAAGGCCTCAGGTGGTGGAGTGGCCACTCCTCCGGGAGGAGGCCCGGGCTGAGCTGAGGGACTGCGTCAGTCAGGACGAGGTTTCCCTCCTGTTCCACAGGTGAGGCTGCCCCAGGAGCCGGAGGGCGGCGTTCGCGCTGAGGTGCTTTGCTCCAGGGTCCAGGAGCAAAGGCTTGTGTACTGCAAGATGCCTCCATGAAGGCAGCTCTGCACGACTCTTCCTCAGACTTTGCTGGATCCTGGACAAAACCCTGCCGCCCTCCTCGGGTGGCCTCCCTCACAGCCGGGCTCCCTGTGGGCACTGACGTCACTGACCAGCCCTGTCCTTTCAGGACCAGAATGGGGAGAACAGCCCCCACTCTCCAGTCCTTGGGTGCTCCCCTCACCTCCTCCCAGGCCTCTGAAAAGAGTTCATGGTTAAGCAGCAAATATTCTCCAATGAACACTGATGCATCACACAAGGGTCCTGAGAGGTACCCTTCCCCTGAGTCTTCAGAACAGTCTTTGCCTTGATTCACATTTTTTCTGATGCCCCCATCACCACACATGTTCTTGTGGAGTCATCAGTGTTATCTGACAACTAATACAACAGTATTTGTTGTTGTGCAGTCGCTAAGTCATGTTGGACTCTTTCCGACCCCATGGACTGCAGCACATCAGGCTTCCCTGTTCTTCCCTCCCTATCTCCCCAAGTGTGCTCAAACTCATGTCCATTCATGCCATCCAACCATCTCATCCTCTGTCATCCCCTTCTCTTCCTGCCCTCAATCTTTCCCAGCAACAAGGTCTTTTCCAATGAGTCAGCCCTTCACATCAGGTGGCCAAAGTAATGGAGTTTCAGCTTCAGCATCAGTATTTCCAGTGAATATTCAGGACTGATCTCCTTTAGGATGGATTGGTTGGATCTCCTTGCAGTCCAAGGGACTCTCAACAGTGTTCAACACCACAGTTCAAAAGTATCAATTCTTTGGCACTCAGCTTTCTTTATTGTCCGACTCTCACATCCATACATGACTACTGGAAAAACCATAGCTTTGACTAGACAGATCTTTGTCAGCAAAGTGATATCTCTGCCTTTTAATATGCCATCTAGGTTTATCATAGCGTTCCTTCCAAAGAAGGATTAATTCCATGGCTGCAGTCACCATCTGCAGTGATTTTGCATCCCAAGAAAATAAAATCTGTCACTGCTTCCACTTTTTCTCCTTCTCTTTGCCATAAATGATGGAAACAGATGCCATGATCTTAGTTTTGTTGATGTTGAATTTTAAGCCAGCTTTTTCACTCTCCTCTTTCACCTTCATCGAGAAGCTCTTTAGTTCCTCTTTGCATTCTGCCATCAGAGTGGTATAATCTGCATGTCTGAGATTGTTGATATTTCTCCTGGCAATCTTGACTCCAGCTTGTAATTCATCCGATCTTGCATTTTGCATAATGTACTCTGTATATAACTTAAATAAGCAGGGTGACAATATACAGTCTTGATGTATCTCTGTTTTTCTTGAAGAGCTCTCTAGTCTTTACTGTTCTATTGTTTTCCTCTGCTTCTTTGCATTGTTCATTTAAGAAGGCCTTCTTTTCTCTCCATGCTATTCTCAGGAACTCTGCATTCAGTTGGGTGTATCTTTCCCTTTCTCCCTTCTTTCGCTTCTCTTCTTTGCTCAACTATTTGTAAAGCCTTCTCACTTCAGTTCAGTCACTCAGTTGTGTCAGACTCTATGCAACTCCATGGACTGCAGCACACCAGGCCTCCCTGTCCATCACCAACTCCTGGAGTTTACTCAAACTCATGTCCATTGAGTTGGTGATGTCATCCAACCATCTCATCCTCTGTCAGCCCCTTCTCCTCCTGCCTTCAATCTTTCCCAGCATCAGGGTCTTTTCAAATGAGTCAGCTCTTTGCATCAGGTGGCCAAAGTGTTGGAGTTTCAGCTTCAACATCAGTCCTTCCAATAAACATTCGGGAGTGATTTCCTTTAGGATGGACTGGTTGGATCTTGCAGTCCAAGGGACTCTCAAGAGTCTTCCCCAACATCACAGTTCAAAAGCATCAATTCTTTGGTGCTCAGCTTTCCTTATAGTCCAACTCTCACATCCATACATGTCTACTGGAAAAACCATAGCCTTGACTAGATGGACCTTTGTTGGCAAAGTAATGTCTCTGCTTTTTACTATGCTGTCTAGGTTGGTCAGAACTTTCCTTCCAAGGAGTGTCTTTTTATTTCATGGCTGCAGTCACCATCTGCAGTGATTTTGGAGCCCCCCAAAACAAAGTCTGCCACTGTTTCCACTGTTTCTCCATCTATTTGCCATGAAGTGATGGGACCAGATGCCATGATCTTTCTTTTCTGAATATTGAGCTTTAAGCCAACTTTTTCACTCTCCTCTTTCACTTTCATCAAGAGGCTCTTTAGTTCTTCTTCACTTTCTGCCATAAGGGTGGTGTCATATGCATAGTTGAAGTTGTTGATATTTCTCCTAGCAATCTTGATTCCAGCTTGTGCTTCATCCAGCCCAGCATTTCTCATGATGTACTCTGCATATAAATTAAATAAGCACAGTGACAATATACAACCTTGACACACTCCTTTTCCTATTTGGAACCAGTCTGCTGTTTCATGTCCAGTTCTAACTATTGCTTTCTGACCTGCATACAGATTTCTCAAGAGGTAGGTCAGGTGGTCTGGTATTCCCATCTCTTTCAGAATTTTCCACAGTTTGTTGTGATCCACACGGTCAAAGGCTTTGGCATAGTCAATAAAGCAGAAATAGATGTCTTTCTGGAACTCTCTAGCTTTTTTGACGATCCAGCAGATGTTGGCAATTTGATCTCTGGTTCCTCTGCCTTTTCTAAAACCAGCTTGAACACCTGGAAGTTCATGGTTCATGTATTGTTGAAGTCTGGCTTGGAGAATTTTGAGCATTGCTTTACTAGTGTGTGAGATGAGTGCAATTGTGCGGTAGTTTGAGCATTCTTTGGCATTGCCTTTCTTTGTGATTGGAATGAAAACTGACCTTTTCCAGTCCTGTGGCCACTGCTGAGTTTTCCAGATTTGCTGGCATATTGAGTGCAGCACTTTCAAAGCATCATCTTTTAGGATTTGAAGTAGCTCAACTGGAATTCCATCACCTCCACTAGCTTTGTTCATAGTGATGTTTCCTAAGGCCCACTTGACTTCACATTCCAGGATGTCTGGCTCTAGGTGAGTGATCACACCATCATGATTATCTGGGTCATGAAGATCTCTTTTGTACAGTTCTTCTGTGTATTCTTGCCACCTCTTCTTAATATCTTCTGCTTCTGTGAGGTCCATACCATTTCTGTCCTTTATTGTGCCCATCTTTGCATGACATGTTCCCTTGGCATCTCTAATTTTCTTGAAGAGGTCTCTAGTCTTTCCCATTCTATTGTTTTCTTCTATTTCTTTGCATTGATCCCTGAGGAAGGCTTTCTTATCTCTGCTTGCTCTTCTTTGGAACTCTGCATTCAAATGGGTTTATCTTTCCCTTTCTCCTTTGCTTTTTGCTTCTCTTCTTTTCACAGCTATTTGTAAGGCCTCCTCAGACAGCCATTTTGCTTTTTTGTATTTCTTCTTCTTGGGGCTGGTCTTGATCACTGTCTCCTGTATAATGTCACAAACCTCTGTCCATAGTTCATCAGGCACTCTGTCTATCAGATCTAGTCCCTTAAATCTATTTCTATTTCCACTGTATTATTGTTAAGGATTTGATTTAGGTCATACCTGAATGGTCTAGTGGTTTTCCCTACTTTCTTCAATTTCAGTCTGAATTTGGCAATAAGGAGTTCATGATCTGAGCCCCAGTCAGCTCCCAGTCTTGTTTTTGCTGACTGCATAGAGCTTTTCCATGTTTAGCTGCAAAGAATATAATCAATCTGATTTCAATATTGACCATCTGGTGATGTCCATATGTAGAGTTGTTTCTTGTGTTGTTGGAAGAGGGTGTTTGCTATGACCAGTGCATTCTCTTGGCAGAACTCTATTAGCCTTTGCCCTGCTTCATTCTGTACTCCAAGGCCAAATTTGCCTGTTACTCCAGGTGTTTCTTGACTTCCTACTTTTGCATTCCAGTCCCCTATAATGAAAAGGACATCTTTTTTGGGTGTTAGTTCTAGAAGGTCTTGTAGGTCTTCATAGAACCGTTCAACTGAAGCTTCTTCAGCATTATTGGTCGGGGCATAGACTTGGATTACCATGATATTGAATGGTTTGCCTTGGAAACGAACAGAGATCATTCTGTCGAGCGAGCGACCGAGAGGAGATACCCCACCTCCAGGGTGAGGAGCGGTGGCTGGGCTTCACTGGACCGGCCGTGTGGAGATACCCCACATCCAAGAGCAAAGGAGAAGCCCCAGCAAGATGATAGGGGGGCAAATTCACGTTTAGAATCAAACCTCATTCCCACTAGAGACGCTCAGAGTGTCAAACAAACCTTGTGCGCACCAGGACCCAGGGACTCTACAGAGACTGAGACAGAACTGTGTTTGAGTGTCTCCTGTGGAGGTACGGGTCAGCAGTGGTCTGCTGCAGGGACAGGGGCTCTGGGTGTGAGTATGGCATAAGCCTTCTTGGAGGAGGTCACAATTAACCCCACCACAGAGCTGCCAGAACTTACACAGGACTGGGAAATAGACTCTTGGAGGAAACAACAGAACCTTGTGCACCAGGACCCAGGAGAAAGAACAGTGACCCCACAGGAAACTTGCCTGTGGGTGTCCAGGAGTCCCAGCGAAGCCGTGGGTCAGTGGTGGCCTGCTGCAGGGCTGGGGGCATGGGCTGTAGCAGTACATGCATGGGATCTTTTGAGGGAGATCACCATTATCTTCATTACCTCCATCATAGTTTGGCCCCAGGTAAATAGCAGGTAGGGAACACAGCTTCACCCATCAACAGAAAATTGGATTAAAGATTTACTGAGCATGGCCCCTCTCATCAGAATAAGACCAGTTTCCCCCTCAGTCAGTCTCTCCCATCAGGAAGCTTCCATAAGTCTCTTATCCTTCTCCATCAGAGGACAGACAGACTGAAAACCACAATCACAGAAAACTAACCAATCTAATCACATGGACCACAGCCTTGTCTTACTCAATGAAACTATGAGCCATGCCATGTAGGGCACCCAAGACCGACTGTTCATGGTGGAGAGTTCTGACAAAATGTGGTCCACTAGAGAAAGGAATGGCAAACCACTTCAGTATTCTTGTCTTGAGAACCCCATGAATAGTGTGAAAAACCTTCTCAGACAACCACTTGGACTTCTTGCATTTCTTTTTCTTGGGGATGGTTTTGGTCACTGACTTCTATACAATGTTATCAACCTTTCTGTCCATAGTTCTTCAGGGATTCTCTCTACCAGATCTAATCACTTGAATCTATTCATCATCTCCACTGTATATTCATAAAGGATTTGATTTAGGTCATATCTGAATGGTCTAGTGGTTTTCCCTACTTTCTTCAATTGAAGCCTGAATTTTGCACTAAGGAGTTCACGATCTGTCTGAGCCACAGTCAACTCCAGGTCTTGTTTTGCTGACTGTATAGAGCTTCTCCATCTTTGGCTGTGAAGAATATAATCAATCTGATTTCAGTATTGACCAGTTGGTGATGTGTATGTGTAGAATCGTCTCTCGTGTTGTTGTAATAGGCATTTGCTATGACCAGTATGTTCTCTTGACAAAACTCTGTTAGCCTTTGCCCTGCTTCATTTTGTACTCCAAGGCCAAACTTGCCTGTTTTTCCAGGTGTCTCTTGACTTCCTACTTTTGCATTCCAGTCCCCTTGGAATAAAAGGATGTCCCTTTTTGGTGTTAGTTCTAGAAGATCTTGCAAGTCTTCAAAGAACCAATCAGCCTTAGCTTCTTTGGCATCAGGGGGCTCCTTGGTGGCTCAGATGGTAAAGAATCTGCCTGAAATGTGGAAGACTTGGGTTCAATCCGTGGGTCGGGAAGATCCCCTGGAGAAAGGAATGGCAACCCACTCCAGTATTCTTGCCTGGAGCATCCCATGGATGGAGGAGCCTGGCGGGTTACAGTCCATGGGGGTTGAAAAGAGTTGACACAAGTGAAGTGACTTTCATGCACATGTCACTATTATCTTTTAATAAATAAATTTTATACTTTTCTGTTTGCTTGGGGCCTCTTTCAGCTCGGTTGGTAAAGAATCTGCGTGCAATGTGGGAGACTTGGGTTCGATACCTGAGTGGGGAAGATCCTTTGGAGAAGGGCATGGCAACCCACTCCAGTATTCTCGTCTGGAGAATCCCATGGGCAGAGGAGCCTGGCAGGCTATGGTCCATGGGGTCACAAAGAGTCGGACGTGACTTAGCGACTAAACCACCATGACCATGTTTGCTTACATTAAATTAGTAAATCAACAGCTGTGTTCTCCCTCTAAGGAAACAAAATTCTCAGCATCGCTTTTGTATTATCTTCTTGTATATCACTAATACCCTATATTGATATTTGGAACCATAGCTTGATCTTGGTGTATATTTTTAATGAAGCATTGTTTTTATTTTTACTTTTTAAATATTTATTTACTTGCCTGGCCTGGGTCTTAGTTGCCGCACATGAGATCTTGAGTGCGGCTTCTGGGATCCAGTTTCCTGACCAGAGACTGAACATGGGCCCCCTGCATTAGGAGCACGGAGTCTTAGCCGCCGGATCACCAAGGAAGTGCTGGTATGTAATTTTCTCAATCAGTACTTATTCACATTTTACAATAGCTTCCACCAGTGGCTCTGTTCCCTGCTGCTCTGTGACTTACACACTTTCTGGATTCATTTCCTTTTACATGTTTATTCTATGATGTAACATACAATTCACACAATTCTCTAATTTCCATTCTGTTACTCATTCTGCACTTGGTACAGTTTGGAAAGTTTCTACCTGGGGAGACTTAGCCTCAGTTTTGATTGACAGCTGGCTGGGTACAGGACTCAGGTCCAGAGTCACTCAGTCTCACCAGTTTGTTACCAGTGTTTAGTGAACCTCTCGCTCCCATGTCTGCTGCTGAGAAAGGTGATTCTTTCAGATCTTTTTCCTCATGAGCACTGGTCTCCTGACAACCGGGAGGGCTGGTCCTCCTCCACTCGCCCTTTCAGAGCATAACTTTATAACTATGAGATAGGCAAAAGATTAAGTGATTTGTAAACTAAAGTTACTAACCAAAAAAAAAAAAAAAGGACTGATAAGTTTGATTGCCTTTACAATTAAAGTTTGTTCATCAGAAGACACAATAGAGAGAATGAAGACACAAAACTAGGGCAGATGTTTGTAATACATGCACCCAGCCCAGGATATGTGTGCAGAATACAGAAAGAATGCCTGCAAATCAACACAAGAAGAGCACACAGCCAAGTTTAGAAGTGGGTTACACTCCACAGAGAAATCCAACTGATCAGCAGGAGCACAGAAATGTGTCAGCATTTGTCATCGGGGAAATACAACTCAGCCAGATAAGACCAGTACACACCTCCAGGAGCAGCTCCCATCAAAAAGACTGACGCTGGGACCCCCTGGGGCTCCAGTGGATAAGACTCCATGCTCCCAATGCACAGAGCTGGATTCGATTCCTGGTCAAAGAACTAGATCCCTCGTGCCACAGCTAAGAGTTCTCATGTCTCACCTAAGGCTCCTGCATGCCATAACGAAGACTGAAGACCCTGAGTGCTGCAACCAAGACCCAGCACAAACAAACAAAAATAAATGCTGAAAAAAGACTCACATTATCCAGTGTTGACAAGCATGTGGAGGAACCAGGTATCCTCTGAAGCTGGTGGCGGGACTTTAAATTGGAATAGTGCTTTAGAGGAGGAGGGCATGGCAACCCACTCCAGTATTATTGCCTGGAGAATCCCCACGGACGGAGAAGCCTGATAGGCTATTGTCCACGGAGTTGCAAAGAGTCGGACATGACTGGGCAACTAAGCATAGCACACACTGCTTGCCAAAACTCTGTAATCCAGAAACTATACTCCTAGGCTTATATCTCAAAAAAATGATTGCATGAATCCACACACACACACACAATGTATAAGAAGGCTTTTAGCAACTTTCTTCACAAAAGGTAAAATCAGAAACAACTGAGATATCAGTCAACAGTAAAATGTATAAACACACTGCGATGTGTTCATACAACAGAAGGACACGCAGCAATAAAAATAAATGTGCTGTTGCTATAGGCAACAAGAGGGAAAAGCCTCACACACATCGCAACGAGTAAAGGAGTTCATCCCATGTGGTCCCAGTTGTGTGAGGTTCAAGAGCAGGAAAAGGTAACCATAGTAACAGGAGTGCTAGTAGAAGCTGCCCTTGGGGTGGGCTGGAGCGGGCTGGGGGGAAGGAGTAAATGGGACTTTCTGGGGCGGTGGGTCATTTACATCTTAATCTGAGCTGTGGGTCCATGTGTGTCTACACACCTAAACATTCACTGACATGATGAGATCCCAGAGCCAGGAATGGAAAAAAGGAGCAGAAAGAATATTTGAGGAAACAATGGCTGAAAACCTGACAAATCTGACCAAAAAAAACCCACACCAATCTCCATGTCCAAGAAGCTTAATAAACCCCAAGTAAGATAAATTCAGAGAGATCCACAACTGGAAAGATTATAATCAAACTAGGGAGACCCAAAAACAAAGAGAAAATCTTGAAAGTGGCTCAAGAGAAGCAACTCATCACATGTAAAGGAGTCTCAACAAGATTGAGACTTGGCCATTCAGGGTGGGGTGTTCAGAGACCTGCCAGTCAAGAATTCTATATCCAACAAAACTATCCTTCAAAAATAAAGAATCAGGTAACACATGCCCAGAGCAACAAAAACTGAAGATTCATTGCTAGAAGATCTGTTCTACAAGAAATACTAGCGGGGTGGCGGGGTGGCGGGGTGGCGGGGTGGGGTGGGGGGTGGGGGGAGTCCTTCAGGCCAAAATGAAAGGACATGAGATGGTAACTCAAATGCACATGGAGAAGTAAGAGCCCCAGTTCGTGTAACAACACAGGTAAATATACATCAATTCTCCTCACCAGTTTCAAAGACAACTTCAGGGCAGGGGGGCTGGGCAGGTAGCCAGGAGGGTGGGGGGTGCCTTGTGAGGGGATGTCGGGAGGGAAGAGCTACTGTGGTTCAACCGCTGAGCATGAAACGGGAAGGGCCAGCAGTCCTCTGCAAAGGGCGGCCTGACCCCCTTCTCCTGAAGCAGCAGGGGCCTCCGGCCCCAGCCATCAGATAAAATCTGCTTGTCACCCTTGGACACCTGCAGTCCTGGGATGCCCCTGTCCAGCTCTGTGCCTGGAAAGACTGGCCTCGAACCTCCCGGGCAGCATGGCGACTTCTGCTGGGGCTCTGGGGCTCCAAGTAGCAAGCACCCCCCACAACATCACTGTTCTCATCCAGGGGTGGAGGGGCCCGGGCTCACCAGGGGCAAGAGGCGGAGGAGTTGGGGTGGGGAGGGTGGGGTTGGACCAAGTGTGACTCTGACGGAGAGTGTGGGACCAGCATTCTCTGTCAATGGCCTGCCTCCCTTTGACACCATCATTGGCCAGAAGCCAGTTAGGTTGATTTGGTTATGGGTTTATCCTAGAAATAAAGGTACAACAAATGGAACTGTGTTGAGTGTCGGCAAGGAGAGGGGCTGGGTACATAGCTGACGAGGCTATCAGAGGTCTGGGAAAGACAAGGGAGGGGCTTGGAGCTTGTCTGGAGGTGGAGAGGTGGGGATGGGACCCTTGTGGGGGGGAGGAAGGGGTGAAGGGCGTGGGGGCCTCATGGGCCTGGAAAACCCAGCCCCGGGGCCCCAGACCTCTTCAGGCACTCGCAGGGCCAGAAACCAGGGGGTGTGTGAGGGCGATGGAGTTGGACCAGCAGGCCGCCGAGCCCCCAGGCCCTCTTGGGGTCCCTCCCCCAGGTCCCTGCCCCCGCCCTGCAGTTACAGAGAGGAACATACTTAGCAGGCATCCATCAGGCCTGAATTTATGCAATTTGGGGGCAACTCCCTTAAAAACCATTCAAGTTCAGGATGTAAAATTGCTAGCCCCCCCCTAAACCTGGCCCTGGGAAGGGGCTCTGCCCTGACCTATGACCCCCACCTCATGCCAACCCCCTTAAGGACTGCAGTGAGGTGCCCTCCACCCCTCACCAGGCTGAACCGGCGGTATCGGGGGACCTGGGGAACAACGCAGGGTGACACACGTGGCTGTCACTGCTGTGAGATCAACTCCAAGAACCCGTATTTCCACAGCGCCCTCTCACGTCCAAAACGCCCCGAAGAAAGAAAGAACACAGAGGGTGCCCGAGAGCTGAGAAGGGCGGTCACTCCCCACCAGCCCCACCTGAGAGTCCACGCGGAGGGGAGACGGACAAACGGACGGACGCCAGAGCCGGGCCTCCAGCCCCACGAGGGCGGCACTGGGGCCCCTTCCATGGGAGGGGCCGCAGTCTTTGGCCCGACGACCTGGAAGCCATGGCCGCCCAGCACACACAGGCGCTCAGACGTGTGGGGAGGAAGGGCCTCGCCTTCTTCCTGCAGGCGTCTCTCCTCATCGGCCCCCACTTGACGGGGTGCTGTTGAAGGCCCCGCATTTACAGGGCTTCCATCTGGACATTCTGAAGCTGCTTATTCAGGCCAGCGGAGGTGATCTGTTCCTGGGAAACTGTTCTGTTCTCAAAACCAAGTGGGCCGCTTTGTCTCTCAGAACCCTTTACCCTGGATCATATTTTCCACTTAATTTTGTTTCATCTTTCTTTCTGTCAACATTTGTCTCTTGTACCTTTTGTATTGTCTTCCCCCCATTTTCCCCCTTTTCTCTCCATGCATTTTAGGTGCATCCCTTGTAAATGAAGTACACCTGGATTTTGTGTCTTAATCCAATTTGAGAGTCTCTGTATCTTAATAAATAGCCATTTACATCTATTCTGCCCATTTATTTTTTTCTACTTACTGTGAGTTGTTTTTTTTTTTTACTATTTTTCCTATCCTGACATTCAATGAGTCATTTAATTCATTTTGCCTTGAGAGTGACACCTTTTATTTCTGTTCTTCTAGGCATGATCTTTACCTCGTTAACACATACACACACATTATTCAAATTCTAGCGTTAACCAAATCTGTATTCTTTACCCCCTGATAGACAAACCTTTCCTTCTCTGAGCGACTCCAGTCCCCAGCCCTCCGCACCAGACCCAACGCCGCCATCGTAACCTCGCACCTACCCCAGGCCGTTTCGCTCAGCTGTTTCCATGGACACTGTGCTCAAGTCTTAAAGGTTTCCTGTCCTCCCAGCACCTCAGTGGGATCTGTCTCTGGGAGCAGTGAGACGCTCCCCTGCTCCCTCCCGCTTCTCTCTTTACTCTGCTTTACGTATATTCAAGTTTGTTGTTGTGTATACTGAGGGCCACACTCACTGTATTTCCTCCACGCCAGCTCCTTGAATCGGAGCGAAACACACAGCTCAGCAATGCACCTCTGGGCCTCTCTTTTCTGTCCTGTGTGGGACCCCAGAGGCTGGCCTCAGTGGACTGCGACCCTCTCTGGTTCCAGGAGACCAGAGGGCAGTATCCTGGGCCCACCGCGCTCTCCCCTCCTCGGGGGCTGCGAGCTGGCCGCAGCACGTTCCTTAGAGACCCATCGCTGCCCCTCCTACGGCTGCACCACCTGGTCCTGGGGCCACCGGCCCCCTGCCCTGCAGGCCGAGGCCGGCCCCTTGGAGCTCAGCCCCCTTGCTGGTTCCTTCAGCCCCACCGATACCTTGTAAGCAAATGTCTGTCTCAGCGGTCGCTCTTCTGTGAAACTTTCAAGTGTCTCCTCCCGGAACACGGCAGATCCAGAGCTTCTCTGCCCCATGTCCTGCTTGGTCCTTGGTTAGGACTGCGACTCCGTCCTTCCTGTATCCCTGTCTGCCTGTCAATCCCGACCTGTCAGGAGACAAGTTCACCCACCCTCCCCGTGTCACCACTGTCCTCCGACAGGGACGGTCTTCCTGGTCACTGAGCAGCTGTCTCCAAGCGGCGCCCTGGGTCCTCCGCCATCCACGGCTGCCCATCGCCCCAGCCTCCTCCTGGCCTCTGGTCAACTGCAGGCCGCTCCACAGCCCTCCCTGGGGCCGGTTCCCCGCATGGTCACCGTCAGAGCACAGAGTGGCTGCTGGCACTCCCGCGTCTCAGCACCCAGGGCCGTCTCTTCCTCCTCAGCTCCACCTTTGCACTCCTGCCTGCACCTCTCACTGCAGATGGCCCCGGGTCCACAGAGGCGCTCGGGTGGGCCTTTGTCGTCGGTGCAGGGAATCTCCAGCACCGTGTGTCTGCTTTTGTGTTGTGTTGCTCTGCCGAGAGGGTCCACACAGTCTTGCTTTCTTCTGATGGGGCGGGGGCCGTGGGCTCGTGTTCCCCAGCTGCTCTTCCGAACATCGCACCTCCGACTCCTTCGTGCCGGGTGCTCTGCAGGTTGCCCGTCTGTTAGTCCCTCACGGGAAACAGCCCGGGGTTTGTGTCCACAGCCTCTAACTGGCCCGTCTCCGTACCCTCTGCCTCTGTTCTCCATGTGAGGAGGTCCTGGGGTCTGTCCTGCACTCTCCCCAGCTCAGTCTCCATGTCTGGGACCACGTGGACCCCCCATTCGTCTGTGGGTGTCCCCCCCCCCAGGGAGGAGCGTGAAGCCCAAGCAGACCTGCCCCACAGGCAGGCAGAGTCGGCCTCCGCGCTGTGTCTGTCCACTCCCCATTGACTCCCGTCCTCCCACAGACACAGGCTCCTGCCTCCCTCTGCCTCGGGGCTCAGACACACGCGCCGACTCTCTTCCTGCTCAGAGCCAGCCCCACGTCTACGGAGACTCTGTCGCGGGTCTCCGGCTGACCCGTCCCTGGATCCCTCTGGATCCACCATTGCGTCTTGAGCTCGTCGGGCCCCTTTAATTCCTTTCCTTGTTCACGCATCCCTGGGAAGTCCCGGCTTCCCTGGAGCCTATCTGCACCACCCAGCGCGCGAGAACCTCCTTTCTGACAGGGAGCACCCACCGGCACCGTGCCCAGGGCCTTGGCAGGAGCTGCTTGCTGTTGTAGGTGTTCCTTGTGTTTGGTTTACACTTACCTTCCAGTGACGGCAAGTGGTACAAGCTTTCCAGTGTTTTGTGCGGATCCACAGACACATATGTTGCAGTTTTTGAATGCACGGGTTTTCAGAGGACGTATGAAGTAAATAACACCATAGGGGGGTCTGACACCATGAATGACACACGTGATGGGTGTCGGGGGCTCCCCAGAGCCCCCAGGAGACCCTGCTGACGCTCCACGGGTGGGTCGGGTCCCGGGGCCACCCCTAGCTGCAAGGACACCAGAAAGGGGGTGCTTTCTCATCTGTGCAGAGAAACACACACCCCCAGATGAGGAAGAAGAGAGGAACACTCAGGGACCAGATGGCAAAGGGCATCTGTGTGGTGCCCGCTCTGCCCGTGAGATGCCAGGGCCCCAGGACATGAACCTCAGGAGGACCCGGGATTCTGAGCAGGGACACCGATGGAGGCAGGGTGGCTCCCTGGCCCCTCAGCCCCTTCTCCCTCTCTGAGCCCAGAAACACCCCAGGGGAAAACTTCACTTCCACCCACTCATCCATCGAGGACGTGCCATCCCTGAGCTGTGCAAGGCTAGTGCTGGCCACTGAGGCCTGCCCAGCCCAGCTGGCCAGGGGTGAGCGGACCCGGCGGACTGGCCAGGAGGACATGCTAGGGCCAGATCTGAAGGAGGAGCGGACCCCTCCCAGGAGACATGTCCCGGCGGCGGAGACAGCGTGAGCAAAGGCCCTGGGCCCCGGGAGATGCCAAGCTCGGGGCTGGAGCAAGGCGGACCGACCGGGAGCAGCAGAGCCAGAGGCCGACGGAGGTGGGTCAATCCAGACCAAGACCCCCTTGACCTGCTCCCGAGCTCGGCCGCCCCCCCCACTTCCTGGATGTCTGAGCTCATCACCGCCCCCTGCCCTCCTCCCCAGCACCTTCTGCCGCAGCCCCGCTTCCTGCCCCTCTGCCCCTCCCTGCCCACGGCCAGTGGCCTCCTCTCTGCCACTTGCTGCAGGGGTCCCGGTGCCCCACTGTGGACACAGCGTAAGCCAGAGGGAAGGGCCTCTTGTCCCAGGGCCCCCTCCCCACCTCCCCAGCCCCACCCAGGGCCTGGGAGCCACCAGTGTGGGCGCCAGCATCTCCCAGCGTAGGACTGGGGCCCAAGTGGGGCCCCTGGAAGGGGGGTGACCCTCTCTGGCCTGACCTGGTGCTGCTGCTTGGCCTGGATGGGCCGCCCCTCATGCCCAAACCACAGGGAAGGCCACGTGCTGAGCGAGGGCTGGCCTGGCCAAGGAGCCTGCTTGGAAGGGTGGGTCCGGCCAAAAGCCCTCAGCTCCCCAGCCTCGGGCCCCCTGCGCCTCACTGGAGGCTCGGGGCTGAGCCCAGAGGGGCTGGTCTCCCCACGGGCGGTGTGGGCTCGGGGTCTGCCCCAGCTGCCTTGCTGTCTCTGCCCTGCACTGTTCAGGCCCCCCTTCCCATCTTCCCTCCTCCCTCCCCCTCCCCTCCCCCTCCCCATCCCCCCTCCTCCCATGCTCCCTCCCCCTCCTCCCATCCTCCCAGGCCTCAGCCCCACACCCCGCTCCTCCCCCCTCCCCACCCCTGTCTCCCCGTGAGCCCCACACACGTCTCACTCCCTCTCGGTGTCTGCTCCCTGGGGACCAGAGCTGACCAGCTCCCAGACCCTGGACAAGCTCTGTCCTCTGCCTTGGCTCAGGGACAGCTCACCTGTGCCCTGGGGCCCCACCCAGCCCTGCTTCCCGGGAGTGGCTTAGAGAGCAGCCTGCCCCCACCCCGGCCGGTCACGCTGACACCACCTGCTGGGAGGGCCCCTGGGCAGGGCGCCTGGTGCCCCCAGACTGCAGGCAGGACGCTGATGTCACCCTGAGGCAGTAACCATGGAAACAGGGCCGCGAGCAGCTCTGGTGTGCAGTATGAGGTGTGGGGGACAAATCCTGGCTGAGAAGGTTGGCGGGGGTCCCCCGTCTGGGGGTGCCAGCCTGCCAGCAGAGAGGGATGGAGGAGACATGTTGGCTCCCCATGGCCCACACACGTGTGAGTCCAGTGCCCACACAGGTGCACATCCCCACGAGCAACCACTCACAGGACCTGTAAGCATGGGCGTTTCACCTGGCTGACATGTCACAGGCTGCCAGCCTCTTCTCATACGCAAGGCTCAGAGAGGCTAAGAGACCTTTCCAAGATACACAGCTGGAATTCAGACCACATCCTCTGACTCTGGGTCCAGGGTGTTGGGGACCAGCTGAAAGAGCCACACCGGCGGCTCACGGGGCTAGGCGGGAAGCCCAGTGTGGCTGGCAGTGACTGAGAGGGTGTAGTGCTGGCCCCAAGGGGAGACTCGGCTGGAGAAAGAATTCAGAGCCTTGAAACAGACCCCTTGGGTAGAGGAGGGCCCTCGTTCACAGGAAGTGTCAAGACCAAATAATGCCAAGGAGTTAATTTACAAAGTAATGCTGAGATACCTGGAGACCAATTCTGGAAAAGCCGAATCTGAGCTTTACACCAGAGACTCCATTACAGGTGACCCGCAGACCTGACTGCAGGCCATCCGATCAGAGGAGCCCCTAGAAAGAGTCCAGCTTGGGCAGAAACCTGCAGGTATCAACACCTGACTTGGAAATCAAGGAAATTAAAGAAGAAATAATAGAATTGATAAAGTGATTAATGCTTTTTTGGATATCAAAATTTTTTAAAAAGACTAAGAGATATTCACGTCGAACAGTAGGTATCATCTATGGGTTACAAGCATTTGTCCAACAGCAGCTGCTGTTGTTCAGTCACTCCAGTCGTGTCCAGCTCTTTGCGAACCCAGGGACTGTAGCCCACCAGGCTCCTCTGTCCATGGGATTCTCCAGGCAAGAATACTGGAGTGGGTTGCCATTTCCTCTTCCAGGGGATCTTCCCGACCCAGGGAGTGATCGAAAGTCTTGTGTGTCTCCTGCACTGGCAGGCGGGTTCTTTACCATCAAACCACCAAGGAAGCCCCCACAGGCCAAAGGTGCTCATTGCAAGTGTCCTAGAGGCTGAGCGGGGAGCCAGAAACAAAATAACAATACTGTACACCTACTGATCTTGTGCAGGTTGAGAACAGAAACCAGGGCTGGCAAGGCTGCCTCCCACCCCACACCCATGCTCCAGCCTGTAAATTGTGGGTCCCTCTGAAGCACACGCCCCGGGCCGGGAGAAGTGTCAAGCTCGGCATCCGTGATCCCAGCCTTGGGGTTGAATCCTCAGGAAACAACGTGAGCAAAGTGGAAAAGCCACGAACAAGGATATACTGGCTGAAGCGCTGTTCCGTGATGTATGGTGAAAAATGTCAACCCACACACAAGCAGAGGGAATAAGATAATGAGCCCATGTGCCATCCTCAGTTCCAACTGTCTCAGCTCACAGACAGTGTTCATGTCCTCGCCACACACACGCACACACACGCTTGCACACGCCTTTTAGTAGTATGAAGGGAATCCCAGACAACATTTCATTTTGTTCATTAATACTTCAGCTTTCATCCCTAGCAAATAAGGCTTTTAAAAGTCTAATTATCACCTCGTCACACCCAATAGTAAATTCTTCAACGTCGTTTAGTTCACCGCCTGTGCCCGATCTTTCCACGTGTTTTAGACACTTCAGGACCAGTTTGAGGGAAGCAGGAAGCACAGAAGCGCGAGGCGCCGCAACTGGTCACTGTGCGTGAGTCTCTTTTGTTCTGTAACAGCCTTTGCGTCCCTCCCTACCGAGCTGTCTGAAACAATGCCTCCGAGTGGGCAGCGGTCATCAGGCTCAGGACCAGGGCCAGCTGGGCTGCGTGTGGTGCACTAGTCTGGCTCCAGGGCCCTGACCGTCCGGGCAGCGGTGGCCAAATGTGACCGGGAGCAGCTGGCCACGGGCCCCTGTCCAGCCTGGTGGCTGCTCACCCAGCTCTGCTGCCCACAGAGACTTGGCCACTGGACTTGGCTGTGCCCTTGGATCAGGCAGCGAGGCTGCGCCCAGGCCTCGTGTCATGTTTGGACCTGGTCACGCTTCTGGATGCCCCTCCTGGCCACAGCTGAGCCCCCTTGACTCAGCAGCTGCAGGCAGGAAGCAGCTCCCTGCACCCCTCCATGGCCACACTCAGCCCTCAGAGCCGCCTGCCAAGAGACCACCCTGCCCCAGTCACACTGGCAGGAGATGGAAATGCCCAGTGAACAGTCATGTGAAGGTGTGCGCTTTGCTGTAGACAAAACCACAGCTGTGTGAGCTCTTACTACAGGGAACAACCCCGCTCACCTCTCATCCTCCGACACTCATCTGGGTCCACCTGTTAGAGAGGAGGGCTGGGCTTTGTTGCTAGGTTGCCATGGGAACACTCTCCCTCTGGGGCAATGGACAGATGCAGGGTGAGGGCTCAACCTGGAAAGCCAGGGGAGAAGGGCTAGAGGGGCAGGATGCCCAAGTATCTAACTCGGGTTTGTCATCATTCAGCTAAGTGGGACCAACAGACCATAAATAACTGCCATTGAGTAGACAGCTCGTTACACTTGCAGAACCCCAGAGGAGGGGCCACACGGTGAGGCACCAGGGTCGGTCAGGGGGCCAGGGTGAGGGGGGCATGGGTGAGAGCCTCTATTGGGGTTTTCCCAGGCAGGGCAGCAGCCTTGGGCCTGGCGGACCTGAGTGACCACAGGGCTGTGGGTGCAGGGTCGTCCCCAGCTGTCCGGCCCCTGGCCCTGGGAAGGAGTGACGAGGGCAGGGGCAATGTGGCCCTGCGTGTGAGCGCTCTGAAGAGGAGGGGTTGGTGTGGATGGAAAGGCACGCTCAAGGATGAGCCAGCCCTCTGTCCCTAGGACCCTCCAGAGTCCGCACAGCCTCGAGAGACCGGAACCTCGGCAAGTAAAATCACAGGAGATGTGGGCGCCGGAGCCAAACCGCAGTCTCCCTTCACCCGCCCCTCCCCACCGTCTGCTCACGCCAGACTCGCCCGCTTCTCTCCTCTGACAGCCCCATGTTCCCACGACCATTTCCAACCCGGGGGCTCACTTCCCGCCCCCCAGGGCTCCTCCGCAGCTGGCTTGCTGGCCCTGCGCCTACAACTGCTGGGCCCTGTCTCCATCCACTGAAGGCGGGGGCCCCGTGGCTGCTCTGGCCGACGGGGTGCTGCCGGAGCATTGGGCAGTGTTCTTGGAGCCCTGGGGAAGCATGTGGTGCACCCACTTTGGAAAATGGCACAAAGGTCTTCAAAAACCAGACATAGAACCATACAACCCAGCAGTTCCACTTCTGGGTATTTACCCGAAGGAGCTAACTGAAAGCAGGGACTCAAAGACACACCTCTACATACACACTCATGGCAGCGTTTTTCACCGTTGCCAAGAGGTGGAAGCCACCCAGCTGGCCATTGCCAGCTGAGACAATAAACACAGCCTGGTCCATATGGACAGTGGAGTGTGACTCAGCCTTTCAAACGAAGGGCATCCTGACACCTGCTGCAGCGCAGACGAGCCTGGAGAACACAGGACACAGTGGAATCAGGCAGACACAAAGGGACAAGGTACCGTATGACCCACTTACATGAGGCCCTAGAGGGGTCATGTCCACAGATGCAGGAAGTAGATGGTGGGGCCTGGGGGAAGGGGTGGGGAACTGGTGTTAATGCGGACAGAGTTGGAGTTTTACAAGATGAAGGAGTTGTGTGCACAAACGGTGGAGATGGTCACAGAATGTGTGAATGACCCTAAGCTGGGCACGCTAACACGATGGAAATGGTAGACATGTGCTATCTCATAACACATATCATAACAACAAAGGCAAAAACAGAAATGCCACTTTCTCAGAGAGGTTCTCCACGCCTCCCAGGTCAGCCTCTGCCCTTCTTTCCAGATGTTCATAACCGTTCGGCATCAGGGCAAACAAGGGAGATGAAATGCAGGAGGGCCGTGCCCCGGCCAAGAGATTCTCCTGGAGGCTCTGCAGATGCCCGAGGCAGTGAGGAGGGGCTTCTGTGACCCACCCCCGCCCACCCGCCCTACCCTGCTTTTCACAGGCTGTTGAGAGCGGAGTGTGACCTGGCTTGGGTTCCTCTGGCTCGATTTCCTTTGCTGGGGGCCTGGACCCCTCCCCCTGAGGAATCGACCCTGCCTGGGTCTGGGCCCAGTCGGACTGGGCGAGGCCACGGAGCTGTCCACGCTGCAGTGCTGAAAACTCCTGGGCCTGCAGCTGGCAGAGGACTCACTGGCAGGGGCTGACCCCGCAGCCAGGCCACCAACCTGCTGAGTGGCTGAGGGGCCCAGAGGATGCCCACCCCCCCGTGCTGTCCACAAGCCCTTTCTGAGTCCTGGCCTTGGGCTCTGTGCCAGGCACACAGCCGAGGACGGGGGGCTTCCCCCCGACAAAGGAGGGGCAGGCAGCACCTTCTCACAGCAAGGAGAGGGGGCTGAACAAGACAGTGTCTGCAGAGCCCACCATCCTGCAGACACGCTGCATTCACCCACAGTGCACCGGCCTCACCCTCTTCCTCTGCAGGGTCAGGGCCTTCGTCTCTCCGGCTTTGTTGCCCAAGCACGCGAGGGACTGGCTACAGGGCCACACAGTTGAGCCCCAGGTGGGGCACTCTGCATGCGGAGGAAGTAATCTGGGCCCATCCCAGCAGACCTGGGGCTCTGGGGCAGGATGGAAGCCCAGACAACAAGCCCCTCCTTCTCCTGGTTAGAGCTTCTACAACAGGGACAAGGCAGAAGCTACAAGAAGTCACCCTATTGGCACTGCCTGCAGTTAATGAAGCAGGAAATAAAAGTGTGAAGACTCCCCAGGTTCAGGCAGAGAAGCAGGAGGGGGCCAACCCCCCGTGGGAGAGGGAGGAGGTGCAGGGGAGAGCAAAGCCCTCCTTGGGGTGCAAACCAGTGGATATGGTGGACTACCTCTGCCTAGGACATGCCCTCAGCTTGGGGTCAAGAGGACTCCTTCCAGGGAGGGAGCAGGTGGGCCAGGATGTGGGCCAGTTGCTCAGAAGTCATGCAATAACTTGAGTCATTAACTGTTTAACTTTGCTAAAAATGTAAACAGTGGTTTGAAAATATTTTAGCAAATCATCCTAAAGGACAGTTGAAGGATTTCGTTTGGAATTTTATGTCCATGGAGGCCTGGATCACCCCCCTTTCTTGCTCACCCCCCAGGAACCCCAGGTGGGCGGAGGCTGAGGCTGGGAAGGATGCAGGCAGGAAGGGAGGCGTGCCCACCCTGAAAGGGGCCTGGGGCTCCTCTGATGCCAGCCCCAAGGGTCCCCAGCACTCAGAGCAGCACACAGATGTGTAACAGAGCAAGCCAAGTGGAGGGTCGCGCATCTGAACCCCACCGTGTGCAGGGCCCATCTGGTCCTCCGGAAAGACAGACGCACTGACCTCGACAGCCTGCTGGGGGTTTCCTGCGTCTCATCTCCTTCCGTGACTGTGATCAGGCCACACAATTTACTGCTGTAATGACAGGCTGTCTTCCCAGGTTTTCTTTGCGAAAGTCGTGCCCTCCCCAGGGAGTGAGCAGGCGAGGACAGAAAGCCCCCCCGTCCTCTGCTGTGTGCCTGGCACAGAGCCCACGGCCAGGACTCAGAACGGGCTTGTGGACAGCACGGGGGGGTGGGCATCCTTGGGGCCCCTCGGCCACTCAGCAGGTCTGTGGCCTGGCTGTGGGGTCAGCCCCCGCCAGTGAGTCCTCTGCCGGCTGCAGGCCTGGGAGTTTTCAGCACTGCAGCGTGGACAGCTCCGTGGCCCCACCCAGGCCGACTGGGCCCAGACCCAGGCAGGGTCGATTCCTCAGGGGGAGGGGTCCAGGCCCCCAGCAAAGGAAACCGAGCCAGAGGAACCCAAGCCAGGTCACACTCCGCTCTCAAACAGCTGTGTCCAACGGAAACAGAATTCTCCAGCAGCCACATGAAAAACAGTGAACACGGAACAGGTGAGGCTACTTTTGGGAACATGTATAATACGGCCTGGGGAGCCGGCTGGGTGAACCCCACGACTGTGGGACACACTCAGTGCTCTGTAAGTGACAGATGCCTCTCCACAGTTAACAGACACGCGAGGGAAGACCTCCAGTCACAGCGACCAGCACAGCACATGTTTAGGAGCAGCTGGGGGCATTACCAGCCCTGTTTCAGGCAGCCTTGGGGCCTGCCCTGCTCACACTCCCACTTTACAGACAAGGACAGTGATGGGAGGTGGGGGTGTGCTGAGCCCTGGTGGACAGCCCATCTCCCCCGAGCCCCCCAAGCCCCCCACGGGGACCACCTCCGTGCACGGGACGCACACTCACACCCTTTCCTCGGGGTCTGTCTCTTGAGAAGAGGGCCCAGTGTCCACCCCCAGCCTCCCCACCTGGTAAAGGAGAAAGCAGGGTTCAGACAGCAAGGCTGCCCATTCTGGGTGCAGAGCAGGGCCGGGCTCCTGGCCCCCTCCACTTCCTCAAGGGGAGCCCTGAGTAACCAGCCTGCCCCCCTCCCCCACAGTCAGCTGCAGCCTCCCAGCCCCCTGCCCCCCACCCCCATCTCCAGTTCATTTTTCCCTTTTAGGGCATTAAGCACAGAAGTATTAAAAGGGATTGTTCAGGCCAGTTAATTAGCTCAGAAGAGGCCTCCGCAGCAGCCCAGGTCACGGCCGTCCACCTCTCTTTATTAGCCGAATTGATGGAGACAGCACGGCCCAGATGGGAATAAATTGAATCCGATGGCAGAGAGCCTCTTGTGCCAGCTATTAACGGGAGTGAGCAGGCCTCACGCTCTCCTCGCTGGCGTTTCCTTAACGCCTTCTCCTGCTGCTCCGGCTACTCCCAGACACCCACTTATGCTCCGTGGGGGGAGCAGCTGCTCCCTGAAGCACCCCACCTGCATCCTAAAGTCCAGCCGTGGGTTGCAGGGCAGCAGCTCCAATCCATGAAGGACATGCTCACAGGGAAGGGGGAGGCCCCACCACAAGGCCAGTGGTCCTGGACACCCCCCTACACCTCAGTAAGGCTGCAGAGGCCTGGAGCTTGGAGCCAGCGTTCCCTGCCCCGGGGGAGAGCCCAGCTTTGGCACCCAGGCCCACCTTGTCCTGCCAGCATGGGGTCAGCACGCGTCTGGCCCCCACCTTTGTGGTGGGGGAGGGGAGACCTGCCCAGGTGGTGGGCTGGGGCAGTGGGGGGTGGGGCATCAGGCACCCCCGCGGACCTGTACTAGGGGCCTGCTCTCTCCTGACACCCCCGGTCAGGGTGCGGTCACCCCCACAAGGAAGGGAGAGTGCAGAGCCGGCCTTTCAGCACCCTGGACAGGGCTGAGCCGGCCCCGCTCTGAGACTCCCAAGCCCCGTAGACTCAGGCCTTCACAACAATGGGCAGCAGAGGACAGCCACTCCAGCCCTGGCTGCGGCCAGTGCTCGGCTTTCCGGAGTGTCCTGCAGCTTCCCCGATCTCTGCCTGCTGCCTCCTCCCATCTCTCAGGTCTCAGCCCTTGCCCCCTCCTCTGAGGAGCCCTCCTGGACTGCCCGAGAGGACACCCAGCCCTCCCCAGCTCCTGACACACTGTACTGCTGACTTTCCTGGGGCTCTCTCTGGAACGGTCACCCCAGGAGGGTCCCCCGACAGCCCGTTCTCGACCATGTGTCTGAGCCTGGAGTGGGGGCTGCCAGACGGGAGTGATGACCACAGGAAACACTGCTGAGACCCTGGAAAGGAACAGGAGGGTGGGCCAGGGCTCTTGAGGCCCTGGGAAAATGGGACGGACAGTTCTCTGTGACTCAGAGAAAGTCCCCAACCCCCAAAGTCCCCGCCCCGGCCTTCCAGCCCCCTCTCGTCTCTTCACTCTAGCTCCCCAGCACTTCACTGTTACCGGAAGGCATCGTGAGCATCCACGGGCTGTCCCCTCAGCCAGTGCCCTCCTCCTTTGTTTTGTACTGGTGAACTCCTACACAACCTACAAGGCCCAACTCCACCTGCCCACAGTCCCACAACCATCCCACTCCTCCCAGGATGCAGAGTCTGCCTTCCAACTTCAAGGCTGAAAAACACTGGATATTCACGTTCCCAGCCTCCATACCAGTGGGAGGGGCACAGTCTAGTCCCAGGGGTTGGGGATTCTGGCAAGCGTTTCCCTTGCCTTATGAAAAGTCTCAAAGGCCCCATGACTCTCTGCCAGGCAGAGACGCGTCTGATGGCTGGGCTGACGTGGCTGTGACTGAGACATCCACATACGCTAGCGGGAGCTGTCTGCCCCCCCCCCCCATGCAGCCCCACAGAAACCTACACGGTG
Organism: Okapia johnstoni; assembly: GCA_024291935.2. Classification (NCBI taxonomy): domain Eukaryota; kingdom Metazoa; phylum Chordata; class Mammalia; order Artiodactyla; family Giraffidae; genus Okapia; species Okapia johnstoni. The sequence goes on from JAGTYA010000025.1 coordinate 12,081,703, forward strand.
GGGGGACAGGCTGCCCAGTGACCTCAAATGGGGCTGCACGGCCTCAGGAGCCACCAGGGAGCAGCTGCACGAGGCTAGGTGTGTTCTCAGGAGGGGGGTGGAGGGCCCCCCCTGAGCCCCCAGCATCCGCCCCGGCCTGGAGCTCCCACCCCCAGGTGGAGGAGGCCAGGGAGTCCTGAGCGTCCTCCTGGGGCGGGGCAGGGGCACCCTGGCGGGCAGCGGGAGGGGTCAACTGCACATGCGTCACCCTGCTCGGGGCCTCACTCATCGCTGGGAGCTTCCCACTGGGAGCACTTACAGCCCACCCGGAAAACCAGCGACTGAGAGCCTGCGCCCCCACCCACCACGTTCCCAGCCAGCCCCACAGGGTTGGAGCCGAGGCTGTGTGCGGAGGTGGGGGGCTTCTCTGCTCCAGACTGGACCCCACGGGGGTGGTGGTGCCCAGGACAGGAGCGTCAAGGGGTCCTCAACTGGGGGACGGCCCGACGTGGGGGCCACCGAAGTGGTCACTGGACCCCCCTCACTCACACACCAGATCTCATCACAGCCACTTTCCACAGGACTCAGCCCACACGCCGCATGTGACTGCTCTGAAGGGACGCAGCCAGCCCGTCAGTACACACCGGTATCCCCATGTGTACCGGGCAGGGGATGCTGGGACCAGTCTCATCCCAGTGACCCTGCAGCTCCCTCCTGCACCCCGCAGACGTACGTGCCCCAGGAAGCGAGTGCAAGGACATCCCAGTAGCAGCGCTCTTGAACAGAGGAGAGTGTCCTGGACGCCACCCACACGTCCACTCACCACAGAACAGACAGGGAAGCCGGGGTCCAGAAGACGTGGAAAGTGACTGACCTCCAGGAACACATGTCTGCGTGCATGACTCAGAATCAGTGTCGCCGGAGAGAGAGACAGGTCACAGAGGAACACACACGCAGGTCTTATTCCATTTATATGAAGTTAAAAAAAAAACAGACAGAAAGCCTCGACAGCCCACTGTCCAGAGTGCGCACATGGGGGTGAATAATGCAACCTGACAACAGTCATCGTGGTGTGTGGGGTGGGGGCGTGGGGAGAGGGCACACAGGGGCCCTTAGATCTGCAGTGTTCTATCCGTTATGTGCTCTTTTTACTCATCTCTAAACCAGACACAAATATTTTACACACTTTTGAATCTGTGATATATTTTTAGTAAGATAATTTTATTTTGATAATATTTTTAATAAGACATAAATGTAAAATCTGAAGTGGTTTGAGGAAGAATCAACTGCAGAAAGAAGAGAAGCAGAGGTGAGGAATTGAGAGGCCGAGACCCACCAGGCACACACGCGGAGACATGGCTGGCAGCCAGAGTCGCTGAGCGAGACCTGCCAGGCACACACACGTATGCACACACACACGCACGCACACATGCACAGGCACACACACGCACGCACACACACACATAGGCACAGAGGCACACACACGCACACATGCACGCACACGCACGCACACACATGCACAGGCACACACATGCACGCACACGTGCGCACACACACATGAACAGACACACGCACACACGCACACATGAACAGGCACGCACACACACATGCACAGGCACACGCACGCACGCGCACACAGGCACAGGCACACACGTGCACACACAGGCACACACATGCGCACACATGCACCCACATGCACAGGCACACACATGCACACACATGCACAGGCACACACAAGCATACACACATGCACAGGAACGCACACACATGCACAGGCGCGCGCACACACATGCACAGGCATGCACAGGCATGCACAGGCATGCACACACGCACGCACATGCACACACATGCACACATGCACAGGCACACACATACACACACACATGCACACGCACATGCACAGGAACACACACGCACATATGCACAGGCACGGACACGCACACATGCACAGGCACACACGCACACATGCACAGGCATGCACACACACACGCACACATGCACACACGCACGGGCACACATGCATACGCACACACGCATACACACATGCACAGGAACACGCACGCACATATGCACAGGCACAGACACGCACACAGGCACAGGCACACACGCATGCGCACACACGCACACATGCACAGGCACACACGTGCACACATGCACACACATCCACAGGCACACACACATGCACACACATGCACAGGCACACACGGACACACAGAGACATGGCCAGCAGCCGGAGCCACTGAGTGAGGCACAGCCCCTGACCTGCTCTGCCAGGACCTGAGTGCTGAGAACTGCCACCTCTGCCCACTGTGTCCCAAGCTGGTGCCCCATGTACCCGGCCAGGCAGCCCTGCCGCCCCTGTGTCTGGTCCCCATGACCCTGCCCCGGCCCCCTGCCCGCCAGGGCCCTGTCCCTTCTCCTGCAGACACATACCCTGGCCAGGCCAGCACTCCGCTCCACGTGTCACCCCCTGGCATGGGCACCCTTGACATTCGTGGGGGATGCCTCCCGCCTTCCCCGTAGCACTTGGCTGATGGCTGGGCCACCAGGGGATGAAACACCACCCCCTACACACCCCCCAGCCCCTGAGCCCAGGCAGGTAGCAGGCGCTGCCTCTGGAGACACATGGCCCGCAGCAGCACCCCGGGACAGGGGACAGGAGCCCCACGGCCCTCATCAGAGTCACAGCCTCAGTGGGGAGGGGAGATCTAGAGATCCCACCAGAGGCGGGAGGTCCAGAGCCCCCGGAAGCTCCGCGGGCCGCCCTGGGCCCCTGGGACCTGGGTCCCTCCCTCTCCTGCCTCCCCTGTGCCCGTCCATGCCCAGGGCCCTCGGGCTGCAGGCAGAGGAGCCAGGCTGGTGTAGCCCCATGTCACTCGGCCACCAGCTGCACCCACGAGACACAAAGTTCCGGTCAAGGGGGGCCCACAGGGAGTCAGCCACCTGCCCCAGAATGCCAGCTGTGTCCAGTTCTTGGCCGGCTCAGGGACCCCTGCAGGTTGGCTCTGGTGTTGCCAGGACAATCCCTCCTGGTGATTAGGGTACATAGTCCCGGGCTGGACTGGTCGGTGCGTGATGGACGGGCAGCCCTCCTGGCTGACCGCTGCCTCCCCAAGGCAGGTGGTGGCTCCCGAGCAGGGAGTCTGGGGTCCGCTCCTTGTTGCTTCCTGTAAGGAACTGCCCGGCACCCAGTGACCCCAATACTTAAAAACCGACCGAAGTACAACACGCTGAAGTCCAACAGAAGTGCACCTGCGTCACTGCCACCAGGTCAGGACTCAGAAACGGCTCTCTGCGCCCTGGACGCCGGGCGTCCCTTCCACCACTGTGTTACCTGCCCGGAGCGGACGCACACTGACCGAGTGCTCTTCCACACCTGTGACACCTCGGGTCATGCAGAGCAGCAGCTCACTCTGGGTCACTGCTGCGCAGACACACCACCCTCTGTGTAGATCACACTGCACTGTTAGAGCACAGTACTTCTCCCCTTCTGCTGTTTCTAGACTTCTGGGTTTCTTCCATTTCAGGGCCATGGTGAGTAACGCTGCCAAGAATAACTCTGTCCGTGATATTTTGGCAAAGAAAGCCCCATCCAGGACCTTTGGGCATATTCCTGTGGGTAGAGCTGGTAGGTCATGTGATAGTCTTATTTAACTTTTAAGAAACATGGCTGAATGACGTCACACTGTCACCAAGCAGTCACTTCTCGTTCCTGCCAACACCTGTCATTCCTTTTTAAAGCAATTGAGATGCAGGACTTCCCTGGTGGACCAGTGGTGAAGAATCTGCCTTCCAATGCAGGGGACGTGGGTTTGAGACCTGATCGGGGAACTAAGATTCACATGTCATGGGGCAACTAAGCCAGCGCAGCACAACTAGAGCCCATGAGCCACAATGAAAGATCCTCATGATGCAACTGAGACCTGACACAACCAAACACATGCGCACACACACACGCATGCATGCACACACGCACGCACACACACGTTAGGCCACGCTGCATGGCATAAGGGATCTTGGTTCCCTGCATGCCTGCATGTTCAGTCACTAAACTCTGTCTGACTGCATGATCCCATCAACTGTAACCTGCCAGGCTCCTCTGACCACAGGATTTCTCAGGCAAGAATACTGGAGTGGGTTGCCATTTCCTTCTGTAGGGGATATTCCTGACCCAGCGATTGAACCCATGTCTCCTGCATTGTAGGTGGATTCTTTACCACTGAGCCACCAGGGAAGGCCCAATAAATGTTTTTTTTAAAGAAATTGAGATTATAATTCACATACCATACAAGGCACCCTTAGGAAGTACACAGGTTCAGTGATTTTCAGAATACTCACAAGGTTGCACAGTCATCATTACCACCCACCTGGCAAACACTTCCAGCCCTGATAAGAACGCTGCCCCTTCCCTGGCAGTGACGCTGGCTGCCTCCCTCTCCACCCTGGTCAGCCCCTCATCGCCTCCGTCTCAACCCTGTATACTTCCTGTAAATGCCATCACACGGCATGTGGTCTTTTCCCGGGCTTCTGTCCCTGAGAGTGCTGAGGTTCCTCGGTGCTGCGTGTGTCAGTACATCAGTCCTTTTAGTACAGATGTACCACAGTCTGTCCATTCGGCCATTAGACACATGGACCACAGCCTTGTCTAACTCAATGAAACTCTGAGCCATGTAGGGCCACCCAAGAAGGACAGGTCATGGTAGAGAGTTCTGACAAAACATGATCCCTAGAGAAAGGAATGGCAAACCACTCCAGTATTCTTGCCTTGAGAACCCCATGAACACTGTGAAAAGGCAAAAACATTTGATACTGAAAGATGAACGCCCCAGGTTAGTAGGTGCCCAATATGCTATTGGAGATCAGTGGAGAAATAACTCCAGAAACAATGAAGAGACAAAGCCAAAGCAAAAACAACACCCACCTGTGGATGTGACTGGTGATGGAAGCATGGTCCGATGCTGTAAAGAGCAATACTGCATAGGAACCTGGAATGTTAGGCCCATGAATCAAGGTAAATTGGAAGTGGTCAGACAGGAGATGGCAAGAGTGAACGTCAACATTTTAGGAATCAGTGAACTGAAATGGACTGAAATGACTGCATTTAATTCAGATCATCATTATATCTACTACTGTGGGCAAGAATCCCTTAGAAGAAATGAAGTAGCCATCACAGTCAACAAAAGAGTCCAAATGCAGTACTTGGGTGCAACCTCAAAAATGACAGAATGATCTCTATTCATTTCCAAGGCGAACCATTCAATATTACGGTAATCCAAGTCTATGCCCCAACCAGTAATGCTGAAGAAGCTGACGTTGAACGGTTCTATGAAGACCTACAAGACCTTCTAGAACTAACATCCAAAAAAGATGTCCTTTTCATCATAGGTGGTTGGAATGCAAAAGTAGGAAGTCAAGAAACACCCGGAGTAACAGGCAAATTTGGCCTTGGAGTACAGAATGAAGCAGGGCAAAGGCTAATAGAGTTCTGCCAAGAGAACGCATTGGTCACAGCAAACACCCTCTTCAAGCCACACAAGAGAAGACTCTACACATGGATATCACCAGATGGTCAATACTGAAATCAGATTGATTATATTCTTTGTAGCTGAAGATGGAGAAGCTCTATACAGTCAGCAAAAACAAGACCGGGAGCTGACTGGCTCAGATCATGAACTCCTTATTGACAAATTCAGACTTATATTGAAGAAAGTAGGGAAAACCACTAGACCATTCAGGTATGACCTAAATTAAATCCCTTATAATTATACAGTGGAAGTGACAAATAGACTCAAGGGATTAGATCTGATAGACAGAGTGCCTAAAGAACTATGGACGGAGATTCATGACATTGTACAGGAGGTGATGATCAAGACCATCCCCAAGAAAAAGAAATGCGAAAAGGCAAATGGGCGTCTGAGGAGGCCTTACAAATAGCTGTGAAAAGAAGAGAAGTGAAAAGCAAAGGAGAAAAGGAAAGATATACCCATTTGAATGCAGAGTTCCAAAGAATAGCAAGGAGAGATAAGAAAGACATCCTAAGTGATCAATGCAAAGAAATAGAGGAAAACAATAGAATGGGAAAGACTAGAGATCTCTTCAAGAAAATTAGAGATACCAAGGGAACATTTCATGCAAAGATGGGCTCGATAAAGGACAGAAATGGTATGGACCTAACAGAAGCAGAGGATATTAAGAAGAGGTGGCAAGAATACACAGATAATATACTCAGATAATCACAATGGTGTGATCACTCACCTAGAGCCAGACATCCTGGAATGTGAAGTCAAGTGGGCCTTAGGAAGCATCTCTACGAACAAAGATAGTGGAGGTGATGGAATTTCAGTTGAGCTATTTCAAATCCTAAAAGATGATGCTGTTAAAGTGTTGCACTCAAAATGCCAGCAAATCTGGAAAACTCAGCAGTGGCCACAGGACTGGAAAAGGTCAATTTTCATTCCAATCCCAAAGAAAGGCAATGCCAAAGTATGCTCAAACTACCGCACAGTTGCACTCATCTCACATGCCAGCAAAGTGATGCTCAAAATTCTCCAAACCAGGCTTCAACAGTACATGAACCAAGAACTTCCAGATGTTCAAGCTGGATTTAGAATAGGCAGAGGAACCAGAGACCAAATTGCCAACATCTGATGGATCATCAATAAAGCAAGAGAATTCCAGAAAAACATCTTAGTTCAGTTCAGTTGCTCGGTCGTGTCTGACTCTTTTCGACCCCATGGACTGCAGCACACCAGGCTTCCCTGTCCATCACCAACTCCTGGAGTTTGCTCAAACTCATGTCCATTGAGTCGGTGATGGCTTCCAACCATCTCATCCTCTGTCATCCCCTTCTTCTCCCACCTTCAATCTTTCCCAGCATCGGAGTCTTTTCAAATGAGTCAGTTCTTCGCATCAGGTGGCCAAAGGATTGGAGTTTCAGCTTCAGCATCAGTCCTTCCAGTGAATATTCAGGACTGATTTCCTTTAGGATGGGCTGGATGGATTTCCTTGCAGTCCAAGAGACTCTCAAGAGTCTTCTCCAACACCACAGTTCAAAAGAAAAACATCTACTTCTGCTTTATTGACTATGCCAAAGCCTTTGACTGTGTGGATCACAAAAAACTGTGGAAAATTCTTATAGGAATGAGAATACCAGACCACATGACCTGCCTCCTGAAAAATCTGTATGCAGGTCAAGAAGCAACAGTTAGAACAGGACATGGAACAACAGACTGGTTCCACATTGGGAAAGGAGTATATCAGGGCTGTATATTGTCTCCCTGCTTATTTAACTTATATGCAGAGTACATCATGCAACATGCCAGGCTGGATGAAGCACAAGCTGGAATCAAGATTGCCGGGAGAAATATCAATAATCTCAGACATGCAGATGCTGCTGCTGCTAAGTCACTTCAGTCATGTCCGACTCTGTGCGACCCCATACACAGCAGCCCACCAGGCTCCCCTGTCCCTGGGATTCTCCAGGCAAGAATACTGGAGTGGGTTGCCAGTTCCTCCTCCAATGCATGAAAGTGAAAAGTGAAAGTGAAGTCACTCAGTCGTGTCTGACTCTTAGAAACCCCATGGACTGCAGTCTACCAGGCTCATCTGTCCATGGGATTTTCCAGGCAAGAATACTGAAGTGGGGTGCCATTGCCATCTCCGGGTATGCAGATGACACCACCCTTATGGAAGAAAACGAAGAGGAACTAAAGAGCCTCTTGATGAAAGTGAAGGAGGAAAGTGAAAAACCTGGCTTAAAATTCAACATTCCAAAAACTAAGATTATGGTATCCGGTCCCACCACTTTATGGCAAATAGATGGGGAAACAATGGAAACAGTGAGAGACTTTATTTTGGGGGTGCTCTAAGATCACTGCAGATGGTGACTACAGTCATGAAATTAAAAGACACTTACTCCTCGGAAGAAAGCTATGACCAACCTAGATAGCACATTAAAGAGCAGAGACATGATGTTGCTGACAAAAATCCATTTAGTCAAAGCTATGGTTTTTCCAGTAGTCATGTATGGATGTGAGAGTTGGACTATAAAGAAAGCTGAGTGCCGCAGAATTGATGCTTTTGAACTATGGTGTTGGAGAAGACTCTTGAGAGTCCCTTGGACTGCAAGGAGATCCAACCAGTCCATCCTAAAGGAGATCAGTCCTAGGTGTTGATTGGAAGGACTGATGTTGAAGCTGAAACTCCAATCCTTTGGCCACCTGATGCGAAGAACTGACTCATTTGAAAAGACTCTGATGCTGGGAAAGATTGAAGGTGGGATGAGAAGGGGGTGACAGAGGATGAGATGGTTGGATGGCATCACCGACTCAATGGACATGAGTTTGAGCAAGCTCCAGGAGTTGGTGATGGACAGGGAAGCCTGGTGTGCTGCAGTCCATGGGGTCAAAAAGAGTCAGACACGACTGAGCGGCTAAACTGAGCTGTCCATTCGTAAGTTGATATTTCTTTTTTTGGTCAGTCTGCACAGCATATGGAATCTTAGTTTCCCAACCAGCAGCTGAACTCATGCCTCCTGCATTGGGAGCGAGGAGTCTTAACCACTGGACCACCAGGGAAGTCCCACATTGATGGACATTTGGGTTGCTCCCGCTTCTTGCCTGCAATGAATGATGCTGCTATGAATATCCATGTGCGAGTCCTTGTGTGACATACGTTTTCAAGTCTCTCAAGTAGGTATCTAGGAGTGGAAGTGCTGGATTGTCTGGAGACTCTGTAACTTCTTGAAGACTGAAAACTGCCACACTGTTCTCCACAGAAACTGCACCATTTTCCATTCCCACCAGCAGTGACAAGGGCTCTGATTTCTCTGTATCTCCACCAACACTTGCTGCTTTTCATTTTTTTGAACTATGATCACCGTGGCAAGTATGAGGAAGTATTCCAGGTGGTTTTGAATTGCATCTCCCTGATAGCTAATGATGTGAGCAAGTTTCACGTATTTATTGGCCCTTTGTACATCTTCAGACAAATGTCTATTGAAGTCCTCTGCCTGCTTTAAAATTGAGTTATTTGTCTATTTTTATTGTTGAGTGGTAAGAGCTTTTTAAATACATTTTAGATACATGTTCCTTATCAGATGCATGATTTGCAAATATTTTCTCTTATTTCGTGGACTGTCTTTCCACTTACTTTATAATGTGCTCTGAACCTCAGAAGTTACTTCAATGAAGTGCAACTCACCTACTTTTTCATTGGCTGTTTTTGCTTTAGGTGTCATATACAAGAAAACATTGGGGCTTCCCTGGTGGCTCAGTGATAAAGAATCTAGTTGCCAAGGCAGGAAGTGCAGATTTGATCCCTGATCTGGGAAGATCCCACGTGCCTAAGAACGACCAAGCCCATGGGCCACAACTACTGAAGCCCGCGTGCCAGAGCTGGAGCTCCACACGAGAAGCCACTGCGGTGAGAAGCCCGTTCACCACAACCAGAGAGTGGCCCCCGCTCTCTGCACCCGGAGAAGACCCGAGCACAGTGCAGCGAAAACAAATGAGACTGCTTCGTCAAACAGAAGCCATCACCAAGTCTAAGGTCAGTCCCAGCCTCGTGCACACGTGGCTCTCATGCCCTGTAGGTGGTCTCCACACATGCTGTCGGCGGTGGGGGTGGGGGTGGGGGCAGCTCCAGCGTTTTGCATATGGACCTCAGGCTGTCGTCCCAGGATAGTTTGGGAAAGACGGGCTCACATCTCCGTGGAAGGTCAGTCGGTTGTAGATGCAAGGATTCGTGTCTGGACTTCCAACTTCATTCCGTTGGTCGGTACATCTTACCTCACCCTGCACCACGCGGTCCTCATGACTGCAGCTTTGCAGTAAGTTTTGAAACTGGGAAGTGTGAGCCTTCCAACTTTTCAAGATTGCTTTGGCTATTAGGATCTCTAGCATTTCCATAAGTTTGTGGTGGTTAATTCATGTGTCAACTTGACTGGGCTACAGTAGTCACAGTACCCAGGTTTTGGTCCAACACCAAACGAGATGTTGCTGTGAGGATGTGTCTTAGATTAACATTCAAATCACTAGACTTTGAGTAAAGCAAATTACTCTCCGTAAATGGATGGGCCTCATCCAGTGGGTAGAAAGCCTTCAGGAAAAAAGACTGACGGCCCAGAGGAAGAAGGAATCACTTCCAGATATCTCTGGACTCAAGGTACAGTACCAGCTCTACTCTGGGTCTTCAGCCTGAGAGCCTGCCTTGCAGAGGGCAGACTGGCCAGCCCCCAGGATCGCGTGAGCCAAGTCCTACCTTCCCACCTATCTAGACAGACAGACAGACAGATAGATAGATATAGATATGCACCCTATTGGTTCTGTGTGTCTGGAGAACCCAGACTAAGACAGACTTTTAGGACCAGCCTGTAAACTTCTCCAAAAAGGCAGCGAGGGTTTCCTTAGGAATGTGCTTGATCCACAGAGCAATTTAGGGAGGACTGCCCTCTGAACAATAGTAAGTCCTCCAGGCCATGAACATGGGATGTCCTTCCATTGATTCTGGTCTTCATAAATTTGTTTCAACAATGTTCAGTGGTTTTCAGTGTACAGGACTTGCACTTCTTTAGTTAAATTTATTCCTAACCATTTTATACTTTTTGATGCTACTGTAACAAATTGCTTAATGAATTTCATTTTTGGATTTTTCATTGCTAGCAAAGAAAAATACATTTGATCTGGTATCTTGTAACCGTGCTGAACTTCTTTAGTCATTCTGGGGATTCCTTGGGGTTTACTCTACTCGAGATCACATTGTCTACTTGTCTACGGATAGGAAGTTTTAGCTTTTCCTTTACAAACTAGATTCCTTTTCTTGTTTTTATTGCCTGTTTCCCTGGCTAGAATCTCCAACCCCAAGCTGAGAGACTGAGCCCAACTCAAAGTGAGCCCAACCTCCAACCCAAAGTGGAGAGAGCAGATACATCCTTTTACTATGAGCCATCCTTCTGGGGTGTGGCATTTCTCATGATGTACTCTGCGTATAAGTTAAATAAGCAGGGTGGCAATATACAGCCTTGAAGTACTCCTTTCCCAATTTGGAACCAGTCTGTTGTTCCATGTTCGGTTCTAACTGTTGCTTCTTGACCTCTTCCTGTCTCAGGAGACAGGTAAGGTGGTCTGGTATTCCCATCTCTTTAAGAATGTTCCACAGTTTGCTGTGATCCACACAGTCAAAGGCATTAGGATAATCGATGAGGCAGAAGTAGATGTTTTTCTGGAATTTTCCTGCTTTTTCTATGATCCAACAGATGTTGGTAATTTGATCTCTGGATCCTCTACATTTTCTAAAGCCAGCTTGTACATCTGGAAGTTTTTGGTTCCTGTAGAGTTGAAGCCTAGTTTTGAGGATTATGAGCATTACCTTGCTGCCATGTGAAATGAGCACAACTGTGTGGTAGTTTGAGCATTCTTTGGCATTGCCTTTCTTTGGGATTGGAATGAAAACTGACTTTTCCAGTCCTGTGGCCACTGCTGAGTTTTCCAAATTTGCTGGCATATTGAGTGCAGCATTTTAACAGCATCATCTTTTAGGACTTTAAATAGCTCAGCTGGAATTCCATCACCTCCACTAGTTCTGTTGGTAGTAATGCTTCCTAAGGTCCACTTGCCTTCACACTCCAGGACGTCTGGCTCTAGGTGAGTGACCACACCATCGTGGTTATCCAGATCATTAAGATCTTTTTTTGTATAGTTTTTCTGTTTATTCTTGCCACCTTTTCTTAATATCTTCTGCTTCTGTTAGGTTCATACCATTTCTGTCCTTTATTGTGCCCATTTTTGCATGAAATATTCCCTTGGTATCTCTAATTTTCTTGAAGAGATCTCTAGTCTTTCCCATTCTATTGTTTTCCTCTATTTCTTTGCATTGATCACTGAGGAAGGCTTTCTTATCTCTTCTTGCTATTCTTTGCAAGAAGATGAAACCAGTCAATCCTACAGGAAATCAACCTTGAATATTCATTGGAAGTACTGATGCTGAAGCTCAAATACTTTGGTCATCTGCTGAGAAGAGCCAACTCCTTGGAATAGACCCTGATGCTGGGAAAGATTGAAGGCAGGAGGAGAAGTTGACAACAGAGGATGAGATGGTTGGATGGCATCACCGACTCAATGGATGTGAGTTTGAGCAAGCTCCAGGAGATGGTGAAGGACAGGGACACATGGAGTGCTGCAGTCCATGGGGTCTCAAAGAGTTGGACACGAGTGAGTGACTGAACAAGCATGATAACAATCTGGGGTGCGGCAGTATCTCATTAGTTTTAATTTACATTTCCTTGATGTCTATTACATTTGGTGTCACTTCCCCAGCAGATAAAAAATTGGAGCATGCCCGTCAGTATGTGAGCAGCAGTATAAGTGCTAATGTCAACGTACAGTTTAATTTAGGCTGCTCCTTATGAGAAAATTCTAATGCTATCTTCCTGCAGCGTCATGGGTTGCCACGGGGCTCCAGGGTGGACATGCGCCTCTTTGGGGCCCCTGAGTGGTCCACCGGGGCTCTCCTGGGGGACTCAGTGTGTCAGCAGCCTCGGGAGGCGGGTGGCCGCATGGACTCGGGGTGCTCAGGCCAGAGTGTAGTCCCAGCCAGTCGCCAGGCTCTGACCTGGAGGGTGGGATTAAGAACGCTGTCCACTGTGTCGCAGTCGGTGAGGAGGATACGCGGGGTGGGCCTGTGTCGGGCGCTCAGAGTGGCATCGGGCACACAGCAGACCCTCGGTGACGGCGAGGGTGTAGGAGCAGCGGCGACTTCACACTGATCACACGACATTCTCTGAGATCACTGGGGTCTGAGCCAGGACGAGGGGGCGGGTGTGCGGCAAGGACGACAGGTCGCTGTGCAGGAGGGAGGTGGAGGACAGCCTGGGCAGGAGCTTCAGCCAGGGGGGCGGTGGGGTGGTCCAGTCCAGGATGCTGGGGTCAGGGTGGTCCAGCCCAGGATTCTGAGGGGTGGGGTGGTCCAGCCCAGGGTACTGGGGGCGGAGTGGTCCAGCCCAGAGTGCTGGGGTCGGGGTGGTCCAGCCAAGGGTGCTGGGATCGGGGTGGTCCATCCCAGGGTGCTGGGGGCAGGGTGGTCCAGCCCAGGGTACTGGGGACAGGGTGGTCCAGCCCAGGGTGCTGGGGGTTGGGGTGGTCCAGGCCATGGTGCTGGGGTCGGGGTGGTCCAGCCCAGGGTTCTGGGGTCGGGGTGGTCCAGCCCAGGGTGCTGGGGTCGGGGTGGTCCATCCCAGGGTACTGGGGGCGGGGTGGTCCAGCCCAGGGTGCTGCGGGTCGGGGTGGTCCAGCCCAGGATTCTGAGGGTCGGGGTGGTCCAGCCCAGGGTGCTGGGATCGGGGTGGTCCAGCCCAGGGTTCTGGGGTCGGGGTGGTCCAGCCCAAGGTGCTGGGGTCGGGGTGGTCCAGCCCAGGGTGCTGGGGTCACGGTGGGTCTCTCAAACCAGCCTGAGCCCCATCTTCCTGGATGTCACCTCGCCTTTCTGCTGGGAGGGGGGCGAGGACCCCAGCCCAAGACACAAAGGAGAGCAGGGCCCCCGGCAAGCCCCTGCCCCACCCAGGCCCCCATCCTGACCCCAGACCTCCCCCCCATCGCAGGTCAGAGGCGTGGACGACCCAGGCCCACTGCGGCACGGGCTGGAACACCACACCCTCCCTGGGACCTCCCGTCCAAACCTCGCGACACGGGGTCCCGGGAGGGCCAGAGCAAAGGGAATGTTTCTGAACCTGGGGGCGACTCGTTGTGTTCATGGAGTGGCTGCTGCAATGAAATCAGCGGCGCTGCAGCGTTAGAACACCAGAGGAGGACGACCCCACGCCCGGGGTGGCGACCCCGCTGGGGGCGTCTGGGTGGCGGCTCAGCACAGAGCGGAGCCAGCGAGCGGCTCCAGGAACCTCCGCCTCCGTTCCGTCTGACAGCTTTATGCTCCATAAATACTCAGAGATTATTAAAAACATATTTATTCAAGATGAACGGCTCTCCCGCAGATACAAATCTAAGCCGATAAGGCTCATAAGCCCACTTACAATAATCAGTGAAGGCATTTAAACACCCAACAGCGTTGCTTAAACTGGCAGCCCCTCCTGAGGGTGGAAGAGTCTGGGGTCCCACCCGCCGGGCGCCGAGAGAATGATCAGGGGCCGGAAATCCTGGGGGGTCCCGGGCACAGCGTCACCCCCTACAGAACCACCTCATCTCCTCCAAAATACAGGCCTGCGGCTCCAAAACCCCGTGAGTTCGTGACAGTTCTGAGAGGAGCCGTGGGGAGAAAGGCCACCCCACAGGATGGCGAGGAGGTTAAATGTGGACATAGGGGCTCACAGCCCTCAGAACACCTCCCTGAGCTGCAGGCAAGACCTCCTCAAGGTGGGGGCCACCCACCCCCCAGACCCATCCACACCCACCCACTACACAAGACCAGCATGTTATTCTTGTCCTTGGAACACCTCCACCTCCCACCCCAACCTAGCTCAGCTCACAACTCAGCTCACAAGAAAATGCCACCTCTTCCAGGAAGCCCTCCTGGACTACCTCCCCCACTGCCTGCCCCAAGCCCCCCACTGTCTCGTAACGGCTCATTATTACGGTTTGAAAGCATGTGTGTGGCTATCCCTGCCCCTGCCCCGGGAGCCCCTAAGCACAGACCAGTCAGATGTGATCACCATCACACCACACCAAGCCCGGCTGGACGGGGCTGAAGCCCAAGGGGTGCAGAGCCAGGCTGCAGGGTGCAGAAGACAGCTTCCCTGGGCAGAGGTCCTGCCATCCCCTGGCTGGGCTGGACAGGCTAAAACCTGTGGAGCAAGTTGGGCCCCTGTGCTTTGCTTCCTGAAAATAAGCGTCACTGTCTGAATGACCACACTCTGCACACAAATTTTAGAGTGAGTCTATTAAATTCACGACAAAATCCTGCAGCAACTCTGGGAATCGTTTTGTTTCAGGGATTGGACCTCGGGCGCTGGCGGAGGGGGCCTGCGTTAACCCCACCCCGGTCTGCATGTAGCTGACCCTGGCGCCGTCTGGCCCTGGGAGACTCCTCTCTAGCGTCCCTCCTCAACCCAAGGTAACCCGCCTGGCTAGGTGGGTGTGCCTGGTGTGCGTGCATTTAAAGCGAGTGCTGCTGTCCAGGGATATTTTAATTTACGTGAACAGCCCTATGCATGAGCATCAGGCTGTCTTTTTCATACCAAGCACTGACTTCGGGATTGTTCCACGTTATCAGGGGGCCAGCTTGCTCTCTGACTACCCAACACCTACCTCGTGTGCTCGGCCTCCCACCTCCTGAAGGACCCTGCACGCACCTGCCGCCCTGCCGGGTGTGAGGACCCACAGGACAGATGTCATAGACACCCCGCCCATCCGTGAACCTTCCTCAGCGACCTTTAACCCAAGGAAGCCCTTATGCCAATGTCCACACGCTCACCTCCTCCAGCATCTTACAGCCTGTGCTGCTGGGACTGTGTTTCAGACAACATACTCCCCGCCACCCCGTTCACAGAGAAGGCTCTGAACACAGATTTGATGACAGCCGATGGGCTTCAGTGTTAGGTGACCATGTCCACGCCAAAAGTCCAAGCAAAAGACAGGCACGTTTGGTTGAAGCTACTGAAGGAAGAAATGGTCCTGCCGCGGCCCCATCAGAGACCCCAGGCCCGGTCCACCCCCGCCCTGGACCGTCCCACAGATGCTTGGAGACTCTCTCTGACCCCAAGGGAGCTCCTACACCTTTGCTCAAATAGGACTGAGGGTCATTCTCAGAGGAGGTCAGGCACCCCCAAGGTGACAGGGACAAAGAGCTAGCTGGACTATCAATAGGCAGCAATATCTAAAAATAACACAAAGGGGGGCTTCCCTGGTGGTCCAGTGGGTAAGAATCCGCCTTCCAGTGCAGGGGAAATGTGTGGGTCTGATCCCACAGGCCACGGGGCAACTAAACCCACGCACTGCAAGGAAGACTCAGCGCAGCCAAAAAATAAAATAAAACAAAGCTGCACAGATGGGCCACAGACCCCAAATTAAAATAATACTAATAGCACAAAGGTCACTGACTTCCCTGGTGACCCAGTGGCAAAGACTTCACGCGCCCAGTGCAGGAGGCTGGGGTTCGAGACCCAGCCTGGGAACTAGATTCCACGTGCCACCACTTAAGATGCAACACACCACAACTAAGACCTAACACAGCCAAAGACACTAAACACACACACACAGCCTCAAAAGTCACCATGAGATGTGCTCGGCACCTTGACCCAAGCATGTGCCGGAGTCCACCCGGGTGAGCAGCTCTGAGCTGCCCGCTTACACGTGGAGACTTGCTCCCTGCGTGTAACACCTTGATTAAACATTTCAGAGCTCCCCTGATGAAGGGTCAGCGACAGGGAGTCAAGTCACAGAGCCTTCTGGTAGACGGCAGGGCAGAGAGGTCCGTATGCAGAGCCAGAAACAGCCTGGACTCCCCGAAGGGCCCAGGCCTCCTCACCAAAGGCAGCTGATGCTGGGGGTGGAGAGTCAAGCCGACCTGGACCTGAGCCCAGCCCTGCCGCTCATGAGTGTGACCGTGGGGAAGCTGGGCAAGCCCTGGGGCCTCAGCGTCTCCTTCCACAAACAGGTGAGGCCGTCTTGGCCACTGTACCTGCGCTGGGCTCCCCTTACCAGACTGGCAGATCATGCCCATCACTGGTCCCTCGACCCATGACACCAGCATCCTGGCTGACCACAGGGAACTGATGGGCAGGCCAGAGGGGTGAAGAAACACATAACTCCAGCTTCATGGGGAGCACTCAGCGAGTGTCCACTCTTCTCTTTCAGGAAAAGCCCTCCTCGAGGCACACTCTAGAGCAGGGGCTCCCCCCGCCCCCCCAGGGCAGGGGGGACAGGGGAGGGCTGGCAGGTGTAGCAGCCCCCTTGCTGCAGCCAGGGTAGCCCCAGAGACAGAGAGTAGCCCCCCAGAGCAAGAGGACCGTCTTCTCTCACATACGGCTAGAATCTGGATCTTTACACAAAGTCTCCGTATTTTATCGATGTTATAACACAGTGCGGGCCAAACAAAACTCATGCCTGGGCTAACAGGTTGCCACGTTACAGAATGTCCCCACCACCCTCGGGTGCAAGGGGCACACAGAGGGTTGGCCAAAGTTACACAGTGAGCAAGTCTACACAGTGAGCAAAGTTACACAGTGAGCAGCGAATGATTGGGACCTTACAACCATCCATTCATCCATCAATCACCCATCCATCTATCCATCCAATTCAGTTCAGTCACTCAGTCATGTTCGACTCTTTGCGACCCCATGGACTGCAGCACGCCAGGCCTCCCTGTCCACCACCAACTCCTGGAGCTTGCTCAGACTCATGTCCATCCAGTCAGTGATGCCATCCAACCATCGCATCCTCTGTCGTCCCCTTCTCCTCCCACCTTCAATCTTTCCCAGCATCAGGGTCTTTTCCAATGAGTCAGTTCTTCGCATCAGGTGGCCAAAGTACTGGAGTTTCAGCTTCACCATCAGTCCTTCCAATGAACACTCAGGACTGATCTCCTTTAGGATGAACTGGTTGGATCTCCTTGCTGTCCAAGGGACTCTCAAGAGTCTTCTCCAACACCACAGTTCAAAAGCATCAATTTTTCCGCACTCAGCTTTCTTTATAGTCCAACTCTCACATCCATACATGACCACTGGAAAAACCATAGCTTTGACTAGATGGACCTTTGTTGGCAAAGTAATGTCTCTGTTTTTTCATATGCTGTCTAGGTTGGTCATAATTATTCTTCTGAGGAGCCAGCATGTTTTAATTTCAGGGCTGAAGTCACCATCCGCAGTGATTTTGGGGCCCAAGAAAATAAAATCTGTCACTGTTTCCATTGTTTCCCCATCTATTTGCCATGAAGTGATGGGACCAGATGCCATGATCATACTTTTTTGAATGTTGAATTTTAAGCTAGTTTTTCATTCTCCTCTTTCACTTTCATCAAGAGGCTCTTTAGTTTGTCTTGGCTTTCTACTATAAGGGTAGTGTCATCTGCATTTCTGAGATTATTGACATTTCTCCCACAATCTTGATTCCAGCTTGTGCTTCATCCAGCCCAGTATTTCGCATGATGTACTCTGTATATAAGTTGCATGTAAGCATCTATCCATCCATCCATTCATCCATCCGTCATCCATCCATCCAGCAATCATCCATCAATCACCCATCAATCATCCATCCAGCATCTATTCATCCAGCATCCATCAATTATCCATCAATCCATCTATCACCCATTCATCATGCATCCATCCATCCACCATCCATCCATCCATCCCATCATCCATCCAATCATCCATTCATCCATTATCCATCATCCATCCATCACCCATTGATCCATCCATCCATCCATTATTCATCCATCACCCATCCAACCATCCATCCAATCATCCATCTACCCATCACCCATTCATCCATCCATCCATTATCCATCCATCATGTATCATCCATCCATCCATCCATTATCCATCCACTCAATCATCCATCCACCCATTACCCATTCATCCATCCATCATCTATCATCCATCCATTCAATCATCCATCCATCCATCCATCATGTATCATCCATCCATCATCCATCCATCATGTATCATCCATCCATCCATCATCCATCCATCATCCATCCATCCATCCATCCATCCATCCATCCATCATCCATTACCTGTTCATCCACCGTCATCCATCCACCCATCCATCCATACAGGAAACATTTGTTGAGAGCTTACTGCATGTACTGAGGACAGAGCAGCGATTGAGGGCTGGGGCTTTGCAACCAGCTGAGTATGTTCAGATTCCAGCTCTGTGCACAACGGCATGACCTGGGCATATGGCTCAATCTCAGGGCCTTTGTTTCCTAGTCTGTAAAATGGGGAGAGTAGTCCCTTCATCAGAGAGTTGTTTATAAGATTTAAATAAGGGAGTACTCAGAACAGCGCCTGGCATACATTAAGCCAAAGCTAACTATTGGTCTCTAATAAGTAACTACGGGGGTGGTGAGGGCTTCCCAGGTGCCGTGGTAGTAAAGAATCTGCCTGCCAGTGCGGGAGACACGGGTTCAATCCCTGGTTCAGGAAGATCCCCTGGAGGAGGAAGAGGCAACCCACTCTAGTATTCTTGCCACGAAAATTCCATGGACCGAGGAGCCTGGAGGGCTGCAATCCAGGGGGTTGCAAAAAACTCAGACATAACTGAGCAAAACGGCTTGGCCTGGACATGAACAGTGAGGGGCCTTGTCACTCCACGGCAGGCACCTGGCTTTCACAGTCCTGCTTCCTCCTGGTGCACTGGTGAACCACACTGCTGAGTCTCGGGCCCGGTCTCCTGTCCCTTCTCCTGGGCCCTGGGCCTGGCTCCCTCCTTCCCCACCGCTGTGCCCTCGGCTGGTCAGCTCCCCTGGGCCATCCCTTCCGCCCCTCCCTCTCTCCCCTCCCTCCAGGACACGTCGCTGCAACCACAGTGATAAATATTTATCAAGGCAGCCGAGGAGATAGGGCGCAAACCAGCCAAATAAATCAGCACATTTTAAAACACACTGCTTGACAGCTGGCTCCTCTGATTGGGGCTGCGGGGTGCATGTGTGCACGTGTGTTCACACACACGTGCACACCCTCCATGTCCTCACACATCAGCTCAGGGCCGGTTCCTTCCAGGCTGCCCTCTAGCCCAGGGTGGCCCAGAAGAACCGCGGCAGCTGGGGACCACACCCGCGTGCTGCTGCTCTGCGCGCCCGGCCCGGGTCTGTCCACACGCGGCTTGAGCAAACACACCCCAGGACCCTGCTTCCTCTGCTCCTGCTCGCGGCGGTGGCCGCTGGCCCCGGGGACACGCGGTCTGTTCCACATGCTGGCCTGGCGGCAGGAGCCTCCCTGCATCAGCAGGCCTACAGGATCCCAACAGGGCTTTTCAAGGAAGGACAGCACCCAGTGGGCTCAAGGCCGGGCCGTCCTTCTGGGAGCTGGCGGCAGGTGCCACGTTTGGGGCGGGGCCCACACCCTTGGAGAAGGCCTCGCACCTGGGCCTCAGGCTCCAAAGGGAACCTAAAGCCAATGCCCACCATGTCAAGTCCCCAGTTACGGCGTGCATATGTGTACAAGCCCTCTTCCCTCCGGAAGAGGAAGCCAGACCCAGCCCGCATCTGATTCTCGTGAGCCTTGTTGTAGAGACCCCCAGCCGTGCCTCACCACCCCCCTCAGTGGTTCATGGAGAGGCCACACAGGGAAGACCCCTCCCCAGTGCATGCATTCCTTACTTCCTCTCTGCAACGACGGTGGGGGGCCAGCTGGCGGCTCTCCTGGGAGCTGAGCCCACGGGTTCCCCTGTGCGGGCCATTTGCTGGGGGCAGGACCCTCCAGAGGAGGGGAGAGGCCAGGGAAAGACCCAGAGGGACAGGTTCCAGCTCATCTGCTTCTGCCGATCCCGGGATGGGGCAGGGGGCTGGGTGGGCACACAGAGGAGGGCACACACATTGTCGCCCAATGTGCACAAGACCACCCTGGTTGGTGCCCCTTGCCCTGTGTGACCATCAGTGATGATTTTCATTCACAACAGTGAGCAAGCCATAAAATGTCAGGGTGGCCCTATAAGAACAAGCCCTGGAGGTCCCACGATGGGTGAGAGGACTTGGGTAGGGGTTGCCCAGAAGGTCCCAAGGAAGGCTCTGCTAGGGACCCTCACCACTCAGTCTGACGGTGTCTGTAGAAGCTGCGGGCATGCCCAGGAGGGGGGGTGGGCCTGGGCTGCCAGGGAGGAGCCTCTGTCCCCATGTGGAAACAGTGCTGCACACGCAAACACACACACTTCAAGCACTGCTGACTAGGGACACCTCAGCCACACACACGCATGTTCCAGATACACACACAGAGTTCAGGCCATAAACACAGGGACCCCACCCACAAGCCACAGACAACATCTGCCCCGAGAAGTGTGCCCACAGCACCCACGAGCCACGGACAGCACACACGGCATCCATGTACTCTTGTGCTCATGGAAAGAGACACACTCACCCAGAGACACAGAGTGCACACACACAAGTACAAATGCACACCCAGAAGCCAGGTGGACCAGACACACACACCTGTGTGCCACATGCACGTGTGTACAAGCTCCTACATCGCTGTGTCTCTCCTCCACTCCCCCTCCCGCCACATACATGCACACACGCACACACACACGCATGCACACACGTGCACACATGCACGCATACACACGTGTGCACACACATGAGCACAGGCTCACCAGTGTCAGGAGTGAGCCTTGAATACCTCTGGTCTGAGCCCAGAGCAAAGCACCCCCCTCTGGCACCCTCCTCCCCAATTAGCCCAGGAAACAGGGACCATGGGAACACCAGGGCGACGGGAACACCAGGGCCACCTGGGCCCAGGCGCACCTGTAGCTGAGATGTGCCTGTCACTCCAGGCCCCTCTGCCTGTCTGACATCTCCCACCCTGGGCATAGCACAGCATCCATGTCAGAGCAGCCTTGGCGGTGGAGGGGGGGCTTCCCCGCTGCCCCCCCAAGATTGGAAGCCCTCACAGGGCATCTGGCCACTCTCTCTGGGGCACTCGCCAGGCCCAAGGGGTGGCGCCGTGGTGCGCAGATGATCCAGCGATACACAAGCTCGGCAAACCAAACTGCCGCATGGCTCTGGGAGGGACCAGCCCCGTGGGAGCCTGGGAGGGCCGCTGAGTGGCTCCAGGAGGCCGCAGAACTTTCTAGGCCAGAGCACCTTGATCTGAGTGGGGCAGGCAGAGGATTCAGGATGAGGTCAGCGCAGGTCACAGGCCAGCCGGTCTGTAGGGCGTGAAATGGGCCCCGCAGGGCTGCTGAGCAGGGCAGGCTCTGGCGTCCCCACCCACCGTCTACCCCCCGAGGCCCTCGCCTCTCAGCTTCCAGCTACAGTGGCCTGAGGCCCGGGAGGCTGCTGGCCAGCTCTGAACTGAGACGGAGACTCTGAGCTGGGAGACCCCCTCGGGGATGTGGGAACAGAGCCCAGATGCCAGCAGCACCAGGGCTGCCGGGGGGGAGGGGGCGCCCAGGGGGCAGCGTGGCTGCCGCGTCCTCCCCTCGCTGGGATGAGACCCCAGCTGTGTGTGGAGGGGCGTGGGCGAGGGCATGCAGGGAACTGTGGCCAGCTTCACGGTCAATTAGCCGATCATCAACCAATGACCCCTATCTGTGGCTGATTGCGCGAAGGCGCCATCTTCACAGGACGAGGCCAAAGCGGAGCCTGTGGGGGGTTGCAGGGCGTCTGGGGGCTGGGGGGCTGGCTCGCTGGCTCAGTGGGGGAGACGCGCACCCCGTCCACCTGCCTCCCCTCCTCCAGCGCATGGGGAGGCTGAGGGGGAAGGGATGGGGGTACAGACCCTCAGCAGGATGGAAGCCCGTGGCTGGGCCATCCCCTGGGGGCCAGGAACACGCTCATACATGCGCACAGACACACACTCAACACTCATATCAACCCAAGGACGCACACGTCACACCTGAACACACTCCGCAGCAGGTTCTGCACACGTGGATACGGGCCCCAGGCGTGTCACAGGTGGGGAACCTGATATGGCGTTGAGTGGGAGGGGGAGGGGCGGCGCTCATCCTGGGTCACCCGGGTGGGCCCGGGGAGTCACCTGTCCTTACCAGGGCAGCGGGCAGGCTCCCCAAAAGAGGCAGAGGATGGAAGTGGCTGCAAGGAGGGCAAGGCCCTGAGCCCAGCAAGCTGGGAAAGGCCAGGACCTAGGTCTTCGGGGCCTCCAAGCCAGGACCCCAACCCCAGAACCATGAGAGCATTCACATCACTTGAGTCCCCAGGTCTGTGGTTGTGTTACACTTGGTGGGGGGTGCTGACACAGACACACCTGTGCAGGGGCTGGTGAGGGGCCGCTGTGTGCACAGGGAAGGACTCAGGAGGAGCAGGAGATGGAGACTGGGAGGTGTCCGAAGACGGACACAGGACAGGGACCCGCCTGACCCAGGCCTCATATGAAGAGTCAGAGAGACAAGGACACCAGACAAAGGTGAGGGGGTGTGCTCCTGCAACCAAGTGTGGAAGGTGCTTCAAGGGGGATCGTGAGGGTTGGCAGAGCGTGTGTGTGTGTGTGTCTCTATGTGTGTGTCTGAGTGTATGAGTCTGTGTGTGTCTGCGTCTGTGTGTGCAGTTGTGTACGACTGCGACCCCATGGACTGTAGTCTGCCGAGCACATCATGTGTGTGTCTCTGTGTGTATGAGTCTGTGTCTGTGAGTGTCTGTGTGTGTGTGTGTCTCTATGTGTGTGTCTATGTGTATGAGTCTGTGTCTGTATGTGTGTGTTTGTGAGTGTGCGTTGGTGTGGGTGTTTATGTGTGTGTCTGTATGTGTGTCTCTGTATGTGTCTGTGTGTATGAGTCTGTGTCTGTGTATGAGTCTGTGTCTGTGTGTGTGTGTGTCTCTGTGTGTGTGTGTGTGTGTGTGTGTGTGTATGAGTCTGTGTGTGTCTGTTTGTGTGTTTCTGTCTGTGTCTGTGTGTGTGTGTATGTGTGAGTTTGTGTGTGTGTGTGTGTGTCTGTGTGTGTCTGTGTGTGTTTCTGTCTGTGTGTGTGTGTGTGTGTGTATGAGTCTGTGTTTGTGTGTTTCTGTCTGTGTGTGTATGAGTCAGTGTCTGTGTGTGTGTGTATGAGTCTGGGAGGAGACCACCACACACGGGTGCTGGGATCGGCCCTCACAGAGCCACCCCGTTAGCGCCCCGGCTGGGGGACAGGCCTGAGACAGATAATTATAAAGCAAACATGCACAGGGCCCGAGGGGGCGGGGAGCCGGTCTTGCCAGAAGCTGCCACACCCCCACACTGGCTGCAAGGGGGCCAGTGCTGCCCACCTGCTGCCTGGAACTAATGCGGTTTCTTTAGGATTTCTGTCTCTTACAACCAAAAACATCCTAATAGCTGTCTTCAGTGGGTAGACCCCCAAACATGTTGTCCTTGGCTGCTGACTCTGACAACTAGAAAAATAAGGGCTACAGAATGTGTCTGAAAAGCTGAGATGACTTAAGCTAAAAACAGAACACATGAATTTTCCAAAACCTTGACATTAATAAAAAAGCAAATAAAATGGCAATGGACTCTTTAAAAGATTGGAAAGTGGAAAAAAAAAAAACAACAGAAAAGAAGACGACAGAAGTTAGCCTGAAATTATTAATTACAACACGTGCTTAACTTGCTGTTTCACAATAGGTATAAAGCACACTGCACTTAAGAGTCCACCTTTTTACACTGAGTAAAACAAAATCAAGCTAAATGCTGTTCACGGCAGACATTTGCAAAGCAAAGTCACAAAAGATAAAAATATACCCGGATATAAATTCAGAAGGAAATCACGGGTCAACTACAGACTTCAGATGCTGCTGAATTTAAGACAAAAAGCTCTGCACAGACAGGAGCACCCAGCTGTCACAGCAAGTCAAACACAGAGAGCAAAGACCTGCAAACCGGGGGAGCTGTTGAAAACACTCTACGGAAAAAGGGCTATAATTCCTTTCTTACAATCCTGAGAGACCACACACGCAGGAGAAAAGCAAGTGATAAAGACTGAGACTAACAGCAGTGGGGGTGTTTTGTGTGAGGAGAGGGAGAGCAATCGGGGTGGGGACAGAGGAACTGGTACAGAAAACTTGGAACCTTAGAAAACACCGCTTCCTCCGCAATGCTGTAACAGCCTGGTGGCATATCTGACCATCAAAATACCTGAATGAACCCATTCAAAAAACACCAAAAATGGAGGAGCCGTCCAGTTCTGTATCCTCAATGCATTACAACTGGAGATTTTTTTACAAAGTTTTAAAAAGAGCGTCAGGAAAAGTTCAAGGAAGAGTTGGGTACATAGAGACATGCCTGACCCCTGTTTGGAAGACTTAATCTTATTATGGCATTTATATAAACGCAACCCAAACTGACCTCTCAAGATGACACAATCCAACTCGAGATCCAACCAGGATTTTCATCTTTTTGAAATGGAAAATATCACTGCAAAGCAGGAAGATTTAATTAGTTCATAGATGGACGGGGAAGTGCTGAAAAGAGGAGATGGGGGTCTCCAGGTGCCACAGCTCGCTAGAGGCCTTGAGAACAGGCAGGCCGAGGACGCTGAGCTGCAGACCCACGGGGCAGGGCACGGGGCACCACAGCCACCCCCATCCTCCTGGGAGAGGGGGAGCTGGTCAGGGTGGCGAGAAAACACGCTTCTGCTCCATAATGTTATCTGAAGAAAGCAAGTTCCAGGAAGAAAAATGGAAAATTAACATACAAATAAACCATAAAGTACAGACGAGTGTATGAGCCGGGGAAAGCTTTCCTGAGGGTGACACCAAAAGCAAAATCACATAAGAGGGGATTTGACTACATCAGCATCTGGAACTCCTACTAAACAGACAAAATCAACAAAATGAAAAAAATGCAATGAAAGAGAGAAAGATTATTTGGGGAAATAATCACAACATATGTGTCCAGGGAAAGGGTTAATAGCCTTAACATATAAATAACCAAGGAGATATTAGCATACAAATAGAAAAATGAGCAAAGAATAGGAACAATTTTCAATAGAATAAATACAAATAGCAAAAGGCATTGGAAACTCTCCTCAGCCTCATTAGTATTCAAGTACATGCAAATTAAAACAACCAGCTATCATTTTCACCTATAAAGGCGGCACTTTATTATTACTGTTATTACA
Source organism: Okapia johnstoni (assembly GCA_024291935.2). NCBI lineage: Eukaryota > Metazoa > Chordata > Mammalia > Artiodactyla > Giraffidae > Okapia > Okapia johnstoni. The sequence goes on from JAGTYA010000025.1 coordinate 12,107,391, forward strand.
GTCAGCGTCACAGGAGTGTGGGAACGTGGGCATTTACGCTCTCTTGGTGGAAACCAAGCGGTGCTGCTTTCAGACGGCGATTTCACCGGCCGGATCCGCACCTACTTTGTGCACCTTCTGCCTCAGCCACTCTTCTTGTAGAAACTTGTCCTGAAAAATAATTTGCTACAGGCCTCTTTATTGCGGTGCTCTTCTGAATGGCAAATAAGAACCCTAAATATCAACTAATAAGCAATCACTGGTGACATAAAATCACATGTTTGCACACAATGGCATTCTGTGCAGCCATCGATAATGGTATCCTAAGAATAGGTATAGAAGAGTAGAAGTGTTGAGCGCAAGACAAGAGATAAAACAGTACATTCCCCAAAACCCATTTTTGTAAGAAAAGAAAGGCTGGATGCTACGAACACTGATTAGCCACCGCTGTGGAGGTTGTGAGTGATCTGTGTACTTCCTACATGTGGTTATTTCCATTTAAAATTTTCCCTACAATAAATATGCATTAATTGTGCAATAAAAATAAATGTTTTCAGGAGGAACGGGGACTGTAGTGCAGTAATTTTATAATTAGAAATTACATTAATTTTTAAGAAAATAGCTACATCCTTGCATCCCATAATTCTAAGCTTTTTTGTTCATAACAGAGAGGAAACGACCCCTCCCAGCATGAGTTTCCTTCAACCAGCCATCCTCACTCAGGAAGACTGTCCCCCGAGTTAGCGCGGCCTGGGTCTGGGAGGGCGCCGGCATTCAGTGGGTGGAGGTCAGGGGCAACCCGCAATGTGCGGGACGGCCCCCCAGAGGACAATCGGCCCCCAAGAGTCAGTGCTGAGGCTGAGGCCGGTTCAAGCCCCATTTCCTCTTTTACAGCTTAAAGGACCAAACGTGCCCCATGCAGTCCTGAGTCTTTGGAGGGGGCCACTCTCAGAAAAGCCCAGATGCACGTGGAAAGGCTGGGCAGACTAGACCTCCATCCCCCAAGGAGCTCGGAGGGCTGGCTCGTAATCCCGGGACCCTTCTCAGATTCGCCCCTACCCCAGCCCCAGGTTCCTCCCCCGCTCTCCACAGCTCTCTGCCTAAGGACCCCCTTTCTCTTCGCACTTCAGCTCAGGCTCCAGACCCTGCACCACACAGACACGGGTCTGGGAGGCAGAGAGACACCTGCGGGCAAGCAATGCCAAATAAAGCCTCAGAACATACGCAACCTGGTGAACAAGGAGGAAGCGAAGCTCTGCAGACTGTGTGGAGTGACTTTAGACGGTGCCACAGACCATCTGTGTGCATGTTGTGGCTGCAGTGCTGGGAAACAGCTTCAGGTGAGCATGCACACGGGGGCTGGAGGAGGCTGGCATGGAGGGGAGAGCAGGCAAGCAGACAGACGGGGGCGCCTCCTGCCCCACCACAACCTGGCTGAGCGGGATGCTGTACCCCCTGCACCTGGCATCATCGGGCCGGACTCTGGGCTTATCCACGGCACACACAGGACTCTTTGGGCAGCGGGGTGCAGTCTTAATTCTCGACAAGAGCCAGCACCCTCTCACTGGGACATGGGTGTGCAGGAGGTCCTTCCAGGGGCTTCGAGAACGAGCAGCTGGGCCTCTTCAGACGGGGAGCAGAGGCGGCTTTCAGGCAAGGGCCGGACGCCTCCTTGGGGTCCCCCTTTCCAGCCAGCGCCCCACATTTGTGCAGCAGGTCTGTTGTGCTGCTCATTGGCTTGAGGCTGTAGTTCTGAGGCCCCATGGTCACACCTAGAGCCGTTCTGGGCTCTATCAGCCCTGTAGCCCACAAGGAGAAGGGACTGTTTCAGGGAGCTGCTACTGACCCTGCACGGGGTTAGGCTGGGCTTGCTTTATACCCTGCACCTCTCCATGCCGGGGAGGTCAGCCCCCATCGTCCCTTACCTGGCCATACCTGCACAGAGCAGCTGTTTGACTCCTCGACGCAGCTTTAGCTGAGACTGTAAAACCCTGCAAACCTCCCTGAGCCATCGGAAGCCGCCAGCCGACTCGATTGAGGAATTTCTTGCACCAACACCCCACACGGCCAGTCACCACAGCGACATAGCCTCCCAGAACTGGGGCCTTACCCCGGAACCACACTTATCATCGGAATGACCCGATGACCCAGGTGCTGCTGTGGGGACCGCCTCCATCACCTCCGACAGAGTGCGAGCCCCCAAGAGCAGTCTCCCTGCCTGGCACTTCCACCCTAAAGTGGCACCAGGTACGCTGCAGGCACTGAGAACCCACCCTGAGCTGGGCCATATGGGCTCACTTAACCAGGAAGCCCTGGACCACTTGCTGGTCTCTGCTGCTGACCCAGGGGCAGCGTGGCAGTCTGGGTCCCCCTGACAGGCGGTGAGCTCATTTCCATGTGGCGAGTCCCAGGGGCACCCTGGTTGGCCCATCCTGAGCCGAGACCCTCCAGGAGCCCACACAGAGGAGGCATGTGGGGTCAAGTCATAGGCCCCCACCTTGGAGGCCAGGGCTGGGACCGCACAGAACCCTACGGGCTGTGATGGGTCAGGCCCCAAGGGAGACTTCCTATTAGGCGAGGAGGAGTGGAGAGGTGGTCCTGGGCATGCATGAACGCACACATGCGCTCATACACGTGTTGGATGCACACAAACACAAAAAAGAAAGAACTGGAAATAATGTATTCGTTGATTAGGGAACTATTAGAAAACTACATCATCACCTTTAAAAGAATGTTTAAAACACAGATCCACAGAGATGCAAAAAGATCTCAGAAACATATTGTCAACTGAAAAAAATCAAATAATAATAGAACAGGATCCCGTTTATTTTTTAAACTATAATTATATATGTATATGTATGTGCATTTTTAAAAAGGTCAGGACAGAAACAGACCATTTAAAAATGATTATGTCAGAGATGGGAGCATGGAACGGCAGGGGGAGGGTTAAGAGGACTTCCGTTCTGATTCTGAACCTCCTCCCCTGCTTGGTCTGGCACAGGGAGCCGCATGCAGGTCTCCTATTTAGAGCTGAGGTAGCTTTCCAGGCTCGGGGCTGCTCCAGCGGCTCCTTTGTGTGGCCCCCGCCCCTCAACATTCACACCTCTGCCCACCCCCCTCCAGGCTCCCGTCCCCATAACCCACTTCTGTCAGCCAGGATCAGCCCTCACAGGGACAGGGTGCTTCTCACTGTCAGCACGCTGATGCACAGAGGCCTGGGCTTGCTCTTCTTCCTGCTGAAAGCTAACAACTGGACCTTTTCCTGGCTCTGAAAATGAGCACAATAGAAGACAGGACTGCCGCTTCTGCCTGGTGTGCCATGGGGGCACACGCCTGGCACCCAGGACGTGCTGCTGTTACCTGCTTGCTCTGCACAGGTGTGGCCGGGTAAGGGACAGTGGGGGCTGACCTCAAGGACCCGGAGTGGAGAGGTGCAGGGGGTAAGGCAAACCCAGCCTAACCCCATGCAGCGTTAGTAAGCACGGCGGCCAAGAGCTGGTCAGTCAGTTCAGTCTCTGCCACCCCATGGACTGCAGCACGCCAGGCCTCCCTGTCCATCATCAACTCCCGGAGCCTGCTCAAACTCATGTCCATTGAGTCGGTGATGCCATCTAACCATTTCATCCTCTGTTGTCCCCTTCTCCTCCTCCCTTCAATCTTTCCCAGCATCAGGGTCTTTTCCAGTGAGTCAATTCTTCGCATCAGGTGGCCAAAGTATTGTAGCTTCAGCTTTAGCATCAGTCCTTCCAATGAACATTCAGGACTGATTTCCTTTAGGATAGACTGGTTGGATCTCCTTGCAGTCCAAGGGACTCTCAAGAATCTTCTCCAACACCACAGTTCAAAGCATCAATTCTTTGGCTCTCAGCTTTCTTTATAGTTCAACTCTCACATCCATATATGACTACTGGAAAAATCATAGCTTTGACTAGATGGACTTTTGTCAGCAGAATAATGTCTCTGAATTTTAATATGCTGTCTAGGTTGGTCATAGCTCTTTTTCTGAGGAGTAAGCGTCTTTTATTTCATGGCTGCAGTCAGCATCTGCAGTGATTTTGGAGCCCCCAAAAATAAAGTCTGTCACTGTTTCCACTGTTTCCCCATCTATTTGTCATGAAGTGATGGGACCGGGTGCCATGATCTTAGTTTTTTGAATGTTGAGCTTTAAACCAACTTTTTCACTCTCTTCTTTCACTTTCATCAAGAGGCTCATTAGCTCCTCTTCACTTTCTACCATAAGGGTGTTGTCCTCTGCATATCTGAGGCTATTGATGTTTCTCCCAGCAATCTCAATTCCAGCTTGTGCTTCCTCCAGCCCAGCGTTTCTCATGATGTACTCTGCATATAAGTTAAATAAGCAGGGTGACAATATACAGCCTTGACGAACTCTTTTCCCGATTTGGATCCAGTCTGCAGTTCCATGTCCGGTTCTAACTGTTGCTTCTTGACCTGCATACAGGTTTCTCAGGAGACAGGTCAGGTGAGCTGGTATTCCCATCTCTTTAACAATTAAAGAGATGGCCACGGAGGGCGTAACTGTTACCTGGAGGCAGGGGCACTGGGCAGCCACCAGGGATTTGGGCCACTGGGGGTCAGACATGTGTTCTCAGAGATCCCGGGGGGTCTGAGGGGACACAATGGAAGCAGAGGTGCAGTAAGACGCAGTGTGCTCCCCATGATGGAGCCCAGTCTCCATGCCAGAAGCCTCTCCAGGCCCCCGGGAACTGTCTTCTCCTGACCTGTGTCCTTACCCACACGCTGTGCCCTGGCCCTCCTCCCTTCCCTCCTGATAACACAGGACCAAACCAGGAGGCCTCGGGGGCATCCAGAGGAGCAGACCCCTGTGGTTTCACCTGCCCAGCACCCTGCCCCCTCCCTGTGGCACCCACCCCCATTTCCTCTGCAAGCCCCACCCCCGCCAGCCGGGGCCCCATGGCACTGATGCCCGGCTCCTCCATCCTCTTTGTGGGGGAGAAGCCCTCATCCTGAGAGCCTAGGGTGGCCAACGGCTGGCTGAGCCTGACCCAGGAGGGCACACACGGAGCAAGCCGGGGAGGAGGTGGGGGCAGAGCATCTCCGACGCCTGGCGCAGCCTACCTCAGCCTCTAAGCAACTCAGACTGGCGTGAAGGCTCTCTCCCGAAGCGGCCACGGCTTCCCGCTGCCCGCCAGCCCTGTGCCCCACTGGTCATGTTCCAAAGCCGTGGCTCGGGACCAGGCTCCTCAAGCTTGGAATTCCAGGGCACCCTGTGGCTCCAGATCACTCACAGAAAGGGGACACAAGCCACGGCCCCCGACGGTGGAAAAGCTGTGAGTGGGATTTCCGTGCAACCCGGGGACTCCAGGCTGTCGGCCACGTGGGAACAAGTTTCAGGGACGGTGTCTCAGGAGAGAAGGAGGGAGGGAGGCGGAAGGGCCTGTCCACTGATCACCAAGCAAGAACCTCAGAACACAGGGCACCCCGCTCAGCCGGGCCCCCCCAACCCCCCGCACCACTGGCTTCCTAGGCCTCCTCAGGCAGAGACCAGGGTCTCATCTCAGCCCTCTGTGGTCAGATGAGAAGAGTTGGGCTCAGATCAGGACTCCCCAAGTCACTCGGCAGGTGGGTGGCGGAAGCGGGGTCCCCACCCTCGGCCGCCCCCAGCCCTGTTCTCCTTCTCCTCTCTGCACACACGCCCTCTCCCGCCCCACGTGCCCTTCCCGCTCTGCACACCCATGGCCGCTGCAACACCTCCGGGCCCCCAGGACCACTGGTCACACATGACCCGGGGGCTCCCTCCTGCTCTCCCAGGCTGGTCAGCCAGCCCCAGGCCTGGGGCACTAGCGGTCATGATGGCCTACCCAGCACAGGGTGGGCCCCCTGGCTTTTGCTGCGCCATCAGCCACCCAAAGGAGAGGCTCACACATAAGGAGATGGCCACACACTGGCCACATGATACTGTGGGCACCACTGTGAGCACCCCACTGCCCGAGGGCACCCCAGGCATGAGGCCCTCCGGGTACAGACTTGCCCCCGTGTGTCTCATCCCCCGCGGGCCAGCCCGGTCTGTCCCCGTGGAAGCTGGGCCATGCAGGAGCTGTGGTGGATGGTATAGGCCTCCTGAGACCTGGATGAGGAGCCAGAGCCCCGTCACCTCGGTGACGTCCACCAGCCAGGGCAGGTCCAGTGGCCCAAAGGCAGGGAGGGGGCCTGACCGGAGGGGCTGCACCGCACAGAAGGGCAAGGGTGCAGGGAGGGGCCGCAGCATCTTCACGAGCCATCAGCCACAAATTCCCAAAACCCGGCGAACGTCAAGGGGGTGCTTCTGCAGAGCCTCTGCACCAGGGCTCTAATGAACCGTCTTCGGTTTCATTATGAACAAAAACCTGAGCGAGGTCCAGATCCTGCTCAGGGCTGCCAGCTTCAGCCCTCTGCAAGACACAGTTAATGAGTGTTTTTTAGCAAAAAATGAATGAAAACGCTTCCCACTTTAAAGACGCTTGGAGAGTTCTGGTACCAGCAACTTGGCAGACAGCAAGCCCTGACAATCCCCTGCTGCAAACACACAGAAAGAGTAGATAAAAATCCGACAGATATTCCTCCGGAGGCAAGTAGAGCTGGTAGGAAACAGGGGCAGGGAGAGGTCCAGGATCTAGACCCGGAGGAAAAGTGGATCAGCCACAAGCAAGAGGGGAGAAGCAGGAAACCACGTCGCTGGGGCGGCTTGGACCGGGCGTGGGGGTGACCTGCTCTCAGAAGAGCGGGGCTCGGATCCCGACGATGCTGCAGGGGCCGGCGGGAAAGTCACTGCCCCGTGCAGACCCAGCTGAAACGGAGACCCCTCGGAGGGGAGAGACTGAATTACAGACATACAACAGGCAGACCACATGCAGAGATAGAACGCACGCCACAGTCTGCGGCAAACAGCCCAGGAAGCCGACCGTCTCCTACAGACGTGGACCCAGGTGTCGGGCCTGCCTCCTGCAGGTCGCGCTGGAGGGAAGTCAGACCACGGGCTCCAGCAAGCTGTCCGGGAAGTCAGATGACAGCACTGTAAGGCTCTGCCCCAGACGGCTCAGCAACTGACAGCGTCCCTAACCCTGGCCCTGTTTCCAACTAAGCACCGGCCGGAGAACCCAAGTACGTGCCTGACCGCTCTGGGACTCGGGCTGCAGCCTTCTCGTGGGGCTCCCCAACCCCCCGGCCTGCCTCTGAGTCCCCTGGGTGCAAGCAGTGCTGGCCCTCTCCCCCACAACAGAGACCTCTGCTCCCTCTCCTTCAGACGGCTTCCGTGATTTCCAAGGAAGGAAAACCTCGCCACAAGCTGACTGTTTCCGACAATCGTCTCTAAAGCAAAGACCCAAATAACACCTTCCAACAATGTAAGGGGGTACACATTAGACACAGCTATCACTGCATTTATTCTCAGCAGACTGAAGGAAAACCGTAAGTCATCTTCGTACATGTATAATAAGCATTTTAACATGATTTAACGGCCATTCACAACAAAAACGCTTAATAAAACAGGAGCAAAATGGAACTCCTAAGTGTGATACAAAGTATACATGAAAACGTACTAGAGTCACAATTAACGATGAACGCTTAGGGCTTCCCTGGTGGCTGTCAGTAAAGAATCTGCCTGCAGTGAGGGAGACCCAGGTTCGATTCCTGGGCCAGGGACGATCCTCTGGAGAAGGAAATGGCCACCCACTCCAATGTTCTTGCCTGGAGAACCCCACGGACAAAGGGGCCTGGTGGGTCACAGGGGGAACCACAGCCCATGCGGCGGCAAAGAGTCGGACACAACTGAACGACTAACACACATTAGGAGCATCACCCACTTAGAGTCAGGAACGTGACAGTGATAACCACTATCATCATAGCTACTCAACGTTGTATGGAAAGCCTCAGCTTGTGTAGGAAGACAAAAGGAAACTGAATAAGGATTGGAAGGGAAGCAATGAAAATTTTCACTACACACAAATTAAAACCTCAGCTCCACTGAAAGTCCTGGAGAACCTACAACAAGGTATGCAGGGAAGGACCCGAGATCCAAGCACAGACACAAACCATGTCTCCAGGTCACAGGAGCCACAGGCATGGCAGTAAGAACATTTCATTTAGAAAGACACCAAGAATGATAACAATACATTTGTAGGATTAGAAGGAAATCTAACAAAAGAAGTGCATGATCTTTCTGGAGAAAATTATAAGACTTCATTGACAAACACACAAGACAACCAAAGTAAATTAGGCAGATATGTCACAAGCCTGGGTGAGAAGACTCAGTATCATAAAAATGACAGTTCTCCTATATTGATCTATAAATTTAATTGAATCTCAATTAACTTCCAATAGGGAATTTTATAGAATATGCACACTAACCCTAAAATTTATGTGGATGAACAGAAGACTAAGAGTAGCTATAACACTCGGAGCACAGGGGTGTGAACCTGCAGAGATGAGTTATTAAGATCGACCACGAAGCTTCAGCACCCAAAACAGTGAGATGTCGGCCCAGAGAGAGGAGGCCAAAGGGACAGAACAGGGAGCCCAGAAGAGGACTCACAGGAGGAAAGAGTCTGCAGACCAGAGGGCAGGCGACAGGAGACAGAAATCCCTGTAGAAAAGAGGGAAATCGTCAACTCAAATCATACAGCATTTTTTTAAAGATACAGAAGTTAATGGTGAAGAGCAACTACAAGGCTTTTAAAAATCAGGAACATATCTTCATGTTTTATGGAATAAGACACAAAATAACAAACTAAAAGAAAAGAAAAGGTTGACAACTTTGAGTACACTCAAGTTTACAGCTGCTATAAGACAAAAGACACAATAAACAAAAGAACAAGCTACAAACTGGGAAAGAGGTCTGGTGTGCACATAATTAACAAAAGATTTTGATTCAAAATACATGAGGAGCTGCTACAAGTCATAAAGAAAACGCCCAACAGCCCAGACAGAGAAGAGGCAGAAGACAGGCACACAGCTCACAGGGAATAGGCAGAAGACAGGCACACAGCTCACAGGGAACATATAGAAGGCAGGAACACAGAGTTCGCAGAGGAGGGAAGGGTCGCCGGGAAACAGGAGGAAGGTGGGCGGCAGGGCAAGGAGATGGGCACTGAAGGGTGTTTCGTCTATTCTCGCGTGTGTACTGAGCACCTGGATGGGCCAGGCATATCCTGCCCCTGGAAGTCTGATTCCCAGACAGATCCACCTTCCACATCAACAAAGACCAGACGTGAGAACAGACTCCGCATCCGTGGGTTTCAGGGCCACGTGAATCGGAGCCACAGATCTGTAGCGCATGTGTAAGTACAGAAGAGGCCTCGGGATCCTTTCAGATCGGGTAGGGGTGACTGATTCCACACCCCAAATGTAGATCTCTGAGTGTGAGACCGGAGCATCTCTGCATGAAAGGATGGGGCAGACGATGCTATGACCTTAGCAAACCTTTGAACTATGACCCCAGTACCCAGCCTCCAGTACTGGGAACGGCCAAGTTCAGATCGAAGCTGCTATGGTTTCCGGGAAAGTCTCAGACTTTGGGAGGTGGGGTCATCCGTCCTGACGGGTCTGAGGGTGACCTGCCTGAGAACAACACTCTCTTGGAGTAACATGGCGGGGTCAGCTCCCTGATGTTCCAGAGCCCTCCTCCCTGGAAGTGAGGCCTTGGGTCCAGGCCTGGCCTCCCACCCCATACAGTTAGATGACTGTCTGGTATGGCAGCCTCCGGCGATGGTGTGAGACAGCCTCTCCGCCCCAGCCCTCACCCTGTAACCAGGCGACACTCAGCACTCACCATCGAAGCTTCCTTTACCACAGAGAGAGCTGAGGAGCAGTGCAGACGCCCTCAGCCAGGTAGTCGAGCGCGGCTACGGCCTGTGCTCTCTGCGGAATGCGGTGCAGCACTGCAGAGTCAAAGCAGACTCATGCTTAGAACAGAGGGCGGGAGACCTGCAAGACGGAATATACATTATTTAGCGATACAGGAACCCATGCAGGCAGAGAACAAGGATGTGCCTGGAAACGAGAAGCACAAAACTCAGGGCAGCGGTTTCTGCTAAGGCTGGGGCGGGAGGAGGGTGGGGAAGAGACTTAGGGGGCTCGTGGTGAGTCCTGCTGCTTTAAATCACACACACATGTGCACACGTACGCATGTATGCACACACATGTGCACAACGCATACATATGCACACACGTGTGCACGCATGCACACGCATGCACACACTCTGAAGCACACAGGCAGAATGCTGACAAAGTATGTGTCATCTGCCAGGGTTTGTCATTTTACTCTCAATATTTTTTGTGTGATTGCCACATTTACGATCTAAAACATTAAGTCCACTGTGAACGCGCACGGGACCCAGGGGCTGAAGTGTCAGGACCCTGGGGTGAGACATCTGAGTGGACACCTCTCCCTTGTGTGCTGTCAGGTCCAGGACTGAGCACATTGACCTGCCTCTCAAGGGTGCTACCAGCATCACCGAACAAAAGGAAGCTGGAGGCCATACGCCGAAGCAGCCCATCAGACACTGGCTTTTCCTAACTGTGGGGCTTCTCAGAGCCTTTAACAAGCCAACGCAGAAGTGACTCTCCAAGAACAGGACCCACTTCCTGCAGAACAGTGTGGAAAACACCAGTCTACCAACAAGCGTATTTCCACATTTCCCGCACACGCAGCCTCCCGTGTGCTGGATTCCTGCATCAAAGCCCACGGCGGTCAGGTTTCTGTCCTGCTCCTTCACATCACTGTCCTCACCCCTGCTGAGACACAACCTGCAGGCTGGGCTCCCTGACAGCGTGAGGCAGTGTACTCAGACCCACAGCCCTACGTGGAGGCTTCAGGGGATGTGAGTCCTTATCCTGGACTCCTGCCAGGACTCTGGACGCTGACTGATGCCCGGGGCCCAGACCCCACTCAGAGCGGGCTCACACCACCCAGGAAGGCAGGCCCACAGGGCTCACCTAACTCCACATGGGGCCATGGCTCCCCTCCAGGTCAGCCCCCAGACTCCCAGAATCAGGTGGTCAGAAGAGCAGCCTGTGTGCGCCTTTCCTGGACACACCCAGGTCTGGACAGATGCAACTGAGCTGGCTGTGTGGCTGCGGGAGAGATTTGGTCTTCCCCGCGAGACTGACATCCTCGGGGAATTAAGTGCAGGATGTGCTTAATAAAGCCATTATCCTGCCACCCAGCTGTGCCAGATGGGACGATGACAGTGAGAGGAGGGTCTTACACCGGGAGGCCTCCAGAGCAGACGGAGACGGAGCCCGTTAATTGCCAGACCACAGACTCGCCAAAGCCCCCCACAGAACAGGGCCTGAGCCTGCAGAAGGGGGGCTGCAGAGCACGGGACTCATCAAACAAAGCAGGGACGGAAAACGGGGAGCCCGGCGGGTCCCCCTGACTCTCCCTGCCCAACACAGATGGATCCCTGTTCTGATGTCCAAGCAGGTCTTGCAGGCATGGGAAGAAGCGCACTATGGTAGAGATGGTACCACTGTAGCACAAAGGCCCGCTATAGCACCCACTTTCTCTCCTTCCACCTTTCAGCTGCCTAGGCACTGTGTGTGGGAAACCAAATTAATTTCGATTGTATGAGAAGGAAGAGTCAAAAATCACTCAGAGGTGTTATGGCAACAAAAATGGCTAAGAACCTCCAATCTTTCTCTCCTGCATAAAAGCAGTGAGAACTCTTGTCAAAACTGGTCAGGATCAACATTTCAGAATTCTGGGATTTAACTGAAGTGTGGAGCAATCTGCACAGTGTTTAATTTTTACTAATTTCAATAAGACCAGTGAGTGTTTTGCCATCAGAGTGTGTACCCATCCATCCCTCCCTGCCTAGGGCTCCATGATGCCTTGGGAACCAACACCCCACAATAGTCATGGTGAAAACCAGAAGCCAGGCAGCCAGGGGGTGGCAGGATGTGGTGGATGCTCCCCTAGGGCCCCACCCTCAGAGAACCATCATTTTTTTGTCCTGTCTGGTGGCTACTTTGAAAACCCCACTGTCAAAACTGTCTTTATGTGAGCTGACTCTGAGTTCACCCAGTGCAAACAGCCTGTCTCCCGGGGTTATCTGCAAAAACAATCAAGGGCAGCTGCTGAACACTGCAGATGCCTGGGTGACAGCTGGGGCAAACGATAGGTTAACAAAAAGCTTGAAGGAGAAAGCTAGAGAGGTGAGATATCCACAGGGACACTGAACTTACAGAGCCCTGGGATTTAGACGGCCACGCCAGAGCGCAGGACTGAGTGGGAGCAGAGAAAAGACCCGGGGCGTCTTGAACCTGCACACACAGGCGGCGAAGCCCGAGATGGAGTTGTAGACTGCGGTGGCAAGAGCTGAGGCTCACCCTAACACACACACAGCCCCTCCGCAGAGAGCAGGGGAGGTGTTGGTTCCCCAGATTTAGAGAGTCTCTGTGCAAACATTCAGTTCAGTTGCTCAGTTGCATCCGACTCTTTGCGACCTCATGGACCGCAGCACGCCAGGCCTCCCTGTCCATTACCAACTCCCGGAGTTTACACAAACTCATGTCCATCGAGTCAGTGATGCCATCCAACCATCTCATCCTCTGTCGTCCCCTTCTCCTCCTGCCTTCAATCTTTCCCAGCATCAGGGTCTTTTCCAATGAGTCAACTCTTCGCATCAGGTGGCCAAAATATTGGAGTTTCAGCTTCAACATCAGTCCTTCCAATGAACACCCAGGACTGATCTCCTTTAGGATGGACTGGTTGGCTCTCCTTGCAGTCCAAGGGACTCTCAAGAGTCTTCTCCAACACCACAGTTCAAAAGCATCAATTCTTTGGCACTCAGCTTTCTTTATAGCCCAACTCTCACACCTATACATGACTACTGGAAAAACTGTAGCTTTGACTAGAGGGACCTTTGTTGACAAAGAAATGTCTCTGCTTTTTAATATGCTGTCTAGGTTGGTCAGCTGACCATTAAACTAACAAAAAGCTTCCTTGACAGCTAAGCCAGTGAAGAGTCCACCTGCAATGCAGAAAACCCAGGTTCAATCCCTGGGTCAGGAAGATCCTCTGCAGGAGGGCATGGCAATCCACTCCAGTATTCTGGCCTGGAGAATCCCACCACAGACAGAGGAGCCTGGTGGGCTACAATCCACGGGGTAGCAAAGAGTTGGGCACAACTGAAGCAGCTTAGCAAACACACACATAGAAAGCAGTATGCGCGCTGACGGACTCCAAGTGTACATAGACATCACTGGGATAACAGTACAGATGAAGAGGAAAAAGAGCTACATTTAGCAAAGACTTTGTATGCTATTGAAATGAGCTGATATTAACCCAAACTAGATTGTGGTAAATTAATAATATGTTCCCCAGACAAGGCACTAAGAAAATAACTCCAAAAAATATACAGGAAAAGCAATGGAACTAAAATGACATATGAACATATCTGCTTAAAACACAAAAAAAGACATTAATGGAGAAATAGAAGAATAAGAAACATAGGGCAGAATGGCAGAAATAAATCTTACTCTATCAGTAATTACATTAAATGTGAATAGATTAAATACGTCAATTAAGAGGCAAAGATTGGCAAAATGGACATTTTTTAAAAACATGATTCAGTCTATAATGTCCACAAGAGACACATTTTATATTCAAAGACAAAAATAGGTTAAGAGTAAAAGAGTGAAAACCTCTACCTCACACCACACACAAAAATTAACTCAGCATACTGAATGGGTCGGAGGTTCCAAGACAAACCTAAATGCAAGGGCTGAAACCGTACAATGATTAGAAGAAAAGACAGGGAGAAATCTTTATGACCCTGGATTAGACAATGATTTCTTAGGTATGATCCGTAAGGTTCAAGCAACCAAAGAAAAACAGATGAACTGGACTTCACAAAAATTTTAAAGCTTATGCTTCAAAAGAATAAAGTAAAAAGACAACCCACAGAATCAAAAATATTTGCAAATCATGTATCTGATAGCGTTCTAGTAATCCAGAATATATAAAGAGCTATTACAATTCAACAACAAGATAAATAGCTCAACTTAAAATGGGCAAAGGTTTGAACAGACCTTTCCTCAAAGATCTACACCCAGCAGTTTTCTCTGTAGGTCGTGTGGCACTCGGCTGTGTGGGCCACGATCTCCACTTCAGGCCAGCTGAAACTTGGCATCTCCTGCTGTTCCTGATGGTCTCGAAACCTCCACCCCCCTCAGTGCCCCTGGCCCGTGGGAGATAGTGCTTCCTGCTGAAATCAAACTGTGAATGAGGGCTCTGGTCACTCCATTGTGCCTGCTGGTCCTTTCAGCTCCTCTAGGATGATGCCTTTGCCACTGCAGCGTGGACAGCACCATGGGAAATGACAAGGCAAGCATGCAGTGCACATCCTGGGGACAGGGAAGCCGACCCAGGCCACCCAGCACCCAGAGGACACATGCCCAGCCCCTGGGGTATGAAGCCAGGGCGCCTGCTGCAGGGGTGTGCCCCTTCCCCGCCCAGAAGCAGATTCCTGCTTCTCCCAGAGCAAGGCGAGGAGCTGGGGGACGGAGGAAGTGGAGCTTTCATCTTACGGTGCCCAGCCAGCTGTCAGTTCATCAGACAGCTCGCGCCAGTCCTCCAAAATCCAGGCCCACTTCCCAGACACACGGCCCTAACTGCTCACCCAAGCCCTCGCCCTCCCTGACATTGGACAGTTATTGTATGCACGTCCAGGACTTCTCAGTGGGCAAAGGGTGCCAGGCCCACCCGGCTCCAGCCCCAGCTGTGACCTCGTCCCCCTGCCAACCAAAGCCCCACACTGGACCTGCTGACAGGCACCCCATTCCTCGTATCTGAGAATTGTCACGTTGCCTGGGGCCTTCAGCATCACGACCACCAGCCATGGGGAGAGCCTCCCGTGTGTCTGTCTCCTATTTCTCAGCCTTGCTGGTGACAAGAATCTCACTGAATCCTCACAACCAGCCCAAGGTCAGGAGCTGCGGCCATCCTGAGAGCGGATGTGAAACACGAGCTTCGGACAGCGGTGGTCAGTCTCCGGGGACTCAGCCACAAGCGGGCCTGGTCTCCCCAGGAGAGCTCGGGGTTCCCGCGTCTGAGAGCTCATTACTCCGGGGCTGTCAGTCCCAGCTTCTGAACAGCGGGCCCAGGCCTTGATCGTGGCTTTTCCCTGGATTTTCCCCAGGCAGCCCCTCCTCCGCTGCTCAACGGGCAGAGGCAATTCAGCCGATCCAGCTGTTCGCTACCTGGACTTAAGCAACCTGCTTCCTGCTGATGCGACTGTTCCTTTTCTCAAAGGAGCAGCACAGATGTCCTCTTCCCTAATGCCTGAAGTTACATGGATGCTCTTCAGGTTTTATTTTTGCAAAAGGGTGGGGTGGTTTTCTCCAGGGCTTGGAGTGGCTGTGAAGTGACCAAGGATCTGGGCCACCCTGGGTCTCTGGTCTCTAAACTGCCCTGTGGAGGGGGGACCCTGGTGGGCAGGAGCAGGGCACACACCTAGCTTTGCAGTAGTGGAAAGACCCTCCTCTTTCCCCCACACACAGGGCCCATCCAGGGGGCTGCCTGTAGCCCGAGACAAGGACACAAGGATGAGGAGTCCAGGACCGAGGACCAGAGCCCCAGAGGAGCAAGGCTCAGGGGCCTTGGGGCGGGGCTGGCCCTTCCGTCCACACCGCCGGAATGGCTTATGCTCACTCTCAGTCCCTGACAAAGGTGCCATCGGCCAGCCTCCACACCTGACACCAGCTGGGCCTGTCCTGCTCCTGCTTGTAAAACCCAGTTGTGAAAAGAAAGCAGCTCAGTCTATGCAGGCCCCACCCTGATGCCTGCTGCCCCCGATATCTGACTGGGCTCCTCACCCCTCATCGCCCCCAGAGGATGTGTGATCCGCTGTAGCAGCTCACCCAGAACCGCCCCCAACAGGTCTCCTCATTCCTGAGCTGCACACACCCTGCTCCTTGGCTCTGGACTCCCATGGGCCTCCGGATTTGGAGTTGAGCCCTGTCTCCTCTCCCACTGTAGAATCCCCGGACCCATCACAACAGACCTGCCATCTCTAACAAGTGCCGCCGAGTACTTTCCCTTTGACACTACCCTGACACTTCCCAAGCCCAGAACTTCAGCGTGTTACTCATCCTTCACTAAGATCTACAAATGTAAAGGCGCAGCTACTGAAAGAGGTGCTCATCGGAACCCACCCATACCAACCCAGGTACCCGAGCAATGCAGTGGTTAGCGGTGCGACCCCGCTAGCCCTGGAGACAGTCTGTCAGCAGAAACCAGGTGCTGAGAACCAGGAGAGCTGCAGAGACCCAGGCCCGGGGTCTTTGGCTTTGGGATGGCGAAGGGCCCAGAGATGAAATGCTAGACCACCCTGAGAACCGTCCAGCATTGTCCAGATCTAGCACTGCATCTGGACCAACAAGTTACCCCAGCACAGGCCAAGGCCGTGCGGCAGAGACCACGGGCCCCTCTGTGCACCCCGACCAAGAGCCTTCGTCTGGACAGTGTGCATGAGGACGGCAAAGTGATGGGTGGTGCTATCGGACCACACACGAGATCTGAAACTCCTGACCCCTCAGTAGGTAAAATGAGCCAGGCAGTGACTGAACAGCAGACTTCCATGGAAAACTGCTTCATTTTGTACTGCAAGCCCAAACTTTGTTGTTATGCCAGGTATCTCTTGACTTGCTACCTTATTCATGCGTGTGTGCTGCGTCGCTTCAGTCGTGTCTGACTCTCTGCGACCCTATGGACTGTAGCCTGCCAGGCTTCTCTGTCCATGGACTTCTCCAGGCAAGAACACTGGAGTAGGTTGCCATGTCATCCTCCAACTTTATTCATTGGTGTTGCTATGTCTTTCAACAGTTTTCTATCTATGGTTTAGATTAAGTTACTAAAAACTTAGTCTGAAGGACCTAACTGCTGTTGTGCGTTTGCTAAGTCATGTCTGACCCTTTGCATTCCCATGGACTGTACCATGCCAGGCTTCCCTGCCCTTCACACACAAACTCCAGGAGTTTGCTCAGATTCATGTCCATTGAGTCGGTGATGTGATCTAATCATCTCATCATCTACTATACCTTTCTCCTTTTGTCTTCAATCTTTCCCAGTATCAAGGTCTTTTGCAGTGAGTCAGCTCTTTGCATCAGGTGCCCAGAGTATTGGAGCTTCAGCATCAGTCCTTCCAATGAATATTCAGGGTTGATTTCCCTTAGGATTGACTGATTTGATCACCTTGCTGTCCAAGGGACTCTCAAGAGTCTTCTCCGCACCACATTTCGAAAGCATCAATTTTTTGGCCTTCTTTATGATCTAATTCTCACATCCATACATGACTAATGGAAAAACCATAGCTTTCACTATATGGACCTTTGTCATCAAAGTGATGTATCTGCTTTTTAATATGCTGTCTAGGTTGGTCATAACTTTCTTTCCAAGGAGCAAATATCTTTTAACTTTGTGGCTGCAGTCACCATGCAGTGATTTTGGAGCCCAAGAAAAGAAAATCTGTCACTGCTTCCACTTTTTCCCCTTTTGTTTGCCAAGATGCCATGGCTTTTAGTTTTTCTAATGTTGAGTTTCAAACCAGCTTTTTTACTCTCCTTTTGCACCCTCATCAAGAGGTTCTTAAATTCCTTTTTACTTTCTGCCGTTAGAGTGGTATCATCTGCATATCTGAGGTTGTTGATATTTCTCCTGGCAGTCTTAATTCCAGCTTGTGATTCATCCAGCCCACATTTCACATGATGTATTCTGCATATAAGTTACATAAGCAGGGTGACAATGTACAGCCTTGTCATACTCCTTTCCCAATTTGGAGCCAGTCACTTATCCCATGTAAGGTTCTAACTGCTGCTTCTTGACCTGCAGTAAGGTTTCTCTGGAGACAGGTAAGGTGGTCTGGTACTTCCATCTCTTTGAGAATTTTCCACAATTTGTTGTGATCCACACAGTCAAAGGCTTTATCATAGACAATGAAGAAGAATTAGATGTTTCCCTGGAATTTCCTATGCTTTCTGTATGATCCAACGAATGTTGGCAATTTTACCTCTGGTTCCTCTGCCTTTTCTAAACCCAGCTTGCACAGCTGGAAGTTCTTGGCTCATATACTGCTGAAGCCTACCTTGAAGGATTTTGAGCATTACCTTGATAGCATGTGAAATGAGCAGAAATGTACAGTTGTTTGAACATTCTTTGCCAATGCCTTTCTTCGGGATTGAAATGAAAACTGACCTTTCCATTCCTGTGGTCACTGCTGAATTTTCCAAATTTGTTGAAATGTTGAGTGCAGCACTTTAACAGCGTCATCTTTTAGGATTCGAAATAGCTCAGGTGGAATTTAATCACCTCCACTAGCCTTGTTTGTCATAATAGTTCCTAAGGCCCACACTTGACTTCACACTCTGGGATGTCTGGCTCAGGTAAGTGACCACATTTACCTCGGGGTTATCTGAGTCATTAAGACCTTTAGGTATAATTCTTCTGTGTATTCTTGCCACCTTTTCTTAATCTCCTCTGCTTCTGTTAGGTCTTTACTGTTTCTGTCCCTTATCATACCCATCCTTGCATGAAATGTTCCCTTGATATCTCTAATTTTCTTGAAGAGATCTCTGGTCTTTCCCATTCTATTGTTTTCCTCTATTTCTTTGCATTGATCACTGAAGAAGGCTTTCTTATTTCTGCTTGCAATTCTTTGGAACTCTGCATTCAAATGGGTATATCTTTCCTTTTCTTCTTTGCTTTTCACTTCTCTTCTTTTCACAGCTATTTTTAAGGCCTCCTCAGACAGCCATTTTGCTTTATTGCATTTCTTTTTCTTGGGGATGGTCTTGATCCCTGTCTCCTGTACAATGTCACGAACCTCCACCCATAATTCATCAGCCACTCTGTCTATCAGATCTAGTCCCTTAAATCTATTTCTCACTTCCACTGTATAATCATAATGGATTTGATTTAGGTCATACCTGAATGGCCTAGTGGTTTTCCCTACTTTCTTCAATTTGAGTCTCAATTTGGCAATAAGCAGTTCATGATCTGAGCCACAGTCAGCTACCAGTCTTGTTTTTGCTGACTGTATAGAGCTTCTCCAATTTTGGCTGCAAAGAATATAATCAATCTGATTTTGGTGTAGGGTCTTCTCTTGTGTTGTTGGAAGAGGGTGTTTGCTATGACCAGTGTGTTCTCTTCGCAAAACTCTATTAGCCTTTACCCTGCTTCATTCTGTACTCCAAGGCCTAATTTGCCTGTTTTCCAGGTGTTTCTTGACTTCCTACTTCTGCATTCCAGTCCTCTATAATGAAAAGGACATCTTTTTGGGGTGTTAGTTCTAGAAGGTCTTGTAGGTCTTCACAGAACCGTTCAACTTCAGATTCTTCAGCATTACTGGTCAGGGCATAGACTTAGATTACCGTGATATTGAATGGTTTGCCTTGGAAACAAACAGAGATCATTCTGTCATTTTTGAGATCGCATCCAAGTACTGCATTTCGGACTCTTTCGTTGACCATGATGGCTACTCTGTTTCTTCTAAGGGATTCTTGCCCCACAGTAGTAGCAAAATGGCTGTCTGAGGAGGCCTTACAGATAGCTGGGAAGAGAAGAGAAGCGAAAAGCAAAGGAGAAAAGGAAAGATATTCCCATCTGAATGCAGAGTTCCAAAGAAGAGCAAGGAGAGATAAGAAAGCCTTCCTCAGCGATCAATGCAAAGAAATAGAGGAAAACAACAGATTGGGAAAGACTAGAGATCTCTTCAAGAAAGTTAGAGATACCAAGGGAACAATTTCATGCAAAGATAGGCTTGATAAAGGACAGAAATGGTATGGATCTAACAGAAGCAGAAGATATTAAGAAGAGGTGGCAAGAATACACAGAACTGTACAAAAAAGATCTTCACGACCCAGATAATCATGATGGTGTGATCGCTCACCTAGAGCCAGAAATCCTGGAATGTGAAGTCAAGTGGGCCTTAGAAAGCATCACTATGAACAAAGCTAGTGGAGGTGATGGAATTCCAGTGGAGCTATTTCAAATCCTCAAAGGTGATGCTGTGAAAGTGTTGCACTTGATATGTCAGCAAATCTGGAAAACTCAGCAGTGGCCACAGGACTGGAAAAGGTCAGTTTTCATCCCAATCGCAAAGAAAGGCAATGCCAAAGAACGCTCAAACTACTGCACAATTGCACTCATCTCACACGCTAGTAAAGTAATGCTCAAAATTCTCCAAGCCAAGCTTCAGCAATACGTGAACCGTGAACTTCCAGATGTTCAAGCTGGTTTTAGAAATGGCAGAGGAACCAGAGATCAAATTGCCAATATCCATTGGATCATCGAAAAAGCAAGAGAGTTCCAGAAAGACATCTATTTCTGCTTTATTGACTATGCCAAAGCCTTTGACCATGTGGATCACAACAAACTGTGGAAAATTCTGAAAGAGATGGGAATACCAGACCACCTGACCTGTCTCTTGAGAAACCTGTATGCAGGTCAGGAAGCAACAGTTAGAACTGGACATGGAACAACAGACTGGTTCCAAATAGGAAAAGGAGTACATCAAGGCTGTATATTGTCACTCTGCTTATTTAACTTATATGCAGAATACATCATGAGAAACACTGGGCTGGAAGAAACACAAGCTGGAATCAAGATTGCCAGGAGAACTATCAATAACCTCAGATATGCAGATGACACCACCCTTATGGCAGAAAGTGAAGAAGAACTAGAGAGCCTCCTGATGAAAGTGAAAGAGGAGAGTGAAAAAGTTGGCTTGAAGCTCAACGTTCAGAAAACTAAGATCATGGCATCTGGTCCCATTGCTTCATGGGAAATAGATGGGGAAACAGTGGAAACAGTGTCAGACTTCATTTTTTTGGGCTCCAAAATCACTGTTGATGGTGACTGAAGCCATGAAATTAAAAGACACTTACTCCTTGGAAGGAAGGTTATGGCCAACCTAGATAGCATATTTAAAAGCAGAGACATTACTTTGCCAACAAAAGTCCGTCTAGTCAAGGCTATGGTTTTTCCATTGGTCATGTATGGATGTGAGAGTTGGATGGTGAAGAAAGCTGAGCGCCACAGAATTGATGCTTTTGAACTGTGGTGTTGGAGAAGACTCTTGCGAGTCCCTTGAACTGCAAGGAGATCCAATCAAGCCATCCTAAAGGAGATCAGTCCTGGGTGTTCATTGGAAGGACTGATGTTGAAGCTGAAACTCCAATACTTTGGCCACCTCATGCAAAGAGTTGAGTCATTGGAAAAGACCCTAATGCTGGGTAGGATTGGGGGCAGGAGGAGAAGGGGACGACAGAGGATGAGATGGTTGGATGGCATTGCTGACTCGACGGACATGGGTTTGGGTAGACTCCGGGAGTTGGTGATGGACAGAGAGGCCTGGCGTGCTGCAATTCATGGAGTCACAAGTAGTCGGACACGACTGAGCAACTGAACTGAACTGAATTAAATTTACACATTTCTGTCCATTTTAGTTCACTGATTCCTAAACTGTCAATGTTCACTCCTGCCATCTCCTGTTTGACCACTTCCAATTTGCCTTGATTCATGGACCTAACATTCCAGGTTCCTATGCAGCATTGTTCTTTACAGCATCAGACTTTTCTTCCATCACCAGTCACATCCACAACTGGGTGTTGTTTTTGCTTTGGCTCTGTCTTTTCATTCTTTCTGGAGTTATTTCTCCACTGATCTCCAGTAACATATTGGGATCCTACTGACCTGGGGAGTTCATCTTTCAATGTCCTATCTTTTTGCCTTTTCATACTGTTCATGGGGTTCTCAAGGCAAGAATACTGAAGTGGTTTGCCATTCCTTTCTCCAGGGGATCACGTTTTGTCAGAACTCTCCACCATGACCTGTCCATCTTGGGTGGCTCTATGTGGCTCAGAGTTTCATTCCTAAGATCTTCTCCTGCTTGACCATGTCCAATTTACTAGATTCATGATCATAACATTTCAGATTCCTATGAAATATTGTTCTTTAGAGCAACAGACTTTACTTTCACCACTTAGACACATCCAAAACTGGGCATCATTTCCGCTTTGGCCCAGCCACTCCCTTCTGTCTGGAGCTATTAGTAATTGCCCTCTGCCCTGCTCTAGTAGCACATTGGACACTTTGTGACCTGGGGGGCTCATCTTCTGGTGTCACATCTTTTTGCCTTTTCACACTGTCTGTGGGGTTCTCAAGGCAAGAATAATGGATTGGTTTGCCATTTCCTCCTTCAGTGGACACTGTTTTATCAGAACTCTTCCCTCTGACCTGTCTATCACGGGTGGCTCATAGCTTCATTGAGTTTTGCACGTCCCTTTGCCATGACGAGGTGCTAGTTATTAGAGAAATGAAAAATAAAACCATAAAGAGGTGTCACCTCACAACCATTAAGATGACCACTATCGACAGAGAGGGAGGAAGGAGGAGGAGCAGGAGGAGGTGCTGGGGAGGATGTGGAAAAACTGGAACGTCTGGGCACGGCCGATGGAATGTGCAAGGGTGCACCCACTGTGGAAAACCATACGAAGGGTCCGCAAAAATTAGACACAGCATTGCCATACGGTCCAGAGCTTCTGAGTACATACCCAGAAGAACTGAACACTGGGATTCAGATATTCAGACACCCATGTTGATATAGCAGCATTATTCACAAAAGCCAAGTGTCCGTGGAGGAATAAATGGATAAGCAAAGGGTGGCCCATTCAAACAACAAAATACTATTCAGCCTGGAAAAAGGAAGGACATTCTGACACATGTGACAACATGGATGAACCCTGAGGACACTATGAGCAGTGAGATCAGCCTGTCACAAAAGGACAAATACTGTCCGATTCCACTTACAGAAGGTCCCTAGATGAGTCAAATCCATAGAGACAGGAAGTAGAGATGGGGCCAGGGGCTGGGGGAGGGGCGGGGAGTTAGTGTTTAAGTGGGCTAGAGTTTCAGTTTCACAAGATGAAGAGTCCTGGACATTGGCCACACGATAATATGAATGCACTTAACACTAGTGAACTGTACACTTAAAAATGGCAAGGTCGGTAAATTGTACATTATGTGAATTTGACTACAATTAAATTTTTTTAGAGAAACAATAATTAGACAGTATATCCTTAGTGAAATAAATCTAAGGACTAAAAGAGGTAATAAGAGAGAATCATACCAAAAAAAAAAAGTAACATAAGCAAATTTAAAAAAAGAACTTCCAGGATTTCCCTAGTGGCCCAGGGGTTAGACTCAGCACTGCCAATGCAAGGAGCATGGGTTCGGTCCCTGGTCGGGGAGCTAGATCCCACATGCTGTGGGACGGCAGCGGGGCAAAAGATTATTTTTTAATGAAGAAAAGAAAAAGAACTGCCTGCGGTGGGCTGTAGACGAGGGGAGCTGTGTGCTCATTTTCTAGCTCCAGTTCTTCCGGGCTGTGACACAGGACAAGGTCTCAGGGCAGTGGTCACTGCAGGGCAGGTCAGACCCCAGGCTCAGAGGCCCAGTGAGTTTAGAGGTCGACCTCCCCCAGCACCTTGCCCCCCTAGGGCAGGTGGGGGGAAAGGAGCTAGAA
Organism: Okapia johnstoni; assembly: GCA_024291935.2. NCBI lineage: Eukaryota > Metazoa > Chordata > Mammalia > Artiodactyla > Giraffidae > Okapia > Okapia johnstoni. Next base: position 12,130,910 of record JAGTYA010000025.1, read on the forward strand.
CTTTCCTGAGCCCCCCTTGCTGGGTGCTCAGTGTGGGGCGGGAGGCTTTCCCAGGGACTGGGGGTCGGGAAAATCAACCGCCACTCAAGGTGCTGGGCACCCCCCACCCCGGGTCTCCCCGTCCTGGGCCTCCCTTCCCGGGACTCCCCTCCCAGGACTCCCCTCCAGAGCCCAGGCCTCCCCTCTGGATCCTGGGGCCTCCCCCAGCCCACGCAGGGTCAGGAGGCCTCCATGTAGTCAGGGTGGAGCACCGCACGGCCAGCCCCTCAATCCCCCCTGGTACCCCAAGTGCCAAGGTAAACCAGTGCTTCCCATGGTTCAAAGGAAGCCAGAAATCGGGATTTTTATGCAAACTACACAGAAGTCCCTGGTAGCCCAATTGTAAAGAATCCACCTTCAATGCAGGAGACGCCGGTTCCATTCCTGGGTCAGGAAGATCCCCTGGAGAAGGGATAAGCTACCCACTCCAGTATTCTTGGGCGTCCCTGGTGGCTCAGCTGGTAAAGAATCTGCCCGCAATGCGGGAGACCTGGGTTCAATCCCTGGGTCGGGAAGATCCCCAGGAGAAGGGAAAGGCTGCCCACTCCAGTATTCTGGCCTGGAGAATCCCATGGACTGTATAGTCCGTGGGGTCGCAAAGAGTCGGACACGACTGAGTGACTTGCGTTTTCACACAGAAGTCCAACTGTGAGCCCCAAACTGAGACGAACAAATAACGGGAGAAAGGACAGTGTCCAGCCTCCAGTTCATGCCCTCAGGCCACGAAGATAACTGTGCAGGACGGGTGGAGGGCCCAAAGGGTGACCAGGGACGGTGACCCCCGCCTGGGGGAGGGACCTGTGGCTCTGGGGGCCGTCAGAGCCCGCAGGTGAGGCTGGCCGGGCTCCGGGCTCCGTGCCTGGGTGGGCGCCTGTGGACAGAGCATGGTCTGGCCCGTTTCACAGGCTCCGCCACTGCCTGTGAGGACTGGCCTGTGCCCGGTCAGTGGGGACCGTGTGTTGGGGCCGCCCCCTGCTCTGGCCTAGCGCAGACACCCACTCGGGCCGGCGTCCCCCACACCCCTGCAGCCTTTGAGCCTGGACTCTGCCCGCAGGCCGCTCACAGTGCTGCGCTACCAGGCAGCCGGGCAGCATCACCCACGTGGCCAAGGGTGGCCTGGACCCTGCAGCCCTCAGCCCCACACGGGAGTGACTGCAGGGCCTTCGAGGAGCGGGGTTCAGAGGGGAAGACAGGCTGACCCAGGGCAGCTGCCTGTGGGAAGGTTGCTAAGGAGCCATTCCAGGCTCATTTATCAGCGGAGGGGAAAGGGCCTGGGGGAGAACGGGGGAGGGGCACCAGGAGAGCTGCCCTTCGGGACACTGCCCACACCCACTCCCCACTCCCCGCGGCAGCAAGGGCGCGCCAGGCAGCGGAGGGAACATGCTTGAGAGCTGGATCCGAACATGGGCATTGGGCAAGGGCCTGGCTCAGCTGAGCTGATGTCTAGGACCACGCTTGGGGCTCCCGGGTGAGCCAGCAGAGCATCCAGCAGTGGCACAGGCGCACGCAGGCACCCTGTTTTGCCGGGACCAACCCACGCGAGGCCTGGGAGAGAACCCACCTGCTCCACAGAGGACTGGGTTGTCAGGAGGTGTTTGCACTGCTGAGTGCAGAACAGGCCTCCTCGGGGCCCAGGGAGCCAGGGTGCAGACCGATCACAGCTGGGCTCCTCTGCAGTCTGTCCCCTGGGTCCGGGGGCCCTGGGGAAGCGAGCATCTGGCACGGCTCAGTGGCATTCTGGGTCCCCAGGCCCTTTGCCCACCTCAACCTGCCCGCTCTCAGGCCAGCCTGTCCTTTCTGCCAGCCCCTCACCTGCTCCAGACCCTGGCACTTGTGACGCATGTGGAAAGTCAACTTTGCACACCTGACAGCCCACCTCTCTCACTACAGTGGGCGCCTCTGTCCTGCCTGGGTGACTGGCAGAGAGAGGGCCCCAGGGTGCCCACCCACCCCAGAGGTGTCCTGACTGCAGGAGGGCCTCACGGTTGGCAGCTTGCTTTCCAGCCCAAGACCCTCAATGCTTCAGCCTCTGTAATTGCCCCCCTGCCCCAGGGATCCTCCCTCTGCCCCGCCCCCGCTTTGCTGAGAAGACCCCTCCCTCTCTTCCCCCACGGGGGTCCTGTATTCCACCCCGCCCCCGTGGTTCTCAGAGTTTCCATGGTCTCTGCCTGCCCGGCATGCATAGCAACTGCCCCAGGCATTCGTGGGGTCCCCCAACCCTCGGGCCTTCACCCTCAGTTCCTGGGTGTGATCGAGCCTGGCTGGTCAGGGACTGTGTTCTCTTGAGTAGAGCGCCATCTGACCATGGGGACATGGTCCTGTCAGAGCCAAAAGCCATGATCCTGGGACGTTGGTGGCAGCTGTTGGAAAGAGAAAGTTTCCCACTTTCTTTATTTGCTGGGGTGACTGAAGAGACCACAGCTGGGCACTAGCATGGCTGGGGGTGGGGGGGCACCTCCCAGAGCAGAGCCAAGGGACTCAGAGAGGCCTGGGGGCCCAACAGAAGCAGTTGCTCCAGACACCCCCAAGGCCTCCCCTTTTCTGCCCTGGGATCCTGTAAACGCCCCCCTTTTCTTGGGCCACTTTGAGTTGGTTTACTGGTACTACTGCCTCTGTGACCGAGTTCAGCCCATTCAGGGTCACAGCCGGCTCTCTGGCCCTGTTTCCCCACAAATCAAATGGGAGGACTTTGAAGCTCCTCTCGAGTCCTGCCCAGCTCCGAAACATGGAAGGCTGGACACCTAAGATCTGGGCTGATTTGGTTTCAACTGGCATAAGCAGGAAAGGAGGAACAGACTGGCTCATGTAACCAAAGAGTCCAAGAAACAGTTTCAGGTATGGCTTGATCCAGGTGCTCACCCAGTATTATCTCTGTCGCCATCCTCCTCCAGGCTGGCTTATGTTTCAGGTAGTGCCAGCCTGGCCCAGCACTTCCAGTCTACAGTTTAACCCCAGGCTATAAAGAAGGCTGAGCGCCGAAGAATTGATGCTTTTGAACTGTGGTGTTGGAGAAGACTCTTGAGAGTCCCTTGGACTGCAAGGAGATCCAGCCAGTCCATCCTAAAGGAGATGAGTCCTGAATATTCATTGGAAGGACTGATGCTGAAGCTGAAGCTCGAATAATCTGGCCACCTGATGTGAAGAGCAGACTCATTAGAAATGCCCCTGATGCTGGGAAAGATTGAAGGCGGGAGGAGAAGGGGACGACAGAGGATGAGATGGTTGGATGGCATCACTGACTCGACGGACATGAGTTTGAGTAAACTAGGTCAGACAGTGAAAGACTGAAGAGCCTGGCGTGCTGCAGTCTGTGGGGTTGCAGAGAGTCAGCCACAACGTAGTCAGTAAACAACAACTACACCAGGTCCCCGGAGTGCTCTAAGCGGCTCTTCACAGAAACCAGCCCCCCAAGGCATCAGGATGCTCCTGGCACCAAGTTTGGTCACACGGCCAAGTTAACAAGGAGATGGAACCCTGAAATCCCACCCACTGGGGTGCGGGGCGCTTTTGAAAAGCAAAGGAGACCAGAGACGTTCTCCACACGTCCTCCTCCCTCCTACTAGGTCTGTGAGGTCAGGAGGGTGTGCGGCACTTGACCTGAAGCGCCACCCAGGACGGGCTCCCTGGAGCCTCCCATTCCCACAGGCTCCTGGGCCTGTGGGAGAGGGTCAGAGATGCCCAGCACGGCACTTCCTGCTTCACAGGAGCCTCCCAGAGCTGTCTCCTGGGGCCCCACTAAGGAGATTACGGCCCGTCTTTTAGTGAAACTCCAAGCCTCTGGGCCGGCTCCACTAATCCCGACAAAGGATAACAGGCCCCTAATTAATTCTCCGAATCTGACGGTGGCGCGAACGCCAGCCAGTCCGGCCGCCTTAATGAGTTTAATCGACTGGACTTGATGATTTTATTCGAAACCCAGGGCCGCAAATTAAGCTCTTAAAAATGCACTTGAACTTGATTGGCAGCAGTAATCCCAACACAGTCTGTTTAATCCTTGGGCTGCCTGGGCAGGGTCAGTCTGTGCAGGACTGGGGGCCCCAGAGTGCCTGCCACGTGCGCAGACCCCCTTCCTCAGCTCTGGGGTGAGGTTCTTCTGCCTTGTGACTCCGGGGTCAGCAGGGATTGCGGGAGCCAGGAGGCGGGCCCCACCCCCAGGGCCAGAGGTGAACTCCTACATACACATCAAACCCCAACCCAAACCTCTCCCCAAGGATCTTCCCACCGCTCCCATCAGATCCACGTGCTCCTGCTGCTGGGTCTGCATGCCCGCCCCCTGCCAGGAGCAGTGGCCTCGTCCTGCTTGTCACCAGGTCCCAATCGCCCGCTGTGTGCTGTGTGCTGAGTGCTGGTGGTCAGCTTTGAACACAGAGGGCCCACACACGCCTGTCCCGCTGCAGGAGAGGGGTCCCCATGCTGGCCACAGGGCTCCCCTCCCTGTGTCCATGCCCTGGGGTGGGGGGTGACCCTGCCAGTGCTGAGCCTTCTGTCTCTCCTGGAGGATGAGTCCGGCTAGCACACTGGCGTACAGGAGACCCCACACAAGAGAGCCAGTCATCCCAGCAGAGCTACCCTAGAGCAGCTGGCCCCAGCGGACCCACAGCTGACCACTGGTGCTGGAGCAAGCCCAGCCCAGCCCACACTAGCCCACGCCGGCCCACCACCATTTGGAGAGAGAGTCAACGTTCTGTTGGGACCACCCTGTGCAGAGGTGGCCTGACACCCCGACACAGAGGCACACGGGCCCCTCCCTAGCAGGCAGGGCTGCCTCGGGCTCCAGGCTCAGCACACCCCGGCCTGGGCCAAGCCAGCCCCCGGCCCAGCATGAGCACCCACCGCCCCGCCCAGTCTGTCACATGGACCCACCAGCCAGGCTCCCACACTTCTCTTGGAGAGCAGGGCCGGGAGCTCTTGTCCCTTCACCACAGAAGGCACTGTGACCAGCCCTGCGGATCCAGAGGTGCGGATGCCCTGAGTAAGACATGCACGCCCGTGTGCAAGCACACACACCAACACGGGTCACCGACACGAGTCACCGATACAAGTCACCAAGCCAGTCCTCTGGTCACTGGACAGCTCGTACTCCATCATGTGCTAAGAAAGCAGCTTGAAGAGGATGTGGCAAACCAGCTTCTTTATACTTTTCCAAGTGTTTCCCCATCGAGCTGGGGAAATCTCCCAGTCTCCAGGTGTTTGCAAAGCACGCTGTTGGCGAGAACACAGGAAACACACTGCCTATACTGCTCGGGGCTGCTTCGTGGGCACCTGTGCAAGGGTAGTCGGAGGTCCCACCAGGCAGACCCTGCGACCCCATTTCCAGGTCTGCCCGCGGACGCACCTACCCACCTGCGACAGCGTCAGGGCAAGGTGGTCCCTGCCATGCTCACGGCAACCCCAGGACAGGAACTGCCCCGCGTGTCCACCTTCGTTTTCATACCCACACGTAGACCCGCGATCTGTATTTAAATAACACCAAGAACAGCTGCAGAGGAGAGTGGATGCCTGCTGTCCGCTGACAGGGGACCCCCTGCCCACCCACTCAGCCCTGTTCCTGCTGGCCCCATGCTGCACCTGCCACGTGCACGCATGCATGCCGGGGCTCCCCTCCCTTAGCCGCTCCTCGCACTGAGCCCTGAGAAAACCCAGAGCAGCGTCCGGGGCTGGCCAAGCAGCTCCACAGCCCGAGGCCCCCCCAGGGCTCCCAGCTCCTCCCTCCTGCGCGTGAGCCCAGGAAGCAGGAGGCTTTGATGAAATTTTCAAGCCCCATGCATCTTTCAGGAGGAGGACTGGACGGGAGGAGACAATTGTGGAATGGGAAGCTCTCCAGACGCTCCCTGCAAGGGCTGGGCCTGGGCAGAAGCAGGGCCCTGGGTAAGAGGAGCACCAGTCAAGGCAAACCAGCCACCCGCCTCCCTCCTGCGGTGGTCTAGGGCGAGGCTGCTCACCACTGCCTGGCCCCGGCCCATAACGCGGGCAGCGGGGAGGCAGAGGGCCAGCTCCCTGGTGCCTGTGTCCTGGGAGGCTGAGGCCGGCCCCAGTGCGCTCACACGCAGGCCAAGGGGCAGCGTGCCCTCACCTGCAAGCCTTAGTCTTGACCCTCCCCCTCCCAGGCCCCAGGTTCCACAGGCCACCAGGCGATTTGCAGGCTTTTGCCTGGGAGCCTCCCTCACCCTGTCTGTCTGTCCATGTGTGAAGTCACCAGACAGCATAGTGGCTGTAGCTGGGGGAGCTCTGCAGAGAGGGAGGTGCGGGGCTGCAGGGATGACGACATGGCCCGGGCAGGGAGGGGCAGGGCAGGCCCAGCACTGGGCCCAAGGGGAGGCTTTGTTTCTGGGAATCCCTCTTTTGGGAGGCATTGGCTTTGGGGGGAAGAAACTGGGATTTTACTCACAAGTTTTAAACTTATTATCCGCGTATCACTTTCCTGATGTCTGTGGTTCGAATTGACCTTTCTAGAAATCCTACTTCACCTGCTCTTTTCCACCTTCTTTTGGTTTTATTTGAGAATGGGTGGGTCTCTTGTGTGTTATCATGCGGGGGGGAGGGGTGTAGAATCATTTAAAGTGCTGTCCTTTTGTTGTACTTTTATGTTCATTTTCACTCATAACAACTCAGCTCTTAATTTTCATGTTCAGTCTGCGGTTTCATGTGCTTAATACACCATGTCGTGGGTGTTAACTCCGTCCTCACTCATCTCCGCTCCAGCACCTCGCGGGTTGCTTGCCTTTATCTCTTCACCTTGAATCTCATTTTCATATCTTTTATTTTATGATTCTTTTACATTCTAAAGACTTCGTCTTTGTTAGGTTTAAGTCCCTTGTTTCCAGATCTTATGTCAGGCGTTCTGATAACATCCATTCTTTCACTGTTATGCTTAATTCTGTGTTTTACCCTCAGCAGCCTCCCTGTGAGTCACCGAGTCTGCAGCCCTTCTTCTCACCCGCCCCTGTGCCTCGGGGGCCTCCTCTCGACCTCAGCTCCGCCTGGGACAGGGTGCGGGAAGCAGGGCTGTGGGCCATCGCAACTCAGACGGGGTAGGGGTGGGGCTGTGGGCAGAGCCAGCACGGTGGGGGTGGGGTGGGCGGGGCATGGGCGGGGGTAGCACGGGGAGAGGCATGGGTGGAGCTAGCAGAGGCCATGAGGGCGGAGCCAGCATGGGGGATAGGGTGGGCGGGGCTGTGAGCAGAGCCAGCCCGGAGGGATGGGGTGGAGTTATGGGTGGAGCCAAACAGAGGAGGTGGGTGGGGCTGTGGGCAGAGCCAGCACGGTGGGGGTGAGGTGGGCGGGGCTAGAAAGGGGAGGGGGGCACTATTGGGGAAGCATGGATGGAGCCAGTAGAGGCCACGTGGGCGGAGCCAGCACAGTGGGAATAGGTGGGGAGGAGCGGTGGGCGGAGCCAGTAAGCTAGGTGTGGAGCTGTGGGTGGGGGCAGGGCTATGGGCGGGGCCACCCCGCGGGGGCGGGGCCCTTTTCCCTCCACCAGCCTCAGCACCCAGCAGGATCCTCTCTGTGGCTTCAGAACTTGCTCCTGAGCCAAACCCCTCTCTCTGGGAGGTGGTTTTCCAGATCTGAGGGGTATCCACCGCCACCCCCAGAGGGCAGACAAGGGAGCGTGTCCTCAAGCCCCGGCTCGCCACCCATCAGATGTGCCTGTGGGGTGGGGAGGTGGGTGTGCCGAGTTCTCCACACAGCACGAAAAGGGGCCTGAGTCGACCTGGGTCCTAACACAGCTTGCCCATGCCCTAACCTCTGCGTGGATCTTTCTTTAAAGGCTCAGAGCAAGATTTTATCAAAATGAAACATCCCCAAGCTTCATTTTTAACGCACTGGGACAATAAGACAGAAAAGGGGGACCACTAAATTCCAACGCAAGACACACGCATCAGAGGAGGACGATGCAGCCTTGCAGAGCACCCCCCACGCCAGGCTAACGGGGAAAACATCCAAGTGATTATGTACATTTGTCCTGGATCCTCCTCCCCTCACGGTCCTGGCAGCCAATTTCAGCACCAAGCTCAGTTCAGTTCACTCAGTCATGTTCGATTTTGCGACTCCATGGGCTGCAGCACGCCAGGTCTGCCTGTCCATCACCAACTCCCGGAGTTTACCTAAACTCCTGTTCATCGAGTCAGTGATGCCATCCAACCATCTCGTCCTCTGTTGTCCCCTTCTCCTCCCATCTTCAATCTCTCCCAGCATCAGGGTCTTTTCAAATGAGTCAGTTTTTCGCATCAGGTGGCCAAAGGATTGGAGTTTCAGCTTTAGCATCAGTCCTTCCAGTGAATATTCAAGACTGATCTCCTTTAGGATGGACTGGTTGGATAGTTCAAGGGACTCTCAAGAGTCTTCTCTAACACCCCAGTTCAAAAGCATCAATTTTTCCACCCTCAGCTTTCTTTATGGTCCAGTTCAGTTCAGTTCAGTCGCTCAGTCGTGTCTGACTCTTTGCGACCCCATGAATTGCAGCACGCCAGGCCTCTCTGTCCATCACCAACTCCCGGAGTCCACCCAGACCCACATCCATCGAGTCGGTGATGCCATCCAACCATCTCATCCTCTGTCGTCCCCTTCTCCTCCTGCCCCCAATCCTACCCAGCATTAGGATCTTTTCCAATGACTCAACTCTTTGCATGAGGTGGCCAAAGTATTGGAGTTTCAGCTTCAACATCAGACCTTCCAATGAACACCCAGGATTGATCTCTTTTAGGATGGATTGATTGGATCTCCTTGCAGTCCAAGGGACTCTCCAGAGTCTTCTCCAACACCACAGTTCAAAAGCATCAATTCTGCGGCGCTCAGCTTTCTTTATCGTCCAACTCTCACATCCATACATGACCACTGGAAAAACCATAGCCTTGACTAGATGGACTTTTGTTGGCAAAGTAATGTCTCTGCTTTTAAATACGCTATCTAGGTTGGCCATAACATTCCTTCCAAGGAGTAAGCGTCTTTTAATTTCATGGCTGCAATCACCATCAGCAGTGATTTTGGAGCCCCCCAAAATAAAGTCTGACACTGTTTCCACTGTTTCCCCATCTATTTCCCATGAAGTGATGGGACCGAATGCCATGATCTTAGTTTTTTGAAAGTCTTTTCTTTATTTACTTTAGTTGGAGGCTAATTACTTTATAATATTGTAGTGGTTTTTGCCATACATGATGAATGTGAGTTTTAAGCCAGCTTTTTCACTCTCCTCTTTTACTTCCATCAAGAGGCTCTTTAGTTCTTCTTCATTTTCTGCCATAAGGGTGGTGTCATCTGCATATCTGAGGTTATTGATATTTCTCCCAGCAATCTTGATTCCAGCCTGTGTTTCATCCAGCCTGGCATTTCTCATGATGTACTCTGCATAGAAGTTAAATAAGCTGGGTGACAATATACAGCCTTGATGTACTCCTTTCCCTATTTAGAACCAGTCTGTTGTTCCATGTCCAGTTCTAACTGTTGCTTCCTGACCTGCATACAGATTTCACAGGGGGCAGGTAAGGTGGTCTGGTATTTCCATCTCTTTCAGAATTTTCCACAGTTTGCTGTGATCCACACAGTCAAAGGCATTAGGGTAGTCAATAAAGCAGAAGTAGATGTTTTTCTGGAACTCTCTTGCTTTTTTGATGATCCAATGGATGTTGGCAATTTGATCTCTGGTTCCTCTGCCTTTCTAAATCCAGCTTGAACATCTGGAAGTTTTCGGTTAACGTACTGTTGAAGCATCACTTGGAGAATTTTGAGCATTATTTTGCTAGAGTGTGAGATGAGTGCGATTGTGTGATAGTTTGAACATTCTTTGGCATTGCCTTTCTTTGGGATTTGAATAAAAACTGACCTTTTCCAGTCCTGTGGCCACTGCTGAGTTTTCCAAATTTGCTGGCATATTGAGTGCAGCACTTTCACAGCCTCATCTTCTAGGACTTGAAATAGCTCAGCAGGAATTCCATCACCTCCACTAGCTTTGTTCACAGTGTTTCTTCCTAAGGGCTTCAAGAAAATTAGAGATACCAAGGAAACATTTCATGCAAAGATGGGCACAATAAAGGACAGAAGCGGTATGAACCTAACAGAAGGAGAAGATATTAAGAAGAGGTGACAACAATATACAGAAGAACTGTACAAAAAAGATCTTGACCCAGGTAACTATGATGGTGTGATCACTCACCTAGAGCCAGACATCCTGGAGTCCAAAGTCAGCAGGTGGACCTTAGGAAGCATAAGCACCAAGGCTGTTCCTAAAAGCTAAGCCCACCCCGTGCACCAGGGCTTGCGTGTTAGTTTCCTGTGTGCACAGTCACCACAGATGTAATGACTTCAGGCAACAGCCATCTCGATCTCTCAGCTTCCTCCAGTCAGGTGCTTGCCTGGCTCGGCTTGTCCTCTGCCAGAGGGCTTCCCAGAAGGATCAAGGTGCCGGCCAGGCTGGGGTTCACTGAGACTGGGTGTTCCTCCAGGTTCACTCTTGCCGGCTGGTGTGAGACGGAGGCCCTGGCTTCTTTCTGGCTGTCCATGGGGACCTCCCACAGTGTGGCCCCACTTTCTCACAGCCCAGGAACACACCCTGCTGCTGCTGTGACTAAGTCTGATCAGAGAAGTGACTGCCCCACCACCCCTCTGCCACATAATGTAACCGATCAAGGGGGCAGCTACCCTGCTGAACCACAGGCTCTGCCCATTTTCAAGGGAAGGAGATCACCCGGGCTGTGTGCCCCTGGGGACTGCCATCTCGAGCCGTCTCAGAATTCTGCCCACTGCAGCCTGCAGGTGTCTCGGCATTTCTGAGGGCTTCCGATCAACAGCCCTGAACTCTTCATTAATTATGAATTTTGCCTAGCAACCACTGCCAAGCAACAACTCTTCAGAAAGAAATGTTCAAAGAATTTGTTGGTTGCTGCGTGGTGGAGATGAGGAAATGAGTGTCAGCGGGTGCTGGGCTGGCCAGCATGTGGGCAGCCCTCTGGCCAGGCTGGGCAAGCATGAGAAAGTCCCATTACCCCCTCTGGATGTCAGGTTCTCACCTGTCAAACTGGGATTACATCTAAACTCTCTGACTTGAAAGATGAGCAGATCCAAGGCTGCAGGTGGGAGGGGCCCTGGGGGGGGGGGTCCCCAAGTGCATCAGGAGAATGACTGATCCCAGCAGACATGTTCTTCCTTCCACACTCACTCAGCACCTGCTTCGTGCAGGGCCCAGGGACCCTCTTCCCCTCACTCATTCACTCGCTCCCTCAGTGACTCACAACTAAAAACCTGTCATGTGTCCTGCATTGGGACAGTCACATTCCGGAGAGGGGAAAGAATGAACAAAATAAATGAGTAATTATATAGCATGTCAGCTGGTGAAGGTTCATGAAGATAATTAAAGCTGGAAGTGGTCAGAGGGCGTTATCAGGGGGACATGGGGCTATAATTTTATACAGAGTGCTAAGGGAAGGTCTCGCTGGAAGAGGAAGCTCTGAGTAAAGACCAGACAAAGGTGAGGGAGCAAAGCAGGCAATGCAGGCACCTGGGGCCAGCGTCCAGGCGGGGGCACCAGCAGACACAGAGGCCCTGAGGTGCAGCGACCCTGGCTGACCAGCCAGAGGCAAGCTGGGAGGCAGACCCGTCTGGAAGACACTGTGACAGGGCGTCTGAAGGTGCAGCCCCAGCAAACCCCGCAGGAGTGAGGAGGGCCAGGCACCCGGGCCAGGTGTGAGACAGCTTCCCCTCCCACCACGACAACCCCGAGGAGGATTCTGCCAAAGGACGGCAGGCCGGGAAGGAATGTTTTTCCCTGAGAACAGAAGAGCGCCCAGAAACAGCCCCACACGTCCGCAGCTACTCCGTTTATAACCAGGCGATGCTGCAGGTCAGCAGGACAGGACGGTATTTGTTTTAAGTGTAGACGCATTGTACACACAATGTTGATGTAGTATCACGTAATTTCATAACAGAAAGCAAAGAAGACTGCAACGTGCATTTGCTATCATACAGGTTGAGAACACACAGGAGAAGAATGTCGTGAGGCCTCCTCATGTTGGTCACTCACTGGTGACACCCACCCAGCCCCTCTGGTCCTCCTCCAGATGAAGCCCGCAGCTGCCACTGGCCACCGAGGGCTGGCAGCCTACGACACGCCTGCGGGCACACGTGCTCCCGCCTCGCCAGGAGGCCCAGTGTGTGTGCTCCTACAGCACTGCCAGCACCACCAACGGGAAGGGAGCCCAGACATCAGGGCGTGGTAGAGCAGGAGGCGGGGGTGTGGGCATTCCCCCTACCTCTCGCCCCTTGATGCTTGTGGTGTGAGTTCTGTCTCACAGGCCATGCACTTACAGCACCTGCTGTGGTCCACAAGCCTTTGCTGGCAACCTCTGGGATGCACGCCCATCCCACAGACATGGTGGTCCCACTGTTATCAGGTAACTTTCCATACAACACTCACTAAACTAAAAGGGGTGGTGGTGCTGGACTGTTAAGAAAACCCTGTCCAGTGTCCACTCCTGGGTATGCTGGGGAGGAAGGGGAGAGCCCAGTGAACTGATCTGCAGGGACAAATGGCTGCCAGAAGGGGAGCCCCCAGCCAGGACTCTGAGGGGAGTCAGGGGCGTGGAGGAAGCTCCAAGTCACAGGGGAGACGCCATGACCGACGGAACCATGAGTGACCACTGTGGAGACGGGAAAATAGCTTGAGGAATCAAAATGTAAGAAATTCCTATCAAAATCTTACTGTGACATTCGAGGAGAATAAGATTTGGGTTTTTAAAAGTCTCTGATTTGTGTAGAAATTCAAACAGAGCCAAGACAGCAGTGTCAAGCAGAGGTCTCAGAGGTGGGTTTAATGAGCAGGCAGGAGGGTTGGTCTGCATGTAAACAGCCCTCAGAGCTTTCCGCCCCTCGCTCGCCCTGGGCTGCCGATGGGACAGACGTCTGGGTCTGCCGTGCACGAGTCCTGAGTGAGGCAAGGTGAGAGGAGACCAGCAGAGGCACACACTGCTTGGGCACCAGGCTGCAGTGCTGGCATCTACAGACCTAAAAATGTCACATGGTTTTTAGTAAAAGGAGAGAGCTCTCAAGTCTCATCAAAAACAGAACAGTGACATAATTACACTACTTCCAGGTTATAACATACTATACAGCTATTAAAAAAGAGAGGCGTGAACTCTGTGGGAGAAGGCAAGGGTGGGATGATTTGAGAGAACAGCACTGAAACATGTATATTACCATATGTGAAATAGATCACCAGTCCAGGTTCAATACCTGAGACAGGGCGCTCAGGGCCAGCGCACTGGGATGACCCCGAGGGATGGGATGGGGAGGGAGGTGGGAGGGGGGTTCAGGATGGGGAACACGTGGACACCGGTGGCTGATTCGTGTCTATCTACGGCGAAAGCCACTACAGTATTGTAAAGTAATTAGCCTCCAATTAAATAAAATTTTTTTTTAAAAAAGGAAGGGGCAATGGGACTTCCCTGGTGGTTGAGTGGTCGAGATTGCGAGCTTGGGGTACTGGTTCGCTCACTGGTCAGGGAACTAAGATCCCACACGCCTCGTGGTACAGCCAAAAATTCAAAAAACAACAACAGAAAGGAAGGGGCAGGACTTCGAGGACTGACATGGGAGGATATCGGGGTCGGGAAGAGCGGGTCTGCTGCACCCTGCAGCCACTGCGGTCACATCAGGGCAGTGCTACAGGTCTGTGAGGGCGACCACCAGGGAAGGCAGGACTGGGTGGGCCCCCATCTCCATGCAGACCCCACAGCCCAGCCACCCAGTGGGAGTGGGAGCTTTGCAGCTGAGATGGGCAGGCCTGTGCTCCCCTCCCACTGCTCCCGGACTGGCTCTCCAAGAGACACGATCTTGCCTCAGACTCCGACGCCACCTGCTTACTCTCCTCGCAGGTGGGGTCTAGAAAGGGGTTCTAGAAAGTGATCCATGAGGCACGCCCCACATCTGCCCACGTGGTGCAGTCACAGTCTGGGTGGGGAGTGTGCCCACACAGGTGTGTGCTCTGGGTCTGTGATGACCCATGTGCATCCACAAACACCGGACACACACACTCCTGCCAGTTAAAAGAGTGACATCTGGGAAGTGAAAGTGGCAGCAGGTGGTGAGAAAGTATCACCTTTTTCCTCTTACTTGACATGCTCCTGGAATGTTTAAAGGATCTTTTCTATCTACTAGTTTCATATTTATAAAATAATTGAGGGATTTGGGATAAAGGTGATAGACTGACCATATGAGTTTCTTTCTGCTTTCACCCAAGACCACACTAAAAGAATTTAAGATGTTTGAACATTTGAACCCACACAGGAAACATCAGAGGCAATGTGGTGGCTAGAGGTTTTCTCACCTTTTGGAAGGTGTGAAAAAGGACACCTGACTTATAGGCCAGGAAAGTCTTGACTCCAAGGGCTGGTAAGGAGAGCCACTGAGACTCCAGCAGGAAAGGAAAGGGTGCCAAGAAGAAAGAGGGCTGGATAGTCTCCATTCATCCCAGCCAGTCCTCGTGCAGCCTGTGCCTGACTCCTGGCAGACACCACCCTCAGGGCAGGACTGCAGACTTGCTCCGGGGGGTTACGGAGCGGGGAGGTGAGTGCAAGGGGCACAAGGGTGAGGCCAGGGCCGATGCAGAGGGGCCACCCCCAGACTCCCCGCCCCACATACGAGCAGCAGGAAGCAGGCTATCCACCTCTTCCACCCAGTGGAAGATCAGACATCCGGCATTCCCCCAATAAAACATTGCCCCTGCCAGCTCACCAATTAAAACCCCAGCCTGAAGCACAGAGCATCCAGTTAGCTTAATTGTGAATGGAACGCCAAGGATGACCAGACATGTGCAGAAAGCCAAACAATGAAGGACAGAGAACACAATGACCATAGAAAAGGAAAGGGAAGCAACCAAAGCAAAGTAGGAGACAGACAGAAACTTTCCCAATAAATGCTAATTAGTATTCTTATGGAGACATGAGAAATGCTACCTGCAGTCCATAAAATACTATGGTCCTTTTAAAAAACAACAGTACCGAATGCTGGTGACAATGCGGAGCAACAGGAACTCTCACTTGCCAGTGGTGGGAATGCAAAGCTTTTTTGGAATGCTAGAGATTTCTTACAAAGCTCAACATAATCTTCCCATATAGTCCAGCAATCATGCTTCTAGGTATTTACCCAACTGAGATGAAAACAAATGTCCAGACAAAAACTACTGCGATATTTAGAACTGTTAAAAACTGAAAGCATTCAAAATATTTGTTAGTAAGTGCATGGATAAACAAATGTGGTACATGCATACAATAGAATATTCAGTGATAAAAAAAAGAAATGAGCTATCGAGCCACAAACACAAATACGTATGTATATGGAGAAATCTTAAAAGCCTATTGCTACCTGAAAGATGCCAGTATGAAGAGATTACACACCATATGATCTCAAATTTACAACATTCTGGAAAAGACAGAACTACAGAGACAGTGCAAAGGTCAGTGATTACTAAGTGCTGACATTTTTAGGTGAAATTATTCTGCATGAGACTATAATGGTGGATACAAGACTATATGCACTGTCAAAACCCACAGAATGTACAACACTACCTGCGAACTATGGACTTTAGTTGACAATAATGCACTAACACTGGTTCATTAAATGGAACACGTATACCACATTAATGCAAGATGCTAATAATAAGAGAGACTAAGTGTGAGAGGGGCTTCCCAAGTGGCTCAGTAGTAAAGAATTCACCTGCCAATGCAGGAGATATAGCAGACGTGAGTTCAATCTCTGGGTCGGGAAGATCCCGTGAAGGAGGAAATGGCAACCCACTCCAGTATTCCTGCTTGGAGAATCCCATGGACAGAGGAGCCTGGCGGGCTACATAGTCCAGAGGATCACAGAGAGTCAGACACCACTGAGCAGACATGACAAGTATGAGAAAGGCAGGTTCTATGGGGACTCTCCACACAATTCACTCAATTTTTCTATAAATCTAAAACTTCTAAAAACATTTAATTTTTTCAGATGACAGCTGGAAAAAAATGAACTTCAACCCCACCTGTCATATAAAAATTAACTCAAAATGGATCATGGAATTTAATATAAATGCAAAACTATAAAACTTCAGAGAAAAAAAAAAGGAAGAAAATCTTCAGTATGGGGAGCTAGTGCTTAGACTTGTCAACAAAAGCATGATCCATAAAAGGAAAAATTGATAAATTGGGATTCATTAAAATCAAACACTTTTGCTTACAAAGGACCACATTAACAGAATGAAAAGGAAGGCTACAGACTGGGAGAAATAGCTGCAAACCACAAGTCCAACAAAAAAACTAGTTACCTAGAATATATAAAGAACTCTCCAAGTAAAAAACCAAACAATCCAATTAGAAAATGGGCAAAAGACATAAACAGATATTTCACTGAGGAAGACATACAGACGGCAAGTAAGAACACAAAAAGATGTTCAATATCATTACCATTAGAAAAATGCAAGCTAAAACTGCAGTGAGATAAACCTATCACAATAGCTAACATTTTAAACAATGATAAAGCCAAATGCGGGTGACAACGCAACGAAATTGTATTCCTTTTACACTGCTGTGAAATGGTGTGGTATTTCAGGAAAACAGGGGCTGTTTCTCATAAAACTAAACATGTAAACATCATCAACTAACTGCATCATGCATTTGTCACAGAGAAATGAAAACTTATGTTTCTGCAACAATCTGAATATGAATATTCAGAGCAGCTTTATTTATAAGCCCAAAACGGAAGTATTTCAGATGTCCTTCAACAGGTAAACGGTAAAACAGACTGTGGTCCATCTGTACCATGGAATCCTGCTCAGCAATAAAGGAGCAGACTACTGACACAGGGACAACAGGGTGACTTTCCAGGGGGTTACACTGAGTGGAAGAAAGCCAGTCACAAAAGCCTTCACACTGCATGATTCCATTCACATACGCTCTTGAAATGACAAAATTACAAAACCGGAAAAGAGATGAGTGACGGCCCAGGACCAGGGACTGGGGGAGAGGAGACTGTAAAGGGTGGTGCAGGGATCCTGGTGGTGAACATTCTGTGTTCTGACTGCATTAATGTCAGCATCCTGGTTGTGATCCTTTCCTACATGACCAGTGGGAAACTGGGTAAAAAACTCAGGTCTCTCTGCATTATTCCTAATTGCATGTGACTATCTCAAAATAGTCTCATTGGAAAAGTCTCACTGACTCAATGGAAAAGACCCTGATGCTGGGAAAGATTGAAGGCAGGAGGAGAAGGGGATGACAGAGGATGAGATGGTTGGATGGCATCACTGACTCGATGAACACGAGTTTGAGCAAGCTCTGGCAGTTTTTGACGGACAGGGAAGCCTGGCATGCTGCAATCCATGGGGTCGCAAAGAGTCGGACACGACTGAGTGACTGAACTGATCTCAAGATAAACCGTTTAATTAAAAATATAAAACTATGACAATGCTGTTTTTAAAAAATATCTACGTGAGGACTGGAAGATAGAGTTGAAGAAACCTAGCAGGAAGTAGAACAAGAGGAAAAGGAGATGGAAAATAGGAGAGAAAAAAAAACTCTCAAAGAATTAGTCCAGATGGCCCCTCATTTCTTAACTGGAGGCCCAGGAAGACAACAGAGAAGATACAAAGAGATAGAAATTGTCTGGATGCCAGGATTGGGGAAGCCATGTAGAACCGAGCCAGCTCATGCTGAGTCCCAGAAAGGCTGGGAATCAGAAACTCCAGGTTCCTTGGGGCTGGGGCTGGCTGCTGGGTGGCCTTGCTCCCCACCCATCTGCGCGGGCAGGGCATCCCCTTCCCCACCCACAGAAGATGACAGATGTATTCTCGCGGAGGTGAGGCAGAGGCTCCCAGGGGCAGCCGTGAGGCTCCTAACTGAGCGAGTGGGGAGCAGCAGAAAGTCTACACATGGGGTCATGAGATTCCGAACCCCACACGCCATGCACTCACAGTACACTCACCAGGGGGAGAGCGTGGGGTCACCACCAGGAGGAACACCCATCTACAAGACCCACCCCAAACACAGTCTCATTCATATGCTTTTAACTATGTGAAGTATAATCCATGCACGGTGACACACCCACATCACCCGTGTCTGGCTGGATGGACTTTCACTAACTCAGCACATCTGTCCCCACGTCCCAGCAGCCCCTCATCCCCGGCTGGCCCCACCAGGTGCTGATGTCTGGTGACACAGAATCCTTTTGCTGTTTTCAGGGTTCTGTAAGTGGAACCATGCGTGTGCACTGCTTCTGCTTAACATCACATTTGTGAGAACTGCCTGTAGGAACATATGTACAGATCACTCACTGTCACTGCAACACACTATCCACTGTGGGATACACTGCTTCATCCATCCTACTGTCCATGGGCACTGGGGTGACTTCCAGGTTCAGCTCGTAGATACTCAATGTGTTTAATCAGCTTTTAGTGCCTCCCATTTAAATATGAATAGACAGGTAAAGATCACCAAACGTGAAAAAGAGAGGGTCTCAGAGGACCTCCAATACAGGCAGCAGAGCAAAACTTTCAAGTGAAACTAAAATGAATATCTTCTGAGCAATACAGAAAGATCCATAAAGGAAACAACAAAGGAAATTCAGGGAACAATTTCTAAGGAGTGCTCAGAAAGTAAATTTGTGGGAGCACAAATTTTACCATGAGACAGGATGACTGGAAGACAAATTTGAGGAAATCTTCCAGAGAGTAAGATAAATGGACAAAGGGAAGAAAAGAAAACCAGACTGTGGATCCAAGATGTCCAATGTTTGAATAACAGGAATCAGGGAGACTAGAGAAGACTCAGCATAGAAAACAATAAAAGAGAACATTCCAGAACTGAATAACCTTAGTTACCACATTGAGAGGCCTCGTGAAGGGCCCAACGAATGAAAAAAGACCCAAATTAAGACACATCCACACCACAAAGGCTTGTGTGGGGCCAACACAGGGCACATGAGGTAGGGAGGCCAGTGGCACCCACTTTCTCAGAGCAACATGGAATCTGGAGGAGCCCCATATACTGAGGGAAAACATACTCCTACCTGGAATTGAACACCCAGCCATGTTATTATCAAGGATAAGTGCAAAACATGCATTTTAAAGGGTAACATAAAACACAGGATTTATGAGCACCACGGCCTCAAAAGTTCTGCCTCCCCAAACACACTTATGAAGGAGCCCCTGGAGGATGCACTCAATTACAGGAGGGCACAAATCGAGGAGAGGGGCATGGGGACCCCACATGTGGGGTGCACTCAGGACAAAGGAAACCACAGCACCCGCCAGGTTAGCGCCCTGGGCTCCAATTTAAGTTGGCAGATTACCTAATTTGTTTGAATAATAACAACAACAAACATAGGGCAATTCCGGGGGGGGGGGAATGCATAAGGAAACAATGTGATCAGAGATACTATGAACAGGGCACAGGATTTTTGTTTTAAGCTTGATGTGCTATAATTTGCATTTTTAAACTATACACATTTTATTATGTTAAAAAATAAGTACAGAAAAAGTCTCTATTCACGATTCAATGAAATGAGGTAAAACCAATATAAAGGCCCTTGGCCTGGAAATTTTAAAGCTCTCTCTTAAGCAACGTTCGGATTAAAAAAGAAATCAAAACCCACACTCGGAATATCCAGATATACTAAAAACAGTACAGCGGAGTTAATGCTCCTCAGAAAAAAATCCATAGCCTTAAATATTCATGTTAATAAACAATAATATGAAAATAATTGAATTAAATACTCCTACAATTCTGACACCAATTCCAATGTATGTGTTTTTATAACACCACCAAACAATTCTCCAACACCAGCTGGGTGGTCCTGCAATTCAACCTGGTTGAAACTACCCGGAAGGACTATCAGGTCAAGGGCTCAGTCTCACAAGATGTCCCACCCCTGTGCCCTTGCTCCCCAGTCACACATCCAGATTGTCCCTGGGCTCCCCTCCTGCCCGCTGTAGATTGGATGTGCCTACGACCCTCTCCTCAGGTTCGGTTAATTTGCCAGCGAGGCTCAAAGAGCTCAGAGAGACGTGTCACCTACGAAGATAACGGATTTATTGCAGATGACGACTCAGGAACAGCCGAAGGGCGAAGGGACGAGAGGCGCAAGGCGAGGCCTGGGTTGTTACAGGAAAGATGACAAATGACAGGCCCCAGGTCAGCAAACTGAGACGTGACTCCAGTCTCGGCTTGCCCAGAAACGGGGTCTTACGCCAGACCGCCCGCACCTGCCGGGGAAGCTCCTGACCCCCCTGCAGGACCTCGGCCTTGCAGTGAGCAACCCGCTTCCCCGCCTGAGTCACCCTGCTGCCCTTCGAAGCCTTTCAGCCCGCACCGCCCCTCCGGGGCCTCTCCAGCTGCTAACCGGCTACTGCCGTTCTCAGGAATGGAAAATGGGGCCCATTAGAGCTTTCAAACCGGCTCAGCTGAATTCCCTTTTCTGACAGGAAAGGGACACAGGCTCCCTTCCCCAAGCGCACCCCACTCTCCGTGGATGGCCACGTACTCACCCACTAGGAAGCTCTCTGCACACTCTCCTTGTGGCTTTCTTGGGAGCCGGGTTGAGTAAGTGACAGCCCACAGGGCACTGATGTCAACCTCCGGCCCCTCTGCGCTCCCCTCCTCGGGGCGGGAGGGTGGGCGGCTTTGGAAGCGAGTAATTGCAGCCCTCTAAACGCCTGCGAGGCGCCGCCATCCTTATGGCACCAGCCGGCTTTCCAGGTCAGCTCGGGAGCGGAGACGTCGCCATCCCTCCCGTCACTGTGGAAATCCCCAGGTTTCAGTGGCTCCGAGCCAGGCGTGGGGACACAGGAGACGCCACGATCCCACTCAGGAGGTAGACAGACAACACGACCCCAGCGGCTCTCTCTGGCGAACGGCGGGTCTGAAGGGCCGACCGGACTTGGTCCGACCACCAGTGGGCTGACAGGCACGGCCATGAGGAGCTGTCACCTCCGGCCCACCAGCGGGGGCTGGCCAGGCACGAGTGGCCTCCGTGAAAACGGCCTTGGCCAGCTGTCCCTGCCGCCTGAGGAGGACCACGTCGGAACGGCCCAGCGAGGCTCCCAGGCCCGCGGAAACGACGCGTCATAAACGCCTCCCCGGTGGCATCTCCGACTTGGAGTGGCCGGTCGTGCTGCAACAGACGACCCGCCAAAACATGCTGCCCAGGAAGGCCCGGGGCTCGGCCGGGCGCTGCCAACTGGCCACGCGGCACTCCACGCGGGGAGGCGGCCACAGGCTCCGCTGCAGCCCGGCCCTGGAGCTCGGAGCCGCCACGGGGAGAACCGGCGAGTAGCGGCATAGCCAGAACACAACGCAGGCACCTGGCCAGCGGGGAGGCTTCCAGAAGCTTCCGTGAGCCCGGGGCCTCCCGGTGAGTTCCGGGTCCTTTCTCTTCAGACTTTCCTCCGTGGACTCTGCGAGCTTCTGTGAGTTCTGGTCCCGTTCTCCTCAGACTCTCCTCCCTGGACTCTGGAAGGTTCTGTGAGCGCTCCTCCCGTTTTCCTCAGCGGTGGCTCCACGGCCTCCAGAAGGTTCTGGGGGAACCCAGCCCCAAGTTCAGGACGGAAAGCCCAGGTGTGCACGGTGGGCAAGGAGCCGCTCCACATGCGAGAGCCGGCCAGACCCCCACACGCAGCCTGGGAGCCTCACGCGTGCACCGTACGCCGCGGGCGGGGGGCCGGACGAGGGCAGCAGGAGGTCGCGCCCAGGTGCCGGGACTTGAACCGCTTCAGGGACTTTCAGGGTCCAGCCATCTTCACGGTGCCTGGCGACCCAGCTGGGAAGGCAGGGGCCAGGTGGACCAGGTGGTCCTGGAGAACGTGCGCATCTGCTCCCTGACGGGGGTCCCCTGAACGAGGTTTTACCACAGAGGGAGCTTTTGTAGAGAATCTTCCAGAAGCAGGAATCGGCCTCCCCTTTTTACTGGCCCAGAGCTGCCCAGGCTCCTCGGGACACCCCTCGGGGGCGTTTCTTGGGGTGGGGAGCAGGGACCACACCAAGAGGCCTGGCCGAGCATCCCCGTCCCCAGGCGGCAGCCCCCACTCCTGAGGCAGTTACTCCCTACGCCTCAGCTGCGTGGTCGTGACAAATACCGCACAAGGGGCGGCTTAAACGATAGGCATTTCCCTCTGTGCTGGAGGCTGGACGTTTAAGACCCAGGTGTCCGCAAGACTGGTTCCTCCCGAGGCCTCTTGCCTAAGTCAGTGCATGGTCTTCTCCCCGGGTGTGCACATGGACGAGCCCCTGTGCGTGTCTGTGTTCTGATCTCTTACAAGGACACCAGATAGGGTCCACACTGATTTTCAGTCAGTCACCTCTTTAAAGCCCGGTCTCCAAATCAGAGCCTCATTCTAATACAAGGGATTAGGACTTTCACATATGAATTTGAGCAGAGACATAATTCAGTCCATAACACTGCTGTTCAACTAGGGTTGCCAGATTGAGCAAGTAAAAACACGGGACACCGAGTTAAACTTGCATTTCAGAGAAGCAACACGTTTCGGCAGTTTATCTGGGATTCAAATTTAACTAAGTGTCCTGTGTTTTCTCTGGCAGCCTTATGCTTAACAAACCACTCCAGATTCTGTGGCTTAAAATCACAAGCACTAATTACTGCTCACAGGCCTGCAGGCCAACTGTTTGGGGTCAGCTGGCTGTAGGCTGGTCTTGGGTGGCCTTTCCCTGGGCAGCTGGCCTCTCCTCCACTTGGTCTGTCACCACCAACAGGTCGGCCCAGGTTTGTTCCTATGAGCCAGGAGGAAGTGACCCCTGCAAGGCCCTTGAGGCCTTGCCTCAGAACTGGAACAACAACACTTCAGCCACATGATGTGGGTCAGATCAAGTCACAGGGTCAGCCCAGACTCCAGGGGTGGGGAGATGGACCCTTCATCCTATTGGGAGGGGCAGTCTCATGTGTAACACGAAGGATCAGGGACACTTTTTTTTTTTTTTTCATTTTATTGAAGTATAGTTAATTTAGAATGTTAATTTCTGCTGTACAACAGTGATTGAGTTATAGACACACATATATAAAAATATACTCCAACATCTTTTCCATTATGATTTATCATAGGATATTGAGTATAGTTCCCTGTGCTATACAGTTAAGACCTTATTGTATATCCTATGTATCATGGTTCTATTTGCTGACCCCAATCTCCCAGTCCTTCCCTCCCCACCTAACCTCCCCACCCAAGTCTGTTCTCTATGCCTGAATCTGCTTCTGTTTCCTAGATATGTTCATCTGTGTTACTTCAGATTCAACATATAAGTGATCTCCTATGCTATTTGTTTTTCTCTCAGACTTCACTTAGTGTAATAATCTCTAGTTGCATTCATGTTGCTGCAAATGGCATTGTTTCATTCTTTTTTATGGCTGAGTAATAGTCCATTGTGTATATGTACCACATTTGCTTTATCCATTCATTCACTGATGGACATTCAGGTTTCTTCTGTGTCTTGGCTTCTGTACATAGTGCTGCTATGAACATAGTGGTGCCTGTATCTTTTTGAATTAGTTTTCTCCAGATGTATGCCCAAGAGTTGAATTGCTGGATCATATGGCAACGCTATTTTTAGTTCTTTAAGGAACCTCCATACTGTTCTCCACAGTGGCTGCACCAATTTACATTCCCACCAACAGTGTAGGAGGGTTCCCCTTCTCTCTGCACCCTCTCCGGCATTTGTTATAGATTTTTAACGATCATTCCTAGTAGTGTGAGGTGATACCTCATTTAAGGTTTGATTTACATTTCTCTAACAATTAGTGATGTTGAGCATTTTTTCCTGTGCCTATTGGCCACATGTATGTCTTCTTTGGAGAAATGTCTTATTTAGGTCTTTCACCCATTTTTTATTGGTTTTGTTGTTATTGAGTTGTGTGAGCTGTTTGTGTCTCTTGGCAATTAAGCCCTTGTCAGTTGCATCATTTGCAAGTATTTTCTCCCAGTCCATAGGTTGTCTTTTTGTTTTGTTTATGGTTTCCTTTGCGATGCAAAAGCTTCTAAGTTTGACTAGGTCCAGTCTGTTTATTTTTGGTTGTATTTCTATTGCCTTGGAAGAGGGACCTAAGAATATATTGATACAATTTATGTCAATAAATGTTTTGCCACAATCTCTTCTGGGCGTTTTATGGTGTCTTGTCTTATATTTAGTCTTTAAGTCATTTTGAGTTTATTTTTGTGTGTGGTGTGGTAATATTCTAACTTCATCGATTTGCACACAGTTGTCCAACTTTCCCACTTGCTGAAGAGCTTGTCTTTTCCCCATTGCATTTTTTTGCCTCCTTTGTTGAAGATTAACTGACCATAGGCATATGGGTTTATTTCTGGGTTCTCTCTTCTGTTCCAGTAATCCATATGACTCTTTTTTGTGCAAATACCACACCATTTGATGACTGTAGCTTTGTAGTACTGTCTGAAGTCTGGGAGGGTTGTGCCTCCTGCTTTGTTCTCTTCCCTCAGGATTGTTTTGGCAATTCTGGGTCTTTTCTGGTTCCATAGAAGTTTTAGGATTATTTGACTAGTTCTTTGAAAAATATCAATTTAACAGCGAACTCATTAAATCTGTAGATTGCTTTGGGTAGCATGGCCATTTTAATGATATTAATTCTTCCAACCCAAGAGCATGGGATGGCTTTCCATTTCCTTGAATCATCTTTAGTTTTCTTTGTTCATGTTTTATAGTACTCTGCATATGTCTTTCACCTCCTTTATTCCTAAGTACTTTCCTGATGCAGTTTTAAAAGGAATTGTTTCTTTACATTCCTTTTATGATATTTCATTGTTAATGTAAAGAAACACAACTAATTTCTGTGTGTTAACTTGTATCCTGCTACCTAGCTGAATTCACTTATCAGTTCTAGTAATCTTTGTGTGGAGTCTTTAGGGTTTTCTCTGTCATCTGCATATGATGACAAATTTACCTCTTCCCTACCACTCTGAATACCTTTTCTTTTTCTTGTCTGACTAGTGTGTCTAGGACGTCTAATAATACGCCGAATAGAAGTGGTGAGAGTGGGCATCCTTGTCTTGTTCCAGATTTTAGTGGGAAGGCTTTTACCATTGAGTATTATATTGGCTGTGGGTTTGTCATAAATAGCTGTCACTATGTTGTGATATGTTCCCTTGAGACCCACTTTCATAAGGATTTTTATCATGAATCGATGTTGAATTTTATCAAATGCTTTTTCTGCATCTATTGAGATGATCAGTGGCTGTAATCTTTTCTTTTTAATGATGTAGTATATCACATTGATTTGTGTATGCTAGACCATCCTTTTGACCCTGAGATGAATCCAAATTGGTCTGGCATATGATCTTTTTTATGTGTTGCTGGATTCGGTTTGCTAATACTTTGTTGATAATTCGTACACCTATAGTCATCAACAATACTGGTAATTTTATTTTTTGGTAGTGTCTTTGGTTTTGGTATCAGGGTGATGGTGGCTTCCTAGACTGTCTTTGGGAGTGGAACAGGGACACTCTTGCAGTCAATCTACCCTGACAGCCTTGGAGCCACCTGAACTGAGTCCATGGTGACTTCCACATGGGATGGTGGAGTCTGGACACAGAGCAAAGTGGGAGCCATAGTCATGAGGGTGGCAGGAATGGTCCTCAGTGTAGAAGAGCACGTGATTTCTCCAAAGCCTGCTCTACAGATTCTCCTCTGAGATGGGCAGTTATCAATCACAACTA
This sequence comes from Okapia johnstoni, assembly GCA_024291935.2. Taxonomy (NCBI): domain Eukaryota; kingdom Metazoa; phylum Chordata; class Mammalia; order Artiodactyla; family Giraffidae; genus Okapia; species Okapia johnstoni. The sequence continues at coordinate 12,156,648 of JAGTYA010000025.1, forward strand.
ATCACAGGCATACATACCATGGCGCTACTGCAAGTTTGATTTCAGACCACCTCAAAGTAGCAAACATCTCAGTAAGTCAAGTCACATAAAGTCTTTGGTTTCTCAGTGCATGTGACAAGTTATGTTTACACTATACTACAGTCTCCTAAGGTACAATAGCATTGTGTCTAAAAAATGTACTTTGTCTTAATTAAAAAATACTTTCTTGCTAAAAAATGCTAACCAACACCTAACTAGACTCGAATCTTGTTCAGTTTCTAGAACCAGTGGTCACAACCCAGGAGCCCAGATCAGGGCAACAGGCCACCCGCTCCTCATGCTGGCCAGCCTGGCAGGTCTGCGAGCCGCTGTGCACAGAGCTGGGACATCCCTTTTCCTAACTCCAAACCAGCCCCCTGGCAGAAGGGGTTCTGAGAGTAAATTACCATGGGACGTATTTCAGCTGGCAGGAATCCAAGAGTCAAGAGCAGCTGCCTGTCGGTCTTCAAGGGCCCCCACCCGAGATTTAATGGGCTTTATAGGCACGCTGGGCGTTTGCCCCAGCGGTGGTGGCTCTGCGGCTGCGCAGCTGCTCTCTGACCCAGGGCTGCCCGCCACGAGGAGTGCCCGGGCTTCACACACTTCCCGCTGACGTCTGAGCAGGACTCCCAGCTGTCCGCTGACCTCTGTGGATGGAGGCACCGGCAACCATCTCAACCGGCAGGGAGTTAAGCTGAGAAACACTCTATCCTCTCAGCTGCTCGTGGCCACTGCAGCTCTGGGCAGATGCGACTGATACCAGGGGCCAGGGGCAGGGAAAGGGACTGCTGGAAAAGATGCTCAGGTTTCTACAAGGGCCAGCAAGGAGCCCTGGTGGTTTGTAAGGAACTGTCAGAGGCTGGGACTGGGGCAGTGACACTCCTGGACAATATTCTGTGGCCTGGTTCAGCTCCCTCACAGAAATAACTGTGGTGCTTGAGGGGGGGGCACCATGGAGCTCCCTCCCCCCCCACAAAGCTCCATGAGTAGAGGGGTTACAGAAACAAGGGAAGGAAAGAACTGCAAACACATGGGTGGGATGCAGGCCCCTCACCCACCACCTGGGAAGCATGAGCCCCACCTCCCATGACCTTCATTAGAGGCACGAGGTCAGAGCTGGGGGAACTCAAGCAAAAGGCAAAATGCCACTCAGGGCGGTGTGGTCAGGGGCGAGGCCCCATGGCCAGGAGGGCTTGTTGCACAAAACAAACATTTCAACAATTTCATGAGAAGGTGCTGAATGAGGGGAACAAAGTCCCAGCACCATGGCTGAAGAGGCCAAGAAACGGCCTCTGGATGGTCCCCATTGAAAATGTCGACATCCAGAACATTCTGCTATATCTGTGATGTGCAGATCAGCCAGACGCTGGATGGGAAATGCAGAACAGCCAAGATGGAAAGCAGAACCTAAAACAGTCAGTGAAGAACTTTTGAGGAAAGACGGCCAACTTCTTCAGAAGAATGATGGAGCCCATAACAATGGGAGGAAATAACAGAATTGAACATCTGGAAAAACCATCTTTCAAAGAATAGGATGAAATGAAACAAGTTACAGAAGGAAAAATAGTTTTTTCTTTGCACTGGCAACAAAAGAAAAAATAGATATCATGAAAATTGAAAATTTTTATGCATTAAAAAGCAGTATCAACAGAGTAACAGGCAACTCATAGAAGGGGAAAAAATATTTACAAGTCACATAATGATAACAGATAAATATCTAGAACACACAGAGAACGTCTGAAACTCAACAACAAAAATCCAGTTTTAAAAAGGAGCAAAGGATTTGAATAGCTGTTTCTCCAAAGAAAATGTGCAAATGGTTAATAAGCAAATGAAAACAATGCTCAACATCACTAATCATTAGGAAACGCAAATCAAAACCATAATGGTATACCACCTTGTTACAATGGCTACTATCAAAAGAAGAGAAAAACCACAGAAAATAGCAGGTGCTGACAAGGATGTGGAGGAATTAGGACCCTAAAACTTTGATAGTGGGAATATAAAGTGGTCCAGCCACTGTGGAAACCAGTATATCAGTTCCTCAGAAAATTAAAACATTTACAGAGTAACCATATGACCCAGCAATTCCACTCCTGGCCATGTACCCAAAGGAACTGACAGCTGGGGCTCAGAGGTATTTGCACTCTCATGTTCACGATGTTTTCACAACAGCTGAAGGTAGAAGTACTCCAAGCTATCCATCCACAGGTGAATGGAGAAACAAAATATGGTCCATCTACACAATGAAATACTAGTGAGACTTCAAAAGGAAAGAAATTCTGGTTCATGTGACAACATGGATGAACCTTAAGGACATTATGCTCAGTGGTATAAGCTGGTCACAAAAGTAGAAATACTGTATGATCCACTTAGATGAGGTCCCTAAAGGAGTCAAATCCATAGAGACAGAAAGTAGGATGGTGAGTGCCAGAGGCCAAGGGAAGGGACGTGTTTAACGGGGACAGAGCTTCCGCTTCAGAAGCTGAGAAAGTTCTGGAAATGGTAGTGGTGATCGCTGCACAACAATGTGAATGTACTTAATGCCACTGAACCTGACACAAAAATGGCTGTAAGTTTTGTTATATGTATTTTACCACGATTTTGAAAAAGTTAAAGAGAGTTTATCCCAAAGTGCAAATCTTTGAAGGGTTCAGTCTTCTGTTTTCCGAGTTCCTTCTCTCTGTCTTTCCCAGGCCCCACCCTGCCTGCTGGCTCTACTGTTTCCTGGGTTCCAACCCAATATCAGATTTCTCATTCTTTTATTAAAAGCTAAGCGTTTAAAACACATCAAGAAAGTGAAAATAAAATTTTTTTTAATATTAAAAAAAGTAAACAGAAGGAATTCCCTGACCTTTCGGCACTTTCACTATCGCGGCCAGGGTTCAAATCCTGTTCGGGGAACTATGATCCCTCAAACAAGCCGTGTGGCGTGGCCAAAAACAGACAAAAAAAGTGAAAAGAAAACTCAGAATGGAAGAAGAATTTCTGCAAATCACGTATCTGATAATGGACTTGCACCTGTAATATAGAGAGAACTCTTTTAATTAAATAATGAAAAGACAAATGGGCAAAGGATCTGAGTAGATGTTTCTCTAAAGAAAACACACAGCCAGTAAGTGGCCAATAAGCATGTGAAAAGATGCTCAGTGTCAGGAGCCACCAGGGAAATGCAAATCAAAACCACAATACACAACTGCATACCCTGTAAGATGGCAATGGTCAAAAAGGCAGATGATGACTAGTGTTGGTAAGAATTCAGAGGAACTGGGACCCTTGTGCAGTAATGTGTGTGTTAGTCGCCCAGCCATGTTCCGCTCTTTGTGACCCCAAGGACTGTAGTCTGCCAAGCTTTTCTGCCCATGGATTTTCCAGGCAAGAATACTGCAGTGGGTTGCCATTTCCTTCTCCAGGGAATGTTCCCAAACCAAGGATCGAACCCAGGTCTCCTGCACTGAAGGCAGCTTCTTTACTGTCTCAGCCTCCAGGGAAGCCCCTTGTGCACTAACAGTGGGAAGGTAAAATGGTGCAGACACTGTGGAAACCAGTCAGGTGGTTCCTTAAATTACTAAATATAGAGTTCCCATACAATCCAACAATTCCACTCCTAGTTACGTGCCTATGAGAATGAGTGTATGTTCACATAAAAACCTGTTCACAAATGTGCACAGCAGTACCATTCTTAAGTCAACAACTGGAAACAACTCAAACGCCCTTCAACTGATGAATGGATGAATACATCTGTGCAGTGGAGTATCATTCAGATGTCAAAGGAGTGAAGCATGACACAGGCTACCACAGACATGAACCCTGAGAACACGATACTAAGGGCAAGAAACCAGACTCAAAAGGCCACGTACTGTGTGCCTGCATTTGCATCAAGTGTCCAGAACGGGCAGATCTACGGAGATGGTGAGCAGATGAGCAGGGCAGGAGCCGGGGAGAAAGGGGGCGAGTGGAAGCTACCAGGTGTGGGGGCTCTTCTGGGGTAATGAGTTGGTTCCAAAAGGGGCTGCGGTGGTGGTCGCACAGCTGTGTGACCAGGAACCACTAAGCTGTACACTGAGTGCTGAACTATGTGGGGCATGACCAGCAGCTCAGCAAAGCTATTGAGGAAACAAAAATCAGAGCATTTCCTCTCTTCCCCAGTTCTCTCCCCAAACTTGGGGAGATCCACCACAGCACAGGAAACCAAGAAACCCTCTGTTAGCAGAACTCACTCTGCAAAGAAGCAACAGTTAAGACAGACATCAGCGCACACACGCATACCATGCTCTTCACCTCTAGAAAATTGGTCTAGTCCCACTCTGTCCAGTGGAAACAGAAAATGAGCTGGAACGAAGTTTTACATTTTCTAGTGGCCGCACTTAAAAGTTAAAAGGAACATGTAAAATTTAACACCATCTTAGGTAAGCCCGTCTACCCCATTATTATCACTTCAAACATGTCAACATATCTGTGTGTTTTACACCAGCAGTAGTCTCAGCTCAGGCGGCCCGTCTAACTCTCCCAGCAGCGGAACCTCCAGCAGTGAGAGATTCACTCTACATCCCCACGACAGATCAATTTGAGCAAAGCCAGAAAAAGGAATCTGTTGGCTAATTAACTGAAGGCCACAAGAGATCTTGTCTACAGGCGTGGCTGGGTCCAGGATTTTAGCCTCTCTCTCCCCCTCATCTCTTAGCTCCACACTTTTAAGTTGGTGTCACCCCTGCTCCCAAGGCACCCCACATTAAGGAGTATTCACTCTTTTCAGCAGTTTCAGGGAAAACAGTTCTTCCTGACGACGTGGCATGCTCAGCCTGGATCGGCAGGGATGCTCTGACTGGCCAGCTGGGGTCATGTGCCCATCAGAGCCATCACAGCCCTGCTGGAGCACTCCCCTGGTTGTGCTGGGGGAGCAGCTCCCGGGACCAGGGACTCAGGCCACAGAGAGACCCCAACACCTGCACCCTAGTCCAGCACAGCCTCTGGGGTTGAAGGTGCACACAGCACAGCTGGTGTCTTGTTAATGTAACTTCTTAATTGTCTTCAGCTTATTTAATCTTGCTTCCAAGCTTCTGCCCTACTGAGAAGCAGGAACAAACCTTAAACTCTCAAATACCTTAACCTAGTGGTGTTTAACTGGTCTACTTCGGGGACTTCAGTGGTGGTCCGTTGGTTAAGATTCCACCCTGCAGTGCAGGGAACACAAGTTTGGTGCCTGGTGGGGGAATGAAGATCCCACATGCTGCGGAGCAACTAAGCCCCTGCCTGGCAACTGCTGAAGCCCATGTGCCATGTGACTCAACTAAGACAGCCAAATAAATAAATATTAAAAATAAAATCAACAGTCTCCTTTGGGAAAATGTTCAGTTCCAGGTCACAATTCAACTCCCTAACAGGGCTCTTCCTCCCTTTACCTTCTTCCCACGATGGTGGTGGCGTCTGAGGCAAAGGTGACAAGGCTTCCTAATACTAGAAAGGGAGGTCTGCTACTCTCTTGGCCTCCAGGAGAAGTGCCTCACCCACTCAGGGATGTCCTGTACATCTGGACAGGTTGTGCACTGCACAACTCCACAGGGGTACCATCAACTTAGGCTACAGTGGACACAGGTCTTCCGGGAGTGGTGTGTGCAGCAGCCCGGATCCTGCTCACCTCTGGTCCTCGGCCTCGGTCCTCACTGAACGTCCCGGCTTGGAGGCACCTGCAGCCCCTCTGCAGTGATTCCGGAAGCTGCTCTGCTGCCCGCCCTGCTCAGCAGCCTCCTCTTCCAGACCCCAGGCTCCTTCCTGCGGCTGGCAGCTCCCCACCCTCCCAGCACCTCTGTGCCTCGGCCGGCCTCGCTGGACAGGGGCGCTATCCCCCAGCCCCTCGTTTTGCCCCTTCCTCACCAGGTGGGGCAGGGGTCTCCCTTGCCAGCCCCCAAGCCCTTGCCTGAGTCCTCGCTGGTGGAACGCCAGTGCAGGCGGCACTGGGGGCAGCCTGAGGGGGCTCCAGGACCCCGGCCCTCTCGACGGCTCCGCCCTCCAGGGCACCATCAGCCCGCAGGGTCGCCTCGGGCTGCTCCCCTCTGTGTGGCCCAGTAGGCCGGGTACTGAGTGTGAGAGCCGCACTCCTAGCTGGGAGGGCCCTTCCCCAGAGACTTTAGAGGAACATGTCCCTCAGAAAATCCAGTCACACAAGGAAGGGGAAAGGGGCTCCTTCCTGCACCAAACGCTGCTCCGCGGCCCACCCCCCAGCCCATCCCCTCAGCGTCTCACCTGGGAGGGGCGCGGGCGGTGGGGAGCGGGGGAGCGTCCGGCCTGCGGGCCGATGGACGAGGCAGCAAGGGGCCGGCGGGCCGCGGGGAGGACGCCTGGCTGGGGAAAGTGTGAGGGCTTCGGGGCGCAGACTGCGGTCCACGACGCTGAGGCGTCCTCTGGGCGGCGGCACACGCCGGGAAGGAAGCCACGCGCCCGAAAGCGGAAATGCAGGGTGCGGCCCCGGCTTGTGCCGGGCAGGTGGTAACTTCGGCGCCCTGGAGGAGCCTCGGAAGGGTGCGATTGAGGGCCTGTGCTCCTTGCTTCCCAAGGAGCCTAGCATAGCCTCTGCTTCTCTCGAGGCCCGAGGCTGCCCTCAAGGTGGGCCACCTTTGGCCTCGCGTGCTGCTGACCCAGCCTCTGCTCCCTGGTGGAGCACGCCCGCCCGAGTCACCCCAGCCCAAGAGGCACTGCCCCTCCCCAGGTGGCCCTTCCTGTCTGTCCAGCTGGCTGCCACCACAGGCCCCCGTGTGCAGTCACCGGGGTGTTCCCAGGCCCTGCTACCTGAACCATGCCTCCCCATCGCCACGGCTTCGTGCAGAGCTTGGCACACAGAAGGGCTCAGCCCAGTGTGCCGGAGCCTTCACGCCGGCCACCAGACACCCCCACCCTGTGCGCTGCTCGGCGTAGCAGGCGAGCCCTGGCCTTGGCAGTCAGGGCTAAGAGCCTGGATGCTCCCACGTGCACGACAGTCACATGTCGCCGCCCCCCCCCCCCCCCCCCCATCTCGCTTGATTTGAGCCCTGATTGCGCCCAGAAACCCGCGCCTGCTTTCACGTGCCCGCCGGCGGGGCTGGGGCCCTTGGCAGAGCTGATTGCGCCGGAAAGCTGGAGGGGACAGAGCTATGCGAACAGGCCACTTCACACCCCAAAAGGACCGTGTTTGCTAAATTTGTTTCCGATGCAATTTCATGCTGATTACACTGATTTCTCTGGTGATTGAGCCTGGCGCTGAGCTCGCCGCCCCACAGACCGGCTGTCAGGATGGGCCCGTTTTTGGAGCAGGAGGTACTGATGATGATTTATGGGCCACTGTCAGCGCTCTCCGGGTGGAGATGCTGCAGGCAGGCTGGAGCGCCACTGGCTTCTCTGGGGACCTCTCCTGCCGCATGGCTGGCTTTCAGTCCCCCAAGGCCACTCCCCACCATGCCCCTCAGCTTTCCTGAGTCTGAGTGGCTGTGAGCTCCACATCAGTTCACTTGGGCAGGACAGTGGCTGAACCACGAGGGGACCATCAGCCTCATCACTGTCACTGCCTGGCTCGGCCTGTAGGTCAGGCATAGGGAGAGGTGCAGGTCGCTCTCTGGGGTCCGTCACTCCCTTCCTGTTCTGACATAGGTGGGGGCCTGGGTCAACAGGACCCTCTGGATGGGGCTCAGGCCCTGGTTTAAGTCTCAGCTGAAATGCCTGGTGGCCCTGGGGCAAGGTGTGATGCTGGGCCCCCCACCCTCAAGGCCCACCAAAGAACAAAGGTGGTAGTCCTGGGGGCCCTGCTACAGTCACCCCTGAGGGCAGGAGCCTTAACACCCCGGGAAATGCTGCTCAGAGGGGGAGGGGGCTGGGGGGAGGTGGGAGGGGTTGGCTGTTCTGCTGCCCTGCGGCTCCACCCTAGACCCCTCCCAGCAAGGAAAACCCGGAGCCTTGAGTTTTAGCAAAAATGTTTACTCTCCTTAATGTGTGTATATTTACAAGTACTAAATCTGAGACAGTAAAATAGGAAATAGCCGTGTATTTACACAACCTGCAAGCCTAGTGCCGTCAGCCACGCTGCCCTTGGGAGAGGCAGCGGCCGAGGGGCTGCTCAGGCTGCCGAGCAATCGCTCTTCTTTTGGGTGGGGGCTCTGCGGCGTTAAAGGACAGCTAATTGTGGGCTTCGTCTTAAAAATATCTCTCTCTCTAAATATATCTATTCTAGCTTGTGTAGCACCAACGGCGTGAGCCCTCAGCTCCAGCACTGGGGGGAGAGCCAGGCAGGGCTCGCTCAGCAAGGGCAAAGCAGGGGAAGGGGGCCTCTCCTGTGGGCCGGGGCCCGGGTCAAGGAGTGTGGGCAAGCTCGAGGTATATGGAGAGGCGAGGCTCCCGACCGTGGCCGAGCCATCCCTGGCGCTCCTGAGAGGCGTGCGGGCAAGAGCAAGGGAGGCAGCCCAGGGCAGCAGGCAGTAGCAGCAGAGTCCGGGCAGGTGGGCATTCTGGCCCAGCCCCCTGGCCCCAGGACTGCAGAGGGGCCCCCGGGGCCGCCTCTGCACAGAGTAGGGCTCCACTCCGTGCCCCAGCCTCCCTCGGTCCAGAGCTGGGCTCAGGGTCAGAGTGCCTGGCAGAAGGATACAGAGGTGCCAAGGGCGAGACAGGTCAGGGGGCTGGGTGACGAGGACTCGGCCTGACTCCCGCCCCGGGAAGGAGGTGCAGCCGTGCTGCCGGGTGGACGGCAGGCTCAGGTCGGTGATTGGCTCGTGTGTAAACAGACAGCGCTAAAGTGCTCACCCCGACCCGCCTCTGTGCTCTGCGAGGCCACGTGCTGGGCAGGGCCAGCGGCTCCCCGCTCCCAGGGAGGCCCAGGAAGGGGGTGGGGACTGGATTCCGAAGAGGGCCATGCCGGGGGCCAAGGAGTCCCCTGGCCGGAGTGGAGCTGGAAGAACGGGGGCTTCGATCAGAAGCAGCTTCAGGGAAGACTCGGGGGGAGAGGACCACACACAGGAACCCAGTGCCTGCCTGGCCTGAGCTCCTGCTGGACACCCACCGCGTGGGGGCCCGAGCCCTGCTCAGCGCCCGTGGGGCCTGGGGGCCTCTGACCCCCAGTTCCAGGAGCTTCCTGAGTCAGGAGGTGGCGGACTTCACCCCTCCTCCCGCGGGGGAGCAGCTGCTCAGCTGATGGAGGCGCTCGGGTGGGCTCACGCCACGTCGGGGAAGGCGCGGGGCCGGCCACAGTTAGCTGTCCCTTAAAAGTCCGCGGGGATCTGTAGTACCGTCAAAAAAGTGAATTGAAAAGGGGACGGGCCACTGCCTTCACAAGTGACTGATTAATTAAAAAACATGAAAAAAAGGGGCCTAACAACCTCTAGTATTCAACACTTGCAGTTTTAAAAAGATCAAGTCATACTAAACGCTAGCACAGTCATGCAGGAATCCACGGCCCGCCTCCGGGAAGCTCTCGGCCGAGCAGTCTGTCCTTCTCACGTCAACACGGAGACAGGCTGCCCCGCAGGTGGACGCGGAGGCTGGGGCGCTCCAGCAGGAGACGCTGGCCACGCTGGCCACGACCATTTGGTACGGCTGTCCCGGTGCCTCGGTTCTTACTCTAAACTGTAAAATTCCTCCTCCTCCAGTTAACTGTACAGGACCCCACTGGGGCTGGAGACAGGCAGAGCCACATATATATATATATATATATATATGTATATATATGTACAGGTATTTTAATTAAAAATGTGTACTCTTGCTAGCTGAGGGCAGGGTGGGCAGCCCCGACCTCCAAGCCCTCTGGTCACTGCGTCCTGCTCCCAGCCAGGCCACTGGATAGGGTCCGAGGCCCCTGCAGCTCCAGCTGTCCAAGCACAGCAGGACTCCCTTGTTCCCCTAAGAAACGAGCAACGTCCCCCAAGCGTCCCCCCTCCAAGGGGCCAGCACGCTGCTGAGGGGCCAGCCTGAAGCTGCGGGAAGGTGGGTGGGAGGCTTGGGGGTGGGCAGGAGGCTGATCAGGACGGCCCCGGGGCTCTCCGCAGCAGAGAGCTCAGCCTGGGGCAGGGCGGGTTTCGGGGGGGAATAAATAAGGGGGACGTGCACTCACAGCCCAGAGCCCCAGGCCCCAATGGCTCCCAGAGGCACAGCCCTGAGGACAGAAAGGGACCCGAGTCCTTCTGGAAGTTGCCTGGGCCCTGCGTGGAGCCGTCCTGCAGCCCCTCCATAGGAGGGAGCCAGGGGCCTCTCTCTGGGCGAGGTCGATGCAGCGCTCCGGCCTCGACCGCGGAGAGCACGCGGTGAATCGGAGGATGGCGGCAGCGGGTGTGGGGATGTTGGGACATGGCAGGCGGGTGGCGACGGCTCAGGCCGACCTCAGCTCACTAGGCAGGGCCCTGGGCGTGCCACCTCCCCCGCCCAGGCCACCAGCCAGGCCCAGCCCTCAGCTTCTGCCCAGGAGGCGGGCACACCGGCCCACCCAGCCCCCGGGCCTGGCCCAGTGGCCTCCACAGCCTCGCAGCTCTCTCCTGGAGGGCTCCAGCCTCACCCTGGGGCCTCAGCAGTCCCCCAGCTGTCCTGAGAGGGCCCGGGTCACACCTGGGCTCCCCGGCCCCTTGCCAACAGCTCTGGGCGCGGGGGAGGGCTGTAGACAACCGCCTCACCCACACCAAGGAAGAGCCGGGACCCCACACGCGGGAAGGGGACGCGGGGGCCGGGGTCCAGGGCCGCACACCGGGCCCCAGTGCAGGACCCCCGGCACGGCGGGGCGAGGCTGCCTCCGTGGACCTCCCAGCTTTGGCCGCCGGGCAGAGGCTGCCACCAGGGCCCTCTCACTCACTGCCGCTGGCCAGGCGGTTGGGCCGGTGGCTCAGCTGCTCAGGGCCATGGTGTCCACTACCTGCTCCAGCCTTCCGCGGAGCCGCTGCCGCCTCGCCTGCTCATCCTTCTCCAGAGCCGTCAGGATCTGCAGGGGCAGGCAGAGGCCTCAGGCAGGCTCCGGGGCCACACACAGGCCGGAGCCTGAGGAACCTGGGCTTGGAGCCAGGACTCCCAAGTGCCCAGGGTGTCCCTCCCACACCCCTGCCCCACCGATCTTCCCCTGAAACCACCCAAACGGGGCTCGGGTCCCCTGCCAGCCCTCCAGGTCCCCGGGGGTACAGTGTCTGAACCCCAAGGGTCCTCTGTGAGCCCTGCTCACTCTGCTGTGTCCTGTGGGCAGCGGCCCCCAGCGGCCGTGTTGCCATTCCCGCCCTCTCCCCACAGCCCCTGTCTCTGTGCCCCCACCGAGCCCCACCCCAGGTCGCGGGCTCTCCTCCCCCCGCAGCTCCTGCCCACTGGCCCCGGGCTCAGCATGGCCCCTCCTGTGCTCTGGGCTCCCTCCCCAGCCCCCTCCTCCAGTCTCAGCTGACCATCCCCCTGTTCTGCTGCCACTCCCAGGTCTGGCCCTGTGGCCAAGTCTCTGGACCTCACCGCTCCATCCTCTTGACCCAGGGAACCAGGCTCCTGACCCTCCCCCTCGCCCACGCCACTTCTTGACAAGCCCGCCCCGCCTTCCAACCCCTGGCAGTCAGGTTCTGTGTGCCCAGGAAAAGCCCGCACCCCTGACGCCCACACACCCCACAGCCACCACCACCCTCCTCCTGGGAGGCTCTGTAGCGGGCCTGCCATGGCCTCAGGACTGGGCCCAGACGTGCCCAGCGGGCCTCTCTAGCCTGTGGCTCAGTCCTCCGTCCCCAGCGTCTCAGGGAGGCCCAGCGCCCGCCCCCAGCAGCAGAGCCGGTGTGAAGGCCGAGGACACCAGACCTGTCCAGCAGTCCGGGGCAGGGGCGAGTCTGCACTGACCTCGTCCTTGTACTTGGTGATGTACGAGTAGATCTCGTGCAAGGCGCTCATGCTGTTGAACTGGCTCAAGTGTAGCCGCGACTGCTCGGCCAGGTAGGCGCTCATGTCCTGGTCGCTGATGGCAGGCATCTTGGCTATGTCAGCGTAGTATCTGCGGTGGTGGGCGTGTGAGCATCCCCCCAGCCCCGCCCCCAGCCCCACCCCCTCTGCGTCCCCCTCCAGGACCCACCCCGCGTCCCCCCTGCCCCCCCCACCCCGCCCCCCGTCCCCACCCCCCCCCCGACCCACCCCCTCTGAGTTCCACCCCCTTCCGCCCCTGCCCGTCAGCATCAGCCCCGCCCCAGGCCCACCCCTCTGCGTCCCCCGGCCCCGCCCCCTCTGCGACCCCCCCACCCCAGGCCCGCGCCCACCTCTCCACCCAGCTCTTGTAGTTGGGGATGTCCTTGGCGTAGAGCAGCTTGTTGGAGGGCGAGTCCTTGCCCAGCTTGTGCTCCGAAGTGGAGCAGGAGTCCATGAAGGTCTGGGCCACCACCGACAAGCAGGCGTCCGTGATGCTGCTCTTGTGGATGTCGAACACGAACTGCGGGTTCTTGATCACGTTCACCCAGAAGCGCAGGGGCAGGCTGCGGGCAGGCGGGTGCAGTGTCAGAGGGGCCTCGGCCACCCCCGGGGTGCAGCGGGAGGGGCTGACCTGCGGCCTCCCCGTCCTCCTGGCTGCAGCCTGTGCGGCGACTGTGGATCTCCACGCAGCCGGGGAGACAGGCCCAGAGAGCCCAGCAGTGAGTGAGGGCTGCTCCCACGGCACCCCCTGCCCACAGTCCCAGGGTGAGGGGTGCACACCCAGAGGCGCTCTCGCCAGGGGTCACTGGTGTTCACAGCCAGGGTCCTCCAGGCCTGAGTGCCTGTTCGGGGCCCAGTCAGCTCCCTTGCTCCTGCCCACATGAATCTCAGTAACAAGACCAGGAAGGGCTCCCGGAGACAGCTGACCTCCGACCCCAAACGCCAACCTGTATGACAGCCACTAGCCGGGCTAAAACCTCTAGCCGTGTGTCACAAAGCTAAAAATTCTGGTCGTTGGCCACACCAGTTATGTCGGATACTCCCAGCTGCATGTGGCCACATGGCCGGCACACGCCTGGAACCCTTCCGTCATTCCAGGAATGCTCCTGGACGATGCTGACCTATACGACGCTGCCTCCCCTGTGCCCTGTGGACCCCCTCAAGGTCTGTGGGCAGCAGAGGTGGAGATGAAGGCCCAGGTGGGCTCACTCGGAGGACGAGGCTTGGGGAGCAGCAGCAGCACGCAGATGCCAGGGTGCTGAGGGGTCAGGGCACGAGGAGGAAGAGGCCAGAGGCACAGAGCTTCCGAGAAGGCACACCCTGCCAGGGCGCACTGCCCGCTCTGGAGGTGAGAGCCCGACTGACTGTGGCTGCTGGCCTGGGGGCCTGGGCTGGGAGGGGGTCACCCTCACTGATGTAGCCAGCACGGGCCTGGCCCCAGAGCCATGTCTCACACCAGCACACCGTCCTGCACACCCAGTAACACGCGGATACACGTGTGCACACACGCCCCTACAAGATGGGCAGCAGATTCTCCTGAGGGGTGAGTCAGGGAGGCCCACGTGGAGGGGGATCGGCCCCGCCCCGCCCCGTCCCGCCCTGCCCCATCGTACCAGTTGCTCTTCCAGGTGTGGCGTACGTCTGCATCGTGGATCTGGTGCTGGTCAGCCTGCTCGTCCAGAAAGTCGAACATGTACTTGATGGCCAGCGGCAGGGCCGAGCCGCGGTGCGCCGTGCTGAAGATGGTCTCGAACAGGTCGTCCACGAACTTCTGCAGCGTGCCCTGGGGGCGACGGCGGGGGCACAGCTCAGCGGCCGCCCCGCCCCCGCCCATCCGGCCCACCCAGCCCAGGCCCCCCTCTCCACCTTGGTGGCCAGCAACCGTGTCAGGTAGATCTCCGAGACCATCTTGCTGCCGCGGTCACCCTCGCGCTGGTCCAGGTGGTCGTGGTTCTTGACCAGATGCCACAGCTTGGTGCCACTCTCCAGGTCAGGCGTGATCATGGGCGTGCGCGAGCGCAGGCTGTCCGGGCTGCTGGCTGTGCGCAGCATGCTCTCTGCGGGCACCACGCCGTCAGCTGCGGCGTCCAGCACCCTCACCCGCCCGCCCATCCGCCTAGCTGGGGCCCCTGGCTGAGCCTCGGTGTCCCCATCTGAAAACTGGGGGACAGCGAAGCCCTGGGCAGACATGTGTGACGGCCGTGAGGAGCCCATGCTGCCCAGGGAGAGGCCAAGTGGCCCACGGATGGGCTATGACTAAGCCGTCCCAGGCAGCCCCCACGGTGCCTGCGGCAAGGGTCCTGTCCCGGTCAGTGGCCTGCCCCTGCCCCTGCCAGCCGGCCCTCACCGTATCTACTGAGGGACTTGGTGAAGGTGGACGAGTTGGAGATGTTGTAGGCGGACGTCTGCTTGGGCACCAGGGCCACCGAGGAGCCGTCTGTCACCTGCGGACGGAGGACCTGGTGACGTGGGAACCACCGCCAGGAGCCGGTCTCCCCCCCTGGGCTCAGCCTCTTGGGCCCGGGCACCTCCAGGGCGGCAGGGAGCGCTGCCCACACTGTGAGCGGTGGCCGTGGGTGGCTCACCTGGTAGTGCGCCAGCGTGTTGAGCCTCTTCCAGTCATTGTCGATCTTGGTGGTGACGTCCTCATCCTGCAGGATGATACGGGCCATGCGGCCCTGCCGCCACTCTGCGGGGGAGGGGAGGGTCCCGGCGCCCTGAGTGGACGCTGAGCAGCAGAGGGGCAGGCCCTGCCTCTGGCCCATGTCCTGTCTGCGCGCAGAGCTGCAGCCCCACACCCCACCTCAGGCGGCCCCGGGGCCGTGTGTGCGCCCTCCTCCCAGCCTGGCGCTCAGGCCTTCCTCCACCGCCCAGCCTTGTCCACCACGGGACCAGACCGGCCCAGACCGACCGGCTCTTCTCCACTTACCCTCCCCCTACTCATCCTCCTGGTGAGCCCTCAGCTTCAGGTGCAAATGGGACCCCACCCCCACGGCCTCCACCACCCTGGGGAGGAGCCTGCAAGCCTGTCCAGGATCACAGCCCTGCCCTCCCACCGTCCCGGCCAGCGCCCCTCCCGGGCTCACCCAGGTCCATGTCTCCGGCCTTGGGCCGCTGGGAGTAGGGGACGCCCTTGTACACGGCGTCCAGCAACTTCTCCTTGACCTGCGTCACTGTGTCACAGTTCAGCCCCTTCACCGGCACCTCGGGCGCGTTCTCATTCTCTGGGTTCACGCAGTTCAGGGTCTGCGTGTGGGAAGACGTGAGGTCAGCTCCCTGCGCCTCGCTGGGCGGTGGGCGGGGAGGGGTGGTGGGACATGGGCGGGGTTTAGGGGTGAATGGTGGGCAGGGTTTGGGGCGCATGGTGGGCGGGTGGGTGGAGCTTGAGGTGAGCGGTGAGTGGGCGGGGTTTGGGGCGCGTGTGGCGGGCGATGGGAGGGGTTTCCGGCGCGTGGCGGGCGGGTGGGTGGAGCTTGAGGTGAGTGGTGAGTGGGCGGGGTTTGGGGCGCGTGGCGGGGGGGGGGTGGGTGGGGACGGGAGAGTGGGGGGGGGGTGGGGAGGCTGGGGGGGGTGGGGAGGCTGGGGGGGGTGGGGAGGCTGGTGCGGGCTGGGGGGGCGGGGTTTGCGGCGCATGGCCGGGCCCCGCACCAGCGTCTTGTAGTCGATCTGCTGCCGGATGAGCTTGTCCTCACTCAGTGAGTAGCGCGCCTCGCCAGTGATGGCGTCGATGGGGCCCTTCTCCATCTGCTGCTTGATGGCACAGTAGAGCATGAAGAGTGGCTCCCCAGCGCACTCCTGCGGGCAGCGGGGCAGGGGCGGGGGTGTCAGGCTCCGGCCCTGCCCTGGCCCCGGCCCCACCAGGAGGGCAACTCGGCCCACCTGAAAACCCTGCTCCCAAAGCTCAAGGAGGATATGAACAAAGCCCTTGACTAGAGACCGCCCCCCTGGTGGATCTGAAACTCCCAGAGGAAAGCTCAGCAGGGGGCCCCGGGAGGCAGGCGGCCTGGTCTCGGAGGACTGTGGGCCCAGCTCCACTCCTGCCCAGGGCCTCCGGGGCCGCCCGCGGACGAGGCCAGGCCGGGCCCCGACAGTGTGACTCGCCCGCGGGAGGTCAGGGACCCCCTGCCCCTCCGTCCGGGGTTCCGCAGAACGTGGCCAACACAGTCCCAGAGCAGACGTTCGCCTGGGGCACCTGGGGGCTCTACGCTGCCCGACCCCCACCTCACGTCCCTCCCACGTCCTACTGCTCCCCCGCCACCCAGCGCACCCCGCGTCTGGGCCTCCGCACTGGTGACCAGGGCTCCGCCCCTGAGGACCCCCCTCCAGGCCCCACCCCCTCGGGTCTTGCCGCCTCCGGACCCCACCCCACGTGCCTCTCAGAAAGGCTCTCCTGGACCCTGACCCAGGGCACTGGCCCTCAATGCTGTCCCAGCTGCCCGCGCCCCCAGGCTCTGACGCTCCTGTAACCAATCTTGCGAGCTTCCCTGCCATCTCCCCTCTGGGTGGAAGCCGCCCAAAGGCCAAGTGTGGCGGCTCCTGTCATATCCCCAGTGCAGGCTAGGGGTTGGGGGGGTCCTCTACAGACACTGCTGGACAACAGGCACCATGAAGGAACAGCTGTTGGGGGAGGGCTCCTGGCTGCAACTGAGTCCCTGCCTGGGCCAGACATGGAGCCTCCGTCTCGGCCGCCCTGGGGCTTGGGGGCGAGTGAGGCCCAGGCAGATCCCTGCCCAGCCTGCTCCAGCTCCTCGGCCCAGGAACAACAGCCTGGCCCTGAACCGGGTGCTCCAGGCAGCGTGATTAAAGAGACGGCTGCCCAGGCGCAGCCGTGAGCGTGGTTCGCTCCTCAACCCTCCATCCGACAGCACGCCCGTCTCTCGAGTTTTGTCTGCGAACTTGGCTTCATAGCATCGTAAACATATAACAGCTCGAAACCATGAAGTCTCTCTAACACACACAAGCACATCACACGGGCTGCAAACCACTGTATTTTACAGGTAGCAGCCATCCCTGTCCTGCTGCCCAGCCTGCACAACGAGGTGGCCACGTGCTGAGCCGCCTCCCCCAGACCAGCCCGCCCGGCCCTCCGCTCTGGAGCTCGCGTCCACCCCTGGGCCTCGGGTCTCCGTCTGGCTACCCCTGCCCTGCCTCCATGCCTCTGCTCACCCCACACAGCCCTGTCCATGCCCTCACTGCCACCCCTTTCCGTCTGCGCCCTGCGGCCCAGCAGGGTTGTCCTGACCACTGAGCTGCAGCGGCCAGCCTCATCCCCCGGCACAGATGACGGGAAGCCCCACCACCTTCCCCGGCGTGGGACACCGCCAAGGGCCGAGGCTACGTCCACTTGGTCACACAGAGAGGACCAGACCCAGGCCGCCTGTCGCAGGGCTCCACGGCCGCTCCCATGTCCACTGTGGAGCACTGACTGTGGGAACACCAGACCCGCCTGCCGAGCCTTCGGGTTTGTCGAAGAAAGTCAGACACATGTTGGGGTGGGACGACATCCCAGCTCTAAAATGCAGGTGACCCAGCGCGCTGCTCATGGCCCCAGTAAGGCCCACTTGGACCCACGTCCAGCCGCCCACAGGCTATATACCCCGTTCCAAGAATAGCCCGGCTCCCCAGGGCTGGTCTCCGGGGCCTGGGGGGGAACTGTCTGCGCAACAACAGGATGAAGCCCGGCTGGCTGCCCCCTCCTCAGCACGGGGTCGACGCAACCCTGCCTCCCCCGCCAGGCACCTCCTCAGGCTGGGCCAGTGCCGGGACTGGACACAGACGCCCTGCCCAGGAGCTCCATCTGAGCCTCGGTCTGGGCCACAGGTACCGCGGGAACCCCCTGGGGCCTGGCCCTCCACCCCGCTCAGCCACGTGCAGCCATCGACCCCCATGAGAGCCAGGAATCCACCCTGCCTCGGCAGCTGGGGGAGGACAGGACAGCCTCGAGATGCCAGTGGAAAGACGCATGTCCTGTGGGCGTCACGCCAGGGTCTTGGTCCCTCCGTGCCTCCCGGTTGAGGCCCCGTGGTGGGCATCTGCGGCCTCCACCCCCGCCCAGGCCCCCAAGGCCACCCACCTTGAGGAACTTGTACAGAAGGAAGGTGAACCAGTTGGTTAGCATCTTCTCAGCCACTGACTCAGTCCTGGAACAGAGCACATGGGGTGACCTCGGGCCCACCCGACCCCCACCACCTCAGGGCCACCAGTCAGGCCTGGCCTCAGAGCATATGTCACCCAGTGACAAGGGTCCCAGACAGGGCATACCCCAGGCGGGTCCCCAGAGTCACCTCAGCAGTGCCTGGGCTGGGCCAGTGGGCGCACTGCTGCAGGGGTGGGCGGCCAGGGGCCTGGGCAAGCAGGGTTCTGGGCGAGCTGGGGTGTAGATGGGCACAGGAATGCCCAGGGCACGGTGGGCAGACTGGGTGTAGGTGGGCAGGTGTACACAGGCATGGGGCAGAGGGCAGGCAGGGAGGGGGCGTGGGCGAGCAGGAGCACAGGAAGGTGGGGGGTGCTGGGGGGTAGCGGCAGGGACACAGGGGTGCAGGGGGCAGGTGGGCGGGGACACAGGGAGGTAGGAGGGGCAGGGGGCAGGGACATGGTTACAGGGGGAAGGTGGGCGGGGACACAGGGAGGTAGGGGGGGTGGGGCGCGGACACACCGGCGCAGCAGCAGCTTGGGGTGGTTCTTGCTCTCCAGGTTCTTCTCGATGAGGTCGGACAGCAGCTGTTTGAGCACACCGGTAGCGTACTCCATCTCACCCTGCAGGGCCGTCATGATGAGCGAGGCCACGTTGCCACGGTCCCGCATGGAGAAACTGCGCTGCGCCTCCAGTGTGCGGATGAAGGTCAGCAGGAAGTGCTTCTTGGTCAGCAGCTGCCCGAACAGCGTCAGCGACTTCTCCACGTTGGCCTGAACCTGGGGGGCCGCAGGCCTACTCAGACCTAGTGGGCAGCGGCCTCTTCTGGTTGAGGGACCGTCCAGGCCTGGGGGTCCGGTCACCCATCACCCTGGCAGGACCCCAAGCCCCAAGTCCTTGCAGAATGGCTATGGCCCGGCAGCTGCCTGAGAAGCCCACGGTGGGCAGACGTCTGGCACAGCGGTGAGGTGCCTGCCCCACCTCCCTCTCCTGGCCAGGCTCCGACAGCTCAGAGGAAGCCCGGAGTCCACTGGGCACCAGGAGTGCCCGTCCACAGTCACTCACGCCAGCACCGACACAAACCCCTCTCCCCACTGCACAGAGGACATTCAAGTCCAGCAGGGGTGTGGCTCCTTGGGGTGTCCCAGCACAGAGGTGGGACAAGGGGGTGGAATGCAGGCATGGCTGGGTCCAGGGCCCCATGTGTTCGCTCTTTTCTGCCCCAGAGCTTGTCGGGGCAGAAGGGATACAGGCCCCACCCCAGGTGGCACACACAGTCACAGCTAAGGCCCGTCACACAGCACAGCAGACCGCAACCCCGGGAGACACACCTGCCAGGACAGGGAGCCCCAGCGCAGCGGCCACCCTGGGAAACAAGGGGCAGCAAGCAGCCCAGGGCACCCGGGCCCCAGCCAGTGTGACGGGAAGACCCGCTGAGGTGCCACTAGAGGCGGCGTCTCCACCCACAGAGCCATCTGGGGTGAGGTCAGAGCCCCGACATCCTTGGGGTGCAGGGAGGGACGCCTCTGCCCACAAAGCATGACAGACCGGACTCGCTGAGCCCTGCCTGTTCTGAACCGCGGCCTGGGCTCCTGACCGGCCACTGGGGTGCCTGTGAGGACGCAGGACCCAGCCCACTCCCCTTCAGCAGGCTGGAGGCCTCACACTGGAGCCGGGCTGGCCAGCATGGGGGTACGCAGTGGACCAGAGGCCCAGAGAAACTGCTGGGCCCTGGGAGCCTAGGCTAGGGGTGGTTTGCTGGGACCAGGCCCACCCTCCCAGGAGGCTCGGGCTAGCCCCCAGGTCCCCGCTGCCCCAGGACCCCCACGGAGAGGGCCAGCAGCCCACCTCCATCTCCTTGAGCACCGGGTGGTCCTCGATTCCTGGGAAGAGCACACGCATGGCATAGGTGCGGTAGTCCAGGAACGGGATGCCAGCGCCGTCTAGGTCATTGGTCAGCTCGTGGATGTCCGTCTGCAGCTCCGCAAAGGCTGTGGCCAGATCAGGAGTCAAGGTGGGCGCCCGGCCCTGCCCACCCTGCACTCAGGATCTTGCTGGACCTGCCCGGCCCCTGTGTCCCCAGTCCTGACGCAGGGTAAGCCCCTGCCCTGAGCTGCTGCAGACGTAACCGAGACGAGGGCAGAGACTGGGACGGGCTCTGGGCCCTGGGTCCCAGAGACCAGGGCACTTATGGCTGCCCTGGCTCCGGTGGCCTGGGAGGAAGCAGAGCCGTCCACCCTTCGGGCCAACGGGCCCCCAACACGCCCGCCCACTTGGGGCGGCTCCTTGGTTCTCAGGACATTCCAGAGCCGTGAGGTGTGCGTTGTCTGGTCAGGAGCCAGAGGGCTATGGGCATGTCAGCGGGGATGAACAGGAGCTGGCCCTCACCTCCCCGCCCACTGCTGGGCGTCTGCCTTGGGGCCCCTGGTCATCCTCGTAAGTGCCCCGCACCGATGGTGCTCTGAGAGGCACGCGTGGGCTGGGCCCCGAGCAGACCCCGCCCACCCCCTCCCGCTGGCTGGGGTTACCAGCCAGAAAAGCTGGCCAGCCGGATGGCGGCCAGCACAGGTCCAGGCTGCTGCCCGGAGCCCATGTGTGCACACGGGCGCTGAACCCACTAGGGTCCCTGTGGCCCCGCCCCGGCGCCCACCCCTCACACCTACCCACTCATCCCACAGCAGTCGCGCCCTCAGCACTCAGCACTGGGGGGGCCACCTCTGCTCCGTGGGGATGAGCCACTGGTCTCCCCTGGACACACAGGCACCCTGGGGACGCCCCTGGCCCTCCCCCTGGGGCCCCCACCCCCAGGCCACTGCTCAGACTTCTGGCCTGCAGAGCCCCTTCTGCTCTCAAGCCGGCCCCATCCTCTGGGGTCCACCTCCAGGTTGGGGACTCTTGGGGGCAGGGGGCACGTGACCAGGTGCGGGGACACCGAGCCTGCCCTCTGGGGTCGTCCTGTCACCACACAGGGGAGGAGTCACAGAAGATGGGTTCTGGGGACGTGAGACCTGGCTGGGCTGCAGACCCCAGACCCCGGTACAGAGGACGCGGCCGCAGCCTGGGCAGGTTTCCCCCACTCGCCCCCTGGGCAGGGCAGGCGCCCGCCCCACTGGGTGACTCAGAACAGAGCGGCCAGGCTGACTGCTGTGTGCACAGACAGGTCCCCCGACCCAGGGCCACCCCCGGCCTCCTGGAGGTAACAA
Source organism: Okapia johnstoni (assembly GCA_024291935.2). NCBI lineage: Eukaryota > Metazoa > Chordata > Mammalia > Artiodactyla > Giraffidae > Okapia > Okapia johnstoni. The sequence goes on from JAGTYA010000025.1 coordinate 12,177,861, forward strand.
CGTACACCAGCTCATAGATCAATGACCACCCACCACGCCCGGGGAGATGGCGCCACCCTGCTCTCAGCAGCAGGCATGGCCGTCTCCACACCCGGACACGTGTCCGTTCACACGCAAGGAACACTGAGACTCCGTGTGCCCACCCGGAGTCCTCCAGCCAGGTTGGGACACAAACTGGGGCTCCCGGTGGGGCCTGTCTGAGGGAGCACCCCACAAAGGCCCCCAGCCGGACCCCCCCGCCTCCCTGGACCGAGCCCAACACAGCAAGGCTGGCGGGAGTGTAGGGAGACAGAGTGGACTCGGCGGGCAGCGCAGCCCGGTTCAGCAGCCTCGGCGAGCCCCACCCCCTCCTCCAGCCCGCCCCAGGCCCCGCCCCCATCCCCACCCCCGGTCCCCGCCCACCTTCCTTGCACTCGAGGGCTACACGAGACTCCAGGTTGTCCATCTGCAGCTGCAGGCGCTTCAGGGTGCGGTCGGCGTCCCGCGACTTGCGCTTGTAGGCGATGAGCACGGCCACGATGACCAGCAGCAGGAGGCCCCCGCCCCCGCCCGATGCCCACGATGGCGGGCAGCGTCAGCAGGCTGTCCGAGTACATCTGCAGCACCCCAGGCGAGAACTCGAAGCCGCCAGCCCGGACCTGGGGGTGCAGGCCGCTCGCTCAGGGGGTGCCCGTCGGCCACGGCTCAGGGCCCTGCAAGCTTGGCGGGGTGGGGGCGCGGGTGCCAGGGGGCTCCCTCGGGGGGGGGGCCCTGCGTGGGGCCGCGGGGGCGTGCACGCACCGTGACCTTGTGCTGCCCGGTGAGGTTGGGTGACTCGCAGAGCAGCTGCGTCTCGGACACGGTGAGGGCGCACGGCGTGGAGCCGATGAGCACCGTGTAGTTGAGGCGCGAGTTGCCGGGCGCCGGCGGCAGCAGGTTGCGGCCCTGCGGGCAGGACGGGGTGAGCCGGTCGCGGCGGCCGCCCATCAGCCCCCGCCCCCCACCGGCCCTGCACAGCCCACCTTGAGGATGAGCGGCGAGCTGGGCTTCAGCTCCAGCAGGCCGGTGGGGCTGAGTGGCTCCAGCACGGGGTCCGGGTAGTAGAGGAAAGACGAGGTGTTGAGGACCAGCAGAGCCCGCACATCGTCCATGACGAAGCCCAGCTCGTCTGGCCGCTCCCCCAGCTCGGGCGGGCTGCGCACACCGTTGTCCACCGACGGGGCCCGGCACACCATGGTGGTGTCGTTGTACACCAGGCAGCTCTGGGGACGCGGGACAAGGATGCTGGGCTGGCTGCTCCACAAGGGGCCAGGCGCCAGCAGCGGGGCTGCGGCCACACCTGGACGCCCACCCTCCCCGGGACCCCCAGGCGTGGCCTCGATGGCTGGCGTGGGGGGCAGGGCCCGGCGGGGACTCACGTTCTCCCTCTCAACACCGCCGTACTTGGCCCGGATGCGCGGTTCGCGGACAGTGGCCAGGTTGGTGCCAGTGACTGTTAGGAGGGTCCCTCCACTAAAAGATGAGGGCAGTGGGAGTCACGGGTGGGACATCCTGGGCTCCTCTGCCCAGGGCCCAGCACAAGTAGGAGGGACAGACACCCCACCCAGCCCCCCAAGAGACAGTCAAGGGTTAAAGCCTCTTGGCACCATGCTGGGTGGCGGGACCACGTAAGGGCTGAGCCCTGAGCTGGGTGCTGGTCTCTGGTGGCTCAGGACTGGGGTCGCGGGGCTCAGAGTGGGCAGATAAAGGGCTGTGGGGCTCAGAGCAGAGGGGTGGGTGGGCAGAGGTCCCGGGGGTGCCCTGACCTGTTGATGCTCCACTCGGGGTCGATCCTCAAGATGGTGGGGTCCTCGGTGTAGTTGTACTTGACCTCGGGGTTGGTGAGCTGAGCGCGGTTGATGTTGACGACTATGGGGACGCTGCCTGGGCTCTGCCCAGGAGGTGTCAGACACCGGATCTCCCGGGAATTCCTCCTGGAGGGGCAGCGGGGCAGGGGCAGTGAGGCACCTCCAACCTTCCTGAGCATCCAGGCTCCACCACCACAGGCTGTGGGCACGTCACTGGCCACGTCCCGCCCTGGCCTCGCCTGCCTCCCCATGACACAGGCCGCCGCGGGCCCTGCCTCCAGGCGGCCGCGGTCCCTGCCTCCAGGCAGCTGAGGACTGTGGGGTCACCTCCCCCGTCAGCCCCACAAGGGGCCACGTGCTGTCTGTGCCCCTGTGAGGGACGTCCCCAGCTGAGAGGCAGGTCTGGGATCCAAGCTCCCTCTCCAGGGGACACCACCACCCCTGCATCTGCCTCCTCTGCAGCGTCAGCTGACGAGCTTGGCTGTGTGCCTCGACCCGCCGAGCCAGGCCCATGGGTACCAAAAGCAGGCCTGCTGGGCAGGAAGGGGCTCACTGGGCCTCAAGGCAGCCCTGTGGCAGCCCCAACGATTGCCCCGGGATGGTTGGCTGCACGGAGCCCGCTGGGCTGCAGCCACAGAGCCCACCGCTTCAACGTGCATCCAGCAGGGCCAGACCCCACACTCAGGGCCAGAGTCCCACGCTCAGGGTCAGAGCCCACGCTCAGGGCCAGAGCCCCACGCTCATGGCTAGAGCCCCACGCTCATGGACCATGCTCAGGGCCAGAGCCCCACACTAAGGGACCACACTCAGGGTCAGACCCCACGGTCAGGGCCAGAGCCCACGCTCAGGGCCAGAGCCCCATGCTCAGGGAGCAAGCTCAGGGCCAGAGCCCCACACTCATTGACCATGCTCAGGGCCAGAGCCCCACGCTCAGGGACCACACTCAGGGTCAGACCCCACGCTCAAGGCCAGAGCCCCACGCTCAGGGCCAGAGCCCCACGCTCAGGGACCAAGCTCAGGGCCAGAGCCCCATGCTCAGGGAGCAAGCTCAGGGCCAGAGCCCCATACTCAGGGACCACGCTCAGGGCCAGAGCCCCACGCTCAGGGACCACGCTCAGGGTCAGACCCCACGCTCAGGGCCAGAGCCCCACGCTCAGGGCCAGAGCCCACGCTCAGGGTCAGAGTCCCACACTCAGGGCCAGAGCCCATGCTCAGGGTCAGAGCCCACGCTCAGGGCCAGAGCCCCACGCTCAGGGCCAGAGCCCACGCTCAGGGTCAGAGTCCCACGCTCAGGGCCAGAGCCCACGCTCAGGGTCAGAGCCCACGCTCAGGGCCAGAGCCCACGCTCAGGGTCAGAGGCCTACGCTCAGGGCCAGAGCCCCACGCTCAGGGCCAGAGCCCATGCTCAGGGTCAGAGCCCCACGCTTAGGGCCAGAGTCCACGCTCAGGGATCATGCTCAGGGTTCCTGCTTCCTGGAAGGACACACACGATGCACTCACTCCCCCACTCCCATCGTCTCTGATCTGAAAACAAGCTAATCCTGAGTCCCGGCCATGAGCCAGTGAAATGGGCTGCTGAGGTAGGGGTGCTGGGTCACCCCACGGGGCAGCCGGCCCGGTCACCACCTGCACCTGCCAGTCCCCTCAGTGCCTATACCACAGCCGCCAGGCCCGCACGCGGCAGGCTGCAAACACCAATAATTAGTCTGATAACGGGTAATTACCACAGGAAAATATTTAAAGGCTCGCTCCATTATCATCCCTAATCTAAAATTATCCACTTCAAGGCTCCCAGCTTTTGTTAAGGTTCCCTTTCTCTCTCTTAAGAATTTCTCTAAACGCCTGTACCCTGGGGGCATCAGCCCAGGGCAGGGCACAGCTGCCGCCCCTCAGACCAGGCCCCGCCCACCCAGGCCCTGCCCACCTGCTCTGGAGGGAGCCTGTCTCCATGGTAACCTTCTCCTCTCCAGGTTTCCATAGCGATCACCCCAGCCAGGCTCACCACAGTCCCCCTTGTTTCCCAGGCAACGGAAGGGGGCGCCCAGCCATCTGAACCAACCACCACCAGGGGCAGGCGGGCCGAGCCCGGGGTCCCCACTCACATCCGCACCACGTACCAGGAGAAGGAGCAGGGACGGCCGCCAACCGACACCGCCACATCACTGCCGGCATTCAGGTGGCTACCCTCGATGCCAATCCAGGTGCCCCCCGAAAGGGGCCCGCGGGCAGGGCTCACGCGGTAAAAGGTTGGCGTCTAGGGAGAGAAGGGACCGGCTGGGGCTCCAGGAAGCCCAGGCTTGTGCCCACTGGGTCTGGGACGGTGCCCCCAGGCAGGGCCCCAGGTGCAAGGGGGCCTCCAAGTCAGGCCCTGGAGATGATCGGTGTGGGGCGGGGGCCATCACTCGAGGTCGCCTGAACCCCGGGTCAGCTCCGCGGGCAAGTTGTTGGGGGGGCCCCCCACCCCCCAGGGCCTGGGAGGAGGGGCCGCAGGGCAGGAGGGTGGGCTTACCACAAAGGTGAAGCGCTTGGGCGACAGGGCGCGGTAGCGAGGGGAGCAGTCCCTCACGCACACTTCCACCAGGGCGTCATGGGCCCGCAAGGTGCTGGCGTCCCCAATCTCACAGACGATCCTGCAGGCACATGGGGGCCTCAGCGGCTGCAGCGCTGGCCCCGCCCACAAGGCCCCGCCCACCCGCCGGCCCCACCCGCAAAGACCCCGCCCACCCGCCACCGCACTCTCTGGCCCCGCCCCCGCCTGCCCCACCCGCTCCCTGGCCCCGCCCACTCACTGCTCGGCGCTGATGTACTCGCTCTCCACCGGGCTGCACAGCACCTTGCCCACGCGCACACCCAGCCGCACGTCCTCGAAGCGCAGCCCCAGGTTCTCACCGGTGATGGTGAGCCGCGTGCCGCCCTGCCGCGGGCCTGTCTCAGGGGACAGCTATGGGAAGAGGGGACAGCTGGGGCGATGGCCAGGTGTCGGAGCCGCCCCACCCCACCCCGCGCCGCAGGCCTGGGGGCACGCCTACCTTGAGGATCTTGGGGTCCGCGCAGCGGCTGCTGCCGTGGCGGGCGTGCATCCATTCGGCGGGCGAGTCCGCGGGGCAGTGGGGACGCAGGGAGCAGCGGCGCGCTCGGCCACGCACCAGCCGCACTCGAACCGAGGGTCAGCCTTGAGGCAGAGGCCACAACTCTCCCGCAGGGCGGGACACTTGTACAGGTGGGCTGTGGGGAGGATGGGGGTCAGCGGCCGCCCGCGGGCCCGCCCCCCGGGGCCGCCCCCAACCCGGCTCACCCTGGATGTTCTGCGGGTTGTCGATGACAAAGTGGCCGTTCCATACCACGGACAGGTTCACAGGCAGGTCGCTGACGTCATTGCCCTCGTAGGAGTACTGTGGTGGCAGGAAGAGGGTCAGGCCATGCAGCTGTCACCAGCTACTGCTGGCAGGCTTGGCAGGGCGGGGTCTGGGGGCCAATCTGCACCCAGAAGCCCGACATCCCACCCCTCCCTGCGTCCATCCCCCCCACACCCCCGCCCAGGCTAGCCAAGGGCCCAAACATCTGCCCCCATCCAGCTGCTCCTCTGCACACAGGCAGCTGCCGCACCCACCCTCCAGTAGCCACAGGACCACAGTCTCCAGGATGACCCCCGCCAGGACACCAGGACTTCCCCGCACTCCCTTGAGCACGTGTCAGGGATGCTTCCTCATCTCCAGGCGGGTGCAACAAGCCCTCTCCTGGGACTGCCCTGAGTGTGACATGTGTGTCCCCAGTGGGGACCCCCCCACCGCCCCCAGGCTGGGCTGGGCTGGGCTCAGGGACATAGCCCTCCCAGGGAGCCCGGGCCTGCGCCCAGCTGTGTCCCACTTTCTCAGTTGAAGACTTGCGCTCTGTCCCAGGGCAATCCATCATCATCTTATCTGCAGGAATGTAATTGGATCCTATCAAACTCCCTGATGCTTTCTTTTCCCTTCACATGGGGCTGCAGGAAAGACAAATGTGGGCCTGGGTAGGGGGGCGGGGACAGAGGTGACAGAGGCCCAGGGATGGGGAGAAGGGAGACAGCGGCCTTGGGGAGGCACAGGAAGGAAGGGGAGCCAGAGTGAGAGGCAGGCGGAGGGCAAGGCCCACAGGAGCCAAGGAGGTGGACAGAAAATGGGACTGGCCAGGCAGGCAGGCGCGGGGACCCTAGGCGCCGGCCGAGGGCCAACCTGCCCTGAGATTGTGCTGACCCCTGGGCCCTGGGCCCACTTGGCCAGGACAGAGCGGGTTGGCCAAGAGGAATGGAGCCTGACCTCTGACCTCATGCCCCTCCCCTAGGTTCTGGGGGCCTGGCAGACGACCCAGAGGCACCCACCCACAACTCAGGGCCTTGACCCCTGAATAGATGGGAAGACCGAGGCCTGCCCGCCTCAGGACCGCCAACTCAGCCCCCTCCCCTTGCCCACCACGAGGTTCTAGCTCTGCAGACACTATCACTTAACTCACGGGATGTGATCAAAGGCCTTGGGGAGGTCACCCTGTCAGATGTGAGGCTCCAGGTGCGGCTGCCTGCACCGGCCACCACACATGGCAGCCGCGTCCTGACACAGGACACCTCAAAGGAGCTGGCGCTGTCTCCCTGACCTCGGCCCCCAGGGACACACCTCATGCCCTGAGCCCACCCAGGCCCCTCACCCACGTCTGAGACAGACGTGCCGCCTCCAAGGGTAAGGGCGGCTCTGGGAGTGGCCCCTGCGGCCTGCTCACCCAGGCCCTCCCAGCTGAGGGGCTGGCATGGCCTGCGGGGGGCCCGGGGCGCCCCCTGCACAGGGCCCTTTTGCTAAAGCAGAAACCCACAGCACGGAGTGCCAGTGGGCGCCCTGGTGCCGAGCGGACTCACCGAGGAGTTCTGGCACTGCAGGCTGGAGCTGTTGAAGCGCACAGCGCCGACGCGGGCCGGGCCCCCCGGGAGGTGGAACAGGCACTCGTACCCCCGCTGGCCCGACTGCGGCTGTGGCAGGTTCCGGGCGGTCAGGGTGATGGGCTTCACCACGCCCCACCGGCACGTAGATCTGGGTGGAGGGCAGGATCTGCGGGCAGTCCTGGGGGGACAAGGCTGCAGCTGAGGCTGGGCTGGAGGCGGAGGGCGGCTGCACAGGGCCCGATCTAGCATCACGCACCCACCCCACACACGGGCACACCGGGGGTGCTGGGGCCAGCCAGGCCAGGCCCGGGTTCCGGGCGGCACACACCGTGACCTGGGCAGGCCCACCCCTGGGACCTCCACCAGAGGGGCCCCACCTGGGGAGCAGCTGACAGGCCCCTGAGGCAGAAGCAGGCACGAGCTCTCGGCCGGGGGCCCGGGGAGTAGGTAAAAATAGTCAGAGTGGGCAGAAAAACAGCCCAGCCCCCAGGGCCAGCGTTTCAGCAACAATAACTGATGCAATGGCCCAGCTTGCTTGCAGCAGGGCTGGAGCGGCCGTGGAGGAGCCGGAGCTGGCCCACGGGAGCCCCACAGAAGGTGCTTTAAATAGAGATGCTGAAAACAGGCTGCCATCCCTACGTCCCACAGGCAGCTCCCGAGGCGGCCAGGCTGGCTCTGCAGAGGTTTCCAGGGCCCTTGCGGGCACCAAGGGAGCAGGGCAGGGTGGCAGGCTCACCCCCGGCCGGGTCTGCAGGTGCCTCAGGGGCTGCCTGCTCGCTAGCCGGCCGGCCGGCACGCGGGCTGCGTGTGAGCTCAGGCTGCGGCCCCACAGCAGCGGCCAGCAGGCACACGCCCACAGCAGCACTGGGCCACCCCCCAGCCCAGGGCCCCTGCTGCCCCTCCAGGTCCCTCAGCAGCCCCAGGGCCCCGCTCCCACCAACCCCTCCCTCACCCCCCCTCTATGGCCGGGAGCCGAGTGCTGCTGCTGTCACCCAGGGGTCTCAGGGCACAGACCTGCCCCCATCAGGCCAGAGCCTCGCTGTGGCCTTGGCACCTCAGGACCCTGGCCCCAGAGAGGGGTCGGCTCGGGCCTGGCCTGACCCCCTTGAGTGGCTGAGGCCAGGCCAGGGGCAGACGAGTGGTGTGGACATGAACCCTCCTGCGCCCCGTCCAGGTCCACACGTGAACAAGGGGCCACGACTGCTGCTGCCCGTCTGCTTACACAGACCAAGGAAGCATCCGGACGACGACCCTCCAGCCTGCTGGCGGGGGCACCATGGTCACAGGTCTCGGGGGGCACACGGCCCTGTTGTGAAACCCCCCACGCCCCACTGCTGCAGAGGCTGGACAGGGGCAGACAGTCCCGGGCCTGGGCGTGGGCCGCTCCCACAGCAGGGTGGCCCTGCGTCAGGGGCTCCACACGAGACCCCCCGCCAGCCTGCCCCCTCCCCACCGCGTGCTGGCGGCCCCCTTGAAGCCAACCGAGCAGAAGCGGGAGTGCAGGGACCCTGAGCCATCATCGCAGGCAGGAAGGCGCTGGGGGGCTGGGACCCAGGCCCCCACGGCCTGAGCACATGCTGAGAGGAGGGGGGTCGCCCTGGAAGCCAAACCTGACAGGGTGAGGGGTGGAAACGTCACATTCCTTAGGGATGGCCCCACATGACCTGGGACCAACTGAGAGGGGGGCGTCCCTGAAGTCAGCCCACCCCCGACAGGCCCCTTGACCCCGATCGCCCCCGCCCCCGCCTGGCCCGAGCAGGGTCTACACTGGCTGTTCTGCGTCCACAGCCGAGGAGGCCCAGATGGCCCGCTGGGGGACCCCCGGGTGGCATGCTCTGCAGGAACAGCTCAGACAGGCAGTGTGACCAGGGCTGGCCCGCGAGGACCGGGCCCCCACCTCACACATTCATTCTGCGGTCACCACCAGCTGGCTTGGCCCACCAGCGGCCCCCAGGGTAGGCTGCACACCTGGGGCATCCACCCGCCCGCCCCCCCGGGTGCCCGCCTGCTCTCAGCTCATTCCACCCACTGCCAGCTCATCCCGGACATGCGTCCTCATTGGGAAGTGGAAAAACCAAGGCCCACGAGGCAGGTGGGGGGGGAGGGCAGCCAGGGCAAGTTCTGTGAGGGGTCCATGCCGGCTCGTCCTCCTCCCCAGGCAAGCCTAGCCCTGCGGCCCGGAACAAAGTCAGGGCTCTGCCCGGCTCCAGAACTATCACCCCTGATGACCATCAAGGACCACGTGGCCTCATGGCGACTCCGGAAACCACGGGACGCCTGCACCTCGGCCCAGCCGGTTCCGTCCACATGGAACCCCCTCACCCGCCGGCACACTAGACAGACGGCCCGGACACGCCTTCGGCCTGCAGACCCCAAGCGGTGACCACCAGCCAACGCCAACGGCCACAGTCCCGGGCCGGGACAGCCCTTCCGGCCAGCACCCCGCACACAGCTCCCCTGTACCTCCGGCCCCAACCCGTGGCCCCGTACCTCGGACACGTTGACACGGCCCTCCAGGAAGGAGCAGTCGGCGGCGTTGTGCGTGCACACGTGGCGGTATTTGCACCAGTGGCAGGGGAAGGAGCCGCTAACGCAGGACAGGCAGCTGTGGGAGACGCGGGCGGTGAGGCCGGGCCTGCGGCCCCCCTACCCCGGGCTGCGCCTCGGTGCCTCCGCACGGGCGGCCCACGCTGCCCGCCCTGCACTGCCCAGAGCCACCTGCTGCCCGCTGGGGCTCCCCACCCCACAGCCCCCACAGCCTGACCATCCCCACCAGTGCCGCCCAACAAACCCTCTGAAGCCGGCACCAGGCCGCTCGACCATCAACACTGAAAATGCATTTAGTGCAGCTGAGAAGCACATTCTTGTGTAACTTTTTTTTTTTTAAATATATAGTTTTACAGCTTCCTTGGTGGCTCAGATGATAAAGAATCTGCCTGCAGTGCAGGAGACCCAGGTGTGATCCCTGGGTCGGGAAGATCCCCTGGAGGAGGGCATGGCACCCCACTCCAGTACTCTTGCCTGGAAAATCCCATGGACAGAGGAGCCTGGTAGGCTACAGTCCACGGGGTCACACAAAGTTGGACACGATGGAGTGACTACTAGAGGCTTCTCTCAATTACCCATCACCCGGCCAGCACCACGTGTCAGCCACACCATGCAGGATCTTTCTGTGGCAGCATGTGGGGTCTAGTTCCCAGACCAGAGACCGAGCCCAGGCCCCTGCATTAAAAGCGTGGAGTCCTAACCACCCAACTACCAGGGACATCCTGAGAAGCACGTCTTAAACCCTGCCTCTTCCTGAGAAACGAAGGTTTAAGCGTAGGCGGGACAACCCCAGTAGAAGTCGGCTCCCTGACCGGAACAAGGCTCGCCGGGCAAGGGCCTGGACGAGCCCTGCCCTGCACCCCTCACCTGCAGCTCCAGGGAGCCTGCGGCCCAGCCTCCACACAGAACCTCACACCCTCCCAGCCTCTGGAACGCAGCCCCCGCCCCAAAGATCCCGGTCCGCCCAGCATGGGGAGGCCGGACCTCGGTGAGGGAGCAACACCCAGGGCCCTGGTGGGCGCCCGTGAGCCGCCAGGTGGGCATCAGCCTGCTGGTCAGTCCACAGAGACACAACTGAAAACCCGGGGGCCTCGCCTCAAGGCTGACCCTGCCCAGGCTGGGCACCCTGCCCCACGTGCCCAGACCCAGGGGGACACACAGCTAGGCCCTCAGCGTCTCCTGCCCTTCCTCTGAAACTGGCCTGCTCACAGGAGACCAGAGCCCCAGGGAGAGCACCCATGGCCTGCCAGCCACACCCCAGAGGTCCCCCAACCCGGGGGACCAGACCCTGCTGCCCCCAGGCAGCAGGTCCTGAGTTCCCACCCCCGGCCGGCCATCTCCTGCCCGGACAAAGCAGCAGCGACCCCACTGCCCTGCCTCACTCTAGTGCCCACCAGGCACAGGAGGTGAATCATCGCATCACACCCTGGCTGCCCTACAAACCACCCGGCCTCAGGCCTGAGTGAAGGCGCACGGGGGGCAGGGCACTCACGACTGGTGGACGCTGCAGTTGTAGAAGACGAAGTCCACAGACGCGAACTTCTTGCCCGTCTCCTTGGACTTCAGGTAGAGCTTGACCACACGCTGGTCTCCTGCGCGAGCAGCACAGGCCTAGTCACCAGGCCCTGCGCCGGGCCCAAGAGCCAGGGCAGGGCCTTGCCGAGGACCCTCCCCTCCACCAGGGGCACAGCGTCCACCCCAGCGGGCGGGGCCTGGCTGCAGTCTTTCCCCTGCCACCCTGCTGTGACCACAGACCCCCTGCCCCGCCCGGACAGGAGGGCCCCATGGCCTCACCCTGGCCCCGCGTGATGGGCGCCACCTCCCGGGCGGAGGGGGTGCGGCAGTGGATCCGGCCGTCCTCCAGGACGCCCTCGGACTCGGTGAAGTCCTCAAAGGAGCAGTTGATGCCGGCTGAGAGGTCGGGCACGTTCCAGGCCTGCAGCACGAGCTGGAGGGTGGGGCGGGGGACAGGGTGAGCAGCCCGGGGCTGGGGAGGGGGGCGGACCCCCGCCCACCCAGGGCCCCGCACCCCCCACCCCGGCCGCGGGCGGATGCACTCACTGGGACCTGAGACGTGGTCACGGACACGTTGCGAGGCTGCACGCTCAGCTGCACACACTGCAGCAGGTCTGCGGCGAAGCGCTGGGGCTCCATGGCCCGCTCGCAGGCATCCTGGCGGGAGCAGCTGCGGGCGGGGGGCGTGGGCTCGGGCAGGAGGCCAGAGGGGCCCCAGGCCACCCCGCACCCCATCCTGATCAGGGGCGCCGGGCCTGCGTCACTCGGCAGCTCACGGGACGCCCACCGCCCCCAAGCGGACCCAGGGGAGCTACCACTAGGCCGGGGCCTCCAGACTTTCTGCAAGGCCACCTGGGCCAGACTCACATGCTGTGCAGGACACACCAGCCACAGTGGGGGTCCCGGGACCCCAGGCACAGCTCACACGACGTGTACTGCACGCAGCTCTCCACGGGCACCCGCGTCACCTGGCGGAGGAGCCTCGACATCAGTCCCCCTCCCCAGACACCGGGAGACCCTGTCTCAGGCGCTCCTTCTGCCTGGTCCACTCAAGGGTCACCCTGGTCCCACCCGAGTCAGGCCACGCAGACCAGCCTCTCTGCAGACAGCAGCCGGCCCGGGAGACAGCTCTGTCTGTCCCGGGAGTCAGCCGGTCCCTCCTGCCCTGCTGCGCCCGGACATTCCCGAGGGAGCCACGGGCCCCAGTCCTCAGCCGGGAGGCGGGCAGTCCTGCTCACCCCCACCTCGGACGCTTCCAAGGCAGAGTGACTGAATCACCCGACAGCAGGGGCCAGGGCCAGGGGGCAAAGGAGGAGGCAGCCGCCAGGAGGGACAGAGACCTGGCCTCACCTGCCGCTCCCACTGCCAGAGGTCAGCAGGCCGGGTGGAGAGCAGCGGCCAGCTCCAGGCAGGCTGGGCAGAAGCAGCACAGCCCGCGGCCTGGACAAGCTGGCCAGGCCAGAGCCAGCGGCCTGGGGCCCGGACGCTCCCCCTCCAACGCCAGTCCCCGGCTTGGAGGCATCCGTCGGGCGTTTGTCCCCAGGGGTGCCTAGTCGGTCAGGGAGGGGATCTGGTGGGCTGGTGAGCACCCTCCCCCAACTCCCGGGGTGCCCACCTGCTTCTCTGTCATGGCATACAGGTACCGGCGGTCAGGGCTGAGCACCAGGTCACGCAGAATGGGGCTGCCCTCCTGGGCCACCACGCTCTCGTAGGCCAGCGCTGGCCGGCCACCAGGGTTCGAGAGGTCCACCAGGATCTGTGGGAACGAGACCCACAGTGTTTGTGTGGGGGGTGGTCCTCCTGCCCCAGCCCCACCCAGAGGAACCTGGCAGGACCACTGCGCCCGGCCCAACCTTGTCAACCGACGCGGACCACAGCCCAGGTGTGGGGATCCCCAGGGACAGGAGGATCACCGCCCAGCACCCGCCCCCCCTGTCTCGAGCCACACGGCCACAGCCCAGGGCGGGGCAGCGGGCCCGGGCAGGTGTCCCTGAGGAAGCGCTATTTGTGCAGAGGAGAGGAGGCACGTGGGATGTCCGGTGCAGATAGAAAGTACCCCCCACCCCCGGGCGGGAGACTGAGTGAGGGGCTGCTCCGGTGGGGGCACCCTGGCTAGAAGGCAGGAGGGCAGGCACTGCACTGGCGCTGAAAGGTATCCTAAGCCCAGAACAAGCTGGGCGCTAATCAGCCAGCTCTTCCCTGCTGCTCACGACGCTGCAAGTATTTTTAGCTGCTTTTACCAAACAAATGTATTTAATTAACAGCAAGACCCAGGGGGCTTTCCAGATTTCCAGAGACGGGACCGTAGGGCGGCGTCCTGCCCGCTCGGTCCAGCCCGCAGGGCCGGCTCGGGGCTCCTCCCAGGCTGCGTGGGACCCCCTGCCCACCGCCACTGCCGAGCAGCCCTGCTCCGTGCCCCCCCGCTCGCAGGATGGGGCAGGGCGGGCCTGACTGGCCGGCAGACGCCTCTGGTTCAGGCCAGCTCCCACGGGGGCGGGCGTCCCCGGCGGAGGCCATGGGGCAGAGGGAGGGGAGGGAGGGAAGGGGGGGCGGGTGCCGCATTCCTGAGGGCCCACGGCCCCCCCACATCCGCTCAGCTGCCGCCCCACCAGGCGGGAGGGCTTAAGTCAAACCAGACCCGGAAGAGGCAAGTCCAGCTGGGTGGGGCGGGCCGGGCTGGGCCTAGAGGTGCCCAAACAGCCTGGGAGGGCCAGGGGGCCACAGCAGCCCAGCCTCCGTCTCCCAGGCTGGGCCTGGAGGGGACCCCCACAGGCAGCCCCAGGCCAAGGAGGCCAGGAGTCCGGCCCATGCCCGGCCCGGCTCAGATTCACCCTGGCCATGCAGGCTCTGCCTCAGTGTCCCCCCACCCCCTCAGTGACCCCCCCGCCCCCTCAGCATCCCCCGCCCCCCACCCCCAGTGCAAGGCGGATGGGAGCCTCCCCCCGCCCCACAGCCACTCTGGGACTAAACGACCCAGCAGACGGCACCCGGGTGAGCAGGCCCCACAGCAAACCCCCAGAGCCAGCCAGCCAGGCCAACAGGCCCAGGCTGGACCGCGGCCAGGCGGCAGGGACCAGCAGCCGGAGGGCAGGGCAGGGCACTGGGGACTCAAGTGGCCTGCGTCGAGCCCTTTCCAGGTGCACCACCCACCCCAGGACCCCGGGGACACCTGCCTGAGCCCTGACCTGACTGACCACACCCCAGACCTGGGCAGGGGCCCCAAGGAAGGGTGCTGAACTGGGCCAGTCCTGGGCCCCAGGCTCTCCCTGCAGACGCCCTGACCCTCCCCGCTCAGGGCAGAGAGCCTGGGGGCACCCACCCCGGGGGATGGGGGAGACGCTGCAGGGAAGGCCTGTGTGGCGGGCGCACTCGGGCAGGGGGGTGCCGCGGCCAGCCAGGTTCCGGAATGCCGCTGCTCCCAGGCCCGCAGCCGCAGGCTGACCGACTCCAACAGGTGGCTGCCAACAGCTGCGGCCGGAGCGTGCCTGTCCAGCTGTCTACCCACCAGGCGCCCTCCACCACCCACCTGCCAGCACGGGGCAGCCCCTTGCCTTTACACACGTGAGGCTCCCCCGTTTCTGGAGGGCACAGAGCACCGGCGGGGGGGGGGGGGCGGGGAGGCAGGTGCCCCCATGCTGCACACCGGGCAGACCCTGTGGTCAGGCTCAGCAGGGGCCCAGCCCACTCGGGTGCCAGTCGGGGCTTCCGACCAGTCCTGGGGTCCCTGTGAGCCGCCAAGGCTGATTTTAGGGCTGCCGGGGCCCTGGAGCCCACAGAAGGGGAACCCTGTGTCCCCAGACCTGCCCGAGAAGCCGGGAGCCTGGACTGCCGGCTGCACCTGGGGCAAAGCAGGGGAGGGGGGTGGCCGGCCGCCAGGGGAGCATTCCAGGGAGAAGGGGCATGCGGGGCGGGCACAGGGCCAGCCGGCTGGCAGGACGGCAGGACACACACACTCCTGCCTCCAGCTGCCACCCGAGGGCCACCCGCCGGGGCAGCAGGCCTGCAGAGCTCGGGGGAGACGGCCACACGGGCTGGCCCCACCCCAACCCCCTGGCCGACAGGACCCCGGAGCCCAGGGCACAGCACACGTGGGTCCTGCACTGGGACCCCGGCCCTGGGGGCCGCAGCCGGCTGCCCCCACACCCTTCGCCGTGAGGCCCTGGCCAACGGCCGCAGGCAGGCAGCTGACGGCCAGGCCAGGTCAGCTGTCTGTCCAGCCCGGAGCCAACAAAGGGTCTATTCTCCAGGCCAAGGGCGGGTGGGGGCCCCGGGGAGGACGTCTGGGCCATGCAGGCTGCTTGCCAAGGCCGGCACGCGCCCTCGCCGCCCGGAGGCAGGGGGCTGCCCGGCTTGGCCCTCTCAGGAGGGGAAAGTGCCCGGTCCCGCCCAACCCAAGACACAGCCTGATTCCTTGCTGTGAAGCCAGGGAGCCCTGGCTGACCCCTCCTGGTGTCCAGGCAGAGAACAGGGCAACGGGCCGCGGCAGGGCTGAGACCGCACGGGCGCCCTCCTCCTGTAGATGCATGAGCCCAGCCTGCTCCCTGCCCCCAGGGGACAGCAGCCCCTTCCCCCTACCTCCCTCCCGGTCAGGCCTGAGGCCCTCAACAGGCCCTCTCCCGGACCTTTCCCACCCCTCACAGGCCACCTTGGCACCCCTTGCTCTGGCTGGGGGCTGGTTCCAGGCCCCTTCTCAGGTCCATTCTCAGGAAGGCCAGAAGGAATTTGATACTGGAAAAGCAATTAGCGATTTCCTCTTGGCGGTAATTAGGTAATTAAAACACGACTTGCAGGAGGCCTGATGGATGTAATTGGGCCAGACACACCTGGTGAGGCGGGAGCGGGGGTCCCAGGAACCTCATGTTTCCTGCCTCGATTTTCAACACACAGACCGACCAACACAAGCAGTGGTCCTCCCTGACCCTCGGTTTCCTCATCTGACAGCAGACAACCCGCTCACCGGACTGAGAATAAGAACTTCACAGCCCCTGATAGGGGGTGGCGCTTGGGGGGGGGGGGGCCCCGAGGCTGAGCCCTGCCATGGAGGAGGGGACAGCTGTGCGGGGAGTCCACCCACGGCTGCGGAGGCTGCACAGAGCTGGGATGGGGGCCGCAGAAGTCGCTGGGCCTCCTCTCACAGGCAGGGGCCACGGCCAGGGACGCCAGGGCAGGCAGCGGTGACTATCTGGCCAGATGTCGTTGCCGCAAGCCCCGTGCCCACCCCCTGCTCCACCCCCCTTGCAATGGCAGCTGACACGGTGACCCTACTTTCCAGAACCACTGACCCCCCAGGCCAGACCTCTATGGTCTCTGCTGCCCACCGCAGGGTGCCCAGATGATCTGTGCACCGCGCGCAGAATGGGCCCAACCCCTCCCGCACAGCGAGGGCCCCTCTGACCTGTGAGCCCCCTGTTTCCACCCCCGGAACACCTCCCGCACCCCATCCTGCAGAGGCCTGGCTGTGAGGAGCACGGGCCCCCCACGGGTGCACACGGACGGTCAGCACAAGGCTGTGAGGCCTGTGCCGGGATCCCCCGGGGAGGGGCTGCTGGACCACCCTGGAGGCAGGGACCCCCCCCACAGCCACCCAGCTTTCAGGGTCTCCCAGGTTCAGAATCCTGGGGCGGGGGGTGGGGAGCTGTTGCCACCTTTCCAAGAGAAGCTTCTGGAGAAGAGACCCCTGGAGAGGAAGGGGCGTTCCCGTCCCCGCAGCCCAGACCCTGAGCAGCCCACGGTGGGCGCTCTCTGGGGGCACGGGGCAGCGGCCAGGGCTGCCCGGGGACGCAGCAGTGGTCCCTCCACCCTGCAAGACCCTCGTGGCAGGGCTGCACTCACACGGGCTCGGCCGTGTCCCCACCCGGCCCTGGCCCCACAGCCCTGGGAGGACAGGTGCCCCACCAGGCCCACATTGCAGGCTGGGGAGGGCAGGGGGCACCCCTGGCAGGAGTCCAGGGCCAGAGGCCCCCCACCTGCTTCAGGCACCTGGGCCGACTCAAGGACTCCTGGGGGGGACCTGGAGGATGAGCAGGAGGGGCCAGGGGGGTGCTGAGGGTGCGAGCCCAGGAGGGGGCTGCGGGGGGCAGATGCAGGCAGGGCTCGGGGAGGGCTGGGACCCAGGGGCACCCCAGTCAGCCCGCGGCAGCTCTGGTTGGCAGCTCTTCAGTTAATCGGCTGCAATTTTACACAACGCTGTTCGGAGGTGGCCCGGAGCCAGCCGTGTCCCCAGAGCTCCCCGAATCACTGTTTAAAGCCCAGGAAGGACCAGCTGTGGGGAGGATGGGGCGGGTCCGTCTCAGCGCAGCAGGCTGGGCAGAGGCGGGGGAGCCCCAGGCCCAGACTCCAGGAACGCAGGGAGACGGGGCGGGCAGGAAGGGCCTGCACTGAAACCCAGGCCCAGCCCTCCCAGGCCCAGAGGAGGGAGCTGGGAGCCTGCAGGGAGGGGCACCGCTGGCCGCTGGGCCCTGGACCACAGCCACCTCCACCCCCAGGCCGGGTCCAGATGACTTGGGAGGGGCCGGGCAGGGGCAGGAATTAGGAATTTGCTGCCGAAGGCCAGGCCAGGGAGAGGCGGGCACCGGCCGGAAGCAGAGCCCCTCGAGGGGGTCGAGGCTGGAGGCCTCGGGTGGGAACTTCAAGTCAAGGAGCCGGCGGGCGCGGGGACAGAAGGCCGACCCAGTGCGGGAACGAGAAGCCCCTTTCCCTGCGCCCAGGCGGCCCCAGCCCCGGAGGGGACGGAGAGGCCAGGAGAGAGTCCCCCCGAAGGTGCGAGCCCATCCACGCAGGGCACGCAGGGGTCACGCCTCCACAACCAGCCCAACTCGCAGCCCCGGGTGTGGCCAGGCCCACACCCTGGGAGGCGGGCCCAGGAGGTGGGGTGGAGGGGGTGCCGGGGGTGGATGGGGGGCCTTGGCTATCACCTCCTTGCTCTGGATGCGGAATCTGCTCATGGGGGCCCGGCCACTCCGAGAGCCGCTCTGAGAGCCACCTTGAGGCCTCAGGTTCCCTCAGCAGGACAGGGGCAGCAGGTGAGGCTGGGATGCAGCAGAGGGAGGCAGGACTGGACCAACCCGTCCTCCCAGCCTCACGGGGTGGCCTGTGGGCAAAGTTGCTCCCTGGCCAGCTGCCAACCAGCTCAGCGGCCACCAGGAGGGACCCCCAAGCCCCAGATCCCAGCGTTCTGCTGGGCAATGGGCTCGAGGGCCCTCCAAAAATGTGTCCCAGCAGCTTTACCCACAGCCCCACCCCAGACGGGCTCCCATGGCAGGGGTCAGAGATGGCTCCCCAGAGCGTCCCCAAGGTGTCTGCGGGCCCTCTCCGCTGCCCCCCAGCCCGGGGGCAGCAGGCAGAGCCCTGCTGGAGGCCCTGCCCCCCAGGTAGAGCCAGGACAGGAGGTCACGGGGGGAGGGGCCAGCCTGCCACCCCCACACTGCCCCTGCACTGCCATGGGCAGGACCCCGCAGCACCCGGCACGGGGTGCCCTCGGCACAGCCCCCAGGGCCCATGGCTCCTTCCACGGGTGGAAAAGCGGGCGCTGGGGGCGGCCCTGCCCAGAGGCCGGAGAGCCAGCGGGCACCGCACGGGGCAGGGACCTGCCCGCCCCCTCGGGCTGGCACCGGGGCTGAGCAAGCAGAGTCAGGGCCCAGCCCCCACCCGGCGCCCGCGGGCCGGAGCTGGGTCAGCAGGCGGCCTCCGCCAGCTGTTATTTCATCCACCAGTCCCGCCCCCGCACTGACCCTCAGGGCTCCAGGCACCCCCAACCCTCCGCCAGAGAACTGCCCCCATGGCAGCCGGCCCTCCCCGGGCCTGGCCCCTACCCACGCACCCAGCCACTGCTGACACCCGGGCGGCTGCCACCCCAGGACACCCGCGCGCCCAGCCTGGAACCAAGTACAGAGATCTGCAACCAAGGGACGGCCCCGCCCCCCGCCCCCACCCCACGCATCCCCGGGCCGGCCCGTGGAGGGGCCCGGGAGCTGCCTCCTTGCTGGGGCACCCCAACGGGCTCACTGCAGCCAGGGGCAGGCGGGCCGCCAGCCTCACCCTGCCCTTGGCCCTGTGTCTCTGGGCAGAGTGCTGCCTCGGCGACACCCGATCCCGGGGGGAGGGGGCCGCCCGGCTGGCCCCGCCCTCGCCCCGCGCGGGAGACTGAGGTCACCTCCGTGGGTGGCAGGCCTGCAGGCTGACAGGCTCTCGATGGCTCTAAGCTGCCACAGGCCTGACCCGCCCCCAGACCCCAACGCCCAGCCAGGACCTCGACACGTGCTAGACGCAGGAGCGCCCAGGGAGCGCGAGGAGAGGAGGGTCCCGGGGACCGGGGCCCCCTCCCCACCAGGACACGCGCGGAGCAGGCGCTGGCGCCCCCAGCTCTGACCCCTGGACGGTCACTGGGCCCCCTCCCCACCAGGACACGCGGAGCAGGCTCTGGCGCCCCCGGCGCTGACCCCGCGCTGACCTTGCGGATGCGGCCGCTGCGCGTGCCCACGAACACCACCGTTCGGCCCCGGTAGTCGTAGGCGGCCACGGCTGTCAGGCCGTCGTCCTTGTCCACGAACAGGGGCGTCCCCTCGATGGTGACCGTGCCGCCCAGGGGCTGGTTGAAGTCCTGCCCGCAGAAGTCGTCGTCAATCTGCAGGGGCTGCAGGGGGAGGCGGGGGGTGAGGCCCAGGCCGTCCTGTGGGGAGACGCTGCGGCAGTGCGGGGCGGCAGGTGGCAGGCACAGTTGCGGGGGGCCGTGGGGAAACCGAGGCCCTGGGAGCTGCCTGAGCAGCAGGAGCCGGGGGTGGAGGGCACCTCGGGCGCCCAGCAGGCACAGGCCCTGCCCCCCACCGCGGTGGGGGGTGCACAGGCGGGGGCCAGGGGCACGTGGGGAGCTGGGGTGCTCACTCAGGACAGGACGCGGGGTGACACCTAAAAGTCAGAGGGAGAGGCCAGCTGAGAGGAGGCGTCTTCTGGGGAAGGAAGCAATCGATGGATAGCATAGCACAGGTTCTGGAGCCGGGCAGGGGGGCGGGGTCAGGCGGCTCCAGGCCTGGCAGAGGCTTGTGGGTGCGGGGGCGGGGCGGGGTCCAGGATCCTGGCTTGGGGACTGAGGTGGGAGGGCCCAGGGAGGATGGGAGGGGCAGTGGGGGCCATTCCCAAGAAGGGGGCGCACACAGAGCATACAAGGACCTCAGCAAGGCGCCCCCCAGGCATCTCCAGCTGCACCGAGGAGACCCGACGCTCCTCAGTCAGAGACAGGAAGACCGAGGCCAGAGACAGGGCAGGCTTTCCCGGGGCCACCAGCAAGTCCCGGGCAGCAGAGGCGCTGGAGGTCCTCTGAACAAGCCCTCACCCACTACAAGTCTGGGGTCTCCCGTAGAAGATCGTCCTTTCTGGGGGCGGGTAACAGATACTCCTCAAAAAGCAGCTGGCCCCAGGCTGGCCCTGTCAGGGCCTAGAGACAGGGCAGACAGCAGCCAGCCGATGGGCATTGAGCAGCCCCCCAGTTACCACCCGCAGCGCACGAGAGGTGCACAGTCAGGCACCAGGACAGCAGAGAACAGAGCCTCTAGATGGGACCCCGAGAGGAGATGGTGCCCACTGCCCACCTGACCCTGGTCTGGACCCAGCTCGCCCCTTACTGGCCACATACCCTGGACGTCATCCCACCTCTCAGTGACCTCATCTGTGAAACAGAGATAAGACCTGGCCAGCCAGCGCCCAGAACAGCACCAGGCACGAGGGCGGGGAGCTCTGCCCATGGCCACGAGGGCACGCGGACACGGTCACGTCACCTGTTTTCTCAAGGGGCAGGACGGCCGCAGCGCCGACCCGGGAGACGGCCGTGTTCCGGGCCAGCGGGGCGGGTGCTCACCGAGTTGATGCAGCCCAGCTCCTTGTTGAGCAGCCAGGGCAGCGAGAGCTTGCCCTCGCCGCGGTAGCAGGACTGGATACGCGCCTTTATCTTCTCCTTGATGGCCCTGAGCGTGAAGAGGCACAGCACCGACTCCCGCGGTGGCTTCACGCGGTTCTTCTGGCCCTGGGCGAACACGGTGAACAGCACGTCCTCGTCCTCAGCCAGGCCCAGCTGGTGGGCCAGGGCCCGGCCTGGCCGACTCAGGTAGGCGTCCTGCACCAGGCGGTACTCCACACCTGCCTGCTCGCAGCCAATGGGGAACTCGACGTAGGAGTAGAACTTGGGGTCATCCACGCACAGCCGCACGATCTTGGACGTGAAGAAGTGCTCGCCAGCAGCGTCGGGGGAGGTCAGCTGCGTGTCCAGCTGCAGTGTGAGGTAGTACACGAAGTGCTCGCTGCGGAAGCTGTACACGTAGTAGATGTCAAAGGCCGGGAACTTGGATAGCGTGTCCGAGGGGATCTTGAGCTGCGAGGACACGAACTCGTCCTGGTACACGAAGCCAAACATCTCCGCGTCCTCCTCGTTGGCCATGAGCCGGCGGCTGGACAGTGTGGGGAAGTACTCGGACTTGCCGTCTATGGGCGTGCCCACGAAGAGCTTGGCCTGCGCCTGGCCGGGCGGCCCGGCAATCAGCACGCCGGCCATGCTGCCCGCCTCGCGCACGCCCGACAGGTAGTGCTCCTTGCGGTGGTGTGGCTCACCCAGCTTGAAGAGGTCGTCTAGGCGCAGGAACTGGCAGATGCCCTGTGAGGCGCTGCCGCAGGCCAGCAGGCGGTTGGCGGGCTGGTCCAGCAGCAGCAGCTTGTTGACGTTGTCGGTGCTGCCCAGGCCGTGCGGGCAGGACTGCACACTGGGCGGGGGGTAGCACTTCTCGTTGTCCTCCACTGGGCCCGTCACGTGCGCCCGCAGCAGCGTCAGGTTCCCCGACAGCTTGTAAATGCGGTTCACGGCGCCCACGTACACCTCGCCCGTCTGCTCGTGGACCACCAGATGGGTGAGCGCCCAGTCGCTGGCAGTGAAGGTACGGAAAGGGGGCTGTGGACCCCCGCCCGCCTGGGGCACGCCCCCCAGCAGCAGCAGCAGCAGGATCAGCAGCAGAGCCCGCGGGCTCAGACGTGGCAGCAGCATGACGGGCTGGGGCCTCCAGCCGAGGCGCTTGGGTCCTGTGGGGCCGCGCATCACGGGAGCCTCAGCCCTGCGGGGAGGAGGGACAGGGCGCATCACCTGCACCGTCACTGAGCTCCCAGTGACCATCCTCCGCCGGGATGTCCCATTCACGGAGTCCGGCCTAATCCTCCAGGGGATGCCAGAGGGACAAGGGCGAGCCCCTCCCCGCCTGGAGCCCTGGGAGCAGCTACACGGAGCCCCAGACTCCGGCAGGCAGCTCGGGCCACCTGAGCTCCACTACTGCCCGGGCCATGGCTGGGGCAGAAGAGAGGGACCCAGGACCAGGAGGTGGGCAACCAGACCTGAGACTGCCCACTCCCCCCAGGGAGCAAGGCTCCCGGCTCCAAGCTCCCACAGTGGTGACCGTCTCTCTGCCCGAGCGCCTTGCGGGCTGGACGGTGCTACTCTCAGGTAGTAGAGGACACTCGTGTGGCCCCTGCAGAAGGTGGCTTTCCTCGCAGCCATGCCGGGGCCACACGCCCTGGCCACGCCCCCGAGCCTGGCCACGCCCCCAGTCCTGCTCTCTGAGGCCACGCCCCCAGTCCTTCTCGCTGAGACCCCGCCCTGCCCCGCCCACCGGCCCTGGCCCCGCCCAGCCCTGCTCTCTGAGACCACGCCCCAAACATCGCCCCGCCCCCCGCCCTGCTATCTAAGACCCCGGGCCCGCCCCCTGCCCCGCCCTCCTCTCTGAGCAGTCCCCCCGCAGCGGGCGGCACGCACCTCCCACTCCCAGCCAATGGTTGTCCCTACCCCGGGCGGGAGGCCCCCAGACCCTGCCCCGGCCCAGCCTCCTCGCAAACAATCTCATCTCCCCACAGCCCGGCAGCTGGCAGCTGGCAGCCACACTCCAGGTTACGTGTAGCCTCTGGGGCCCGCAGCCACGTGGTTGACCGGGTCGCCGGCGGCCTGGGTCTCTCCGTCTGTGCAGCGGTGACCACGAGGCTCCTCTCCCGGTTGACAGCGAGCAGGCCAGGGTGCCTGCTCAGGTTCCCACCTCAGTTGTCCTCGGATCTGCGGGCTGAGGGTAGCAGCCGCGAGCTCTCCAGCTCTCACCCCTGTAGTCTGAGGCCCTGAGCTGTCCCCAGACACTGTCCCCAGGAGCACGAGAGCTGCCTGAGCCCCAGAGGCCAGCCCAGGACCTGCCCTTGTGAGTGACTGACTGGGCCCTGCCCCCTACCCCAACCTCACTCCCCACACCCTCTTCCCCTCAGGGATGCTGAGCCTTGAGAACTAAGGGGGGGCACTGGTCAGCACCCCACGGGTGACAGGTGGGGGCCTGAGGAGGGATGCTGAGCCCCCAGAGTGGGGGGGCTCTGGCCAGCATCCCACAGGAAGGGTACCAGGCCATGCTGCCACAGGACCCGCAGGCTGTCAGCTACCCCCTCAATCCCCGCCCAGACGTCCCCAACAACTATGGCTGCCATGGACCTCCCAGGTGGTAGGGAGAGGAGTCCCCAGCCTCTGCCCCCTGCTCAGGAGCCCAGGGCAGAGCAGAACCTGAGAACAGGCTCCTCAGGACTCGGCAGGGCCTGGGCTGAGTACTTGCGAACTCCAAAGAAAACATGAATCACTCACCGTTTATCAGTTCAAAGCAGGCCTGCAATTACCAGGGGCTGGGCTCTCCCCTCCTCCGGATAATTATACATGTCCTAATGCAATTACTGCCCCTACTTTTTATATTAAACAGGAGGGACCCAGCTGAAGAAGCGCCATCCAAACTCCAGCCTGGCCGGGGGCCCGCTGCCCCTCCCCCAACAGGGCTGCCCAGAGGACCAGTCAGGGGTAGGGGACTGCAGTCAGGAAAAGGGGGCCTTGCGACCACCCCCTCACAGGGGCCACTGAAGACAGCTGGGGGACTCCCCCTACTCGGGAGGAACGGGGCCTGTGGCTCAGAGAGACCCAAGGTCACCCAGCTAGTTGTGCACACTCCTACGGAGACCTGGACTCCCACGGGCCTCTGCTCTGCCCAGGAAAAAATGCATTCATTCCAGAGCGGCTGCTGGGGAGGGCCATGCCGGCCGGGGGGAGGGGAGCCCTGACAGATGCGAGCTCTGGGCCCGCGCTGGGGTCTGGGGAGGCCCTTCCACCTGCCGGTCAAGGACCAGGCCTGGCGGGGGAGGGGCACCCCAGGCGCAGAGCAGCAGGAGCAAAGGCCGGGGTGGAACCTGCTGGACTGCGCAGGGGGCAGTGAGGGTGCCCGCAGCACCAATCAGAGCCAGGCCGGGAGGGAGCAGCTGCCCGGGGCACAGGGCTGGGTGTGCCGACGGGAGGTGAGCAGGGCAGGGAGCGGCCCGGCAGCCTCCACGCCCGCACAGGACCAGCTCAGCCATCCACCAGGGCGTGGAGAGCGCGCCACCCGCTTCTCTCCCGGGCCCGCGGCCACCGCCGCTCAGCGCCCTGAGAAACAAAGGCCCTCAGAGGCTTCTTCCCAGAGGGACGGCCCCAATCTTTCCCCCCGCCCCACTGGCCAACTCCCCAGCCACATCTGGACCCTACCGGGACTCGGATAGCTTGAAGCATGGGGGATGGAGAAGACAAGGCGTCCTGCCCAGGGGTGCCTTGTCGGTCAGCAGCCGGCGCCAAGAGCTGCCCCGTCACCCCACCTCCCCCACACAGGCCCCCGGAGGTGGTCCCAAGTCGCCTGCTCCCCTCCAGGCCTGTCTGAGGGGGCCGGGATCCGGGGCACTCGAGTCCTGCTCCTCAGGAAAAGTGCCTGCTCTCCTGCTGCCCCGACCCCATTTCACACTGGGAGATGTTCTTAGCAGTGAGGAGGGGCTTACAACACACCAACCACAGCAGAGCCAGCAAAGGGCAGTCGGCTTGGTTCACAGCTCTCATCCGTCCCCCACCCTCAAGAACACAACCTCAGCCACACCGGGGCTGGCCAGGCCTCTGCAGCACTGTCTACTCTACCTGAAAGGCCCACTGGGGGACTCCCAGGCCCCCTCCCAGGCCGACTTGCTGCCGGGCCTGAAAGAAATCACTGGCTTCCCAGTTCGCCCCTGGCGCAGCACCTGGTCTCCCCTGCACACCCCAAATCAGCAGGGCGCCAGGGGACCTGCCTGGGCGAGCTCCCCAGGGCCCGAGGAGCAAGAATCAGCCCACCCCGCGCAGACCCTGAGAACCGGCCTCGGCTCGGAAAGAGGTGGGGCAGCACGGAGGGCCGCACCGCCGGATCCCAGGCTCGGGGGCTGAAGGCTCGGTCCACGTCCCCCAACACACACCCCTCTTTCTTTCAAGGGGCGTGGCTCTAGCACCCCACAGATGAACCAGGGGCAGCTCTGGGCCCTAGACGGCCGCCGGAGCCCCTCTCGCCCCCTTCCCGAACTGTCCCTGTGGTCTCAGAACGGGCGTGGGTCCTCGGAGTCGCAATCCCCTCCCCGAGGCCGCCCGATCGCGCCCCGCGGCCGTCAGCCCCTCCGCCCACCAGGCCCAGGGCCGCGCAGGAGCCCTCGGAGCGGCCACGGGAAGCGACTGACCCTGGAGAGGCCCCGCGCGGGGCGGCGAGGAGGCCGGGCGCGCGGCTGGCGCACCGCCCCTCCCAGCCTGCGCGGGCCTGCGGGCCTGGGCGGACCGGCGCCCACTCCGACCCCGCGGGCCTGCCGGCGCCGGACGTCCAGCGCGCTCCGCCGACCCGGGCCGGCCGAAGGGCCCTCCCGGCAGCGCTGCAGCGAAGTTTCTCCCCGCCCGGCTCGGAGGAGGCGGCGCGGGCCCGCGAGCTCGGCGGGTAGGGTCCCATCCCGGCCGGGCGGGGACGCGCGGGATCAGCGCCGGTGCCGCGGCCTCGCCCGGACACGCGTGAACCCGGCGGGAGCCGCAGGGACACGCGGGGGCGCGGACACGCGCGCCGCCGCCCCCCCGCGCCCCCCCCCGCCCGCAGCTCGGCCGCAGCCCCGAGGAGGCCGGCCAGGGGCCGCCCGGAGGTCGGACCCCCGCTGGACCATCGCCGGACCCCCGCCCGCCCCGCCGCGGGGAAAGTTGAGCCCCTACTCACAGGCTGCCCCGGGGCGCGCCCGCCGCCGGCCATCGCCGCTCGCCACACGCGCCGCTGCCCGCCCCTGTCCCGCCAAGGGGCCGCCGAAGCCGCGCAGGCCGCCCAGGCCGAGGCCGCCGCGCCCGGGCTCTGCTGCGTGGCCGCCGCCGCTGCCCAACATGAATGGGGCGCCAGGCGCGCGGATGCGGACCGGCCTCGCTCTCGCCGCCCGCGGAGCGCCGCGCGCATGCGCCGCCCGGGGGGCCGGGCTGGGGCGGGGCCTGCGCGGGGGCGGGGCCGCCGGCGGCCTCCAGGGGGCGCTCGATCCCCGCCGGCCTGGGCCCACCGCACGCTGCAAAGGGCAATACCGCCGCCGGCAGCCGCTGCCCCGGAATCGGACCCAGATGCGGCCGCGATCCAGAACGGCGGTCTCGGCCTGGGATCCTCAGGGGGCTGCGGGGCGCGCGGCCCGGGAGGGGGGGGGCGAAGGGCTGGGTGAGGGGACTTGAGGGAGGAGCTCGGGGCGGCGAGTGGGGTCCGGGGGGCGCACCGGGCGGGGGTCGCGGGGCAGATCAGGGGCGCAGGAGGCAGGGGGCAGGACGTAGGAGCTGGCTGGGGCAGGTCAGGGGCGCGCCGGGCATGGGTCGCGGGGCTAGGCAGGGGGGCGCACGAGGCAGGGGGCAGGGACGTAGGAGCTGGCTGGGGCAGGTCAGGGGCACGCCGGGCAGGGGTCGCGGGGCTAGGCAGGGGGGCGCACGAGGCAGGGGGCAGGACGTAGGAGCTGGCTGGGGCAGGTCAGGGGCGCGCCGGGCGGGGTTCGCCAATCCGAGCTCTTACGGCTGCATGGCAGGGACCGTCGCCGTGGCCGCTTCCCCGCAGCAGCGCGCGCGCCCCGGAAACGTCCGAAGGTGGGTCCATGCGGGGGCACCTGGTCAGGGCGAGGCGAGGCGGCAGGAGCCGTGGGGACGGCTGAAGCCGGATTGCGGGGGGACGAGCTGGGACGGAGCCGCGGCCGCCGGATGGCGGAGAGCCAGGCGGTCACCCGCAGGAGAGGGACCCCGCAGGCCCGGGCGACCCCCTGCCCCTCCACACCTCCAGGGTCTGAGTCCTGGATTCCGAGCTGCTGTTCTCCCATCTCCTGTGGGTCTGGCAGGGCTGGTTTGACGGGATGTAGTGCTTGTCGCCTGCCCAGCGACATCTGGGGACGTGGGGACGCGGTCTGCGCGGTGGGGGCCCAACCTAGTGGCCGGAGTCCCTGGAAGGTGTGCGGATTCCAGCGTGGCTGGTTATGGGCAGCGGGTCCACCCGTTCTCAGAGCCTGCCCTGGGCCCACACCCCCCTCACTTAGCCCCTGGAGTGTTTCCGGCTGCACCCCACCCACCCCCCTACACCCCTCGCCCTGTTCCTAATTCCTGTCACCTGTGGGCCCCTCCCCGAAGGACCCCTGACCGTGACACAGCATCACGCAGGGCCATCCTTCCAGGCGGGCGGATAAGGCACTCCAGACAGCACAGCTGGTTGTCTTTATGACCCTCGGCCACCGGAGGAGTTCTTTAGCCTGACAAACATAAAGAAAAATAGGGGTCAATTTGGCTACCTTCATATTGTTTACTTTTGTTCATTAAAAGTTACCAGAGGAAATACCAAGATAAGCCAGGCCCTAGGACAAGGCATTTGCAACACCTGTACACTTGACAACGGCCGCGTAGCCAGGATTTAGGAGGGTCCCCCAAGAATCAACAAGGAAAGGCCACAATCCATCAGGGACCCAGGACAGAAAGCCCAACACGCAGAGCGTTGGAGCAAAAATGGCAAATAATTGTTGCTCCCAAGAGCCCCGCACAGTGGGTCTCTGCCCCCGGGAGGCCAGTCCAATGCAGATGGAGGGGGGAGCCAGAGCGAGGGACCTTGGGGGCTGGAGGCTGTGGCCCAGGCGACCCCCCCTCCCTCACATGGAGGGAAATGAGTCAGCGGGCACTGGGCCCTTCCTCCTTGGGTTTCCTGTGTGGGTTTCGCTTCTGTTGCCATTCGAGAGGGCAGGCAGTGTGTGGGGTTGCGGGAAACAATTGCAAGAGCCAGAATCAAATCCATTGGGGGTGGAGTCGGGGGTGGGGGCGCTTCCAAATGTGCACGTTCCTTCGGGACTGCTTCTGCATTTCTGTCTCAGAGCTTTGTGCAGGAGCAACTCTGGGGGACCTCTCCCCTCCCCAAAGCAGAATGCCTTCTGCTGCTGCTGGTGAGGAGGTGACTTGGGGGAGCAGAGAGGGCCAGACAACCTAGCCCCTTCGCAGGTAGCCATGGGTCCCCTGCCACCAGGCCCAAAGCCAGGGAGGGCAGCCATACCTCCTGCCTAGCCTCCGCCCCCAGCAGTCACCTCCTGCCCCAGGGACGTGCAGGCCTCCTTGGGTACAGCCTCCCCATTCAGCTCCACACAGGCAGGGATGCAGCCACAGGGGTGGGAGGAGGGAGGGACCCTCCTGGGCAGATCCTCCAGGGGCTCGCTTCACACCTTCCCACCCGACTCCCACTGTGTGTCCACAAGCGTACATGGAGCCAGCCTGGAGTGTGCAGTGCCCTGAGGGGTGAGCGCTGGCCACCACTGGGCACGTAGGGTGGCTGCAGTCACCATCGCCTTCTGGGAAGCCCACTCCGGCCGCTGGGTGGGGCGAGGACGGGGGTCTGCCAGGGGAGCAGCGTCAAGGAGATGCAGATGGAGGGGTAGGAAGACAGCTGTGTCCCAGAGCAGGAGCAGGGCTCACCTGGGTGCAGGCCCTGAGGGAGGCCCCCTGCCCCGCCCTCCCTCCCAGCAGGCCCCGTGGTGGAGCGGATGGGACTCACCTGACCTGAGCTCCCAGGGGGTCAGGGGAGGTGCAGGGGGTGGGGCACGCTCCCCCTCGTCCCCAGGCTGTGCTGCCCGAAGTCACGCCCACACTGGCCTCTGTGCCTAGTGGCCTTGGCAGCTCTGAGTGCTCCTTGCCCAGCAGGTCCGGGAGGAGTCCCAGGATGGACCCTCATAAGTGGGCTCGATCATGGGCCCCCACGGACCAGTCACTGCAGCCACAAGTAGAGCCTCCCAGGGCTGTGCTGGTGCAGGTAGCTCTCCGAGCAAGGACGGCTTCAGGGAGGCAGTCCCCAGAGAAAGCCCAGGTGCAGGCATTAAACAAGCCACTGGAAGCGGGACAGACAGGGACCAGCAGACTGCTGGCCTCCTTCTCCCCTGGGTCCAGGGCCTGTGCCCCTGCTGTGCCCTCGACCAGGGGGGCCCCCACTGCTGCCAACATCTCAAGGCTCAAAGTGCCCTCCACCTCCAGGAAGCCTTCCTGACTGCAGCTTCCTCGGGCTTCCTGGCCCACTCTCAGCCAGTGGTGGTAAGCCTGGGCTCAGAGTCACTGTCCTTGGGGAGGCGGCCAGCTCACTGTCAGTATTGCGCTGTAGGGAAGACAGGAGCAGAGCCCCTGCCTGCCACTCCACAGACACCCCTGAGCGCCGTGAGGGCTCAGGGTCACCTTGTCCTGGGGCTGCAGAGTGAGACGGCTTCAGGGGACAAGTGGGTGACCAATGTAAACAGTGACACAGGCTGGCTGGTGGGTTCCTGCCCCATGGAAAGCAGGGACACAGCATCGGGCAGGCTGGAGGGAACCAGAAGGGAGAGCCCCGCCAGGGTCTGCAGCTGGCCGAGTGGGTGCCTGTCGCCCTGGGGGTCACAGGCAGCTCACAGGGGACGGTCCTTGGATGGCTGCCCTCAGCAGAACCGTGGCCTCCACCCTGGGTGGGGCCCAGTGGCCCCTGCACCCTAGCCCCTGGGGTGGGAACCTGGAAGCAGCCCCAGCCCTCTTGCTGCGCTGAAATTCCCAGGAGGCTGCACTCCCACCCAAAGTAACCAGAAACCCGGCTGCCCACCCCCACAGGGTCAGAGGAGGCCAGCTGTGAACCCAGGGTGGAGACACAGACAGGGGTCTCAGCCCACAGCCCCCAAACGTGCAGGACCGCACCCAGGTTGCCATCAGAGCAGCACTGGGGAGCCATCCTGGGCACACAGGGCCGATGGATGCCAATGTGCCAGTGACACAAGGGAGCGGCTGGCAGGACCCTCCACCCAGAAGGAGTCGGGGAGCGAGAACCCAGGGCTTCGTGGAGGCTGTGCCGCCACTCCCACTGCCAGATGTCTCAGCGCAGAAGGGCCATGCCTGGGATAGCCACGGCAGGGACGCGGACACGCAGGCAGGTGACAGGCGCCACCACTGAGCATCAGACGCACGCTGGACGCAGTGCTGGACCGGGTACCCCTGCGTGCACGCTGTGGCGGGAAGGCAGCCAACAGCACAAACAAGAGGGCAGCAGCATCACATCCATGCCTGGAACTTCTCTGACATGACAGCTTTCGGGGCTGGAGCAGGTTCCAGGGGGCAGCGTCAGCTGAGCAGGGCCAACTCTGTGTCCCCGTCGCGGTGACTGTTCCCAGAGCGCTCTTGTGGCGGGGGACACAGGACGGACACACGCCAGGCATGGGCATCAGCACCCACGCTGCAGGACAGCCCCCTGGGGTGTGGGCGCTGGGGGTCGGGAGACGGTGCGGGCCTCCGCCCTGCCCTAACGCCCCGGGAAGCCGTCCCTGGAAATGACGGTCACCTCCAAGTAGGCAGGTGAAGGGGACCCTCCACGGCTGCCCCTCTGGGAGCAGAGCTGTGCCTGAGGCCTCGTGGCCGGGCAGGCTGGACAGTGGACGTGCTGTCAGCGGAGACCACCACGGGGGCCTGGCCTGGCCTGCCACCCCTCCTGACCTCGTCCCTGTGATTCCAGTGCGTCGCCTCCTCGGAGATGCCCCCGACTTGAGTCCCCAGCGTGCCAACACCCTGCTAGTTCACATGTCGGGGGGCAAGGAGGCCCAGGAGGCTGGGGGCCTCGACCCAGGACAGGAGGCCAGGTACCAGCCCAAGTCCCCACTCCGCCGCTGAGCTGCACAGCTGGGCAGGCCAGTCCCCGTCTGCTGGACGCAGCGCCCCCGCAGTCAGATGCAGACCCCCTCCCGGGCCCACCCCACGCCCCTCGGTGGCCGCTGCCCGTTGGCACAGGGGGGCTCAGCGCGGGCGCAGCGGTGGAGGAGAGGGAGGCTGGAGTTTCCAGGGAGCCTTTGGAGCCACCTGAATTCCCCTGCATGCCACCCTTTCTGGGAAAACCCTCCCTGGGGGAGGTCCCTGCACCCTGGGACTCTGTGTAGGAGAGCAGAGGCTTCCGAGGCAGAGACTCAGGGCCCCAGCCCCACTAGCTCCGCGCCCGCCATGGCCCCACCCCTCAGCGCCTTCTGCAGGTCTCGGGGTCACTGTGAGGGCCAGAGGAGCTCATGGGGACTCCCCAGCCGCCTAGGCCTGCCCTCACCCCACCCACCGGCAGGGAGGGGCCATGAGCGTCCCTCTCCTCGGCAAGGACCAGGCTCAGGGGCCCCTTCCTGCCCCTCATGCCTTGTCACAGGGAATCTCTGTGATTTCCCAAATCTACCGCAAGTTCCGCTGGCAGGGAGGGGCCGTGAGCATCCCTCTCCACAGCGAGGCCCCTTCCTGCCCCCCACGCCTTGTCACAGGGAATCTCTGTGATTTCCCGAACCCACCACGGGCTCCGCATGTGATGCTGTTCCCTGTCACCCTGTCACCCTGCTGACCTTGCCCAGGGCCCCAGCCCGGCCCCGCCTCTTGCAGGAAGCCTCCCTGAAGCCCTGCCCACCGACTGGTCATCAGCAGCCCTGGGTCCGTGGGCTCTGGACCTCAGGGTGCATGTCAGCACCTGGGTCTCCTCCACGCAGTGCCATCACGGGGTCCCTGGCAAGGACAGTGAGGAGCAGACAGGACCAGCCCCCTGTCTCCTGTCTCCTTGGTGGGGAGGGCTGCAGGCAGCCACCCCCACACACACACCTTGGGCACAGGCCCTGCGAGGGGCAGGGGGCAGCAGGGAGAGGCAAGACCTGGACACAGCGCCGCCTCAGCCCCACGCACTGCGGGGCAGGCGGGGCTTCTGGGGAGACAGATACCAGGGGTGACATTTGAAATCTCTAGCAGCCAGAGTGAACACCAGACAGACAGAAAGAAGATGGGAACAGTCCTGGTGAAAACCAGGCTGCTTCATGCAAGGACACACTCACTGACGTGGATGTCTGCCTCAGGCGCGGCTGGCTCCAGGAGCCCAAGCATGTCCCTGGGCATCTGTCTCTCAGCTCCACTTTCTTGTGTGTGCATTCTCGGGGGTGAGGGCCCCAGAAGCACCCTGGGCCCACTGGAGTCGTGTGACTGCCCTTTCCCCCTGGCTGGGGGGGGGACCAACCCCGATTAGACAGCTGCTCCACAACACTTGACTTCCAAGAGCTCTGGCCTCTTGGGTTTCTAAGCAATTAAAACAGGGCTTTTAATTATTAAAATATTACGCTCATGGTAAAAAAAAAAATCCAAGTGGTTCATGAACGAAGCCCCAGGAAAAGCCACCTCCTCCCTGGGCCCCCAGGTCACCTCCCGGGAGCGTGCTGTCCCTAGCTCCCCACATCCTGGCAGAGACTCGTCCAGGATACCCCTGCCTCTTTGCAGAGAAGACCCGCAGCACCCCTGCCCCCAGCCGCCTTTGCGGGCCCCCGTCTCCCACTAACAGGTTTCAGAGATGGTCCAACAGGGCCACCTTGGGACCCCTTGTCACCCTCCTGGAACCCAGCACGTGAACCAGCCGGTTCCGAGGCGACGCCCCAGGAGCCGCTCTGTGGTGTGACCCGACAGGACTGCGGCCGAGACGACGGATGCCACTGGACACCTGCAGCCCTAAAACCCCCAGAGGCCTGGGCGACAGCCCTGCTGAGGCCCCGGGCTGCGTGCTGTCTGCCCGCAGCCCCACGCTGCACCCAGAGGGGGCGGGAACTCTCCAGAAGGTGGGCGATGTGGGCCCTTCATGGGGCCCAAGGAGGAGGAGAGTGGCGGGCCCTGGTCCCCGCATCTGAGCCCCTCGATCAGCTGCGCCGATATCTTCCTTCTGGACTTCCTGTCACACGAGCCAGCGGACCCTTCCCACCTGTCCATTCAAGCGGGGGTCTGTCTCTTGTGCTTCAGGGTCCAGTCTACCCAGACCGCGGGGCTCGAGGCGGTCTGGGGTGTCGCCCTCCCTCTGCTGGCCTCCTCATGGGCGCCCGCGTTTTGAGGCTGAACACCCATGTAATCGGTCTATCTGTTCCACAGCTAAACCCCAGCAAACATGTCTTCATAATTAGTTGATGTTTATTTACCAGGAATAACCAGCCCATTAAATTTAATGAGGCAAGTTGTCAGGTACAGAGAGATTGTCTTCCTGGAACGGGACCCAGACCTGGCGGGCTGGCTGCTGGTCTGGGTGTGGGCTGCCCCTACTCCTGGCCCTCGGCCCCCCAAACCCTCTGGTCCCCACAGGTCCCCTTGGCAGGCTTCACACCCCCGCTGCCTGCTGAGCAGGTATGACGTCCTTTGCTCGAGGAGGTTGACCCTGAAGAGGGGTGCCCACTGGGCCGCCAGCCAGCAGGAAGAGAGGGCAGGAACCCCCAAATGCGGGCTCGGGTCGGCACTGCCATGAGCCTCTGGAGGCAGGGGCAGTGGTGCTAGAGAGGCATCGCAATTAGTCAGGAACAGAGAACAGTCACATAAACCCCCAACCAGACAGCAAGACCTGAGCGCAGAGAAACGTGGGGCAACGAAAGGGCGCACCCTCTCCCCGTCCTCGGGGCCCTCTCCACGACTGAGCTTCTGAAGCAATTCCCGAGCTCCAGGCTGTCTCCGGGGCCTCCTGGCTGCGGAGCTGGTGGGCAGAGCCCGTGAGTTGCCTTGTCGCCCATGCCATGATCAGCGCGGCGGAGGGGGGGCTCGGCTCCCCGGAGAGTCCTCCCCTGAGCGCCGCGGCCAGGACGGAGGCCCCAGGTGGGCGCTCATGCTGGACCGCAGGCCTGGGGCACAGACAAGGGGGCCCTGGGACTCCTGGGTGGACAGGAGCATGGGGTTGCACATCAGGGGCTGACCCCGGGGCCGGCATTGCCCATGAGGGAGGGCGCGGGGGGTGGCTGGGTGCGCGGCCTCTGTGCCCACTCCGCCAGGCAGGTGCAGCCCCGGCCCCAAGCGTGACTCTGGCCAGGTGGCTCCTGAGCAAAACTACTTACCGGAGGGAGTGGACTCAGGTCAAAGGCCACACGCTGGAGTGGCCTGAGGGGCCTGGGTGGCAGTTCCCCTGCCCTCACCGAGCACTGACCATGGCCACCTGTCACAGACCCAAGATGCAGCTGTGAAGGCGGGAGCAGCTGCCTCCCCTGGGCTCAGCCTCCCCTGGGTCACTGCCCACCCCCGGCCAGGGTGGCAGGAGCGTCCCGCTGCTGTGCACGTGGGGCTCATCACCACACCCGCTGCGAGCTGTCGCCCCTCCAGGTCCTCGGGGACCACCTCCGTGGCTTTGGTCTCTGTCTCAGTGGTCGGGACTTTCTGGTTCCTGGCTGGACCCTGGATGTCCCAGCCGGCCTGTCACGCTGACCCCAGTGACCAGGTGTGATGGGAACCCACCCCCGTGGACGGTCACCCAGTGGGACCTGGGCCAGCACGCCTGCCCCGGGGCCACAGCCATGTTGCACTCCCAGGCCCTGCTTCCTGCCACAGATGGCCACGTGCAGGGCCTGGAATCACACGCCCACACGCGGGCTCAAAGGCACACACGTGTGCACGCACCCCCACACACAGCAGTGACACTCGGGGGCACAGCCCGCAGCCACCCTGGGCGGGGGAACTCTGACCAGCAAAGCCTGGCTCGGACCCCGGGGAGCCCAGGGAGGTGCTCGGGCAAGAGGGAGCAGGGGCAGGAGCACGCAGAGGGCACGGCTGGCTGTGAGACATGGGCACACGCTCGCAGGCGTGCACACATATACGGATGGTGCACACAGGCCACTGTATAGCTACGGCAAGCCCACCTCCCAGGTGGGAGACTTGGAAGCTGGATGCGGCCCTGGGCACCAGAGGCTTCTGCCAGGGCCTCAGAAGGGCCGTGGGGGCTCCAGCTGAAGGGTCCATGTGCTGGTGACCTGCGACCCACCCCGCTGACCACAGAGGGCCGGCCCCTCCGGGCATCCTGCCGCCCACCTGGCTGCTGCCATCTCTGCCTGTCTGTCCCCTGCTGAGCTGGGGATGCCGCCCAGGCCTCTGGGGGGCATCTCCTCAGCCCACGTGCAACTGGGTGACCTGCCCTGCCCTGGACGCTGCCCCGCCCCAGTCCCGCACCCAGCCGTCAACCCCCGCATTGCCCCGTCCCTCAGTCTGCGGTCACCAGCACCAGCTCATCCGGCCGGAAGTCAGCCTGGTCCCCCACTCCCCACTCAAGTCCAGTCCTGCCAGTTCCAGCCCCAGGCTCAGCTGGTCTGTCCCCTGACCTGCCCCCGCCCTCCTGAGGGTCACCTCGACCACAGGCGTCTTCGAGGCTCTCCTCGGGCCCATTCGAGCCCCCCCTCCTGCAAGGCCAGGACAGCGCCACTCAGAGGGATGGTCTCTGCAGCAGGCGCTGGGGGCCGGGGCGTGGCTGTCCCTCGGGGCCTGGCCCGGGGCCTGGCCCGGGGCTGCAGGGGCTGCACGCAGGAGGAGGCAGCGCAAGGACAACCAGGCACAGGACGTCTGCTTTATTTGTCTGCAAGCAGGGCACACACAAGCCTTCTCCCAGCGCAGGGGTGGGGGCACCGGCAGCGAGGCCATGGCCCAGGTCTGGACTGTGGCCCCACAGGAGGTCTGGGCTTCAGGCTCCACGTCACAGCAGGCCAGGCACGAGGCTACGTCAACCCTGCAAGGAGAACAGAGTCCGGTCGCCGGGCGCGCTGGACTCCGGCTCTGCTCCCCCAGCGCTGAGAAGGGGCGTCCTCCCCAGCGGTCCCCAGGCCTGGACGGAGCCCCCGTGGCCTCCTGCCCCTGCCCTGGGCCCAGCCTCGGGCCAGAGACCCACTCCCCTCACCCCACGCGGCTCCCTCTGCTCTCTCTGTGGAACCTCCTCAGCAGCACCGTCCACAGCAACACGGGCGGCAGGGCTGCGGCTGGCCCGGGCCACCCGTGGGCACCTGCCCCTCCCTGGAGCCACAGGCAGCCCGGGGCTCTCGGGGGCCTGGGGGTCGGCAGGGAGGGTCAAGGCAGGGCTTCAAGGTCAGCCTGGGACCGCCATGACCCCCTCCCGCCCCCAGCCCAGGGCCATCAGGCCGCAGGCTGCCACTCTGCCTCCCACCGGGTGCAGCCCACAGCCCTACCCCGTATCGGGCCCCCTCCCCCGCCACCCAGAGGGCAGGGCCTGGCTTGACCCTCCCTCACGCGGCTTCAGGTGCCCACCGGCCATCCCACCCGAGCCGGGGTGGAGGGCCGTGTGTACCTTGTGAGCGGAGCTGACGCAGTGCTGGTAGGCCCGCACCAGGTCGGCGCACAGCAGCACCTCCTGCAGGTGGTCACGGTAGCAGCGGAGGATCTGCGCCTGCAGCCCGGAGCACACGGGCTCCAACCTGCGCGGCCTACGGACACAGGAGGGGCCTGCAGTCACCCCAGAGGGCCCGCGGGGCTCCTCGCCCACCGCCCTGCTGTGGGCCCGCTTCTCCCCCGGAGCTGAGTTCACAGCTAACATATGCAGGACGCAGGACATGGGAAGACCACGGTGCACCCAGGGCAGAGGGGAGACGCCCAGACCCCCTCCTGGGGAATCTCCGCGGCAACCTGGGGGGGTCACAGTCCCTGCTGTCAAGGGAGGTCTGGGCCACACACTAGGCTCCACACGCACTCATCTGAAAAATGGCTGCCTTCTCTTTTTCAACGCATGAAGCAAACACAGAAAGTGAAGCAGAGCTCTCTCAAATCAGCTCTTTTCTGACGCCTCCACCACGTCCCCTCCTGCCCTCCCCTCCCTGGGCCCACACACTCTCCCGCACACACTCACACGTGCACACACATACTCACGTGCACACACTCATACGTGCACACAGTGTGCACACATACGTGCACACAGCACACACGTGTGCACACGCATGCACACACATGTACACACACACACATGCCCTCATGCCCCAGAGCACATGTGCTGAGGACCCTGCCACTCGCAGCTCCAGGCGGGGGTGCCGTCTCTCACATCCCGCCCCCTACACAGGAACCGGAAGTTGAGACCAGGAGGCTCCAAGACACGCGTTCAGTGTCTCCAGGGCTCTGGGCGGGTCCACACCGGAGCCCTGGGGACAAGGCTGAGCTCAGGCGCCAGGAAAGGACTCCCGCTCCCGTCCCCGGGAACTGCAGGGGGACAGTGGCCCTGCCCCAGGTCCAGTCCTGAAATCCAGCCCCCTGCAGGTACCAGGATGGAACGCTGCTTGTGGCACAGCTCAGACTGCCCGTGTCCACGGGTTAAGGCAGGAGGGGGGCTCAGCGGCCGTCACCCCATTCTCTGACCACCCGGCCCCCAACGCTGCAAGACGCCCTCCTCTCCGAGCCCCAAACCCTCTGACTTGGACGAGTCTAACGGAGGGCCTTTCAAATGCCTCTGGATGGGCGTCCCCTCTCCGCCGCCCTCCCTGGAAACAGCTCCCTGTGTGTTTTCCTCTGCCCTCCTCCACCCCTTGGTGGAGAGCCCTGCGCCTGGACAGGGCTCCAGCCTGGCACCCCCTGCAGTCCTTTCAAACTGGCCTAAATTGGGGGCAGGGGGGACTGGGGGCTGGGAGAGGCTGGAACCTCAGGATGTGACCTCAGCTGGAAATGAGGTCTTGGTGGATACGGTGGGTTAGGAGGGGGTTGGCCCCTGATCCAGTGTGACGAGCATCCTCCCAAAGGAGGAGAGACACAGACCTCCAGGAGAAGCCACGTGGTGGCAGAGCAGAGGCTGCAGAGATGCGCCCATGAGCTGAGGATGCCAGGCCTCCCAGCATCACGGAAGCTGGACACGGAGGACACAGGACTGAGACCCCTCCAGCTTCCGAAGGAGCTGCCTGCTGGCTGCAGAAGCCCAGGAAACACACGGTGGGCCGCATAGGGAAGTGGTGGAGCGCCAGCCGGGCGGAAGCCAGCAGGAGGCAGACGGCTGGCCGGCCCTTTCTAACAGAGAGGGACCTATGTCCTCCACGACAGAGGGCTCCTTGGCAAGCGGCTCGACTGGGAAGGCCACCTCCAGGCTGCCCCGGCCGCGCCTCGGGTCCAGGTCGTTCTGAGAACCAGCCTGCCGGGTCTGAACCCGCATAGCGGCCCGTTCTGCAGGTGGGGACGCTGGTATCAGAGGCGATCTGCCCGAGGCCACACCACATGAGACGCGGCGAGTGTAACAGCGTTCCTGTCTGGCTGTACGGCCCCCAGGCTCCACCCTGCGTCCACTGAGATCCACTTCAGGAGCAGCCGTGGCCAGGACAGCGCGTCCTCAGGGAGCAGCCGGGCCTGCCCGGCCCTGACAGAGACAGACGTCTGGCCCCTGGGAGGCCCCCAGCACCACAGCTGTGGTAAGACGCCTGCTCCCGCATCCGCTCTGCCTATGTGGCTCAGGAAGGAGGTGAAGGAAGGACCTCTGCCGGCGGGTTCCACTGCAGCCCCCAAGGGGAGGTTATGTCAGCAGTGGTGACGGGAGAAGTGCAGCGATGCGATCTCGTTAGTGGAAGGAGTGGAGTGGTCACACCCTGCACACCCAGCATAGGAAGTGAATACGGCTGAGGCCTGGCGCCTATACCCTCTCTGCCAGTTCCTGACCTGTCAGCGTGCCGCCAGGACCTGTCCCCACTGGTCACACCGTGTCTGCTTGCACACCACATCTGGGTCCACCGGCGTCACAGCGACAGCCGCCCCGAGCCCATGAGTCCCCATACTCACCCGCTGACCATGTGCGCTCCACGAGCCCGTGCTGGGGGGCGCACGGGGCCTGGGGAGAGCTGAGGGCACCTCACCTGGCCCGACTGGCAGTCACCACTGCAGGGAGGTGGCCATGCCCCGGGACGTAGGGGGCACCGCGGGCTGCGGGAGGAAGTGAGGCGGACCCCGCTCACTCCAGTTCCCGTGGCCCCAGGCACCTGTCCCCTCCCCCGGGTCCTCTGTCCTCACTCAGTCGGCCCCACCTGCCCCTCCCGCCCACCATCCGCTCTGCCCCAGCCCCTCGCCGCTGGTGGAGCCCCACACCCTCGCGGGACACGCGGCCCTGGGCCGTCCCCGCCCTGCCGGGCCCCCTCCTCCAGCCTGCTCCTGCCCTGGACGCTCCGGCCCTCTCAAGGGGCCTGCCCTGCGCCCCCCTCCTGAGGCGCCCTGGCCCCCGGGCAGAGCCCGCTCTCTGGCACAGGGGACAGAGGTGCCACAGACACCAGCTCAGGCCTCTAGCTCGTGCCCGCCTGCCCATCTGTCCACGGGGAGGCGGCCGAGGCCACACCTGGGCCTCTCCCGGGGCTGCTGCAACACGGCAGGAGTGACTCCCCAGGCTGCTGCTTGACCCCCGTCCCCAGGACACTCACCCTCAAGGTGCCACCCGGGCACTCCCCGGGGACTCTGGCTGGCGCCCCCAGTGGCCGCGTGCAGGGCTGTGTAGGCTCAGGTCCCGCATGAACTCACTGCCAGCCTCTGTGCCCCCGTCCGGCCCCGCTGACTGGAGCCAAGTGTCCTCGACCAACCACGTCACCTCTGCTCCAGCCGACGCGGGCTCCCAGGGGCTGCGGCCAGACCAGCGCGGAGCAGCCAGCTGACCGGGGTGCCCTGAGAGCAGGACCAGCCCACGACCTCTGTGCCCAGGGTCCCTGCCTACGCCACGGTCATAGCGGATGACCCCCCAACCCAGCCCAGGGATGCCGTGTCCCCGAGAGCCCCGACGCCCGCCTGCCCCCTCCTGAGGTCTCCTTGGCTGGTGGGTGGGCCTGGGCTGATTCACCAGCCCCTCCTGGGGGGCTCCATGCGCCCAGCCCCAGGGGTGAGGACCACTTGCCCCAGGGCCCTCACAGGACGTGCTGCCCCAGGCCTGGCCCCACCGGCCCCCAGCATCACCAGCTCAGATCCCTCCCTTCTGGTCATGGAGGTGCTGGAACAGGAAGGGCCACAGCCAGCCCGGGGGACGTGTCTGTGGTCTGCGGCGAGGCTGCAGACCGGAAGGGCTCTGTGGTCAGGGAGCGCAGCCTTGGGCGGCGAGTCACCAGGTCAGAGGAAGACGGTGCTTTTGTCTCGAGGCGGATGGTGAGGATGCAGACTCGGATGTGACCAACTGGGTTCCTGGGTTAATGCGTGAGTTCTTATTCCTGAGACCTTTCTGTGGGTTTGAAATCACTTCAAAATAAAACCCTACATGCATGGCCATTTGAGATGACTGAATGTATTCGAAAGGATGCATATATCCTTGAAAGAGACCACCAGGGTCCCTTTTCAGGCTGGGACAGGGGCAGGGGGAGGTGTGACAAAGTGATCCTGCATTATCTGATAAAAGCACTGGAACAAGCTCTCAGGTACAAGGACTTGCTCTGCTGCATATGTTATGTCTTAAATAACTTGCGTGGCGAGGTATGTTTACACATATTGGGAATCCGCATGCTGGCCCCAGAAGAGTCCAGAAGGAGACCCCAGGACAACAGTGCGTGACTGGGTGGGGTTTACATCACTGCTGATGGCACAGGGCTCCCCGTCGGGGAAAGAAGCAAGGTGGGTCTGTACCTCACACTCCACACCTAAGAAGCCACAGGGGCGTCGCCTGAAGCACGACGTAGTGGGGAATAAATCATAGCAGGTGTGTGTGTGCACACGTGTGTTCTCTGGCCAACAATTCTCTCTAGAAGGATTGAAAGCTAAGTGCGTGAAGTCGAATAAAGCTGTCTGTCATAGTTGTTATTATATCGGTAAAAGAAAAAAAAATTGGGAAGCTTCTCAGTCTCCTTCAGTAAGTAAGAAACTAAATAAATTCTGACGCTAGGACTTCCCTGGTGGTCCAGAGGTTAGAATCCACCTGCCCACACAGGCGACACAGGTTCTGTCCCTGGTCTGGGAAGCTCACACTCCGGGGGACACAAACTACATCCGTGAGCACAGCTATGGACCCGTGTGCCTGGAGCCTGCGCTCTGTGACAGGGAAGCCCACACACCCCGAGAGGAGCGGTCCGCCCTCCGCGCTGGAGGAGACGCATGCAGGGCGACCAGGACCCAGCACGGCCACAAGTACCAACAAAAATTCTGCAAGCTTCGAAGGAAAATTCCGACCTTATGGGACAGCAATGCGGTATTTAAAGTGAACATACAAACCCACGTTTACAGACACAGAGACAGGTCCACGGGAACTAGGGGAGGGGCGTGACGAGTGGGTTTCCAGGAGCCCAGCGACGTCCGGCAGTGTGTGACTGTCCACAGAGCAGGCAGAGACTGAGGGGACAAGATCCAGGGAGGGTCTGCCTGCCCTACCCCTCGCTGCCCCAGGAACACTGCCCCCCCCCAGGCTCACTACACAGGGGGCTGCAAGTGACCCACTGTGCCCAGGCCAAGCATGCACGCGCACACGCACACGCACACACACACACACACATCCCGCACGGGAGGGCCCAGGCCTTCAACGTGAAACCTACGTGAACTCCTGGGCTGAGCACTTCCCGCCATGTCAGCCCAAGCAAAAGCTGGAGCCCACTGTCCCTGCGGACCCAGGTCTGTCCACCCCTCACCGAGTGCACTTTACCTCCCTACCAGCTCCATTCACCGTGTGAGAGATTCGCTCTGCTGCAAATCACCCTTCCTAATTTTCCTTAATTCCTCAAGATGCGTTCTGCTGCCTTTGCCGAAATAAACGCAGCTTCACTATTCATTTTTACCATATGAAAAGTGTCATAAATTTTATGTCCAGAATGAGCAGCAAGCTTTGTATTACAAAAGTCCTATTTTCCCTCTTACAGCTTCAACCAGACTTTTGGCCTTTGCTTAAACAGGCATTTGCACTAAGCTGCACACGGCCCTGAGCAGATGTACAGAATCCACAATAATAAACCCTGAGAGCAAAGGGTCTCCTGTCACTGCGCTTCCCCTGCTACGCTCTCCAGCCAGGCACCGGACATGGCTAAGGCGTGTCTCACCAGAGGTGCTGTCCTCCCCTGGGACTCCAGCCTGGCCCCGAGGACCAGGCACCCGGGGACCCTGGGCGCCCAGGACTGGCCGCCCCATGAGCCAGGGCCCCAAGGACTAGTTACTGTTTAGACCTGGACCCGGAGGACTAGTCACTATTTAGACCCGGGTCCCCAGGAATAGTCACCGTTTAGACCCGGGCCCCCAGAAATAGTCACTATTTAGACTCAGGCCCCCAGGACTAGTCACCTGAAGTTTAGACCCAGGCACCCAGGACTAGTCATTGTTTAGACCCAGGCCCCCAGGAATAGTCACCGTTTAGATCTGGGCCCCAGAGATTTGTCACCTAAAGTTTAGACCCAGGGCCCCAGGAATAGTCACCATTTTAGATCTGGGCCTCCTGGACTAGTCACCGTTTAGACCCGGGCCCCCAGGACTAGTCACCATTTAGATCTGGGCCCCAGGACTAGTCACCATTTAGACCCGGACCCCCAGGACTAGTCACCGTTTAGATCTGGGCCCCCAGGATTAGTCACCATTTAGACCCAGGCCCCCAGGACTAGTCACCGTTTAGATCTGGACCCCAGGGATTAGTCACCTAAAGTTTAGACCCAGGCCCCCAGGACTAGTCACCATTTAGATCTGGGCCCCAGGACTAGTCACCATTTAGACCTGGACCCCCAGGACTAGTCACCGTTTAGATCTGGGCCCCCAGGATTAGTCACCATTTAGACCCGGGCCCCCAGGACTAGTCACCGTTTAGATCTGGGCCCCAGGACTAGTCACCATTTAGAACCGGACCTCCAGGACTAGTCACCGTTTAGATCTGGACCCCAGGGATTAGTCACCTAAAGTTTAGACCCAGGCCCCCAGGACTAGTCACCATTTAGACCCGGACCCCCAGGACTAGTCACCGTTTAGATCTGGGCCCCAAGGATTAGTCACCATTTAGACCCGGGTCCCCAGGACTAGTCACCATTTAGACCCAGACCCCCAGGACTAGTCACCGTTTAGATCTGGGCCCCCAGGATTAGTCACCATTTAGACCCGGGTCCCCAGGACTAGTCACCATTTAGATCTGGGCCCCAGGACTAGTCACCATTTAGATCTGGGCCCCAGGGACTAGTCACCTAAAGTTTAGACCCGGGCCCCCAGGACTGGCCACCGTTTAGACCTGGGCCCCAGGGATTAGTCACTGTAAGTCTGTTGGGGCGGATGGGGCCTGCGAAGCAGCAACTGCACCTGGTTCAAGATCGCCTAGCGGCCAGCACGGCACAGGCTGGTGGGCCTTAACGCAGATCCTGGAGAGTGGGAGGGGCACAGAGGACGCAGCATCACAGGCCCAGGAGCCCCTCGGCTTTGTGCCAACACTGACATCCTGCCAGCAGAAACCAAGACCCAGGGGAAACTCGGCTTCTGCTCCGGCTGGCGTCCCACCTCGCCGAGACACGGCACAGCTGTGCAGGCACCAGGGACCCAGAGTCACGCGCAAGATGCACGCTCTTTCCAAAACGACTCCCAAACCCATGTGGCTGTGTCTTTAAAACAAGGAACTGAATGTCATAAAACTGGTTTTCCCATCTAGAACCGAAGTGACCCCGTTTTTTACTTTTAGAAAGTCCGTATTTCTAACCAATATGGAGAAGTTTGCCCTTGTCTGAGGCACAGTCAGTTTCCCTGACCAAGAAGATAGTATCAGAGGAGAGAGGGTAGGCCCAGCGGACCGCAGCAGGGCTCTGACAGTGACACCCGACGGGCACGGGCCAGGCCCCAGGGCCAAGGACCCTGAGGAACTGCCAGGAGCCAATGCAGTGACAGGGCGACTTGCCCAACGGACGGGGAGGGAAATAGTGTGTCAACTTCAGTGAACCCCCGGGGACTCTGACCACTGTCCCCAGGAGGCGCCCGCGAGGCGGTCCCCAGAAGAGCGCGGCAGGTACGGT
The DNA here is from genome assembly GCA_024291935.2 of Okapia johnstoni. Taxonomy (NCBI): domain Eukaryota; kingdom Metazoa; phylum Chordata; class Mammalia; order Artiodactyla; family Giraffidae; genus Okapia; species Okapia johnstoni. The sequence continues at coordinate 12,221,655 of JAGTYA010000025.1, forward strand.
CAGCTCCGGGGGTGCAGGGGCTTGGAGGGGCCGCGCCCACGACACCGCCAGCAGCCTCTGGGAGGAGCTGGAGGTCAGCTTGCCAGAGCGTGACCCCAACGGTCAGTAGGGTCCAGCTGGCGAGACTGCAGCGGCCGTCGAGGGGCCGCCCACGGCTCCTGTGGTCTCGGGCTGCCCCAGGCAGTGGCCCCAAACCTCCCCTCATTTGCGAATGCATTGGGGGTGGGGGTGACAGCAGGAGTGATGTTTGGGGACAGGTTCTGAGGAATCACGGCTGAGGGTGTACCCCCAACTTCCCAGAGGCTGGACGGCAGAGAAGCCCCAGAAGCGGGGCCCTCGACTCCCTGGGGTCTGACCACACCAGGGACCCAGGTCCTGTGCTCCTGGACGATAATACCTACGGCCTCTGGAGAGCACGCAGGAAGCCCCGGGGCGGTGGTTTCCAGCTTGGGCCCTGCAAGCCGTTTCTCCGGAGGTGGACCCTTGGGACAGAGGGCTCCCGGGTTCTGGCACTGCAGCCTTCTGCCAGGGCCTGCAGACTGCTGCCCAGACCTCTCACAGCCGTGCACACAGAGCCACAATCACCACGCTTCCTGGAGCCCTCGCTCTGGCCTGAGGCATGCGGGCCTGGAGACGACATGGGCCCTGGGAGGTCAGCAGAGCCACGCCCTTGTCACCATGCAAGGCCCGCTGTCCTGCCCCACGGGGCCCTGAGGACCCTCCCAGGTCTGCACCCCAAGTAACAGCTGCGTCTGCCTCAGGCTGCGCCCAGTTTCCTGACGCTTCGCCCCCAGGCACCCAGTGCGGGAGGACAGACATGATGCTGTAGCTCAGCCCTGTGCCACCCGAGCTCCCCCGACCAGTGTCCTGCAGAGGCGTGTGGCTCAGGGCCAGGCCACCCCAGAATCCCCAGGACCACGGGGCCAGCAGCACCCCTTCTTGACTCCCTGGGGGTCTGAGCCCACAGGACACACAGGACTTGGGCCTGGAGTGGCTCTGCCCCGACCCCTGGCACGAGACGGACGCGGGGGCCTTGGTGCAGGAAGGGACGAGTTCTGTCAGTGTTCCTCCAGAAGCCCGGGATGAGGCGCAGGGGTGAGTTTCCCCGAGGGGCAGTTTTTAGACATGGGTGAGCTCGCGGGGAGGAGGAGGGGCTCTTACTTGATGGTGCCCTCCACCTTCATGGCTGCCTCGTGGAACTGCTGTGACGACAGCTTGTATGTCTCGAGGTTCTGCGGAGAGAGCACAGAGCCGCCCAGTCACCGCAAAGGCCTCCCCGCGCCCCGCCTGCCCACCGCCCCGCCGAGCCCAGAGCTGCCCAGTCACCGCGGAGGCCTCCCTGCGGCCCCACCTACTGCCACGCCGAGCCCATAGAGCTGGTCCCCTGACAGCACAGCAGGCGGGCCTGGCACCGCAGGACTGGCCGCGGCCGCCACGACACACAGACCCCGGCCTGGGCATCGCACCCCCATGAGCAGGGCCCTCTTCCACCTCTAAGAGAGCTTAATCGACACGTGGTCACACATGCAACTCGTGACCTCACAGCACAGGCTGCTCTGGGGCTACACAGGCACCTAGAGACTGCGGGGGCCCCCAGCCCAGGACGTTCCCTGTCCCTCGGGGCGCCTGCTGAGCCTCCGTCTGGTGCAAGCCCGTCTTACAGGGCTCTGCTGCCCAGAGATCTGAAGCGACTTACCCAAAGCCACACCCCAGGCGCAGGTGCCCGACCCCAGCCCAGGATGCTGGCCTCACTGCAGGACCCGCAGGCCCCGGGCACACGCTGCCCAGGCCAGCGGGGCGGGGGCATCCCCCAGTCAGTCTCCCCACTTCTCTGTGGCGGGCAAGCGGCCTCAGCCCACTGGGCCAGCAGCCCACATGCCACACTTCCAGGGGAGACCCACGCACGACTGCCCCCAACACCAGCTCCCGTGAGGCCACAAGAGGGCTCAACGTCTCCCAGGACACCGCAGGAGGAGCCTGACCCGGGGCTGCCTTCAGACAGCAGCTAGGTGCCTGGCCGGCCAGCACAGGCCTGGGCCCGCACTGCAGGAGGGCTGGTCACCCTGCGCTACGGATGGGCAGACATAGGCTCTGGCCTTCCGGCTCCTGCGGGCGCGGGTCACGCAGGCCCTGCGAGCAGCGGGTGAGGGGGTGAAGGCACCCACAGTCATGGAGCCCCCACGGCCTGTCAGCCTCCCAGCCCAGCGCTGCGACTCCAGCTCCATGGCAGACACAGGCGCCCTGGACCCCTCGGACCAGAGAAGGCAACAGGAGGCCGAGGTGGAGCTGCGCAGGGTGGGCGCCAGCCCCTCAGACCCCACCCTCAGGGGCTGGGGTGATGGGGGGGCACCAGGACCAGGCCCTCAGCCCTATGCTGGCCCCTCGGCCCGGGGAGCCGCCTCCTGGAGGGCACGTGGAAGGGGCTCTGAGGAGCAGCGGGGCCCAGGAGGGGTGGGAATCGGCTCTGGGCCGCATTGGGGTTCAGCTGTTGGGTGCAGGTCCTCACCCCAGCGACAGCGTGAGCCCCGGCTCCCCCAGCACATCCCTTATCTCTGACAGGGACACAGCCCAGGCCCCCCGATGAGCGGTGGGGCTGAACACCCAGCGCAACAGGCAGGAAAGGAACGGGGCTCCCCTCACTCCACCAGGCTCCCCTGCGGGGATGTGCTGACGCCCAGCCTTCCCCAGGGAGTCACGTGGCTGGATGGGCCCAGGGGCTCCGACCTGCGCCTCCACGCATGGCCTGGCCGCGGGGACCTGGGTCCGCGGCTGGGCAGGCTGTGGTCTTGGCCTGTGGCGGGTGAGGTCTGTCACAGGAAGAGCCCGCAGGCCAAGATGCACCGATAACCCCAGAGCCGTTGCCTCCAGGCCCTCAGGACTCAGATGCCCGCCCTCTGCCTGCCTGTCGACCTGCCTGGAGCGAGCAGCGCCTTGCGTCCACCCAGCCTCCTGGGGCCACTGCAAGGTGCGCCTTCTGAGCCTGCAGCCAGTGAGAGCAAGGCCCTCACAGGCTCCACGGAAGGGCTTCGGGAAGGACGGGGAATCCACCCCCCACCCGCCCCCCCCACCATGCCGCCGCAGCCCGACCACCGGGACTGCAAGGCTTCATTTCTCAGTCTGGTGGCGCCGTGACACCTCAGCCCTGCTGCCCGGGAACCCAGTGGCACCACGTCTCCTGCACCTGGTGGTCGCCTGTCCCCTAAAGCAGACCCAAGGATTTCAGAGCCCCCTCCTCTGCCCATGAACAGCCGGCCTCCCCTGCTCCCGCTGCTCAGAGTGAGTCTGAAACCAGAAGACCTCATCTCCATTAATTAAAGCTGCCATTAAAAATTAAATAACGTGAGTAAGAAGGTGTGAGCCTTATCTCCACAGGCTTTAAGAGTCACAGTGTTTCTTCAATTACTTCACGAGCAGTTTCCATATTTCATCCTGTCTGATTTCTCCAAGGGCCTGGGTTCTCAGATCAAAAGAGAGGGCGGGGTGCCACTCCTGTGTGAGGACCCCTGGCAGCTGGAGCCTCAGGGGGCCCGCTGCCCTGCTTCCCTGTGCCCTGAGGGTGGTCACAGGGGCCCTCCCTGCACTGTCGCGGGAACTGCCGCAGAGGCCGTGGAGATGGCGTGTTTAAAATGCTCGGGGTGGGTGGGCCTGCACAGAGGAAACGATGAAAGTCTTAAAAACTGAACACCCCACCGCACGGCAGCCAAGGGAAGTATCTGGAAGGGAAGCTGCGTTTTCCGGAGGAAAGCTCCCCATGGGAGGGAGTTCCAGCTGCGTTGCCCCATCCATGCCCAGAGCTGTTGGCACTGGTGGTGCCCAAACAGCGGCCCCCAGGAGTGGCTGATGGGGGAGCAGGGCAGATCCCCCAGGGCAGGGGGACACGGGGCACACGGTCTGGGCTGAGAGCCAAGGGCCAGGCCGGAGGAGGGCCAGCTGAGGGCCAGGCCAGGATGAGGGGCTCGGACCCTCCCCCAGGAGACAGCATCTCACCAAACACTTCAGGAGAGAGGAAAGACAGCCACGGCTCTGCTCTGCGGCCGGAGAAGCAAACAACACCTGGGGACACAGGCCAGGGGCTTCAGGTGGACCCCCAGGCTGGGACCAGCCAACCAACGGGCCCTCCAGGCCCAGAGCAGGGCTTTCCCTGGGGCCCTCTCCCGCCAGGCCCCCTCACAGCCTGGATCCTTCCACGTCCTCTTTCCTCACCCGCTGACAGGCTGCTGGCGGGGCCTGGCCGCGCTGTGAACTGCTAATTGGAGTGTGGCGCTGGCTTTAGGTGAGAGCCCCCTGTGAACACCTGCTCTCAGGAACAGTCACGGAGGAGGCGCCCTGCCGCTTCCTGCTGCAGCCCCCCGAGACCCGGGCTCCCCTGGGCCAGGCTGAGCGTCCTCGCACGTCGAGGGGCTGCTGAGTGTGGCTGGGGCTGCCGCTCGCCCTCACAAGGGGGAGAAAACAAGCGTCCTGGGCAGCTCTGTGTGGATAGTCTCCCTGTAGATATCAGTGTAGACACATGGGCACACGTGCACGCATGTACACAGCACTAGGCCCATGTAGCACAGGGTCCACGCTCGCGCTCTGTGACAGGGCCCTTCAGGACGGGGGTTGGCCCCGGCTGGGAACGCAGGCGAAGGGCCGGGGCACGTGAGCTCTGCGATGGTGGAGGGAGGCTGACCGCCAGGCGGGCAGCTCTGTCCTCACAAAAGCCTGGCAGCCAGGCCCTCCACGCGGGTCAGCTGGTTCTCACACTTGCAGAAACATATTTGGCTAAATGAATAGCTAATTAGTTTGAAAACAAAATGCACAGCACAACAGAAAATTAAAAAGAATTTTTCAAAATGAAGAGACAAAATTTAACTCCACTTCTGTGACTTACTGGTGACCCAACCCTGAGCAAAGGGCCGCAGGCTCAAGGTCCCAGGACCACTCCCCACGGACAGCTGGAGGACCGGGAGCCATACGGGGAAGGGACTCAGGCCACAGGGGCACTGACCAGGCTCCCCACGCAGGGGTGCTTGGCATTGAGACACGGCCGCGGGCCCAGAGGATGCTCCTGCGGCAGTGACCGCTGACACCTGCTTCCCAGAACCTGGCCCCACGGCTGAAAGCGTCCCCGTGTGGTCAGCCGGGGTGTGGGGCCCGCTGGAGACCAGGTCAGGGGCCTGCAGCAGCTGCGCTCCCAGCCTCTCTGATGGGCGGACTGGCCCAGGCACTGCTCGTCAGCGAGCTCCCGCAGACCTCAGTGCCCGGGACGCCTGGGAGCACAGGGGTACAGAACCAGGGCCCCCACGGGTAGAACGGCCATTTTCTAAAGTCCCGGTGCCCTCGGTGGGGTCCTGCCCTCCGTGTTTCCCCATCCTTGTGGTCTCACACCTGCAGGCCTCAGCCCTGGAGCCACAGGGCCGTCTGAGAGCAGCCTGCGGGCTGGTGGGGGGATGGTCTGGGGTAGGCCCAGGCATCGGTGTTTAAACAAGTTCCCGGGGGGGGGGGTCCCCCGGGCACCCAAAGTGAGCCTGAGGCTAAGCCTGCTTTGCTGCTGATGACGCTGTGCCATCAGCCGTGGCTGCTACTCCACAAAGAACTCCACCCTCTAAAAAACCTGGCTTTATTCCAAAACTGCAAACTACAGAGAGAGCACTACGTTTCCCAGTGGCTTGATACCTGCAGTTTGAGAATTTTTAAAAGAAAATCAAAGGAAGAAAGAGGGCGGACTGTCTCACGGGCCGTCGCCTCCGAGGTGACTGGAAACACATCCACGCCCACAGTCAGCTGTGCAGAGACAGGCCTACTCCCGCTCCTCCTGAACGGGGGAGCCTTCTGCATGCTGTCACCTCCTCTGACGCCAACTTCTGATATCAGGACAACTTTAAATGCTGCCAGACAGCAGGCTTTGTGGGGATAACACAGCTCAACGTGCTGCTGTTGCTGTTCAGTTGCTCAGGCATGTTCGACTCTTTGCGACCCCGTGGACTACAGCACGCCAGGCTCCCCTATCCTTCACCATCTCCTGGTTTGAGTTTGAGCTTGAGCCAACTCACGTCCATCGAGCTGGTGATGCCATCCAACCATCTCACCCTCTGTCACCCCCTTCTCCTCCTGCCTTCAATCCCCAGCATCAGGGTCTTTTCAAATCCTCAGGTGGCCAAAGTACTGGAGTCTTCTGCTTCAGCAGCATTTTCCCAATGAACACTCAGGACTGATCTCCTTTAGGATGGACTGGTTGGATCTCCTTGCAGTCTAAGGGACTCTCTCAGGAGGGTCTTCTCCAAACACCACAGTTCAAAAGCATCAATTCTTTGGCGCTCAGCTTTCTTTATGGTCCACTTATTTGCCATGAAATGATGGGACTGGAGGCAATGATCTTAGTTTTCTGAATGTTCAGCCTTCTTAATGGTCCAATTCTCACAACCATACACGACTCCTGGAAAAACCATAGTTTTGACTATACGGACCTTTGTTGACTCAATGTATATGAAGTGTAGATTATTACCTAGGCTAAAGAGAATGATGAGTGCCTGCTGTATGCCAGCCCTGAGTGCTGTCACACAGCTCACCGTGCTGGTTCTGCAGGCAGAGTCCACTGAAGCTGGGAGCTGGATGCACCAGGCAGTCTGCCCGGAGCCTCCTCCGTGGAAGAACTCGACACACACAGCACCAGACACAAGCGAGGCTTTAGCTCCTTCTGCACAACGGACACCTCGACAAGCTGAGACAGGAGCTCCACAGCGTGGGCACAGAACATGCGTGAGAACCCCGTGCGTGTTTGCTCTCAGGGTCTGCAAACACCAACAGGAGACGTCACAGCACCCTGGAAAGCCAGCGGGTTCTCATGGAAGCCTAACGTCTGGGTGCATAGGACCTTTTAAAAGGTCCTACGTTCATATCCACAAATAAAGCCTAACAGACGCAGAGACAGTGAACCAGCAGGAGCTCTTAAGTGGGACAGGCTTGGGGTCCTTGTTTCTGGGCTGTGCTTGGAGGCCTGGCAGCCGGCACATGGGTCCACAACGGGCTCTGAGCAACTTGAAAGCCCAAGAAGAGAGCGAATAAGTACATAAGAAACAAGATACAACCCAAAAGACCATTTCCAGCCCAAGCAGCACATGGCGGCCACCCACACAGGCTGGGGGCCGTCTGCTTGAGAAGGGGGAGAGGATAGCAGGGCTCGGGGGCCCGCCTGTCCGTCCGCTCACCCGCTCTCTCCTCCTGAAGCCACTTGAGTTGCTTTAGTCACCCTGACACTTCAGCCCCCAAACACTTCAGCCAGGTGCCCCGAAAGCGGAGGAACTCTGATTTTTTAGACAAACACTGGACAGCTACTGCAGCGGGGACCCTTCACGCCCACAGGAGACTCCCGACCGCTGGAAGCAGAGGGGAGCTGTTCCTCCTGAGCCCCCGACTCACAGCCCATGAGCCTGGCAGACAGCCCCTGGACGCCTCTCAGTTTAGGGGAGAACCTCGGCCACGTGACCTGAGGAGGGGTGCTGGAAGACTCCCTCCCAACACGGAAGTCACGGCTTTTGCCTGAATTAATTCTCACCACGACAGCAGTGAACGGGTGACAGTCCATCATTCCCTCCACGTTGATCAGTTGTTCTTTTGTAAAGACAGTTTTCCTGTCCTTCCCTCCTGTTTCTGGAGGGTTTTGTATCAGTTTTGGCTTAGATTTTCTTTTCAAGATCCACCATGTTATAATCGTTGTCTGTCATCACCCACTGTGTCGTGCGCACAAGGCGTCTGCTCCGGCTCGGGGGACCGCTCTCAGGCCAGCTCCCGTGTCCCGTGTGGACGCGCGTGGCCTCGCTGTGCTCTGAACACCCCTCAGCATTTCACAAGGAAAGCTGTCTGCCACCCCAACAGGTACGCAGTGCCGTCTAACTGCAGGCAGTGCCGTCTAACTGCAGGTCTAATCTGCATATCTGACAGCTAATGGTTGGGAAGCTCTTCTCATGTGCTCATCTGCCATCTATATATCCCCACGGTGGATTTTTCTAATTGGATTGAGGGCTTTTATATATTTAATTTGGGGGAGTGCTGTCAGAGTATATTCAATATTCTAGATCACAGCCCACACAGGGCTGTTTGGGGTGTGCTTTGCAAATGTTTTCCCCCATCTACAGCTCCTCTTTTCATCCTCCTCACAGGGTCTTCCACAGAACCAAAGTTTTTATTTTGATGAGGTCTGCTTACGGATCTTGCTTTTGCTGGCTTTAATCTCAGGATCCAGATGTTGCTGGCACACAGGGGTCTGTAATGCAGTGGATTCTTGTGTGTGGATCTTGCGTCTGGTGACCTTGCTAATGCCTTCATTCATTTCAGGATTTTCTTTTCTTCTGTTGGGCTCCTCTGGTCATCCACGAAAGCAGGGACGGTCTCGTTCCTTCCCTTCTGACCTACAGCCTTCGTTTTCTCCTCCTTGTCTCACTCAGGCTGGTGCCTGCCTGGTGATGGCCACCCCGTTCCCGTGTGGGGGACAGACATTTAGAGTCTCACCTTTGTCTCTGGTGTCAGCTAAGGGTTTGGGGACTTGTCTGTTTCTTGTCTCATGCTAACCAGTTAAGGCGGTTCTCTTCCACTCCTGATTTTTAATTAGTTTATTTATCTATCTTTTAACTTTACAATATTGTATTTGTTTTGCCATACACTGACATGAATCCACCATGGGTGTACGTGTGTTCCCCTTCCAGAACCCCCCTCCCACCTCCCTCCCCATCCCATCCCTCTGGGTCATCCCGGTGCACCAGCCTCGAGCACTCTGTATCATGCATAGAACCTGGACTGGCGATTCGTTTCACATATGATAATTTACATGCTTCAATGCCATTCTCCCATATCATCCCACCCTCGCCCTCTCCCATAGAGTCCATAACACTGTTCTATTTATCTGTGTCTCTTTTGATGTCTAGCATACAGGGTTATCTTTACTGATTGACTAAATACCATATATATGTGTTAGTATACTGTTTGGTGTTTTTCTTTCTGGCTTACTTCACTCTGTATAATAGGCTCCAGTTTCATCTACCTCATTAGAACTGATTCAAATGTATTCTTTTTAATGGCTGAGTAATATTCCATTGTGTATATGTACCACTGCTTCCTTATCCATTCGTCTGCTGATGAGCATCTAGGCTGCTTCCATGTCCTGGCTATTGTAAACAGTGCTGCGATGAACTTTGGGGTACACCCGTCTCTTTCAATTCTGGTTTCCTCAGTGTGTATGACCAGCAGTGGGATTGCTGGGTCACATGGCAGTTCTATTCCCAGTTTTTTGAGGAATCTCCACACTGTTCTCCATAGTGGCTGTACTAGTTTGCATTCCCACCAACAGTGTTAGAGGGTTCCCTTTTCTCCACACCCTCTCCAGCATTTATTGCTTGTAGTCTTTTGCATAGCAGCCATTCTGATGGGCGTGAAATGGTACCTCATTGTGGTTTTGATTTGCATTTCTCTGATAATGAGTGATATTGAGCAACTTTTCATGTGTGTGTTAGCCATCTGTATGTCTTCTTTGGAGAAGTGTCTGTTTAGTTCTTTGGCCCACTGTTTGATCGGGTCGTTTATTTTTCTGGAATTGAGCTGCAGGAGTTGCTTGTATATTTTTGAGATTAACTGTTTGTCTGTTGCTTTGTTTGCTATTATTTTCTCCCATTCTGAAGGCTGTCTTTTCACTTTGCTTATAGTTTCCTTTGTTGTGCAAAAGCTTTTAAGTTTAATTAGGTACCATTTGTTTATTTTTGCTTTTATTTCCAATATTCTTGGAGGTCGGTCACAGAGGATCCTGCTGTGGTTTATGTTGGAGAGTGTTTTGCCTATGCTTTCCTCTAGGAGTTTTATAGTTTCTGGTCTTACATTTAGATCTTTAATCCATTTTGAGTTTATTTTTGTGTATGGTGTTAGAAAGTGTTCTAGTTTCATTCTTTTACAAGTGGTTGACCAGTTTTCCCAGCACCACTTGTTAAAGAGATTGTCTTTTCTCCATTGTATATTCTTGCCTCCTTTGTCAAAGATAAGGTGCCCATAGGTACATGGATTTATCTCTGGGCTTTCTATTTTGTTCCATTGATCTATATTTCTGTCCTTGTGCCAGTACCATACTGTCTTGATGACTGTGGCTTTGTAGTAGAGCCTGAAGTCAGGCAGGTTGATTCCTCCAATTCCATTCTTCTTTCTCAAGATTGCTTTGGCTATTCGAGGTTTTCTGTATTTCCATACAAATTGTGAAATTATTTGTTCTAGTACTCTGAAGAATACCATTGGTAGCTTGATAGGGATTACATTGAATCTATAGATTGCTTTGGGTCAGTTCAGTTCAGTTCAGTCGCTCAGTCGTGCCCGACTCTTTGCAACCCCATGAATTGCAGCACACCAGGCCTCTCTGTCCATCACCAACTCCCGGAGGCTACTCAAACCCATGTCCATCGAGTTGGTGATGCCATCAAAACATCTCATCCTCTGTCGTCCCCTTCTCCTCCTGCCCTCAATCCCACCCAGCATCAGGGTCTTTTCCAATGAGTCAACTCTTCGCATGAGGTGGCCAAAGTATTGGAGTTTCAGCTTCAACATCAGTCCTTCCAATGAACACCCAGGACTGATGTCCTTTAGGATGGACTGGTTGGATCTCCTTGCAGTCCAAGGGACTCTCAAGAGTCTTCTCCAACACCACAGTTCAAAAGCATCAATTCTGCGGCGCTCAGTTTTCTTCACCGTCCAACTCTCACATCCATACATGACCACTGGAAAAACCAGAGCCTTGACTAGATGGACTTTCGTTGGCAAAGGAATGTCTCTGCTTTTAAATATGCTATCTAGGTTGGCCATAACCTTCCTTCCAAGCAGTAAGCGTCTTTTAATTTCATGGCTGCAATCATCATCAGCAGTGATTTTGGAACCCAAAAAAATAAAGTCTGACACTGTTTTCACTGTTTCCCCATCTATTTCCCATGAAGTGATGGGACCAGATGCCATGATCTTAGTTTTCTGAACGTTGAGCTTTAAGCCAACTTTTTCACTCTCCTCTTTCACTTTCATCAAGAGGCTCTTTAGTTCTTCTTCACTTTCTGCCATGCTTTGGGTAGTATGCTCATTTTCACTGTATTGATTCTTCCAATCCATGAACACGATATATTTCTCCACCTATTTGTGTCCTCTTTGATTTATTTCACCAGTGTTTTAAGTTTTCTATATATAGGTCTTTTGCTTCCTTAGGTAGATATATTCCTAAGTATTTTATTCTTTTCGTTGCGATGGTGAATGGAATTGTTTCTTCAATTTCTCTGTTTTCTTGTTGTTAGTGTATAGGAATGCAAGGGATTTCTGTGTGTTAATTTTATATCCTGCAACTTTACTATATTCATTGATTAGCTCTAGTAATTTTCTGGTGGAGTCTTTAGGGTTTTCTATGTAGAGGATCATGTCATCTGCAAACAGTGAGAGTTTTACTTCTTCTTTTCCAATCTGGATCCCTTTTATTTCTTTTTCTGCTCTGATTTCTGTGGCCAAAACTATGTTGAATAGTAGTGGTGAGAGTGGGCACCCTTGTCTTGTTCCTGACTTTAGGGGAAATGCTTTCAGTTTTTCACCATTTAGGATAATGTTGCTGTGGGTTTGTCATATATAGCTTTTATTATGTTGAGGTATGTTCCTTCTATTCCTGCTTTTTGGAGGGTTTTTATCATAAATGGATGTTGAATTTTGTCAAAGGCTTTCTCTGCATCTATTGAAATAATCATATGGTTTTAATTTTTCAATTTGCTTATGTGGTGTATTACATTGATTGATTTGCAGATATTGAAGAATCCTTGCATCCCTGGGATAAAGCCCAGTTGGTCATGATGTATGATCTTTTTAATATGTTGTTGGATTCTGTTTGCTAGGATTTTGTTAAGGATTTTTGCATCTATGTTCATCAGTGATATTGGCCTGTAGTTTTCTTTTTTTTGCGGCATCTTTGTCAGGTTTTGGTATTAGGGTGATGGTGGCCTCATAGAATGAGTTTGGAAGTTTACCTTCCTCTGCAATTTTCTGGAAGAGTTTGAGTAGGATAGGTGTTAGCTCTTCTCTAAATTTTTGGTAGAATTCAGCTGTGAAGCCATCTGGTCCTGGGCTTTTGTTTGCTGGAAGATTTCTGATTACAGTTTCAATTTCCATGCATGTGATGGGTCTGTTGAGATTTTCTATTTCTTCCTGGTTCAGTTTTGGGAAGTCGTACTTTTCTAAGAATTTATCCATTTCTTCCAATTTGTCCATTTTATTTGTATATTGTTGCTGATAATAGTCTCTTATGATCCTTTGTATTTCTGTGTAATCTGTTGTGATCTCTCCGTTTTCATTTCTAACTTTGTTGATTTGATTCTTCTCCCTTTGTTTCTTGATGAATCTGGCTACTGGCTTGTCAATTTTATTTATCTTCTCAAAGAACCAGCTTTTGGCTTTGTTGATTTTTGCTATGGTCTGTTTTTTTTTTTTTTTTTTTTGCATTTATTTCTGCCCTTAAAGAATTTTTAAGATTTCTTTCCTTCTACTAACCCTGGGGTTCTTCATTTCTTCCTTTTCTAGTTGCTTTAGGTGCAGAGTTAGGTTATTCATTTGACTTTTTTCTTGTTTCTTGAGGTGAGCCTGTATTGCTATGAATCTTCCCCTTAGCACTGCTTTTACAGTGTCCCATAGGTTTTGGGTTGTTGTGTTTTCATTTTCGTTCATTTCTATGAATACTTTGATTTCTTTTTTGATTTCTTCTGTGATTTGTTGGTTATTCAGCAGTGTGTTGTTCAGCCTCAATATGTTGGAGTTTTTAATTGTTTTTCTCCTGTAATTGACATCTAATCTTCCTGCATTGTGGTCAGAAAAGATGCTTGGAATGATTTCAATTTTTTTGAATTTACCAAGACTAGATTTATGGCCCAGGATGTGATCTATTCTGGAGAAGCACTCCTGATTTTCTAAGGGTTTTTTTAAATCATGAATAGAGCTGATTTTTGTCAAATACCTCTCTGGATCAATTAATATGACCCTATGATTTTTCCCTTAGATTGTTAGATATGACAGCTCATTGATTTTCAGACATTGACCCAGTGCACATCCAGAATAAACCCCACTTTGTATACTGTGATGTACACACACACGGTGTATAACTTTTTTCATACATTGCTGAATTTGGTTAGTAAGCTTTGGTTGAGGACTTTTGTGTCTAATTTCATGAGAGACATTGCTCTGTAGTTTTCCCTTGTCTTTGGTTTGGTAACACTGCTTGTCTGACAAATATGGCCTCATGAAATGAATTGGGAAGCTTCCCCTGAGCGTCTGCTTTCTAGAAGAGACTGTGTAAAATTGGTCTTAATTCTTCTTTGTAGAGATCTCCAGAGAAACCATCTGGCCTGGAGAGTTCTTCTCCTGGAGTCTTATAGTCATGAAGTCCATTTCTTCAGAGGTTACAGGACTATTCTGTGTATCACCCTCATCTGGGCTGAGTTTTAGCAGTTTATGGTTTCCGAGAATTGGCCCATTTCTTCTCCCATCACAGACTCTACAAGCCTGAGGCGGGGCTTCTCCACCCACTTCGCGTGGCCGCGGTGTCTGTGGGGACTCAGCCCGCTTTCTGAGAACTGGTCCATTTCTTCTCCATCACAGACTTGACAAGCATGAGGTGGGGCTTCTCCACACCCTTCGCGTGGCCGTGGCATCCATGGGGACTCAGCCCGCTTTCTGAGAACTGGTCCATTTCTTCTCCATCACAGACTCGACAAGCGTGAGGCAGGGCTTCTCCATTTCCTTCGTGTGGCCATGGTGTCCACGGGGACTCAGCCCACTTCACTGCTGCGGAGGCGCATGTCTTCTCCACACCTTCTCATTCCTGCTGGAGGCTATCAATTTTATCAGTTTTTCTTTCCAAGAACCAGTGTTCTGTTCCATTAATTCTCTCTGGTGTTTTCCTCTCATGATTATATTTTTTGTTATCTTTATTATTTCTTCTACTTGCTTGGGGTTTATTTTGTTGTTCTTTTCCTAATTTCTTGAGATTTTGAAACTTTTCTAATTGAGGGATTTTCCATTCAACCCTGCTTTAAGTTGTAGCCCATATATTTTGATATGCTGGTTTCAAGTCTTTCAAATTTGTTACGGTTAGTATTATGGCCCACGATACAGACTATCTTGGTCTCACAGGTGCTTGAAAATATATGAATTTTGCTGCTCTTGGATTATATGTCAGTTGGACCCTTTATACCCTCACTGATTTTCTATCCATTGCTGCGAAGAGGGTGGTAAGGACTCAGACTCTTATTTGACACTATCAACAATTGTTCCTCTTGTGCTCTTTAATTCATTTGCTGAAAGCACTGTATTGAAATGGTTTTCTGGATCGATGTTACGTTTCTTTAGAGATAATCCTTTTGTTTTTCATTACATATTTTCTGTTTGTTGTTATTTCTCTCTTTTTGTTCCTGTATTCTTTTTTCTTTTAGTCTTTGCTTCACTCTTTACAGGTACACTGGACAGCCACACCTTCTCCCACCTCTCTGTGACCTGAGAACGTCATTTCCTCCTCATTGCTGAAGGATACGTTTGGTGGGTGTAGAATTCACAGTTCAGTTTTCTTTCAGGACTTGGTAACAGACCACTTCCTTCCGGCCTCAGTGATGTTAGACGGGGTTCCATCACCCATCACATCAGTGTCAGGAACACCAATCTTCCCTGACTGCTTTCAAGTCCTGTCTCTCGTTTTCAGCTCTAGTTTTCAGAGATCTCACGATTGTGAGGGGAGATGTAGCTTCCCTCGGTTTCCTTTGGAATCTGCTCGGCATCTGGAAACAGAGCCTTGACTGCATGTCTGCACCCGCCTGGTTCCTCTGAGACCCTGGGGCAGCCACTTGCTGGGGGTCCTCCGGCCAGTGCAGCACCCCCCAGTGTTTCCAGGTGGGAAGGCATCTCTGGCCTAAAGGCACCAGGGCCACTGCTGGCCAGCGGCTCACGGACGGTCTGGGTGGAAGCAGGAGCAGGACCTTTTCTCTGGTCCCCGGCTGCCCCACAGGCCTGCTGGGGCAGGACCCCCCGGTGTGCTGCGGAGCCCCGTGTGCTCTCACAGGAAGAAACGCATCTCTGGCCCCCAGGAATGAAGAACACTTCTTGGGGCCACGTGTTGGGGGCTACCCCCCAAACTCCAGTGTTGCTGGGGGCTCCCTCTTAACCTGGGGGAGCAGAAGCCCGCCTGGGCGGCCGTCTGCCACAGCTTGGGCCTGAGACGCTGGCCCTGGGAGGGCATGTGAGCACACGGGCCACCCCACTGCTGCTCCTCCTCCTCTCAGTCCTCGGGGCCCCTCACCGTATCCAGGGCTCCCGGCTGCCCCTGGGGGGAGCAGGGAAGGGGTACCTGGCCATCCCCCCTGGCTGCTCCCTCTCTGCAGGCTGCTATCTGCCTGACAGACAGCTGGGTTCATTTATTTCTGCTTCTATTAATTTTTAATCCCATCTCTGTTGATTTAATTTTTTGAATAAGCAAAATAGCAACATGGTTCAAATGTCAAACTACTTATAAAAAATATACTCAGAGACGTCCCTCACCCTCCCTGTCTTCTGAGCCCATTCCCACTCCTTGCTTGTAGGTAAAAATCTTGTTAGTTTCTGATTTATCCTTCTTGAGTTTCTTTTTGAAAACTGAGGAGTTTTGAACACCACTGTCGTTTTTCTCACTTCAACAGAGGCATGATTTTGGCCTCAGAATCTCAGCCAGCAGTTAATCGTTCACAGCCCAGCAACTTAAAATCTTCATAATCTGCATGTTTCCCTTTCAAAACCCCTTCAGACACCTCTCAAATTCCATTTAAACCCACTCTCTGCTTTCTGCTCGACTCCTCCACCTGTTGAGTCACTTGCCTGCTTTCCCCCTTTAAATTCTACTGATGCAGGTTTTTTCTGACTTTCCTCATAGTTCTCATTCTTCCTTCCACAGTTAACACGTCTGAGAGTCACCCAGAAGAAACAGGGCGTTGCCTCGGCTGGAGTCTACTGTGAGATCACTGTGAAGCAGTGCGTCTCCCAGGAGGGTGGTCACAGGGCAGGGGAGGAGCATGCTGCACAGCGCTACCCACCTGCTCACAGTCACGTGCCCACCGTGGTGGGGGGCGGTGGCGTGCTCAGGGCACCACTGATAGACGGAAGACCTCCAAAGTGCTTGTCCAGGGTCAGAGGAGCCCTGCCGCCTCGCACAGCGCACGGCCCGACAGTTGGGCTCACTGCCCCCACCAGACCGCGCTTCCCACCAGCTCTGCCCCGAGCACCGGCTGTGTGCCCATCGCTGAGCTCCCCGGGCCCTTCCCAAGCACCTCCCCAAGGCCTGCAACACGGCTTCTGGGTCCAGGGTTGGTGGAAACCTGATGGAAGGGGTGTCTCTAGGGGTCGCTGGCAGCACCTTCTATCAGCTTCTCCACCAGCCAACACGTGTCTCCGAGCATCCACAGGGATGGAGCACTGTCCCAGGCAATGCCGCAAGCTGGGAACCAACATCCAGGTGCCGCCACATCGTCTGTTTACCTTACGGACGCCTGGCGTTCTCATCGGAGGCCAACATTTGCTGGGTGTGACCCTCTGAACAGGAGGCGGGATGTCCTGTGTTCCTCCTGGGAGAACAACAGGAAGCCAGGCCCACAGGGTCCATGGGGACAGTCCTCCCAGAGGTGGGGACAGGCCGGAATCCTGTACATCCCAAAGCACCTCGCATAAGATGTGAACTGCTTTCTTGAGACTTACTCGGGTGAATAAGCCAACCTCCCTCTGCTTGAGCTGAGAAGCCAGGACCCTATGACTCTGAGACCTCTGAGACCCCTGCAGACACTCGGGTTTACTCAGAACGGCTCCAGGTAAGATGCCCCCAGGAGCCCTGGTGTCCCTACAGACCACACCAGCCCCACGTGACCCCTGGACAGTGCCGGCGGCTGCCAGCCATGGGGGCGGAGCCTGCCCAGCCCCACGTCCACTGTCTGGAGGGGGGCCTGAGCTGCTGCTGACAGAGGTGGGACAGCCTGCCTCTGCAGGGACCTGTGCTGGGCGTGCTGTCCACAGAGGGCCCTTCCCTCCCCCTCTCTGCTCTGGGTCCTGCAGAGCTGGTGCTGTGACGTGTAAGAACGGTGTCCTGACCTGGCGCTCAGCGGGGCAAAACGACCACGTTGGGGCAGAGCCAGGGCAGGAGCCAGCGGACTGAGCTGGGCCAGCAGAGGGGAGAGGGAAGGGCACACGAGGCCAGACCAGGTGACGTCCAGGGAGGGGCGATGAGGAACAGGGCACACGAGGCCGTGAGAACTGTGGACAGGGACAGGGGGGTGGCCACTGGGCCAGGAGACCATCAGGAAACGCAGGGCTGGATGGGGCGAGGGGACACAAAAGCCAGGAGAGGACCGAGCGGGAAGACCTGGGCCTTTCCCACGGGGTGTGCTCACAGGAGACTGTCCGTGCAGGCCGCGAGCCCTTCACGCGGGGCTGCTGCAGGGGCCTCACACGCCTCCCACACACTCCACACAGGCTGGGCTGTCCTGCAGAGTAACCGGCGGGGACACAGGGGTCACAAAGCCTGCTCCCCAGAACACAGGGCCGCACTCCGCAGCTCCCCGGGTTCTCCTGCTCGACGATGCCGAGCACACGGCAGGTCAGATGGTGTCCTCGGGGCAAGGGCCTTGGAGCCTGACCTTCCTGCCCCCCCCTCTACCAGCTCCCAGCGACTGGGAGTCCAGGATGACCAGCCGCGGTTCCAGTGTCCCTAAACAGGTTTCCACCATCAGTGTCTAAGCTTAAGAGGAGACGGAAGGAAAAAAGAGGAGCTTGACACAGCCAGTCCCTGAAGCTGTGTGCGCAGAAGCTGAGAAAGTCAAGGTCTGAGCCTTCAACAAATGCGGCCGAATTTATATAAAAATACAACAGCAACAACTCCCATTACAGAAACAGAGCTGTCCCCGGAGAAGGCTCGCCCACCCCACCCCCCACCCCCCAGAGCCCCAGCTCCTGTTGTGTGAAGGGCTGGTGTCTAAGCATCTCCAGGCGTCTCCTGGACGCTTTCAGTAACTGCCCACGACCAGGCAGGCAGACCCCATTTAGAAGAAGGGCCTCTCAGCACAAGTAGGGAGTCTGGACGTGACCAAGGATGTGGGGCAGGCGGAAGGGATAGTGAGGACACAGCAGAGGAGGGTGGCCCGCTGCCTGCGCACCTCACACGCTGGCATACCCCAGACACCGAGGGCCCTGGAGGGCAGCCACAGAGTAGGCAGCGACGCGCTCCTGCCCCAAGGCCAGGCTCCACAGGCTGCAGTCAAGCCCACGAGACACCACCAGCCTCGAAGCTCCAAACCAAGACGGCGCCTCCAGGACCCACTGGGACAGTGGGCACCGGGGCTTGGCCATGGGCTTGGGCGCAGGGAGAGCCACACACTCACCTTCCAACCGTCCCCCGCCACATTCTCAGGCGTTCATCTGAAAATGCCAGCATGATCAACAAAGCAAGCCCCCCAAAACAGTGAGCAAGTTACAAGTGGCTTTTCGAGGGTCACTGTGGGCCTGGAAAGGAGCAGGTGCTGTGTCTCCGCGTCTTGTTCACCTCAGAGGCTCACCCTCAGGAAAGCAGGATGGGCCACTGATCGCCGCTCCCGGGAGAAGCAGCAACCACATGAGGCTACTGTACGTGAGGCCTCACTCCCGCCACCTCCTCCCAGAGCAGACCATGGGGACGAGTTCCCTGGACCCGTGGGACCCACCTGCCTCTCCAGGCGCCGCAACTGCTCCTTGCAGAAGGCGTCGTGGCGTCTCAGCTCCGCCTCCTGGCTCTCCAGTTCCCTGGCCTACGGGGAGAGCAGAACCCAGTCAGCTGTCGGCGACTTAGGAGCCGAAGCCCACACGGTGCCAGGCCGCCCCCTGCCATCCAGGGAGGACCCTGAGGCACCGACGTGGGCAAGTGTGTTCCCAGCACCTGCCAGGTGCCCACAGGCTCCACAGGCAGGAGGGTGACCGGACCCCATCACGACACAGAGACGGGGGCTTCAGCGCAGCCCCGAAGTTCAAAGCCCCAGGGGCAGGGGTGGGCAGGGATCGTGTCTGGGCAGATGCGGGCCTGGATGGGAGCTGGACGGCCCCCGGGCTCACGGGAAGGAAGCACCGCGCACGCGTACCACCAGATCACGCCCGACATCCTCCTGCCGAGCAAACCCCATGTCTGGGCCAGCGGTCTGAAGGGAGCAGCGTGGGAACCCAGCGTCCTAGGGGGCAGCTGCCCTCAGCTTCCTGAAGGAGCAAAGAGAATGGCCAGTGCACACGGCCCAGGGTCACGGACCCCCCCCCCAGGGTCACGGCAGGCTGAGGCTGAGCTACCCGGCCAGCCCCCTCCCCACCCTCACCCAGCTGTGGACCTTCAACAGCCCCCGACCCCAGGCAGGCCTCGGACAGGGATGCCGCGTCGGGCGGGGCAGCACATCCTGCTCCTCGTGGGGAGGCTGTGTCCCCAGAGCCCTTGGGCCCTCCCACTCAGGGACTCCAGCCCGCCTCCGCCTGAGAAGCATGAGGGCTTGCCTGGTGCAGAGGCTGTAGAACGAGCAGGTGTCGGCACCCGGACCAGCGCCCAAACGGGGACCCAGGCTTGGGGGACAGGGACAGAGTCCACGGTGGGCTCGCGGCAGCAGCCCCAGGTCAGAGCAGAACATCAGCAGTGCTGCCCTGTGCCACACAGGCCTGAGAAGCAGCGGGGCCCCGGGGAGGGGCAGGGGCCGGGGGGAAGGTGCTGTCCTCATGAGGCTCAGACCCCAGCAGACAGAAAACAGATGACGGCAGTGCCAGGGGCTCACAGGGCAGTGGCCACCTTCTCCCGAAGGACGCTTCCCAACTGTCTTCTGGGGAAAAGCATTGAATAAAGCACACTCTGCCCAACATGGAAGTAAAACGTCACCACTGTGCAGGCCTGCTCTCAGGTCATGGTCCCTGAAGGGGGAGGGAAGGGCAGGGATGATGCGTGATGCAGTCAATGGAGCAGGTGAGCGCACTCAGTGCACCTGCTCTGCTCCAAACATGGAGGAGACAACCACGGGGGCCAGGCCGCGCTCATAGACAAGATGCGAGCATCCAACGAAGCAGACGGGCACGCAGGCCTGGGCAGGGCTGGGCGGGGTCCAGCTTTGCACCCAGAGCCCAGGGCTCCCCCAGAACAAGAAGCTGACGTGAAAATCCTGAGGATCCCACGTCAGGCCGTGGTTCTCAGTCTGCTTGAACTTGCCTTCAGGCCAGACGCCCAGGCTCTAGGCCCGTGAACCCCAGGCCATACCTGGGCAGCGCGGGACGGGCCTGTACCAGGGCAGGTGTAAGCCACCTCAAACATGCTCAGAAAGGAGACAAGAAAACAGAGAAACAAAGAAAGGCCGCAATCAAAGCTTCAGCTCAAAACAAGCCTGCAAACCAAACTCCGGACACGTGAGGAAGTGTAAGCTCAGAAAGGCTGTCAGCAAACCAGCAGTCACTGCAGGTTCATGTGACGGGACACTGTGACACGGAACTTCTAAAAACTTTTTATTATGTAAAAATGTGTTACTGTATTAAAATAATATTAAATAAACCCAGATATTACAATAATATTAAAATATATTGAATAATATAAATGTATAATACTTTTTAAAAACCGGACAGTCATCACAAAGCATCAGATGATAAACAAGGGGAAATCCTGCTTTGTCTCTGGTGTCCACCCTCTGTCCCCCCAAGTCCCTATAGCAGATCACGCCATGTGCACGCACTTCAGTATTTCTCTAACAGATAAAGACTTCTATTTTCCTAAATAGAAACAGCAGCATTGCATACCAAAAAAAAAAAAAATGAATTCCTTAACATTATCAAATATTCACCCATTGTTCAAATTTCCAATTGATAAAGGAATTTAAACATGTAAGTTTAAGGTGCTTAAAAAGGTAGATGAACTTCTCATTAAAAAAAGAAGAAATTATGGAACAGGCAAGCCACCACACAAAATATTATAAATTAAAATTCCTTCAAAACAAGGAGACAAATGCCTAAGACAAGCCCCAAGCTGAGGGTAGTAGAGGAAATGAGGAAACGGGGGCACAGCACAGAGACAAGATCCCCAGGACGCCGTGACGGAGGGGCTGGGAGACTCGAGGGAGGGCACAGAGCTGAGCCCAGTGCCCCGTGTCTGCTTAGGATGGGGGCGCTGGGGGGCGGCAGCAGAGGAGGAGGGGATGGGGGGGTCTGAGCAGATGGGGGGGCACTGGGCTTGGGGGCTGGAGGAGAGGAGGGGAGGAGAGGGCAGAAGAGAAGAGCCCACACAGGCTGCAGGAATCAGGGATCGCGGGCTCTGAGGGGGTCCCCAGGGTCCTGGGCCCTGCACTCGGGCCCAGAGTGATGAGCGGAATCAGGGATCGCAGGCTCTGAGGGGGTCCCCAGGGTCCCAGGGCCCTGCACTCAGCCCTGGAGTGATGAGTGCAATCAGGGATCGCGGGCTCTGAGAGGGTCCCCAGGGTCCTGGGCCCTGCGCTTGGGCCCGGAGTGACCCCCAAACCCTGACGCGCAGCAGCAGCCGGGCGAGAGACAGCAGGCTCCAGGGAGGCCGTGGCCACGGTCCCAGTCCAGCGGCCCCCACCCACCTGGGGTCACAGGCTGCCTTCTGGGGACGACCCCGCAGTGCAGAGCTGAGGAGCCTCGGCCCAGCAGCCTGACAGGCAGCCGCGAGAGGCCAGGGCAGGGGCCAAGCCACGACCAGCCCAGCCTCACGGCCACTGCGCCGTCACACGCGGTCACTGCTTAAAACCACTCAATGTGTGACTTGTTATCTGTCAATAATTAATAAAAAACGCAAACCAAATAATCTTACCCTTAAAGAAAAAAATTCCACTTTGGATAAAAGAAAAGAAAAAGGAAACCCTACTATATGCCACTTATCAGAGACCCAGCCCCCCCGCACCGAGGATCTCACAGAACAAAAGAAAACCCTTCACTGATATAAATACATAGTGCAGGGCCCACTGTTCTGATTTGTTTACCCAAAAGTTCAGTGTTCAATCAAAAATTTAAACACACAAACAAAACAATAAAGATGTACCACAAGAGGAAACACTCCACAAAGCCAGCTGCGACAATGGTCCGGATGCTGAAGTTAACGCAGAGGGTCTTTAAAATAACTATGATTAACACGCTGGAGAATCCAGCAGGAAAGGGTGGGCACCACAGGGGAAGTGGCGGAGACGTCCCACAGGGAGGCGGGCACCCCCCTCACCCCCTCACCGTGGCCGATGGCCCCTGCTGGCCTCAAGATCCTGTCTCTGACCGCGGCCTCTGACCGTCCGGCATGATGTGTCTGAGTGTGCATGCCCTGAGGTCTCCCCAAGCGCTGCCCTACCCAGCATGTGGCCTCCAGCTTCCCAGGAAAACATCAGGAACTTTTCAGAGCCTCCCACATCCCTCCTTTCTCTAGCTTCTCTTCCCGAGCATTTGGGTTACCCCACTGTTTGCACCGAACGGTCCCCCACCTGTCAGGCGGCCACAGTGTTCAACAACAGGCTCTGATGGTTCACAGGAAACGCCCCCAGGGGAAAGGCTGCTTCCACTGGGCAACCTGGGTTAATGGCCAATAAGGCTAGCCTTGTGAGTGGGGTCCTCTAGGAAACCCTCAAACAGGAAAAAGGATGCTGATCTCTGGGGATGGGGCTTTAAAGGACTCCAGTCCTTTTCCAGTCCTTTTTGGGCTTCCCTAGTGGCTCAGATAGTAAAGAATTTGCCTGCAATGCAGGAGACCTGGGTTCAACCCCTGGGTCAGAGAGATCCCTCAGAGAAGGGAATGGCTACCCACTCCAGTATTCCTGCCTGGAGAATTCCACAGACAGAGGAGTCTGGTGGGCTAGAGTCCACGGGTCACAAAGACTCGGACCCGACGGAGGGACTGACACACACGCAGTCCTCCTCGGCCTGTGCGTGGCTGCCAGGCTGCTGGGTTTCACCATGAACGTGTGTGCTGGTTTTCAAGGTCACTGCTCAGTTGGGGAGAGGAGGATGGGAATAGGACATTGTGAAATGCCACAAGCCTCACTGTCCTTACTGAGATTCACCATTTTTTTCCTGAACGAATGCTTCTGGATGGCTACACGCCTTTGGTCAATTTTCAGTTCTGAAAAAAACAGGCTCTGAGCATCTTCATTGCTTTTATGCAGGAGAGGGTCTTCAGAGGCCCCTCCTCCACCGTCACTGACACCACCCAAACTATAGAACAGAACCAAAGGGAAATGCGAGAGATCGTGGTTCACTAGCAGATTTCGGACAGAGCAAAGGGCCCGTGAATATGGAAACGAGTCATTAGAAATTATTCAGATTGAAACACAAACAGACAAAGCATGAGAAACAGAATGAAACAGGGCCCCCAAGGTCTGTAGGACAGTATCAAACAACAGAGCACACATTTATCGAAGTCCAGTAGGAGAAGAGAAAGACAGGCAAAAAAATGAAGAGATAAAGGCCAAGAATTTTCCAAAATTAATTAAAGGCCACAAATAGATCCGAGAAGCTCAGAAAAATCCCAGGCAGGGAGCTTCTGTGAAGTTCTTAAATAATTCCTGAAGTAACCGAAACATTTTTTGAGCATAGATTGTTACAGTCTTTTTTAAAAAAAAGTAATTTTGAGAATAACTACTAAAAAATGTAACCAAAAAAGGCACAAATAAAAAGTCAGTAGAGAAGATAAAAGGAAATTCTAAAATACACTGATTCATCTCCACCCTCTCCCTCCAAAGAAATCTACAAGGAAGTAGCAACAGAGGAACAAAGGGCAGAGGAAACGAACAAAGCAAGTACCAAATGGTGGATTTAAAGGCACTCATACCAAGGATCACACTAAACACACTTACCCCTGGTAGCTTCCTATTGCTATTGCAAGAACTTACCAAAAACTCAGTGGCTTAAAACAATACAGATTTATCCTCGTACAGTTCTGGAGGGCAGAGGTTCAGGGGGTCTCATTCAGCTAACGCTGTGGTGTCAGCAGGGCTGCCTCCTCCTGGCGGCTCCAGAGAAGAACCTGTTTCCTTACCTTTCCCGGCGCCCAGGGGTCGCCTCTGTTTCTTGGCTCCTGGCCTCACGGCACCCGGACCTCTGAGACTATCATCATGCCTCCTTCTCTGCCTCTCCTGTCTCCCTTTCCTGATGAGGACACTGGGCTTCCCAGGGTAATACAGGGTCCTCTCCCCGTCACATATTCTTAAGTTAGTCACACCGCAGAGACCCGTTCACCAAGAGAGAGGACATCATCACAGGCCCTGGGGATGAGGGCGCAGACATCTGTGAGGGTCATTATTCTGCTAACCATACACCCCCAGGCAAAGGCAAAACTCCAGCTACACATTAGTCACAAAAATAATGCAAAAAGGTTTTTAGAAATGGGAAAAGGATACAGAGGGCAGACTAAGTATAAGGAAGTCGGTGAAGCTGTATTAATACCAGATAGAGGAGAATTCAATACAAAAGACATTACCAGACATAATATAAAGAAGGCAAGTTCACAGTCATAAAAGAGACAGTCAAGAAGAGATAACAATTATAAATGTGTACACACCTAATAGTTTTTTCCAGTAGTCATGTATGGATGTGAGAGTTGGACCATAAAGAAGGCTGAGCGCCGAAGAATGGAGAAGACTCTTGAGAGTCCCTTGGACTGCAAGGAGATCAAACCAGTCAATCCTAAAGGAAATCAATCCTGAATATTCATTGGAAGGACTGATGCTGAAGCTGAAAATCTAATACTTTGGAGTCAGAAGAACTGACTCCTTGGAAAAGACCCTGATGCTGGGAAAGATTGAAGGCAGGAGGAGAAGGGGACGACAGAGGATGAGACGGTTGGACAGCATCACTGACTCGATGGACATGAGTTTGAGTAAACTCCAGGAGATGGTGATGGACAGGGAGGCCTGACGTGCTGCAGTCCATGGGGTCGCGAAGAGTTGGACACGACTGAGCGACTGAACAACAACAGTGCACCTAATAACAGAAACCCCAAATACATAAAACAGATCTGATAGAGCAAAGAACGTGGACAAACCCACAGTCATAGTCAGAGACTAATGTCTCTCAAAACATTGACAGAACTGAACCAGGAGGGTGCCTGTGACAGAGAAAGAGGAGAACCAGACTGGGAATCACAGGCGGGCTCCCCTGTGTGACCCCGCATCTGACCTGCAGATCTGACCTGCAGACAGGTTCCGCGGCAGCAGAGAAAGAGGAGAACTAGACCCGGAATCGCAGGCAGGCTCCCCTGCGCGACCCCGCATCTGACCCGCTGGGCCCACACTCTGCACCCTCACTGCCTCTCAGCAGCACCCAGACACGGGGCGGAAGGTACAGCTTCAGTTACATCAGAAACGGGGATCAGAGGTGACTCCTTGGCAACAGAGCTGAGGCAGCAAAAAGCAGAAGCCTCCCATGCAACAGGCTGCAGGCCTAGCCTGGGGAGCAGGAAGGTGTGGGGGAGAGGCCAGATGTGCTGACCTGAGCCAGCCAAGAGCTCTAAGCGGGAGCCTGATACAATCTGACTGATTCATGCTTTAAATCCAGCTCATAGAAGCCGACCCGGAAGGCTGCTGCCCAGGAGGACGGCCTGACCCTCTCTCGTCTGGCGCAGGCATCTGCAGCGGCTGCGAGAGCTGTCCCTGCACAAGGGCAGCCCGGAGCCTCACAGAGGAAACCCCTCGGCCTTCAGCTGTGCACCTTCACAAAGGAGCGACGGTGAACAATCCCCGCCCGCTCGCCCAGGGGTGGCAGCAAGGCAGGGCTGTCCTGGTGTCGCTGGAGATGAGGGCTGGAGAGATGGGGGTGGGAGGGGGCTGCCCACTGCTCCTCAGGGCTGCAGCACCCTGAGCTCAGAGATGGGCTCACACAGCCCATGACTGGGCTGGGGCCCTCACATGGAATCAGGCTGTGGACCGAGGACCTAGGTGCTGGGCTGAGCCGGCCGCTGCGCGAGGGGCCCACCCCTCTGCCCAGCCCCTGCGGAGGCTTCCCCGAGCACCCTCCTTTCGGATGTGAGCTGACAGGTCCTCAGAAGGGAAGAGTCGGAGACACAGCCCCGGACGCACGGGAACGGGCGCGTGGGGCCCTGGTCACACCCTGAACCTGTGCCTGTTTGGAAGCAGGAGGGCGAAGCATCTGGCCCCCAGAGAGAAGCGGGCTCTGGGCAGCGCTGTGCCCCACCCCGTCAGCCCCCATGACCGGGCGCGACCACAGGGTGTGGGGACTCAGAACAGTGGCCCCGGCGCTGGCTCGGGGCCTCGGGGGTGCGGGACGAAGGCCGTTCTGCTGGCCGCTGAGGACAGGGAAGGTGCGGGGCGTGCGGAGTTCTGCTCAGTACCCCAGGCCCCCGGTGGGTGACGCTGTGGCGCTGAGGGACCCCGGCTCCTGAGCACACCATCCCCCAGGCAGGCCGGGCTCCGGGGCTCCACTCTTCCACTAGGGCACCTCTTCCTCTGCACCACACCGGCCAGCCAGGCGGACTTGCCGAGGCTCTGCCTCCCTGGACCCTCTGGCCCCCCGAGAAACGCCCATCCTGGAGGGTGGGGGCAGGGGCATGCTGTTCCTCCCAGTGGGGCTGGGCACCTGGCTCAGGTGCCGACGGCCCCCGAACCTGGACCTCGGGCCAGCCTCCCTCCCTCCTGCCCTGCTCCCAGCAGCGGGGCTGCTTTCGCGGCCGCGTCAGGACTGGCTGTCATCACCCTCCTCCCCTCCAGGCCAACCAGAACCCCACCTCCCCTGCCTGGACACCCAGCGCACTGACTCCCAAGTATCGCTGCACTCCCTGATCTGTCGATCCCCCTGCAAACATCCACACTTTGAAGGGGTAGCCCGAGTCCCCCTGTCTGTCCGGCAGGGCACCTGGTGGGCAGGCATTGACCACATGCCCTTGGAACTGAACTGACATGCTCAGGTGATCAGAAACCCAGCTCAGGCCCCCACATAAGGCCAAAGCCTTCAAGAGTCTCCAGGGAGCTGACGCACTTTGCTCTCCAACAAACAGCCCCTCCCCGGGACTGCACCGTGCACACACGGCCACGCTCGCGGCCCCCTGCTGCTCCATAGGGCCCGGGTCAGAGAGCCGCAGCAGGCTGGGCCTCGGTCACTCAAGGCTGCCGCTGCTTGGTGCTGCTCAGAGCGAACACGCTGACACCCATCCCGAGCGGTGCAGACCTTCCACCCGCAGGAGGGGTTACCAACCCGGGCCAACAGGAGGTGCACTGTCCTGACGGGGGTAGACCCAGCCAAGCACCTGCAGCGCGTACCCCGACCCCCAGCGGAGCTCCCTTCGCTGGGAGTGAGCGCGGGCTGTCACCCTGCTGAGAGCCTACTGTGTGTGGGCGTGTGCACACGCGTGCGTATGAGCCGTGGACACTGCCGCCTCCCCTCACACCCCAGCCCCCCACGCGGGGACTACCCTGGGCCCCAGGAGAGCACTCCTGAGCGCGGAGTCTGAGAGCTGCTCCACCCACAGGGACGAATGGGAAGCCAGAGCTCCAGCACACAGACCGCGCTGGGTCAGGCCTACCCCGTGTGGCCCGTCCTCCTCTCTCTGGCCTGCAGCAGTTGGGGTCACCTGGCCCCACACCAGCCCCCCGCCAGGTCAGGCCGCCAGTGCGGGTCATTTGCGTCCTGTTCCCGGGGACCCAGGAAGCAGAGGGAACCAAGCAGCCCCCCGCTGGGGACGGGCAACTCCAGGAGCCCGAGGCCTGCAGTCCCCCTGCCTGTCTGACCCGCAGAGGAGTGGCAGGCAGAGCGTTTCAGGCAGGGACACGGACACTCAGGATTGACCTCCCGAAGGCCAGTCTGCTGGGGCTGGAAGCTGGAGGCGAAGAGGAGGGAGATCCCGTGGCCAACGTCCAGTTCACCTGAGAGGCGAGGAGGCAGGCCCGGGGCGTGTCCCTGATGGGCCTCTCTGAGCAGAGGCTGCAGGAAGGGAGGACGTATCTCCCGGGGGCAGCGAGGGGCAGGGAGCGCCCAGCGTGGCCTCCAGGTGTCGGGAGCAGAGGGTACCGGGAGGGACGGAGGCAGAGGCTCAGCTCACAGGGGAGCGATCACCGGGCCTGGCTGAGGCTGCCCGCATGCCTTTCTGGGCAGGACTCCAGGAGGGGGCAGAGGGTCCTGCCAGCCCCACCCGCTGCCGGGCCCCCAGTGTCTGGGGACACAGGGCACCCACAGTCCACGTGGTGGAACTGCTCCTCAGGGACCAGCCACCCCGACAAGCTGTGCGCGAGATGGAGGAGACCCCCCAGAAGGGCCCAGGGCAGGAGCAGAAGCTCAGCCAGGCAGCAAGGACAGAGGCTGCTCCACCCAAATGACCCTCAGGAATCTCGCCTTAAAGCCATCAGGTGCGATTCAGCACATCAATGGAATAAAGGGGGAAAACATACGGGCATGAACAGATTCAGAAAACCAACTGATAAAACTCCACACACACTCATGGTAGAACAGCAACTCACCCGAGAAACATGACAAAGAGCACGCAGAGAACCTGCTCTCACACCAGACTTGACGGTGAGAGACTGGGCATCCCTCTGCATCCACAGTCAAGAGAACACTGTCCAGACAATGACGAGAACAATTTTTATTCTCAATTGTCCTGGAGGTCCAGCCAGTACAACAAGGCGAGAAAGTAAATGAAAATTTTAAAAATTCCCATCCTGGAACTTGAAAGGAGAAAGTAAAACTGCCATGACACTCAGATGACATGACTGTACATAGGAAAACCTAAGGAAACGACCCTGCAGCCTAGAAACTAATAATAATACAATAATAAGCGAATTTATCAAAGTCACAGAGTACAAGGTCAATATATAAGAATTAATCATATTTCTATAAGTTAGTAATAAATTTAAAAAATAAACGAAATGAAAAGCAATACCATTTCATTAGCATCCAAAAATATAAAATGCCCAGTAATTTTTTAATATAAATCTAACAAAAAAGATCTGATATTACTGCAGAGAAATCTATGAAACGTTTCTGAGAAGGCCTAGACACAGAGACACAGTGAGACAGGAAGAGAGGGGAGAAAGACTGCAGACTCGAGCATGTTCTGACTGCAACTCTCTCCAAGTTAATCTACAGATGTTGACCTGACAAACTGATTCTAACATTGATACGGAAATGCACAGAACCTAGAAAAGCCAAATAATCTTGAAAACCACAAAGCTGGAAGACTAATATACAAGATGATCAGACCTACCATACAGCTACAACCATAAGGAGCACTACTGACCCAAGAAAAGAAAGGCACTGAACTGAACAGGGTCCAGAGACAGTCCTGGCACAGCCAGCTGCTGAACGACAGAGGTCCTCCTGCGATCCAAGAGGGAAGAGCAAGCTTTCGACTAAATGTATATCCCTACCCGCACCTTGACCTAATGAGAAAGATTTTTAAAAGTTGAAACGCAGTATCAGTAGAATCCCTGTCAAAATCTCAGCTGCCTCTTTTCTTCTGTAGAAACATAAAAATATGCCCTAAACTTCACATAGAATCTCAAGGAATCCTAAAGAGTCAAAAGAGGAAGAAAAAAAGTCAGAGGATTCACACCTGTTGACTTCAAAACTCTCAACAAGCTCAGTGGTAAGACAGTGTGGTGGCGATATGAGGACATATAAACCAACGGGAGGAATTCAAGTTCAGAAATAAAGGCTTATCTTTACAGTCGGGTGATTTCAACAAGGGTGCCAAGTTCACACGATACAGAAGTAACAGTCCTTCAGGGGGACAGGATGATGCCAACACAACAGGACATCTACGAGCAAAAGAAGGAAGCTGGACCCCTACCTCGCACCACACAGAAAAACCTAAAATGGACCAAAGACCTAAATTTACGAGTTAAAACTTTAATACTCTTAGAAGAAAATATAAGGGTACATCTTCATGTCTTTTCATTTGGCAGCAGATCCTCAGATATGACACCAAAACCACAAACAATCAAATGAGAAAACAGATCAGTTGAGCTTATCAGAATTTAAAGCCTTTTTGTTTCTAAGGACATCACCAAGAAAGTGAAAAGATAGGCACAGAATGTGTGGAAACATCTGCAAATTATTATTTCACAAGGGACTTGTATGCAGAACACAGAAAGAACTCTTACAACTCAAACATAAGAAGGGCAAACAATCTGAATAAACTTTTCTTCAAAGAAGATATACAAATGGCCAATAAGTGCATGAAATATAAAGAGCTGCCACCCACACCCCCAAGAACAGCTACAATCAAGAGTCCAGACAGTAACAAGGGTCGATCGACCAGGGTACAGCAAGGCCACACCCACACGCTGGAGAGGAGCTGAGACAGGGAGCCTCATTGGGGAACAGTCTGGAAGAGCCCCAAGAGGAGAAGGGTAAGAGTCACCAAAAACATGTGTCCAACAAGAACCCATTTATGGATATTTTTACAAGCATTATTTAGGATAACCAGACTGTGGAAACAATCCAAATATTATCAGCTGATGAGCAGAGAAATAAACTGTGGTCTATCCAGACAGTGGAGCACTACTTGGCCATAAACAGGAATGAAACACCAATACATGCTGCAGTATAGATGAACCTTGAGCATATTATGCTCGATTTAAGTAGCCAGACATAAGACCACACATTACATGATTCTATTTACATGACATGTTCAGAACAGGGAAATCCACAGATACAGAAAGATCAATGGTTTCT
The DNA here is from genome assembly GCA_024291935.2 of Okapia johnstoni. Classification (NCBI taxonomy): domain Eukaryota; kingdom Metazoa; phylum Chordata; class Mammalia; order Artiodactyla; family Giraffidae; genus Okapia; species Okapia johnstoni. The sequence goes on from JAGTYA010000025.1 coordinate 12,252,342, forward strand.
AGGGATGGGGTTTGGGGGAATAGGGAGTTATTGCTAATGGTAATGGTTTGGGGGGATGGTGTGAAATGTTCTAGAATCAGTGATGATTACTCCGAAATTCTATGAATACTGTATGCTAAGAACAATAACCTGCATGTCTTAAAAGGGTGAATTTTATGTGAATTATACCTACAATAAGCTGGCATTTTCTAAGTGCTTCTAGAAGAAAACAAAAAATGAAAAATATCTTCATGACCCAATATAAGCAAAGATGTTCTAGACAGAAAACAACAAGAAATAAATGCAGAAGAAAAATCTGACAAATGGGACTTAACAAAAGAGATTTACTCTGAGAGTAGAGAGGCAGGCCCCAGACTGGGAGAGGAGAGGCACGTTATGTATCTTCAACAAAGGCTGGATTCAAAATATATAAAGAATGCCTACAAACTGATAGAAAAAGACAACCCAATTTTTTTCTAAATAGGTAAAAGATTTGAACTGACATTTCACAGAAGAGGCTATTTAAATGGCCAATAAACATTTGAAAAGCTACCTTGAAAAGGTACTCAACCTCCATAAGCATCAGTAAATGCAGACTACAACTGTGCTTCTCCGCCAGAGGGGTCCCAACGACAACATCTGACAGTGAGGAGGGCGGTGAGTTGGTTCACATGGTCAGCAGCCAGTCTGTCCCAGCGTTCACTTCCAGGTTAATGTTGTGTGTCTGAACCGTGTGCATACATGCTTTCCAGAATAAAATATCTGACTTAAAAAAAAACACGAAAGAGGGGTAAGGACCGGAGCCCAGGACCTCACACGCTATTGGAGGGACTGGAAATCCATACCAGCACTGAAAAGGACTGGGTGGCAATCCCACTTTGGGTAAAGCACCAGAAACCAGCACTTACATCCACAAAGGACAGGTACGAAGACACTCGTTCCTACATCACCCATTCAGGACCCAAACTGCAAACAACTAGGTGTCCACATGCGGCCTGGCCGTGAGCAGTGGTCCCTGCAGACAAGGAGACAGCACCGGCAGGGCAGCAGGGGAGAGCGTGGGGAGCACCGCACGTGGTGGGGAGAGGGCCCCAGGGCGGGAAGGCGGCCCCTGTCACCTGCGAGGACCGCTCACCAGGAGGGGTCAACGGGCCCTCATGACACACAGCTGACCCAGGTCTTCAGCCAGCCGTGCTCACACCTGGGGAGAGCCCTGTGCCAACCGGATCCCCATATTCCTTTCTATGCTGCAGTAAAACATACGCTTACATGAATACTGTATACATATATTTAAAGCCCCTGGGCAGCTAAGAAGGTGGCCAGCTCATTAGAATAAGAGCCTCTGGCAGACGGAGGGAAGCTCCCTGGAGAAGGGAGCCTGGTGGAAACAGGACCGCGGGGCCTCCTGGGTGCCCGCCACCCCAACAATACAGCTGGCGAGGGGCAGGGCCAGAATCAGAACCCAGGCCGGCCTCCAAGCTGGCTCCTTTCTCTGAGCCACGCGGCCGGCTGTGACGGAGGAAGCCCAGCAGCTGACTGAGCAGGTGCCTCACGCTGGCTGGACCCACGGCTCCTGCTTGGCAGGGAGCCCCTCCAGAGTCAGAGTCAGGCCCGCAGGCCCGGGGACACGGCCACGCTCTGGGCCTGAGCTGCGCTCTGGGGCTCCCCGCGTGGGGCTCTGGGGCCGCTGGGGCCACGGGCACACACCCACAGGCAGGTGCTCTCATGCACCCACGGGCAGGTGTGCTCATGCACCCACGGGCAGGCGCGCTCACGCACACACAGACACCCCTGTGAGGCAGACACCCCAGAGGCCTCGGTGAGCGGCGGCCACCCTCACCTTAGGCCACTCAGCAGCGAGGGCTGAGGAGCACAGACTGGACGGCATGGCCAGCCGCTCCCGCCTGCACCCACGGGGCGGGTGACCCGTCACAGCCCCACCCGCATGGCCTCATCACGGGAAGGCGCTGCAGCTGACGGTGTCCTGCTCTGCCGCGCCACTCCAGCCCTGCCACCCCCTGAAGCTGGAACCATGTCACACGGCACGCGGGGCCTGGGGGACAGGAGAGCCACATGCTGCCCTCAGACAAGAGCTCAGCGAGCACATCCGGGCGGCCGTCAGGAGTCCAGGATCCGGAACCCAGCTGGTCTCCAGGCGCTCTGGGAAGAGCCTGCAGCCCCGCTCCCATCACAATGTGGTGAGAGGCTCAGAGGACAGGCCGGCCCTGCGGGAAGGGCAGAGCCAGTGGAAACAGACACGGGGACAGATGCCAGAGCTGCCTGGACCCACCGGCAGCACAAGCCGACCTGCCAGACTCAACCTTACAGCCCCATCCGTGAGCCCGCCCGGCCTCCCCAGAGGCCCCAGAGCAGACACAGCCCCGCGGCCAGCAGCCTGGTCTGCGCTCACTGAGGCTTCCCCAGGCCCACGGGCGATGCCGGGCCATCCCACAGAGAGCAGGCTCAGACCCGGGGAGGCAGGGTGCCATCCTGGAAAGCAGGCTCAGACCCGGGGAGGCGGGAGTGCCTTCTGGGAGTGCGGGCTCAGACCCGGGGAGACGGGGTGCCAGCCAGGCTGCATCTGCGCCCCCCCACCCAGTGGGGCTCCAGGCCGCGGCCCGAGCTCGGGGCAGCCACAGCCGAGCTGTCACGTGGGCGGCGGGAGAGGCCATCCTCCTAACCGCCAAGGTGTGAAGGCCACCAGGTTGCCATGGTGACTGGTCTCCAAGCTCACCGGGCCGCACAGACAGGCTACTGCTTCATACGCCTCCATTTATTTCCTCTTAGAAAACACGCGCGGTGTGGAGGCGCAGGCAGTGCAGCTAACAAACGTGATGAAAGTCAGGCCGTGGGGTCGAGGGCACCACTCACTCTGCGAGACCGAGGTGGGTCTCTGGGGACATGCTCCCTCAACAGAGCCCGGAGCAGGAGAGGGGCCAGCGTCAAGCCCCAGGGCGCCCGTCCGCAGAGCAGGAGGGCAGCTCATCCCCAACCCCCTGGACAGAGGGCCTCGCAATGCACAGGAGCAGAGGGGAGAAGGCCCCTGCGCCAGGCCGCCTGGGACCGCACACGAGAAACCCGCCTTTGGCCACCGCTCCCAAGGGTCCGGCCACCCCGACCCTGCACCAGGCCCCCAGGCCGTCTGCTGGCCAGGAGGCCCAGTGGGAGGCAAAGGCCCAGGGATGGGCCTGAGCCTGCTGAGCGGCCTCGGCACAGCCCAGCCCCCCAGCGGCGCTGACCCGGACCCAGCAGGAAAGAGGCGCCGACACTGGGACTGCCTTGCAAGGGGCCTTGCCTCGCCTGCGGGAGCACAGACGTGAGACTGCAGGCTGCTGACAGGACGGAAACCTACTCTCAGTGCCCTAGACGTGGCATTCCGACATCTGCCAGGGAAGCTTTTCATTAAAAAAAAAAAAACCAACTGAGGAAAATCTATCTGGCAAACCCCAAGGTAGCAGACTGCAAAGAGAAAACACCAAGACTGCTTCCCACACGCCCTGCACCCCTGGCTTTCACTCATTGGTCCAGTTGGTGAGGGGGCTCGTGGGCCCTGAGTCAGGGCACCAGGTCCCCCCAGGCCCCAGGATAGCAGGCACCGAGGCCAGTCAACCCCGTCTGCCGCCCCAGAGCCGTGGGCCCCGGGGGCTCCCGCCTGTGGGCCACTCACCCGTCAGGGAACCAAGCCCCTCCACCTTCCAGACAGGGTGATGCCAGAGAAGCCCACCGCCTGAGCCAAACCAGAACTAAGCCCTCACACCCTGTATCCCCAGCCCCCGGATCTGCCAGGACGTGCCGTTCTCATCACCTCTGTGCTCCACCACTCTGGAAAAATCTGACGAGATGAGCAACTCTGAGGTGCCCAATACTTGAATCAGCCAGAGGCAAATTCTCCAGCTTCTAAAATACAAGTTGAAATGAAAGGGAAAAAGACGGAGACTGACTGAGTCCCACGAAACACATCAAGTGCATCACTCAGGCCTTCCGGCCTCAGGCTTCAATCCCAGGGTTGGACACAGCACACTCGGGGCTCCCGCCGAGGTCCTCCTGTGCTGTAGGAATTCCCGTGCACAGCCTGCCAGACCGCGCACTCCAGGGCAGCGGGACACATGGCCAAGGCCGCTGTTGGAGCTGGCTCTCAGCCCCCAGGATGGACACTCCTCTGCGGAGCTAAACGAGACTAGAGAACCTCCAGCTGAAAAACCGTAAGACCAGAGGACCCAACACATCAGCTGATGCGTCTCTCCTGATGCATCTGTTTTCCACATTTTAACCCAATGTGACAAACACTTGCCAATGTCTAGTTCACCAAGAACTGCAATAGAAACTAGATTTACCAAGGTGAACAGGACACCCCCTCTCCAGGACATTATAGTCGGGAAGCCAACGGGGAGTACAACCCACTTAAAACAAGTCTGCTGTGGAAAGTACAAGAGCAGGAAGGATTATGAGCTGTCAGATCTCACTGTTGACACCAGAAGATGGAGACGTGGTTACACACATATGTATGTGTGTGCATGTGTGTGTGTATATACAAGTTTTGTATGTTTACATTACCTGTTAAAGAATCACTAACATTTTAATGCCCATTTATATTTTATCAGGTTCATTACCACTTTTGCTGGAATTACTTCATCAAGTTATTCTTTCAGAAAAAAATTGGATGTTAAAAACTTTATTCATATCTTTACGTGAGAAAGTTTTAAAATTGTAAGTTTAAAAAGAATGGTTTAGAATGAAAATTGGGGAAAAAACACACAAAACAAACACAGTCCCAGAAAGAAAGAAGAAAATACGTGACTCAGAAAGAAATATTTGCAGAAATAATGATTTAAAACTTGGCAAAGTTGGTGGAAAAAACCTTACCGACTCGAGAAGCTGAATCAATCTGAAACCAGGTGAACCTAAAGAAATCCACTCCCAGAAAAATCACAACCCAGCTTCTGAAGACTAAAGACACAGGAAAATCTTGAAAGTAGCCACAGATAAATAGTATGCTACCTGCAGGAGAATGACTGAAGCAACGGTGGGCTTCTCACCAGAAACCTCGGGGCAGGAAGAAGCAGCACGTCTCCCAAATGCTGAGAGAAAAGGAGCCGTGAACCCTGAAGTCAGCATCAAAGGGCCTTCTGAATGAAGGAGAAGCAGACCTGATCCGTGAAGGAGACTGAAAAGAACCTGTCCCCACATATCCGCTCTGTCAGAGGGCGTTTGTTTTAAGGAAGGAAGTGCCGTGGAAAGAAATAGAAATAGACGAGGGGAAAGGAGTGGGGAAGGCAGGGAGGGGACGCTGAGGGAAGCCTGGGGCATCAGGAATGAAGAAAGTGGCGGAAAGGAAGCCAGGACGGGTGTCAAGGTGTCAAGGATTATTTGAGAGTAAAGACTGCAGCACTGAGATGGTTCTCAACATACACGCGAGTAATTTCATCAAAGCGGGAGGGCGAACGCACTTAAATGAGGTGAAGCTTCCACATCCCACCTGAAGGGCCACAATGCTGGCACCAGGAGACCGTGGCAAGCGGGTCTGTGGAATCCACACAGCAGTGTCAGAACAAAGAAATGAAACTCAAATTAAACCTCATTCATCATGCAAAAAAGAACTGAAAACAGATTACAGATCTAAACTGAAATGCAAAACCATAAACCTTCTAAACAAAAATACAGGCGAAAAATCTTCATGACCAAGGGTTAGGTGAAGAGTTCTTAAATATGACATCAAAAGCATGATTCACAAAAGAAAAAACTCATGAGCTGGACTTTATCAAAGTTTAAAAGCTTTGTTCTGAAAAACAGTGATGAGAGAAATGTTTGCAAATCACGTTCTGATAAAGAACAACATGCAGCAGCTTCTCAGAACAGGAGCGGAAAGTGACGCAGAGCAGTCTTCAGCTGGGTGCCCTGGGGGCACTGGTGACCCCTGGAGACAGTTTCGTTTGTTAGCCGGGGGCGCCACTGGCATCTAACAGGTGGAGGACAGCGGGGCTGCCAAACATCCCGCTGGGCACAGGACGCAGCCCCCAGCAAGGGCCTGTCCAGTCTCAAACATCGCTGCGCTGAGGAGAGACCCCAGGCTGCGGTGCACGGACAGCATCACCGCTGGGGAGGAATGTGGGATCTCCGCACTGTTTCTGCAACTTCTGTTTGAGCTAAGATTGTTTCAGAATTTAGATTTTTCAAAAAAAACACACATAATCACAAGGACAATAGATGGGGAGGCACAGCATCCACACCACTAGAGGCGGGTAGAAAATAAAGTTCTTTGGGAATTTTGGGCAAATATAAGCTAAGGGGAAGGAGTCGACAGAGAGGAAAAAATCAAATATGTAAGACACTAATGAATAAACCTGAAGACAACACAAAGAGATGGAGAGATACAGCATGTTCCTGGATTGGAATGTTGTTAAAATGACTATACTGCCCAAAGCAAGCTACAGATTCAATGCAATCCCTAGCAACATACTAATGGTATTTTTCACAGAACTAGAACATATAATTTTAAAATTTGCATAGAAACACAAAAGACCCTGAATAACTAGAACAATCTTGAGAGAAAAGAATGGAGCTGGAGGAATCATACTCCATGACTTTAGACTATACCACAAAGCTACCCTGATGCTGGGAAAGACTGAGGGCAGGAGGAGAAGGGGACAACAGAGGATGAGATGGCTGGATGGTATCACCGACTCAATGGACATGAGTTTGGGTAAACTCCGGGAGTTGGTGGTGGACAGGGAGGCCTGGCGTGCTGCGGTTCATGGGGTTGCAAAGAGTCGGACACGACTGAACTGAACTGAACAAAGCTACAGTGCACAAAACACTATGGTACCGGCACAGAAACAGATACACAGGGACTTCCCTCTTGGTCCAGGGGTTAAGATTTCATTGCAGGGAGCACAGGTTCTATCCATGGTCAGGGAACTACGATCCCACATGCTGCTCAGCCAAGAAACAAAAAAAGGCCACTCTAAAAACAGACACATAGATCGGTGTAACATGACAGAGAGTTCAGAAATAAACCCACTGTCAGCTAATCTACCACAAAGAAGGCAAGAATATACAACGGAGAAAAGAAAGTCTCTTTAATAAGTGGTGCAGGGACAACTGGATAGCTCCATGTAAAAGAATGAAATTATAATATTCTCTAACACCATATACAAAAATAAACTCAAAATGGATTAAAGACCTAAATGTAAGACAGGTACTATAAAATTCCTAGAGGAAAACATAGGCAGAACACTCTGACACACATTACAGCACCTACTGCATGGGGGAGACATCTGCCAGTGATGCGACCAGCAGCTCATACAACTGAGCAGCAAAACACAAACAATCTGGTTAAAAAAACTGGGTAGAAGAACTGAATAGACGTTTTTCCAGAGAGGAAATGCAAACAGCCAACAGGCATGTGAAAAGATGCTCAACACTGCTAATCATCAGGGAAATGCAAACCAAAACCACAATGAGCCATCACCTCACCCCTGTCAGAATGGCCATCATCAAAGAACCAATAACAAATGCTGGAGAGGGTGTGGAGAGAAGAGAGCCCTTGTACTCTGTTGGGTGGGATATAAGCTGGTACATCCACTATGGAGAACAGTATGAGGGTTTCTCAAGAAATGAAAACTGAACTTCCATCTGATCTAGCAATTCCACTCCTGGTTATTAAAAAAAAATACCAAAGATACTAATTTGAAAAGCTACACCCACACCCATGTTCATAGCCGCATTCACAATCCCCAAGGTATGGAAGCAACCTAAGTGTCCATCAACAGCGGAACAGATAAAGAAGATGTGGTATGTATACTGGAATAAAAGTCATACACGTGAATGAAATTTCACCATCTGCAGCAAAATGGATGGACTCAGCATCATGCTAAGTGAAATAGAGAAAGAAAGAATCTAAAACATACAACCAAGTAGTGAATACAAAAAAGAGAAGATTCACAGAGAAGGATGCAGAGAAGGAACCAATGGTAACTGGTGTGGGGAGGGCCAGAATAGGCTGGAGAGTGGAAGGTGCAAACTACTGGGTGTAAGAGAAGCTCACAGGTATGTTGTATGACGTGGGGAATATAGCCGATATTGCATAATAGCAGTAAGTGGAAAGTGACTTTGGAAAATAAAACATTATACACACACACACACAGATATAAACATGAGGAAGGAAGGACACTGGTGGATGAAAGTCACAGGACAGACCATTCCTAGAACCCCGTCAAAGCACAGGTCCGGGGCGGCCATGCGTGAAGGCAGAGCCCCAGGTGCTGTCAGGTCCCCACCTCCACGAACCACAACCCCAGGCTCAGCCCCTCCCGCACAAAGGTCAAGGTTGTGAATCTGACCCCAGTGAGTACCACAGAGGCCCCCCACTGACCTGGCGGCCTGCACAGCTAACGGGGCCCCAGCCTGCACCCCCACTCTCACAAATGACAGCTGCGGACCACGGGGTACATGTAGCTCCCACCGCGGGTCCTCACTGGAAGAGACAAGCAGACAGGACACGGGACTGAGCTGAGGGCAGGGCTGTCGGAGGCGCACACCCTGCCAAGGGGTTTCTAGCACACTCCTGGTCCAGAACGCACGGGCCCGGCCGGGAGCCCCAGCGCCGCATGGTGTGAGCACTGATAGGCCCCGGAGCCCATCTGAGGGACACAGCCTCCTGCACACAGGGTCAGCAGAGCCCACAGGATGGGCACAGCGATGTCCTGAGGAGGGCAGGGCCCGCCGGGGCAGACGTCCGTGTGCATCCGGCCTGCCTGTCTCCTCAGGCACGCTCCTTGACTGCAGGGTGCTGGACGCCTTGAAGAGGAGGACGGGTGGACAGGTGGTGGGAACACGGTAGACCCCAGGCTGCCCCCGGCTCTGGAAGGGGTGCCCGGCCAGGCCAGGCAAGACCCTCTGCCCGAGTCCCGCAGGACCAACCACACCCCCAGGCGCACAATCTTCTTCCAGGCCTCCCCACCCCTCAGCTTTCCCATTGCCGCGAGCCTCCAGGAACCGTGCAGGATCCTTCCCACACATGTGGGCTCTCACGGGTGTCAGCAAAGGCAGGCTTCCGCTACCGGTGGGACCCGATCAGAAGCCCGTCAGGTTGGAGTCAGACACGGCCAGGACCCCTGTCCCTAGGGCCGGTGACATCGCCAGCAGGGACAAGTGGGGCCGGCAGCCTGCACGCAGAAGGGCAGAGCCGGCCCCAGGATCCCCAGGGGGCGGTGCCATCCAGAGACCCAGAGAAACAAGGGCCCGCACGGCAGAAACGCCAGGGCAGCCCAACACAACGAGCAGATGGCCCTTCATTATTCAATTTCTCACTCTGTAAATCGAGAATTAATGTTCACGGGGCTGGTGACTGACATAATTACAATTTAAAGAGGGCAATTAACTTTCTGCTTGTTCCTTGCCTTGCCGGGAGCCGCGGGCTCGTGGGCACCAGCACAGCTAGGAGAGGGCTAACACACGGGCAAGCACGGCCAGCCTCCCTGCCCCTCCGCCCAGCCCAGGGGTCCCCACCGACTCCCGAGTGGCTGCAGGCAGCACGAAGGCCCGGGGAGAGGTGGGCAGAGCGGGGGATGGTGGGGCCCTCAGGGACGGCAGGGGGCGCACGGGGGCTCCTGCTGTCTGCCTGCGTTGCCGCAGCCGCCCGGGCCCTCCACGATGCCCTGCCACTCGTGCAGGCAGATGCCACCGACCCCAGAGTGGCATTTCTGGTCTCTTCTCCCGGTAGACCAACACAGAGTTCTCCCGAAGGACACAGCCTTGGGGGAAGCACCCTGAAAGTTAAAGCCCCGGGACCCAGCTCTACTGCACAGAGCCTGGGTCTCAAAGCAACCCCTGGCCACATCAGAACTCACTGCTTCCCAGCCCTGAGCTCGGAGGTGGCCGTGCCAGCGGAGATGTCCCAGAGCACAATGTCTGTTCTGGCCTTGTACCCACATCCTGGCAAAGGCCTGCAGCTGATCTCGGGGGGCGCAGGCCCTCTGCCAGCCTCAGGGACAGCCGTGACGCCCTCAACCAGCTCCGGGGACCCACTGGCCACACCAGCAATGGTCTGAGGGGGTCAGGGTCCCAGATTGGGCCAAGGAGACCTCAGCGTGAGTCCCGGGATAGCAGTGCTGCCAGAATGAAGAGACAGATCCGTCCACTAGCCTGCCTCGTCCTGCCTGAGATGCTGGGGGAGGACCTGGCCCAATGTGACGCTGAGGGGGCGCCAAGGCCTCAGGTGCAGTGAAGCAGCTGTCTTTCGTGAAGGATGACGATGCCTGCTGGGCCGCCCGTCTCCCCGCAGCTGGGAGCTCTGTGCCCTGCAGCCAGAGGCCATGCTGACCCGGGAGGACAGCAGCGCCACCCCGTGAGCACAGCCTCCCCACGCGCCTGATGAAACCCATGGCTGAAACGCCCTCACAGGCAGGACGGCCAGGGTCCCGGCATGCAGACCCCAAGGGCCCCGTACATCCAGACAGCCAGCCAGGGTCAAGGGCAACCCTCCAAGGCGAGGAAGAACCAGGCGAAGGGTAAGAGACTGCTGGGGCTTTTTCCTGCAAATGTGTCAACTACCTCTGGACAAGCAACTAAGAAACAGGTCAGCTTTGAGACTGGTCAGCTTTACCCCAAGACGGGAGGCCAGGCAGTCAGAGGAACAGCTGAATAGCATTTTGTACTTGTTGGCTTTTGAGCAATGTCGATGTATCCTCTATTCATAAATAAAATTATACGTGAAAGAAACTAATAGAAAAAAACAAAGGCTGCCCTCCTCCCCCGAAGGGGTTTCTCTAACCTTCATTACTCCAGTGCCCCGGTGATTTCTGCAACATCTGTGCGTCTCCATATTTAGTGCTGACCTTAAACTCTACCTTCACTTTTTCACTTAAGTTGCTTTTAAAACTTTATATAGCTAGCAAAAGTGGGAACCCGTGATCACGTGCAGAAGCCATGGCTTAGAGAGATCACGGAGATGCCCTGAGCTCTGGGAGACGGACCCGAATCTGACACACACGCTGCTAAAGGGAAACCGCATTACCAACACAAACGGCACAGTGAGATGTTGCTTTTCAAAAAATCAGACAGTAAAATAAAAGTGAAAAGGAAGAGCCCAGGCCCTGTGCCGCTCCCTTACTGCAGCCTCAGCAGGATGGGCCCTGCTGAGACACAGGCAGCAGGAACATCCCAGGGCTGCACCTCTTACACCATACCTCAGGGAGTGGGGAGGCAATCAAAGACAAAGACTTCTTCTTGCCCTGGGGAGTTTATAGCCTACTTAGGCAGAGATAGTTTCATTGAGTTAGACAAGGCTGTGGTCCACCTGATCAGATCGGTTAGTTTTCTGTGACTGTGGGGCCACCCAAGACAGACGGGTCATGGTGGAGAGGTCTGACAAAACATGGTCCACTGGAGAAGGGAATGCAAACCACTGCAGTATTCCTGCCTTGAGAACCCCATGAACAGCATGAAAATGCAAAAAGATATGACACTGAGAGATGAACTCCCCAGGTCAGTAGGTACCCAATATGCTACTGGAGGGAGAGAAATAGCTCCAGAAAGAATGAAGAGATGGAGCCAAAACGAAAACAATGCCCAGTTGTGGATATGACTGAGGATGGAAGTTAAGTCCGATGCTGTAAAGAGCAATACTGCATTGGAACCTAGAATGTTAAGTCCATGAATCAAGGCAAATTGGAAGTGGTCAAACAGGGGATGGCAACAGTGAAGCTAGACATTTTAGGAATCAGCAAAGTAAAATGGACTGAAAGGGGTGAATTTAACTCAGATGACCATTATATCTAATACTGTGGCCAAAAATCCCTTAGAAAAAATGGAGTAGCCATCATAGTCAACAAGAGTCTGAAATGCAGTACTTGGATGCAATCTCAAAAATGACAGAATGATCTCTGTTCGTTTCCAAGGTAAACCATTCAGTATCATGGTAATCCAAGTCCTATGTCCCAACCAATAATGCTGAAGAAGCTGAAGTTGAACAGTTCTATGAAGACCTACAAGACCGTCCAGAACTAACACTCAAAAAAGATGTCCTTTTCATTATGGGGGACTGGAACGCAAAAGTAGGAAGTCAAGAAATACCTGGAGTAACATGCAAATTTAGCCTGGAGTACAGAATGAAGCAGGGCAAAGGCTAATAGACTTTTGCCAAGAGAATGCACTGGTCATAGCAAACACCCTCTTCCAACAACACAAGAGAAGACTCCACACGTGGACATCACCAGATGGTCAACACCGAAATCAGATTGATTATATTCTTTGCAGCCAAAGATGGAGAAGCTCTGTACAGTCAGCAAAAACGAGACCGGGAGCTGACTGTGGCTCTGATCATGAACTCCTTATTGCCAAATTCAGACTTAAATTGAAGAAAGAAGGAAAACCCACTAGACCATTCAGGTGTGACCTAAATCAAATCCCTTACAATTATACAGTGGAAGTGAGAAATAGATTCAAGGGATTAGATCTGAGACACAGAGTGCCTAAAACACTATGGACAGAGGTTCGTGACATTGTACAGCAGACAGGGATCAAGACCATCCCCAAGAAAAAGAAATGCAAAAAGGCAAAATGGCTGTCTGACGAGGCCTTACAAATAGCTTAGAAGAGAAGGGAAAGGCAAAGGAGAAAAGGAAAGATACACCCATCTGAATGAAGAGTTCCAAAGAATAGCAAGGAGAGATAAGAAAGCCTTCCTCAGTGATCAATGCAAAGAAATAGAAGAAAACAATAGAATGGGAAAGACTAGAGATCTTTTCAAGAAAATAAGAGATACCAAGGGAACATTTCATGCAAAGATGGGCACAATAAAGGACATAAATGGTATGGACCTAGCAGAAGCAAAAGACATCAAGAAGAGGTAGTAAGAATACACAAAAGAACAATACAAAAAAGATCTTCACAACCCAGATAACTACAATTGTGTGATCACTCACCTAGAGCCAGACATTCTGGAATTCGAAGTCAAGTGGGCCTTAGGAAGCATCACTACGAACAAAACTAATGGAGGTGATGGAATTCCTGCTGAGCTATTTCAAATCCTAAAAGATGATGCTGTGAAAGTGCTGCACTCGATATGCCGGTAAATTTGGAAAACTCAGCAGTGGCCACAGGACTGGAAAAGGTCAGTTTTCATTCCAATCCCAAAGAGAGGCAATGCCAAAGAATGTTCAAACTACTGCACAATTGCACTCATCTCACACACTAGTAAAGTAATACTCAAAATTCTCCAAGCCAGGCTTCAACAGTACGTCAACCGTGAACTTCCAGACGTTCAAGCGGGATTTAGAAAAGGCAGAGGTACCAGAGATGAAACTGCTAACATCCGCTAGATCATCAAAAAAGCACCAGAGTTCCAGAAAAACATCTATTTCTGCTTTATTGACTATGCAAAAGCCTTTGACTGTGTGGATCACCACAAACTGTAGAAAATTCTTTAAAGAGATGGGAATACCAAACCACCTGACCTGCCTCCTGAGAAATCTGTATGCAGGTCAGAAAGCAACAGTTAGAACTGGACACTGAACAACAGACTGGTTTCAAATCGGGAAAGGAGTACATCAAGGCTATATATTGTTACCCTGCTTATTTAGCTTCTATGCAGAGTACATCATGAGAAATGCTGGACTGGATGAGGCACAAGCTGGAATCAAGATTGCCGGGAGAAATATCAATAACCTCAGATATGCAGATGATACCACCCTTTTGGCAGAAAGTGAAGAAAAACTAAAGAGCCTCTTGATGAAAGAGGAGAGTGAAAAAGTTGGCTTAAAACTCAACATGCAGAAAACAAAGATTATGGCCTCTGGTCCCATCACTTCATGGCAAATAGATGGGGAAACGATGGAAACAGTGACAGACTTTATTTTGGGGGGCTCCAAAATCACTGCAGATGGTGACTGCAGCCATGAAATTAAAAGATGCTTGCTCCTTGGAGGAAAAGTTATGACCAACCTAGACAGCATATTAAAAAGCAAAGGCATTACTTTGCCAACAAAGGTCCATCTAGTCAAAGCTACGGTTTTTCCAGTAGTCATGCATGGATGTGAGAGTTGGACTATAAAGAAAGCTGACTGCCAAAGAATTGATGCTTTTGAACTGTGGTGCTGGAGAAGACTCTTGACAGTCCCTTGGACTGCAAGGAGATCCAACTAGTCTATCCTAAAGGAAATCAGTCCTGAATATTCACTGGAAGGACTGATGCTGAAGCTGAAACTCCAATCCTTTGGCCACCTGATGGGAAGAACTGACTCACTGGAAAAGACCCTGATGCTGGGAAAGACTGAAGGCAGGAGGAGACGGGGACAACAGAGGATGAGATGTTTGGATGGCATCACCAACTCAGTGGAGAGTTTGAGTAAACTCTGAGAGTTGGCGATGGACAGGGTGGCCTGGTGTGCTGCAGTCCATGGGGTCGCAAACAGTGGGACACGACTGAGCAACTGAATTGAACTCAATAAGCATGTGAAAAGGGTTTTCGACACCATTTGCTGTTAAGAAAATGCAAATCAAAACCACATGGAGAGACTGCCTTGGAGGTCTAGTAGTTAAGACTCCAGGCTTCCACTGCAGGGGGCAATCCCTGGTTGGGGAACTTCAGGATCCTGATTGACGTGCCATGCGTCCAAAAAAAATAACCACGATGAGATGCCAGTTCATACCCTTAGCATGGCTGTACTCAAGACATGACAAGTACCAGTGAGGATGTGAAGACACTGGAGCCCTCCTACACTGCTGGGAGATGTAAAATGGTGCTGGCAGCCACTTCAGAAGACCATCTGGCCATTCCCGAAAAGGTTAAACACAGAGCTACTCTCTGACCCAGCAAGTCCAGCCCCAGTATACACCCAAGAGACATGAAAACATGTCCTCAGAAGAATGTGTACACAAATAGACAGTACTTCTAACAGTTGAGGAAGAAGCAAAGCTAATAAATAACCCAAATGTTCACCAACCGATTCCTAGATACATAATGTGGCACGCCCACACGGCAGGATATTCTCTATCAGTGAAAAGGGATGAAGTACTGAAGCCAGGCCTCGGCACACAGGAACCCTGACACCATCAGGCTAAGCAACATGCCAGACACGCAGACCACACTGTGACACACACATCCGGCACAAGCAGCCCCCAGGTACAGGGACAGGAGTGATGCTGGTGGGAAGAGATTCTGGGGGTGATGAAATTACCCCCTAAAATTAACTGTGCTGGTGGTTACACAACTCTAAGAACACACTAAAAGTCACAGAGGTGGACACTTTGAGAGAGACTTGTGTGGCTAGTGAGTCGTATCCAATAAAGGTATGGAGACCGCAACTCTCCCCGGAGCACAGGCAAGCCTGCTACGGGGCCTCCGCGCAGCTGAGCCTGCCCCTGCTGGACAGCCGGGAGCCAAAGGCCATCCCCACCTGCAGGCCGCCTCAGCGGCCGTGCCTCCCGGAGGGTCTCAGACCCCAGCCCGCCCTCCCACCCGCCTCTGATGCTGGGCCCGGCCAGCTGCCCAACGTGAGTGTGTCCAACAGAGGGAGCTGGAGAGGGATGCAGACAGAGTGGAGCGCCCACCCCGTCCTCTGTTCTCCCCCTGCCCCCTCCATCACTGCACCCCTCCCCAGCCGCACAGGGCCTTGGGCCGCAGCAGCTGACTCCATCTGCAGCTTTACCCACACCTGCAGGACAGACTTCACACACACCCTCCCTGAAACCCTGGGCTTGCAAGGGGCCCAGTCTGGGGACTGAGACCTCTTCCATGACCCCCAGTCCGAGGCAGGAGCTGCCTACTGGGGTGGCTGCCCCCATCTCACCCTTCCAATAACCTAGTCAGCATCTACCTAGTTGCCAATTCTTGATATCAAATTCCCTGTTCAAATGACCCGTGATTTCTGTCCCCTGGCTGGACCACGACTGACACAACAGCTGACCACTCACCCAACTTTCAGTTCCCACTCAGGGGACAAGAAGGGGCACATGACGAGGACAGAGAGACTCAGGCCAGCAGACACGAGGAGCACGCCGCCTCCGCTCACAGCCAAGAAGGCAGAAGCGAATACTGTGAGACACCACTGCTGCCTGTCAGACCCACCAAGATCCAACAGGCCAACAGTCCCCAGGGCCAGCACGCAAGCCTCCCACACCGCTGGCAGCAGCACGCTGTGGAGAGGGGCTGATAGCAGGGATCCAGAATCTCTGAAATCTGAGTCTGAAAAAATTAGACACTGCATGAGCAGAGAGGCTTCTTCCTCTTCCTCTGCCATTCAGCTAAGGCTTCTGAACATTACACACAAAACAGACCTAAGAGGTGGGGAGACTGGGGCATCTGCTAGGGTCTCAAGACAGGGCAGTACATTTCCTGCTTCCTGTCTGCTTCCCTATAGCCTGGACTGGGGGACGCTCAGGGGGATGCCAGTGGGAGTGACCAAAAGCCCCCAGGAAAGCCAGCTTTCCCAGCTAGAGGACCAGGAAACGAGCAGCCAGGCAAGACACAAACAGCCAGATGGGAGCCGCCTGGCTCACGTCTGACACAGGAACCACCGCAGCCCACGCTCGCCAGGCTGGCCCTGTCACCTTCCTCTGACAGGGTGAGGGGGCAAGGGCAGGCTGACCCCCTGGCCAGTCCCCAGGTAGGGAAGCTGGTCTCCACTCTCCCCCACCCCTCCAGGTGGTGTCACAGAGGCCACGGGGGGCCTAGATTCGTGGTTGCTGGCATCCACACATGTAATCAAAAGACACAGAACTACCTGTGACAATGCATGATTCCCTGCTTTCATACTGCACTGCAGTTATGCAAGATGTAACTCTTGGGAAAAACTCCATGAAGCGTACACGGGGCCTTGCCCCACCATCAATGCAAGCTCCTGTGAATCTACAATTACTCCCCCAAAATGGTAAAAACAAAAAAGCCATATAAAGAAGCATGGGAGGACTTTCTAGGGAAAAGGAAATGTTCTGTAATCTCATGGAGGTGGTCGTCAGGTGGTTGTTAGATGTTACATTTGCCAAGGTCATCAAGCTGACACTTAAGAGTGTATGGACTTTACTGTATATGTTACATCTCACTCAAGTTATTTAAAATAGCGAGCTAATTAAATACCTACATCCATATCAATACTAATAAAATAAACAAAAGTGACAGGAAATAAAGCTCCTTTTTCTATTAATGGAACACTGACAACTAATAATGTAGAGGAAATTATAAATATACAAAATGACCATTTTGCAGCCACTAGCATACTGATTCAGATAAGAATTGGCAATGGAGAGAGTGGCTCCAAGCTCTCATCTTTCCACAAAAACTCGGAAAAAAAAAAGCAGAAACTCTCAGAGCCAACTAACAGGCACCAAGTGAATGCTAAATTGAGAAAAAGGCAGCAGGAAAACAGCAGGAAAACTCAGTGGCATTCTCCAGTGCCCTCCTCATGGTTTCCAGCATGGGGCCCCGGATCCAGGCTGCAGGTTCATAAAGCAACCACGCGCACAAATATCTAGGCCCGAGATAAGACACGTGCTTAGGCAAGAGTGAAGAGGCCTCCGACCTATCTCCTCGGGCTGGTCTCTATCTCAGCACACGCTGGCTGACTGCTGAAAGGCTTCCCCAGCAGAGTCGATCCGCAAGGACTGGGAAAGGGCTTGGGTTTTCTTTTCCTCTTCTATTTTTCTGGTGTTTTTGGTTTTGTTTTAATCCTTTGTCAGAAAAGGAAGTGTCTATCAAAACATTCACTGAAGACAAGCTAAAGAAATAGAGATTTCAGACTACACACAATAAAGAATATAGTCTTTGCAAAAATAGTCTGGAAAAGTCACTAGCAAAGAGGAAAAATCTGATTTCCAGAGTTATGACATTATCATATTCAAATGTCCAGTATTTAACAACAGCAAAAAAAAAAAAAAAAACACCTCAAACAACATACAAAAAAATTTAGAAGTGCAGCCCATTCAAAGGAAAATAACTGACAGAAACTGTCTCCAAGAATGGCTTCCCGGGAGGCTCAGTGGTAAAGAATCTACCTGCCAATGCAGGAGACTTAGGTTTCATCCCTAGGTCGGGAAAATCCCCTGGAGGAAGAAATGGAAACACACTCCAGTATTCTTGCCTTAAACAGTCCCATGGACAGAGGAGCCTGGCAGGCTACAGCCCATGGGGTCACAAAGAGTCGGACACAGCTGAACACAAGCACGATCCCCAAGAAAGCCCAGACATGACACTTATTAAACAAAAGTCACTTAAATACGTTCAAAGAAATAAAGGAAAGTGTGCACATCTAAACACGGAAATCAGGAAAGTGACAGAGCAACAAAATGAGAATATCAATAAAAGACACAGGATCCACAAAAAGAACCAACTAAACATTCTGTGGCTGAAATGAGAATTCTTTTAAAGGGCTGAGCAAGTAGAAGAAAGAATTAACAAACATAAAGACGGGACCAATCAAAGTACTGAGTTTGAGAAGAAGGAAGAACAGTGAACAAAGCCAGAGGAGCCTGTGGGGCACAAACATCTGCATGAGGGGAGAGTCAGCAGGAGAGGAAACGGACAGAGGGGCAGAAAGAGCGTCTGGAGTGGGATGGCTCCCCCACTGATGAGATACATGAATCTGCAAATCCAAAAGGCTCAAAAATTTCAAGTATGACAAACTCAAAGACACCCACACCAAGATATATTATAATCACACTACTGAAATGAAGAGAAAATCTTGAAAGCAGCAAGAAAGCACTGACTTGTTATACACAAGGGATCCTCAGAAAGATTCACAGTTGATCTCTTTTCGGAAACCATAAAGGCAAGAAAACAATGGGAAGACACAATTTATATTGGAAGGGGGAAAAAAAAAAACCTTTCAACCAAGAATCCTATATCCAGCAAAAGTGTCCTTCAAAAATGAAGGAGAAGGGCTTCCCTGGTGGCTCAGAACCCATCTGTCAATGCAAAAGACATGGGTTCAATCCCTGGTTCAAGAGGATCGCACATGCCATGCAGAAACTAAGTCTGTGCTCCACAACTGCTGAGCTGGTGGTCTATGGGCCCAGCAGCCACGACCACCGAGCTCACACACCACAGCTACTGACCCCAGAGCCTGCGATCCACAACAAGGGGAGTCACAGCATGAGAAGCCTGTGCTCCACGACTAGAGAGCAGCCCCAGCTCACTACAAGTGGAGAAAAGCCCACACAGCAGTGAAGACCCAGCAGAGCCAAAATAAATAAATAAACTTTTAAACATGAAGGAGATGGACTTTCCTGGTGGTCGACTGGTTAAGAATCCGCTGTGCAATGCAGGAGACACAGGTTCTATCCCTGGTCAAGGAACTAAGATCCCACATGCTGTGCAGCAACTAAGCCGATGTGCTGCAGTGACTGAGCCTGCACACCAGGACCAGAGATCCATGAGCCACAACAAAAGAATTCGCATGACACAACGAAGACTGCCAACTGCTGCAACTAACATCCAACACAGCAAAATAAAGTAACTTTTTCAAAAAATGAAGGAGAGATTAAATTCCTATATGAACAAGATCTGAAACAGTTCATTATCACTAGACTTGCACTATAAGAAATGCTGCAGGGAGTCCTTCAGGTAGCAAAGAAGAGACACTAGAGAGTAACTTGAAACTGTATGATGAAATAAGACCTAAGGTAAATACATGGGTAAACAGCAGGGAGGGAACACAGCTCCACCCTTCAACAGAAAATTGGATTCAAGATTTACTGAGCATGGCCCCAGCCATCAGCACAAGACCCACTTTCCCCCTCAGTCAGTCCCTCCCATCAGGAAGCTTCCACAAGCCTCTTATCCTTCTCCATCAGAGGGCAGACAGACTGAAAACCACAATCACATAAAACTAACCAATCTGATCACATGGACCACAGCCTTGTCTAACTCAATGAAACTATGAGCCATGCTGTGTAGGGCACCCAAGACTGATGGGTCATGGTGGAGGCTTCTGACAAAGCATGGTCCCCTGGAGAAGGGAATGGCAAACCACTTCAGTATTCCTGCCTTGAGAACCCCATGAACAGTATGAAAAGGCAAAAAGATAGGACATTGAAAGATGAACTCCCCAGGTCGGTAGGTGCCCAATATGCTACTAGAGATGAGTGAAGAAATAATTTCCAAAAGAATGAAGAGACAGAGCCAAAGCAAAAACAACACCCAGTTGTGGATGTGACTGGTGATGGAAGCAAGGTCCGATCCTATAGAGAGCAATACTGCATAGGAACCTGGAATGTTAGGTCCATGAATCAAGGCAAATTGGAAGTGGTCAAACAGATGTCAAGAGTGAACATCGACATTTTAGGAATCAGCAAACTAAAATGGACTGGAAGGGGTGAATTTAACTCAGATGACCATTATATCTACTACTGTGGCCAAAAATCCCTTAGAAGAAACGGAGCAGCCATCGTAGTAAACAAGAGTCTGAAATGCAGTACTTGGATGCAATCTCAAAAATGACAGAATGATCTCTGTTCATTTCCAAGGTAAACCATTCAATATCACGGTAATCCAAGTCTATGTCCCAAGCACTAATGCTGAAGAAGCTGAAGTTGAACGGTTCTACGAAGACCTACCAGACCTTCTAGAACTAACACCCAAAAAAGATGTCCTTTTCATTATAGGGGACTGGAATGCAGAAGTAAGAAGTCAAGGAACACCTGGCTGCTACTGCTGCTGCTAAGTCGCTTCAGTTGTGTCCGACTCTGTGTGACCCCATAGACAGCAGCCCACCAAGCTCCACCGTCCCTGGGATTCTCCAGGCAAGAATATTGGAGTGGGTTGCCATTTCCTTCTCCAGTGCATGAAAGGGAAAAGTGAAAGTGAAGTTGCTCAGTCGTGTCTGACTCTTAGCAACTCCATGGACTGTAGCCTACCAGGCTCCTCCATCCATGGGATTTTCCAGGCAAGAGTACTGCAGTGGGGTCCCATTGCCTTCTCTGAAGACACACAGAATGAAGCAGGGCAAAGGCTAATAGAGTTTTGCCAAGAGAATGCACTGGTCATAGCAAACACCCTCTTCCAACAACACAAGAGAAGACCCTACACATGGACATCACCAGACAGTCAGCCCTGAAATCAGACTGATTATATTCTTTGCAGCCAAAGATGGAGAAACTCTGTAACATCAGCAAAAACAAGACCGGGAGCTGACTGTGGCTCAGGTCATGAACTCCTTATTGCCAAATTGAGACTTAAATTGAAGAAAGTAGGGAAAACCACTAGGCCATTCAGGTATGACCTAAATCAAATCCCTTACAATTATACAGTGGAAGTGAGAAATAGATTTAAGGGACTAGATCTGATAGACAGAGTGCCTGATGAACTATGGCAGAGATTCATGACATTGTACAGGAGACAGGGATCAAGACCATCCCCAAGAAAAAGAAATGAAAAAAAGCAAAATGGTTGTCTGAGGAGGCCTTACAAATAGCTGTGAAAAGAAGAGAAGCAAAAAGCAAAGGAGAAAAGGAAAGATAAACCCATCTGAATGCAGAGTTCCAAAGAAGAGCAAGGAGAGATAAGAAGGCCTTCCTCGGTGATCAATGCAAAGAAATAGAGGAAAGCAACAGAATGGGAAAGACTAGAGATCTCTTCAAGAAAATTACAGATACCAAGGGAACATTTCATGCAAGGATGGGCACCATAAAGGACAGAAATGCTAAGGACCTAACAGAGGCAGAAGAGATTAAGAAGAGGTAGCAAGAATACACAGAAGAACTATACAAAAAGCTCTTAATGACCTGGATAAACATGATGGTGTCATCACCCACCTAGAGCCAGACATCCTGGAATGTGAAATCAAGTGTGCTTCAGGAAGCACTACTACAAACAAAGCTAGTGGAGGTGATCAAATTCCAGCTGAGTTGTTTCAAATCCTAAAAGATGATGTTGTTAAAGTGCTGTACTCAGTATGTCAGCAAATTTGGAAACTCAGCAGTAGCCACAGGACTGGAAAAGGTCAGTTTTCATCCCATTCCCAAAGAAGGGCAATGCCAAAGAATGTTCCAACTACCATACAATTGTGCTCATTTCACATGCTAGTAAAGTTATGCTCAAAATCCTTCAAGCTGGGCTTCAGCAGTGTGTGAACTAAGACATTTCAGATACACAAGCTGGGTTTATAAAAGGAAGAGGAACCAGAGATCCTTTGATTGGACTGGATCCAACATTCGTCGGATCACAGAGATAGCAAGGGAATTCCAGAAAACCATTGACTTCTGCTTCATTGACAATGCTAAACCCTTTGACTGTGTGGATCACAACAAACTGTGGAAAATTCTTAATAGAAGTACCAGACCACCCTAACTGTCTCCTCAGAAACTTATATGGGGGTCAAGAAGCAACAGTTAGAATGTTACAGGGAACAACAGACTGGTTCAAAATTGGGAAAGGAGTACGACAAGACTGAACTGTCACCCTGTTTATTTAATTTACATGCAGAGTACATCATGCGAAAAGCTGGCTGGATGAATCACAAGCTGGAATCAAGATGGCTGGGAGAAATATCAACAAACTCAGATATGCAGATGACACCACTCTAATGGCAGAAAGGGAAGAATAACTAAAGAGACTTTTTTTTTTAAACTGGGTTTCTTTAATTAAAGGTTCTCCCATTAATTGGACCACCATTATGCTCTGAAACACTCCACCCCTTCTTTGCTGTCATATCCTTTGAATATAGACATTTGCGAAAATGTGTTTCCCAGAACAATGTGTACTTTAATCAAAACTTCCGAGCTACTAGTTTAGCTTAAGGAAAAAATCATATAACCTAACCAGCAAAGTCTTTAGCAAACCATTTACATATTAATTTTTCAAATATATGTGTACATTTGACCCTTGAACAAAGCATTGGTTAGGGGCACCATCTCTTCAAAAATCCTTATATAATTAATTTTAGAGTTAGCCTTTTGTATCTGTCTACTTTCACACTTAAGGATTCAACCAACTGTGGATCACATAGTATGTATTTACAGAAAACAAAATCACCCCTTGTCCCCTGCAGTTAAACCCATGTTGTTAAACGGTTGACTGTGTATTCCTAGCTGGGAACCCTCTAATTTATGAATTCTAGAACAAATGAACTGTTGTCACACAGACTACAGACTTTTTGCACAAACTCCCCTCTTATGGGACTTCCACAAATTTCTACGAACACCTGGCATTCTGGGCATTGTCACCCCATAGGGCAATGTACCACAGAAAGATGAAGGCTGGGTGACTAGCTTAGCAGCAGATCAAGGTAGGCAGGTAAACTTGACGAGGTTAAGGACCTGAATACAGATCCCCTTATGCTATTCAAGGTGTGGACTTTTATTAAAGTCTTCATGTTGCCACAAGAGGAATGCACACCTTAGTCTAAGTCACTTCCTGATGCACTCCTCACTCTGCTAGTTTCCTCTCCATTTTTAAGACACCAACATAAGCAATTTGCCAGGCTGAATTAATCAAACACAGATGCCCTAATTCCTCGCCCCCACCCCTAAGCTATGCAAACTGGGGAGACCAAAGACAGAAATAAGATGTACACCACCCCCACTCCATCTGGTAACATATATTCAACTTGCTACATAAAGTATAATTTCCATTTTATTGTCTTTTCAGAGAAACCAGTATTTCTTAAGTCTTTAAGGGCTTGGATCCTTACATGGGCTTTGGTGGAGGATATGGAGCAGCACCCACAGGTCTAAATCAAGGTGGAGGTGTTCGGTCCTTCCGGGCTTCCCGAGAGCGATTCCTGACTACCTTGCTGTGAATGGCACAACTCATGCAGTAATGTAGTTTCACATCCAGCTTGGGAAGCACATAGGCGTCGAAAACACTCACTTCAGAAATGCCCCTGCAGCCTCTACGATGTTCCGAATGACGAACTTCTTAATGGCCTTATCCTTGGGCACGCATCGGGCACAGTTGGTGCAGTGAATAGGCTGCACATGGCCGCGGCCCTTTTTGGCACGACCGTTGTTCCTTCTTTTCTTGGTCATCTTGGAAGTGCGGAGGCGAGAGAGCCTAAAGAGACTCTTCATGAGGGTAAAAGAGGAGAGTGAAAAAGCTGGCTTCAAACTCAACATTCATAAAACTATGATAATGGCATCTGGTCCCATCACTTCATGGTAAATAGATGAGGAAAAAGCAGAAGCAGTTGACATTTTCTTTTCTTGGGGTCCAAAATCACTGCTGATGGTGACTTCAGCCATGAAATTAAAAGATGCTTGCTCCCTGGAAGAAAAGCTATGGCAAACTTAGTCAGTGCATTAAAAAGCAAAGACATCACTTTGCTAACAAAGGTCCATCTCATCAAAACTATGGATTTTCCAGTAGTCATGTAGAGATGTGAGAGTTGGACCCTAAAGAAGGCTGAGTGCCGAAAAATAAATGCTTTCAAATTGTAGTGCTGGAGAAGACTCTTCAAAGTCCCTTGGACTCCAAGGAGATCCAACCAGTCAATCCTAAAGGAAATTAATCCTGAATATTCATTGGAAGGACTGATGCTGAAGCTCCAATACCCTGGCCACCCGAAGAGAAGAGCCAACCTATTGGAAAATACCCTGATGCTGGGAAAGACTGAAGACAAAAGGAGAAGAGCACACCAGAGGATGAGATAGTTAGACAGCATCACTGATTCAGTGGATGTGAATGCAGCCTGACATACTGCAGTCCATGGGGTTGCAGCGAGTCAGACATGACTTAGTGACTGAACAACAGATACAAATGGCTAGAACAAGAAACGAAAGTGGGAACTGACTCTGCAAAAATTAAAAGGAGTGAAAGAAAGCATTATAAACAACTGTATGCCAACAACTCAGGTAGTAACCTAGAAGAAATGTACAAATTCCTAGAAATACAGAAATGGCTTAAACTGAGTCAAGAATAAACAGAAAATCTCAAAAGACCTATCACAAGAAAGGTGTTGAAGTCAGTAATCAAAAACCTCCCACACAGAAAAGTCCAGGACCAGACAGATTCACGGGTGAATTCTACCAAACAGTAAAAGAATTAATCCCAATCCTTCCCAAACTCTTCCCAAAAATGAAAGAGAAAGCCACACTTTCTAACTTCTTGTACAAGACTAGATAAGTCTGACGCCAAAGCCAGATAACAACATCAGAAAAAAAGATACAAGCCAATATCCCTTAAGAATATAAAGGCAAAATCCTTAACAAAATACTATTACACTCAGTAGTAAGCCAATCCCAACATCACAGTCTAAGAATTACACACCAAGATCAAATGGATTTATATCAGAAATGCAAGGCTGGTTCAACATGAGAAAAAATTTTCGATAAAATACATTGCATTAATTGAAAAAAAGGGAAAAAACATGTAATCATCTCAACTGATGCAGAAAAGGCATCTAAAAACCCAAAGCCTTTTTATTTTAAAAACTCTCAGAAAAGTAAGGAATAGGTGAACACTTCCATTAGCTATTAGTTCTAATAGTTACAGCTGTTATTAATTCTAAGGCTATTAAAACTAATGAATTCAGCAAAATTGCAGGGTACAGGGCCAACACTCAAATATCAGCTGCATTTCCAGACACCAGCGATGAACAATCCAAAAATAAAATTAAGAAAGCAATTTCATTTACAATAGCATAGAAAAGAATAAAATACCAAGTAATAAATTTAACAAGAATATGAAAGAATTACACTCTGAAAACTACAAAACATTGGTGAAATTTAAGTGAACTCAATAAATGGAAAAGCACCTGATGTTCATGGTTGCAAAGAATTAATATTGTTAACATGTCAGAGCGTGCAGGCATGCTAAGTTATTTCAGTTGTGTTTGACTTTGCAACCCTATGGACTGTAGCCTGCCAGGCTCCTCTGCCCATTGGATTCTCCAGGCAAGAATACTGGACTGGATTGCCATGCCCTTCTCCAGGGGATCTTCCTGACCCAGGGATGGAACTCACGTCTCTAACGTCTCTTGCATTAGCAGGCGGATTCTTTACCAGTTGAGCCACCAGGGAAGCCCAAGAATACTGGAGTGGGTAATCTGTCCCTTCTCCAGCAGATCTTCCTGACCCAGGCATTGAACCAGGGTCTCCTGTATTCTAGGCAGATTTTTTTACCAGCTGAGCTACGAGGGAACAGTTTAATAGTATCCTCCTAAACTTCACGTCTATTAGAACTTTAGAATGCAGCCTTACTTGGAAAGATGTAATTATTACGATGAAGTCACAATGGGTCAGGGTGTGTCCTAAATCCAACATGACTGGTGTCCTTACAAGAGGGAGATATGGACAAAAAGACACGGGGGTTGGGGACAGTCATGTGAAGAGGGAAAGAGACTGAAGCCAAGCCAAGGACATTAAGGATTTCCAGTCAACACCAGGAGGTTAGAGAACGACACGGAACTGATTCTTCCTAGGATGCATCAGACTCATCATGGCCCTGAGAATCCTTTCACTTGTCTATTAGGCCATCCCAGTCTGTGGTACTTTGTTACGGCAGCATTAGGACACTAATAAACCGTCTAAAGCAGTCTTCAGGTTCAATGCAATCCCTATCAAAATTCCAGTATTTTTCTTTCCTGTTAATGAAAAATCAATCCTTCAGTTCATATGGAATTGCAGGGGGATCAAACAGCCAAAACAATCTTGGAAAAGAAGAACAACACTGAAAGACTCACACTTTGCACTTTCAGTTTCCTGCAAAGCTGCCATAATCAAAACAGTGTGGTATTGCCGTAGGGGTAGACACAGGCCACCTGAAGAGAACTGAGAGTCCAGAAATAAACCCATATCAGTTCAGTTCATTTCAGTCCCTCAGTCGTGTCTGACTTTTTGTGACCCCATGGACTGTAGCACACCAGGCCCCCCTGTCCATCACCAACTCCCAGACCTTGCTCAAACTCATGTCCATCAAGTCAGTGATGCCATCCAACCATCTCATCCTCTGCCGTCCCCTTCTCCTCCTGCCTTCAATCTTTCCCAGCATCAGGGTCTTTCCCAATAAGTCAGTTCTTCGCATCAGGTGGCCAAAGGATTGAAGTTTCAGCTGCAGCAACAGTCCTTCCAATGAATATTCAGGACTGATTTCCTTTAGGATGGTCTGGTTGGGTCTCCTTGCAGTCCAAGGGACTCTCAAGAGTCTTCTCCAACACCACAGGTCAAAAGCATCCATTCTTCAGCGATCAGCTTTCTTTATAGTCCAACTCCCACATCCATACATGACTACCAGAAAAACGATAGCTTTGACTAGACAGACTTTTGTTGGCAAAGTAATGCCTCTGCTTTTTAATATGCTGCCTAGGTTGGTCATAGCTTTTCTTCCAAGGAGCAAGCATCTTTTCATTTCAAGGCTGCAGTTACCATCTGCAGTGATTTTGGAGCCCCCAAAAATAAAGTCTGTCACTGTTTGCATTGTTTCCCCATCTATTTGCCATGAAGTGATGGGACCAGATGCCATGATCTTCTTTTTCTGACTGTTGAGTTTTAAGCCAGCTTTTTCACTCTCCTCTTTCACTTTCATCAAGAGGCTCTTTAGTTCTTCTTCACTTTCTGTCATAAGGGTGGTGTCATCTGCATATCTGAGGTTATTGATATTTCTCCTGGAAATCTTGATTCCAGCTTGTGCTTCATCCAGCCCAGCATTTTGCATGATGTACTCTGCATATAAGATAAATAATCAGGATGACAATACACAGCCTTAACATACGCCTTTCCCAGTTTGCAACCAGTCTGTTGTCCCACGTCCAGTTCTAACTGTTGCTCCCTGATCTGCATATAGATTTCTCAGGAGGCAGGTCAGGTGGTTTGGTATTCTCATCTCTTGAAGAATTTTCCATAGTTTGTTGTGATTCACACAGTCAACGGCTTTGGAGTAGTCAATAAAGCAGATGTTTTTCTGGAACTCTGGTGCTTTTTTGATGATCCAACGGACGTTGGCATTTTGATCTCTGGTTCTTCTGACTTTTCTAAATCCAGCTTGAATATCTGGAAGTTCACAGTTCACATACTGTTGAAGCCCGGCTTGGAGAATTTTGATCATTACTTTGCTAGCATGTGAGATGAGTGCAACTGTGCGGTAGTTTGAGCATTCTTTGGCATTGCCCTTCTTTGGGATTGGAATGAAAACTGACTTTTTCCAGTCCTGTGGCCACTGCTGAGTTTTCCAAATTTGCTGGCACACTGGCATATAAACCCATATATGTGTGGCCAACTGATGCTGGGCAAAGGGGGAAAGACCATCCAATGGAGAAAGAATAGTCCCCTCAACAAATGGCACTGGGATAGCTAGATGTCCACCTGCAAAAGGATGAAGTGTTAGCCCTGCCTCACACCATACAAAACATTAATTCATAATGGACCAAGGGTCAAGACCATGAAATTCTTAAAAGAAAACACAAGAATAAATCTTCATGATCTTTTAATTGGAAATAGATTAGATGCGACACTAAAGGCATGAGCAACAGAAGAAAAAATAAGCTGGACTTTGAAAATAAAAACTTTTTGTATTAAACGACATTACCAAGAAGTTATCAAACAAAACACAAAGTAGTCTGCAAATCACATATGAGTAGGAACTTATATCTAGAATATATAAAGAACTCTTACAATAATTTTTTAAAAATAGCATTAAAAATTGCCCAAAGTATCTAAATAGACATTCCTCTGAGTAAGATATATAAATGTCTGAGTAGTCCATTAAAAGATGCTCAAAATCATTACTTATCACAGAAACGCAACTCAAACCCACAATGAAATACCATTTCACACCTAAATGGCTTTTTCAAAAAATAGGACGGCTATTTAAAAAAACAAAATGGAAACAGAAAAGGATAAATGTTGGTGAGGAAGTGGAGACATTGGAACCCTCATACATTGCTGGTAAAAATGTAAAATGGTACAGCTGCTATAGAAAACAGCATGACAATTTCATGCTCAAAGTATTAAAAATAGAATTCCCATATGATCTAGCAATTTCACTACTGGGTACATACAGCAAGGGAACTGAAAGCACAGTCTGGGGGAGATATTTGCATACCCAGGCTCACAGCAGCAATATTCACAACAGCCAAAAGGTGGAGGCAACCAGATGTCTGTGACAGGTGGATGAATAAACAAAACAGGGTCTACACATGCAGCGGACTGTGATTCTGCCTTTAAAAGGGAGGAGATTCTGACACCTGCCTCAGTGGATGACCCTTGATGACATCACGCCCAGTGAGGCGAGCCAGTCAGGAGAGAGGAAGTCCTGTGTGCATGACTCCACTCACACACAGTCCCCGGGGCAGTCGGGTTCATAAGACACCGCGTGGAACAGGGGCTGCCAGGGCTGGGGAAAGGCGGGGCGCTCTTGGTCATGGGGACAACGTTTCTGCATAGAAAGATGAAAAGTTCTGCAAAGCTGTGGTGGTGACACTTGTGCAGCAGTGTGACTCACCTCAGTGACACTGCAGTTCACACGTAAAACCGTTACAATGGCAAAGTGTATGAGATATATACTTCACCACAGTAAAAGAAGGTTTTAAAATGTGGAGAATGTTACGAACAGAATAGAAAAGCCCTGGCTAAAGGGCTGGAGACGGCACAGCACACAGTCCCAAAGCGTGACCGCCGACTTCTAACCCTTCTGCGAGGGGGAAGGAGCTGTAAGACAGAGACGTTTGGACCACCTCACCTCACCCAAGTAAACAAGCCTCACCCACACTCGGAGAGAGGCGGCATCACATGCCCCTGAGGTCATTCACCAAGGGGAATGCAAGCTCTGAACCTAACTGTGAGGGATGACCAGACGCACCAAATTCAGGGACACGCTAGACAAGCCCAGGCCTGGACCCCTCAGCACCCCCAGTGACACGAGAGGACGCCCGGAGCCGGCGGCCATTCTACAGACGGAGGGACACCGCAGCCTGAGAGGCTCAGTAGTCAGCCCTCAGGGACGCGACCAGGCCTCCCAGGAAGCCTGCACCCGGCCTCCATGTCAGATGCAGGGCACGGTCACCTCGCCATCGTCGGGGAGGAGAATGTTCTCATTCTCAGGAGATGAGGTCCTTGAAGATGTGGATGAGGACAGGACCTGCAAGGACCTCACAGGACCAGCGGTCAGCACAGCGGTCAGCACAGGGGTACAGGAAGATGACCCCAGAGAGATGACCCCATCATGTGGCCCCAAAGGAATGGTACAGGCCAGGGAGAAGCTGGACGCGGGAGCTTAGCAGCAGGGCTGGGGCAGGGCGTGGAGGAGCTAAGCCACTGCAGAGCCCAGAGGAAGAGCAGAAACCTCCAGAGTGCCTGAGGCCACCCCGGAAGCCAAGAATGGAGCTCAGCCCTTCCAGAACTCAGCATCAGTGACGCAGCCAGGCAGAGAGTGGACGTTCTGGGAGCAGGCACCCGGCCTCAACCTGAGCAGGGTCAGCGCGGCCTCCTACTGCGGCCTCTGCAGATGGCCACCTCCCCGCCCAGGCGCCACCGTGCACAGCGGCTGGAGCAGCAGAGCCCAGGACAAGTCAGCCACGAACTGGCTTAACAGAGACAGGAGCTCACCTCAAGCTAGAGGAAAGGCACTGCTTGGAGGGACCCCACGAGGCCCCACCCGAAAGGCCCTCCCCACACACCGCCCTCTCCCCAGCTCGCTTCCCCACAGGAGCGCCGTCACCCTGCCCTGAGCCTGCTTCCAGGCTGGATGGCCGGTCAGCAAGACGCAGTGGAACATGCTCTGATTTGCTCTGAGACATGAGATGGAGTTCAACACCACTGTGATTTGTGATGCCATTTACATAATTAAACATACAGACAGGGGTCTGGGAGGTGGGGTATAGCTAATGGAGTTACAGAGCTGCTAAAAATAGCAGGCAGCTGCCGGCTGGAGGGGACATGGGGTGGCATATGCTGATGGGCACTGACGGCCACAGGAAGACCTGTCAACTCATCCAGGGTCTCCTCTGTTTAGCTGTGCCTTTTAATCAAGATTTTAAAGTTCCCAACAGACATGGAGCAGCAGCTGCTGGCAGCCTGTTTTACAGGCGACAAACTTAAGGTTACAACAGGGCCACACAGGGCTTGTGGAAGAGGTCAGCTCATCCTGAGCACCAGCTCAGAAACCTGCCGACAGCCTACAGCCCTTGAAAGGCCTAACGGGGGTCCACCCAAGCCAGCTTGGAAGTTGGCGTACAGCCCTGGCTGGGTCTGTGGACGCCATATACTTTCTTTCTCCTCCAGCTCCTTCTCTGCTTGTAAGTCTGAACACTTGCCAACATGTAAAGGTTCCCATAAACCCCCACACCCAGCTTGGCACCCCCGGAGCAAGGGCACGGGGGCCGTGTGAGCACAGGGGGCCCAGTCCTCCCGGCCAGCCGTCCTCTAAGCCCCTCAGAACAGGCTCGGGTTTCTGGCCCGTGCCCTCCGTGCGGAGTCCCTGCAGGACGCCCTGTGCTCGGCAAGACACCCGCTTCCCGCCGAGTCCTGGAGGTGCCCCTGGGCAGTGAGTGCCCCCCCAGGCTGCGGGCAAGGGTGGTGACAGGGTCTGCGTGTCAGGAACAACGCGGCCCTGGTCTGATGGGCCCCCGGAGTCAGGACTCTTCCCAGAGGAGCCCGGCTCCTTCTTACCTCACGGTCTCTCTCCCCGACTGTCTCCAGACAGGGCAGAGCCTTTCTTTCTGGAGGCAATGTCCCCAAGTACAACTGCAATTTAATGCAGGAAATCATTAAGTACTGTCTGATTTTTTAAGGATTCTTACCCATGAGGAAATAAACAGGAGGAACAGGTAGAAGCGTGTGATCACTGGCCAGTGTGCAGGCATACGAGAACACAACCCAAACCCGTGGGACGCCGTCCGGCCTCCCCTGACAGGACACGTGAGGTCTCCAGGCCCAGGTCAACAAAGGGCTGTGATCAGCTAAACCCAGGAGGCGGATGGGAGGAGGCTGCACCTAGTGAGTGAGTGCTGCATGCCTGCTCCTGCCCCCACAGGCTCCCCCCATCCTCCCACCTGGAAAGCTGCCTGCTGGCTCCTTCACTTCTCCCCGCCCCGCTCACAGGCCACCACTCCACTTTTCAGCACACCTGTGGCCTGGGGGGGTGGGGGGACACCCTGCAACCCTGCAGGAGAACACAAACGCAGAAAAGGCATGGAGTTAACCAAGTCGTGTGCTCACATGAATCCCACCTCAGAAGACAGAGCAGCGCCCCAGACCACCCTCCCGCCCCTGCTCTCTCCTCCCAACACCCACCGCCTGCCCTGTTCTCCGGGGGCTGCCGTGTGCTCCTCACACCCACAGGCTCGGGGCTGCCCAGCCCATGTGGGCCTAACAGAGTAGAGGGCCCTGGGCTCATGAAAGTGCTGTGACCCAAAGGAACCGGGTGGAACACAACGTCCAGGGCCCACCACCTGTGCCCAGGCTCCCCGAGGAGGAGGGGGTAAAGAGGAGCCGCCTGCACCTGCGCCAGGATGCCAGCCAGCCAGCCCCCAGCACCTGGGGCCCCGGCGGGGATTCTGTGGGCAAGGTGATGAGCACCTTCCCCAATAGCTGGAGTGTTTGACAGAACCACCCCAGAGCCTTCAGCACTGGCCCCCTGCCCGGGATTCCAGCCCACAGAGCAGCTCGGGGAGGCTGAGCATCCTGGCCACACCCGGGGGTGTCACCTGGGGCCTGGCCCACTGCAGGGCTCTGGGCGGTGGCCCCTGGAGCCTCGCAGAGCAGGACTGAGTGTGTCCCTGCCCCACGGCCGGGGCGCCCTGCAGCAGGCAGCACCCGAGCAGGTCACAACAACGAGGCACAGGGATGCTTCACACATTTAATGAGAACAAACTCTCACACACTGAGTTTACAAGAAAAAGGGACAACTGCTACTCTTTTCTTAGACTAATGGAATGTTCCATTTTTTCCCCTCAAGTCATACAAATATATCTGCATTTAATGAGACAGTTGTGCCTACCTGTCAGGCCTAAATAATCAGGCTGCTAAAAAGAGAACTACAGTGACTCAAATACAGATACACTGCAGAATCCCTGAGGAGCCTGGTGAAATTTCAAGGAACATGTAAGACACTTCCTGAGGCCACGTGTGCGGGCCAGCCCCAGAGATGACCCCAGCCAGCACGGCCAGCCCAGAGCTAGGACACACGCCAGGGGCTTTCAGACACGGGCAGTGGCTCAGGTCCACGAACAGGCCTGCCCCTCACTGGGCCCCAGGCCCCCAGGGGGACAGGCTGTGCCAGGCAGGCTGGGAACCAGCTCTGTACAGTCCACAATTGCACAGAGCCTCCTGCCAAGGTCCCTCCGCCATGCGCCAGCCACAGTGGACCTTTCGGGGACTGAAGCCTCCTGTAACCCTTCCCCTCCTGGACGTTCGCTGGTCCCTCTGCACCTGATGTCCACCCCGCGCTCACCCTGGTACCAAGAGCATCACTCTCCACCTCCCGAGGCTCCTTTCTCCCTGCAGACTCTCTCTCCAGACACCAGAAGACAACCACCCCTCAGACACAGGGACAGGCTACAGCCTTGCCACCTCCTGGTGGCCATACCCCAGTTCACTGGGAGCTCTTTACCCAGGGCCCTTCCAAGGGACAGCTTGCAAGCTGCCTCCCTTCAGTTTAGCTTCAGTTCAGCCACTCAGTCGTGTCTAACTCTTTGCAACCGCATGGACTGCAGCACACCAGGCCTCCCTGTCCATCACCAACTGCTGGAGTTTACCCAAACTCATGTCTATCGAGTCGGTGATGCCATCCAACTATCTCATCCTCTGTCGTCTCCTTCTCCTCCCACCTTCAATCTTCCCAGCATCAGGGTCTTTTCCAATGAGTCAGCTCGTCGCATCAGGTAGCCAAAGTATTAGAGTTTCAGCTTCAGCGTCATTCCTTCCAATGAATATTTAGGACTGATCTCCTTTAGGATAGACTGGTTGGATCTCCTTGCAATCCAAGGGACTCTCAAGAGTCTTCTCCAACACCACAGTTCAAAAGCATCAATTCTTCGGTGCTCAGCTTTCTTTACAGTCCAACTCGCACATCCATACATGATCACTGGAAAAACCATACCCTTGACTAGACGGACCTTTGTTGACAAAGTAATGTGTCTGCTTTTTAATATGCTGTCTAGATTGGTCATAGCTTTTCTTCCAAGGAAGAAGGGTCTTTTAATTTCATGGCTGCAGTCACCATCTGCAGTGATTTTGGAGCCCAAGAAAATAAAGTCTGTCACTGTCTCCATTGTTTTCCCATCTATTTGCCATGAAGTAATGGGACCAGATGCCATGATCTTGGTGTTTTGAATGTTGAGTTTTAAGCCAGCTTTTTCACTCTCCTCTTTCAGTTTCATTGAGAGGCTCTTTAGTAGTTCTTTAGTCTCTTTAGTTCTTTAGTTCACTGCAGTGGCTGAAGACCGAATTCATGTGGAGGAACGCGGTCCCTGAGGGGAAACCTGGGGCCCAGCAGCAGTGGCACAGGCGAAAGCAATCTCCCCTGAACCCAATCAGGGTCAGCACACAGGCTTGGCAGCCGAGCCGCTCAAAGCAGCCCACTCTGCAGAGGAGCCGCCAGTAAGAACATTCCTGGACAGGCTGGACTCTCGTCCCGCTCCCTCCTCCGCCAGCACCAGCTCCTGGAAAGCAGCTCAGCCCAGACGGGGCTGCCGGGTGTCCCGGTCCAACGGGCACAGGGGTCTGAGTGCCTGCCATGGCCGAGCGTGGGCACAGGGGCTGAAGGGGACATGGTGCAGGCCTGACGCCGAGCCTGGAGGAAGCAGCATGCCCCTAGTACGGAGGCACCGAAGCCTGTCTACATCCACCTGTAAACAGAGATCGAAGCCCGAGCCCACAGGAGGCCGCTCCGCCAGGAGCTCTCAGCCCAGGGAAGGTGCCCCTGTGAGGGCCCTGCCGCCCTGCCAGGTCTCTCGATGCCCCAGGTCCGGGGTGGCTCGGCTCCAGGTGCGTGCTAGAGTGCCACGTCCCACGGCAGACAGAACCAAGCCTGCAGCCCGACTCCCCGTTCATAGGGAAGGTGGCACAGGAAGGCTCTGGGCAGTGTTCCTGTCTGCCAGAAAGAAAGGGGAGGTGGAGGAGATGTAGGAGCTGCTGGTATCCCTCTGGGAGAAGAAGGCCAGGCTTGATCAGGCCAAGGAGCACAAGCTCTGCAGCGTTTACCCGGGACCTACCCGGCGGCCCGTGAGCTGGAGACATTCCACAGCTGAGCAGAGGCCGCGGCCTCTGGGTGCACGCCTGCAGACCCCACCTTGTCAGCCTTTGGGAGAGTGCAGCAAAGCGCCCGTACCCTCAGCAGGGAAGTCCGGTTCAGAGGCCAACTGGAGGCTCCTGACAGCCGCCAGTCAGTCACTCTGGGAAGGTCTTGTCGCCAACGCTGGCTGACTTCTCTGGGCCTTGGAAAACCCCGGGGTGGCCAACACCCCAGCGTCCACCCGTCCACCACAGAGAAGCCAGAAGACGCCGCCCACGGTGCCAGGCCCGGCGGAGGCACTTGCCAAGGGAAGAGCCATCTCACCCCCACCCGGCCGCCAGCAGGGAAGACCCCCGGGAGGGGGGCTGCAGACTCCTCGCTGGCTGGGAGAGCTGTGACTCTCCTGCTCTAGGAGTAAGTGGCCTGCAGATGGACGCTTCCCACCCGGTCCCACTGCTGCTGCCCGATGGGCCGCGAGGGCCTCCTGGTGAGAATGTGGCAGAGAGAGGACCACCCCCAGGCAGCTCCGCGGAGGGGCTGGAGGGCAGCTGGCGCCCGTCCCGCTGGACACACCCGCCCCCGCCCCTCCCCTGGGCAGGACACAGGCTGAGGCCTCACTCTCCAGGCGCAGGTGTGGGGCAGGGGCCAGGCAGGGCGCGGCCTCTGGAGGTCCTGTCCTCCCGCCCGGTGACTCCCTCAGCAGCCCCTACCCCAGCCAGCGTGGCCCAGGACTGCCCTCTCGTGGGCCCAGCACACGGGACAAGAGAGGCTGCGGGACGTGGCCTGGTTCCCAAGGGCACTGGACGCTGGTGTGGCAACACCCACAGCCACTGCCCGCCACGGTGAGGGGGTGAGAAGCAGGAGGGTGGCCAGGTTCTTCCCCACCTTCCCAGACCCACATAGGCGGGGCCTCCCGGACTCCTGGCCCCTTGAGCACAGGCAGGGCAGAGGCAGGAACCAGGGCCCCATCTGGGCCAGACTCTGCCGTGAAATCTCTAGCATGGAAAGCCCTCTCCAGACCCACAAAGAAGCGAGCATCACGAGGCATAAGGGGGGTCTCTGGGTTGGGCGGGGTAGTGGGGGCTGCAAGGAGGCAGGCCTCAAGTGTGTACCCCCCAACCCCACTGAGCTGACACAAGGGAACCATTCTGTCAGCCCAAGGAGCCAAGCACCCGAGCACCTTCTGTGCATGATCTCAAGACTCCACAGACAACCTAGGGGCCTCCAGGGCACAACCACCACCCCCTAAGAAAAGGGACTTCAAGAGACAAGTGGCGACCAAGGAGGACAGCCGGGATGTGGGGCTCGTCCCAGGAGTCTGGCTCCTGAGCCCAGGCTAGGCCACAACCTCCAACAGCAGCTGCTGGACACAACCGGCATTTTCAGTTCTCCGCCCTGCAGTCCCAGAGACCCCGCACAGCTCATCCAGAGGACACTCGGCCCTCAAATGCCTGACTGGGCACGTGCACCGCGGCTCATCCTCCCAGGGGAGGACCGCCCGACCACCTTGGCCCGGACCGTCACCTGGAGGAGGCGCCGTGCACAGGGCCTCCCCCTCACACACCTGCTCCCGGTCCTCACGGATGCTGGGACCCGGGACGGCGCGCTCACCTGAGGCACGAGGGCCCACCAAGCGCCACACAGGCCCCGGGCCCCGCTGGTGGCGGCGACATGCCCACCCGCCTGCCCTCTGCCCCGCACACCTGTCCACTGCTGCTCAGGCCCCCTGCCCACCAGTCTTCTGTCCAGGCCACCGCAGCCTCTCAGCAGGACTCCAGCAGTCTCCTGTTGATCTCCACACTAACCTTCTGGAAACCATCCCAGGCACGACTGCATCCAGCTGCGTGCCCCCAGGCCCATAAGCCCCTCCACGGGCTGCCCTCTCCCCAGGCATGGCCCCAGCTCCCCAGCTCACTGAGCCTCTGGCCCCGGGGCCCCGGGTGTCCCCCCCCATCAATGGCCCAGGTCTGCTCTCCAGAGAAGGCCTCGCTGGCCTCCGTCTAACGGGGTCCTGCTCCTCCTCTAAGTTCCCAGCCCTCAGGCGCCTCAAGCTTCCCTGTTTGTGACCTGCTGCACGTGTACCCTCCAGGGTCTGTCCTGTTCAGCTGGCCCACAGCCCCTGGCGGAACAGGACAGGGTGGGAGGCGGGAGGAGCTGGCAGAAAGGGGGGCACAGAAGGAGAGTTCAAAGACCAGGCAGCAGCTTCTTGTCGAGGAACCCATGGAGGAAACGTGAAGAGAGTCACCACATGTGTTGAGTCTGAGATCAAAGTGCCAATGGGTGTGAAAACCAGACCTCAAAGAGTTTGAGAAGCCAACTCTCATCACCAGACACCATGGCGTAGGGCTGGGCAGAGGGGACAGGGCAGCTCCAAGGGGCGGCTGCCGGGACCAGGCAACTCCTGAGGGGCCAGGGAAGAGGAGGTTGGGGGGGGGCAGGCAGGACCGAGACAGTGGGTGTGGACAGGCTGGCATGGCGCCACAAGGGGTGAATGTGGGCCCCAGAACACAGCCAGCAGAGGCAGGAGCAGGGATGGAGCCAGGGGTCAGAGGCCGAGGCGCAGAGGACTCTGCGGGGTGGACAGGGACGGGAAGACGAGGGGAGGCGGGTGCGAGCCTCTGGGGCCTTCGGGGGCAGGCTCCCCCCACAGCTGCTCTGCGGGAGCTCCTCTTAGAGGTATGCAGATAACAACCCTGACCGCATTCCTGAGCTGCTTACAGATGCTGAAACCTGCACCAAGGAGCCAGAAAAACTGGGGATGTTCACCCCCGTCCCCTGCCCCCCGTGGCTCCCCCGTGGCTCCCCCTGTGACCTCACTGTCAGTCTGTCAGAGAACTGTGCATGAGCTGATCAAAGACCCTGAGACCCACCCCCTACCCCCGCCCAACCTGGCCTTTAAAAATGCTATCCTGAAACCCAGGAGCTGCAGGTGGGGAGGAGTTGACCCACTGTCTCCTAGCTCCGCCCTCCCTGCAATAAGCCTTTCTCTGCTCCCAACTCCAACGTTCCCGTTTGTTCCACCTCACTGTGCTTCGGGTACATGAACGTGGGGTTGGGAACACGCACACGGGGGGACCACGCATCGACACACAGCAGCTCACTGTGGCGGCCCTGCGCACCAAACAGGCCCTCAGAAGTAGGTTAAAGACATTATTACCTTTCCCTGCCATTAGTTTTATGAACTTTCCCCAATAACGAGCTCAATCATTCTCTCATGCAGAAGAGGACTAAATAGCCACACTGCAGAAGCCAGAGCAAGGAGCACGCTGAATGCCCGCGACACTCAGCACCCTGGACAGGGACCCTCCAGCCAGTGGCAGGCACAGGGTCAGGGCCTCGGGGGTCAGGAGGCAGGGAGGAGAAGGGCCCAGCCAGGACCCAGGCTCCCCCGTCCCACCTGCAAGGACCCCAGGAAGGAAAGAAAACCCTCTGCCCCGCTCAGGTTCTGCTCCCATCCTTCCTCTCCTACCTAAACCCTCCAGTGCACAGCTCTGACACCATCTCCGCTGAAGCAGCTGCAGCACACGACCAAGTGCAGGCGATGCCGCGGCCTCGCTCCCCTCCGCCAGAGCCCTGACGGCGCCCTGCTCCCCTCCGCCGGAGCTCTGATGGTGCCTCTCTGCGTCTGCAGAGGCCGAGCCACTGCCCGACCTCCAGCAGAAGCCCAGGCACCTGGAGGTGCAGGAGGCAGCAGCCACACAGCCTCCCAGAGGCGCTTCTCCAGGTCGGTGCCCCTGACGATGTGGACAGCCCCAGGCCGGCCCCCACTCCCCCAGCACTGCACATCCCGGGTCAGGCATGACTGGCTACCCTGGGCCCTGCGCCCAGACCCTGTCTGGACCGAAGCAGGGAAAGCGGCTGCCGGAATCCCACCTGGGGATGCGCAACAGGAAGCAGTAAGCTCCCAAAGGGAGTGGGGCCTCCAGCTGCACTAGGAAGTGGACGGTGACCAGTGGAGAGCGGGGCCTCACAGGGAGTCAGGGACGCCTGCAGAGAGAAGGCAGCCTCGGCCCCGGGGGCTCTGCCTGCTGGCAGAGGGCACCATCCACCCAGACGTCCAGGGGAGTCTTCACTCTAAAGCTGCCCTTCGTGGAAAAAAACCCACACCCGCGCTGGAGGCAGGAGGCCCCTCCCTGTGGTGGGTCTCCTCTGGGGACGCCTGGGGGCGGGGCAGGAGGGAAGCTGTGAACCCTTTGTGCTGTGATGCCCATGATCCAGGTGAGAGTCCACACCTTCAGGCTGCAATGCTCACCAGGTGTCCAACCCCAGTGTCAACATTTCTGCTCCGTCCAAACTGATGAACCCTGTGCATCCTGGCCAGGCCTTCCCTCCTGGCTGTTGGGCTGCCTGCCCCCCGCCTGTCTCCACTGTGACAAAGCCAAGGCTATAGGATCCCGGCTCCCAGTCCCTAGAAAGACACCCTCCCCACAGAGAAGCTGTGATAGGGTCCAGGGCCCAACCGCCACCCCCTGGACCAGCGGAGCCAGGAGGGCTGCCTGGGGACCCGCACTCACCAGCTGGGCCAACTGCTGCTTCTCCTGGTCCACTCCGCCCTCCTCACGCCGCAAGGTCACTCTCCGGGGCTTTGCAGCTGCCTCTCTCTCTGTTGTGGCCACACGGACCAGCTCGTCCTGGACCACAGCCTGCTCCTGGTCACACCTGGGCCAGAGGAGAGATGGAGACACAGATGCAGGCACAGCTCATGCAACTGCTGGGGCCAGGGACGTGAGGGCCAGCAGGACGCCGCGGCCACCAGGGAGGGTCAGGCACCAGTGACGGTCTCCAGGGGGCTAAGGGGACACTGCCCCGCATCCTCAGCCAGCTGAGGAGCCGGACACCCAATGCTCAATGAGATATCCACAAGACAGGGGTCCAACCCCACCATCCGAGGCCCCTCAGAAACAGGCTGGGGACAGCCCACCTCCCACCCCACCAGAGGGCTGCAGGGTCAGGAGCGGCGGCCTTGGTTCTGAGTGTTCAACACTCCATCCTGAATGCGTCCCTCCCCTTGGACCTGTCTCTAGTCTCCCTAGTAAAATCATCCTAGAGAAAGAAAAAAGTGGCTGAGACGGTCTTAGAAGTGCTCTTTATCGGGGAGTAAACAACTCAGAGTGAAAAAGGCTGTGGCAGGTCGGCCCTGGGGGCATGGCGGGCGTGAGGCCCTCAGCACCACACTCTCTGCCGCGTCACGGCCCCAAGACCGAGGACCAGACATGGTGCCTTTAGCAGTAAAAACGCTCACAAGGCAGGTGTGACAAATGGAAGATAATTAGAAGACTGGGTAAAAAGAGCAAGATAACAAAATTTTACACGACTTTGAAAAACATGAGACTAAACTAGAGGAAAAAAGACATTTGAAAGAAATAGTCCCAAATGTTAACATGGGATGATGAATCTCCGGTGGTCCTTTCACTCATATATATCCTAAGTCTTCATTAGCATGTGTTACTTGAACGTTTTTTAAAATGCTTAAAAGTATTTGTTTTAAAAAAAAGATTCTGGTTAATTGTTTGGAGGAGGCCTCTGGGGATTAGGGACTGGACACTCTCAGAAGGTGGCTCCTGACCTGAGATCACAGGACGGACGCAGCTGTGCTGACCTGCAGAGGGGGCCGGCCAGCATGGCTGACCCGGGCCCCCCGCCCCCCGAGGGTAACTGCCTGCATCCCAGTTACAGAGGCACAGCCTTCCGGCTAAAGACGAGTCCCTCAGTACCAGCCGAGGGCTTGCTGAGCCACACTGCGAGGACCCCACACCAGCCCTGGGGACCCCGAGGCCTGGAGACAGGGTGCACCCGGGGCCTCCAATGCTGCCTACCAGCCCTGCCCCGGCCAGAGCGCTCGTCAGGCTGAGGCCTGAGCTGGGGAGGCGCCCACACCTGGAGCCAGGCCATGAGCGAGCTCCTCCAAACACAGCTGCACACACCCACAAGGCCACGGAGCCCCACCCTCCCACACCCGGAATCTCCTCATCGTCACAAGAGGACAAGCGCCACCTAAACCGCAGGCCTGGCGTCCCACCAACGTAGACAACAGCGGCACCAGACCCCCCAGTCTCTGGGCGAGAAGGCACCTGGTGGGGAAGGCGTAGGCCCAGGCGAGCGGGCCCTCAGCATACCTCTCAAGGAGATCCACCTGCACCCTCGAGGGCCCCCGGCCACTGCCACGCTCTGGCCTGGGCGGTTTTGAGTCTGTAGAGGTGGAGAAGAAAAGGTCAGCAGCAACCCATGGACGGAGGGAGGCACAGCATCACCCAGAGGGGCATGGAGGGGACTGTGGATGGACGTGGTCACGGTGGTCACCCAGAAGGGGGCCGGGAGGGGACTCCGGATGGACGTGGTCACGGTGGTCACCCAGGAGGGGGCCGGGAGGGGACTGTGGATGGACGTGGTCACAGCAGTCACCCAGGAGGGGGCCGGGAGGGGACTGCGGATGGACGTGGTCACGGTGGTCACCCAGGAGGGGGCCGGGAGGGGATTGTGGATGGACGTGGTCATGGTGGTCACCCAGGAGCGGGCCCGGGAGGACGCCCCCTGGATGGATGTGGTCACAGTGGTCACCCAGAAGGGGGCCTGGGAGGATGCCCCCTGGGTGGACATGCCCTGGGCCAATGCTGAACACAGCTCTGCCCTGCTGTCAGGAGGGAGGTGCCCCAAAGGGCCCTGGGCATGTCCTGCACAGACAGGGTGGGGGGTCGCTGGGCAGTGTGGACGCCTGAGTATAGTGACCGACATCCCCTCCTACCTCTCAGCTGCTGGAACCCAGGCACCCTCCCCAGGAGGCCAGCCAGCCGAGGGAAGCTCCCCGTCTCCACACTGAGAGGTCAGCGGGGGCTCGGCCTGTGTCTCTTGGGCCCCT
This sequence comes from Okapia johnstoni, assembly GCA_024291935.2. NCBI lineage: Eukaryota > Metazoa > Chordata > Mammalia > Artiodactyla > Giraffidae > Okapia > Okapia johnstoni. The sequence goes on from JAGTYA010000025.1 coordinate 12,294,272, forward strand.
TCTCTAGGGCTCTGACCTGAACGTGGCCAGCACCCCCGGGAAGGAAGTCTGTGCGTCTTTCCACCTGCGTCACCTCGAGTGTGACAGCACTTCAGGCTGTCACAGGAGGCCTTCCTTCCTGCAGCAAGAACCCAGGGATCTCCAAGCAAACCCATCCACTCTCCTCTTCCACCACACGCTGACAGTGAGGTTCTGCTCCCCCCCGTGGCCCTAACTTCAGTGTCCCCACATGGCAGAGACCTTGGCCAACATCTCTGCCCCCTCACGGGCATCCACGTTCAGCCACGTGGGCCACAGGAGACCCAGCAGGAGAACCAGGCTTTGGGAGGAAGGTGGGGAGGTGGGTGCTGCTCCCAAGACCTTCACAGCTGCCAACCACAGAGCTGGGGGCTCAGGTCCTCGGGAAGGGCCCCTGGGGCAGCACCCCACTGGGCACACACCTCTCCAGAGGGCTGGGCAGGCGAGCTGGAGGTCCTCACCAGGAGCATGCAGGAGGCGCTGCTGCCCAGTGGGGGGCTGACGGAATGCTCCCTGGACTTAGTGACTGACTTACAACAGCTCTCCTGAGGTAAGATTTACCACATTTTTGCTTTCTACATAGTTTTCCTTTCTCATGACTACAAAAGTAACATGTGCACCCACTGCAGAGCCCGTGGCCAGACCCCTCTGGCCATGTTCCACGGCATCGTGCCGGTCCTGCCCCTGGTGATGCCACGAGCAAGCCAACCGTCTGAGGGGCTGGGCCCTCGTCACGGATGTGACCATCTCTGCACGTTTTCCTGCAGCCGTCAGAGGGCCTCACGGCCTTTGGCAGATGAACACTGCTCATACTTACCTAGTTTCTCACTCATTCTTCGTTCATTTTTTCTAAACTGTCTCTAATTTTATAGTCATATTTCCCACACTTCTTCATTTAAAGTTTGCTCATATTTTGACCTCTGACTTCCTGACATGCACTTGGGGTATGGTGTGACTTAAGGGTTTAATTTTAACTTCTTTTTCTATTTAGAAAAATTAAAGTAAGAAAATTTATAAAGAAAATTATAAAGAAATCTGTAAATTATAAATTTTTATAAATTAAAAAGAAAAGTTTAATTTTAACTTCTTTTAACTTTCTTGATCAGTAAAGCAAAAGCAAACACTGCTTTTGAAAGTAAAAGCAGGGACTTCCCAGGCGGTGCAGGGGTTAAGAATCCGCCTTGCAATGCAGGGAACGCAGGTTCGATTCCAGACGCCATGACTCCTGGGCCTGAGTACCACAAGCAGAGAGGCCGTGCACAGCAAGGAAAGATCCCACACGACCCAACGAAGGTCTCACGGGCTGCAACTAAGACCTGGTGCAGCCAAATAAATAAATATCTTACAACATATAATAAAAAAGAATCCTAAAATCAGCCCACTTCAGGGAAGTCCATGCACACCGACGATTCTCCAGCTTTCAGAAAGTCAAAACTCACTCACCGTCAAACATCAAAATACTTCTGTTAAACCAAAACCACATAATTTTTTTTTGGTCGTGTAGCATGGCTTTCCCGATCTTAGTTCCCCAACTAGGGACTGAACCCAAGTCCCCTGCAGTGGAAGCTAGGAGCCCCAACCATTGGACTGCCAGGGAAGTCCCTAAAGTGTGTCGGGAGCCCCAAGGCAAACAGTACAGGGGATGGGGTGTCACGAGGCCCGGCCAGCAGTGCAGGCCGCCACACCAGGGGACCTGAGGCAAGCAGAGGCCCCCAGCCCCTGTCCCTGCACTTCACACTCCAGAGACAGGAAACCACTCGCGGGTCCTCAAGCCGGTGAGGCTGTGCCGCATCTGAGCCGCTGCCTGAGCTGCCACCGAGCCTGAGCCCCCGCCACCCCATCCGCAGGGCTGTACCTCAAAGTCCAGTTCCCGCGCCGGCTCCCCGGAGCCCCCGAGTAACAAGCCCTCTGCTCTGTGCCGCCGGGCCCTGATGGCACTGGAGTCCTGCGGGCACCTGACACCGTACCTGGCAGGGTCACACACTCAGCTCCCGACAGGCTGGGCCTGCCCGCCGGGAGGGTCCCTGTCCCTGCCTCTGTGTCCCAGCACAGGGCTCACGACCACAGAGCCAGCAAGCAGGTCACGTCGAGTAGACAGGAGGGAGCAGCCCCCTGCGAGCTGGCACCCCAGCGGGGCACATCAGGGGAGAAGGCAGCTCCATTGTGAGGCTGGGTCCCTCCAGCCCTTCGATGTAAAGCACGCAAGTCCCGTCACAGCGGGGGACCCAGATCCTCACCAACAAGCTCTGTATTTAACCAGCTGCCACGAGGACTTCTCCAGTCTGTAACATCTTAACACTTTGCACTACACTTTCTCCACTCTTAAATGTGCTCATTCCTTTGTGTTTGCTAACAGAAATTACTTCGAGAAAAGCACAGACTTTTCCTCCTGTGACAGACACGCCAGTGGGGAACAAAGGCCCTTCCTGCCTGGTGCAGGTGGCTCCGGGAGAGCTGGGGGGACCCCGGGGGCGGGGTGGTGGCCCTCCCGGAGCCCACCGCGACCATCCCAGGAGCAGCACCAGGACCCCAGGGCGAAGGGCAGGTCAGAGCTCTGAGGACACCAAGGTCACCCCATCACTGCTTCCTCCGGTGCAGAGAGGCTGGCGCAGCGGGGAACGCAGCCCTAGACTCGGTGGTGGTCATGGAGGCTCTGAGGACACTGCTGTCCTTGAACAGGTGCACGCCCCACACAGGTCCCTCACTCCTGGGAAGGGCTTCCCGCATGCACTACCCAGGGCTCAGGGGTGCTGTCTCCAGGAGGAACTCTCCACCCAACCCCCACCCAGACCCGCCGCCCTGGCCTACCTTTCTCCTGGCCTCCAGTGGAGCCAAGGGCAACAGCTGGAGGGGTCAGCGGCCCGGCTCTGGATGGCTGGCTGGGATCCTTCATGCGGTTGACCACGTTTTCAGACAGCTGTGGTAAGGATTGAGGGGAATGGTTAGATTACAGAACCCTGCAGAAGTGAAGATGCCCCTCACCCACACCTCGAATTTCTGAGCAGACCACCTCCTCAAGACCAACTCCCATAATGTACTGAATTCCACGCAGAACCGCTCATGCAGTCCGGCACCCACCAGGCGAACGCCACACCGGGTCTGAGCTCCTCGTGCTGGCTTCCCAGCTGCACCCACTGGCCCCACACTCAGGGCACCCTGAGCTCCCCACTTCTCACCTGCCCTGACACCAGCACCCCACCCTGAACAGGTGCACGTCTCTACCTGTGTCCACCGCACCCTTCTCTGGGGGCGTCCAGGGTCCTGCCACGGACAGCACCAAGTTAAAGACCTTCTCTCCCACCCCACTGATTTAGGTCAAACCTGAATGTCTAGTGGTTTTCCCTACTTCCTTCAACTTAAGTCTGAATTTGGCAATAAGGAGTTCATGATCTGAGCCATAGTCAGCTCCCCGTCTTGTTTTTGCTGATTGTACAGACCTTCTCCATCTTAGGCTACACAGAATATAATCAATCTGATTTCAGTATTGACCATCTGGTGGTGTCCATGTGTAGAGCCTTCTCTTGTGTTGCTGGAAGAGGGTGTTTGCTATGACCAGTGCGTTCTCTTGGCAAAACTCTATTAGCCTTTGCCCTGCTTCATTCTATACTCCAAGGCCAAATTTGCCTGTTACTCCAGGTGTTTCTTGACTTCCTACTTTTGCATTCCAGTCCCCTATAATGAAAAGGACAGCTTTTTTGGTGTTAGTTCTAGAAGGTCTTGTAGGTCATCATAGAACTGTTCAACTTCAGCTTCTTCAGCATTACTGGTCAGGGCATAGACTTGGATTACCGTGATATTGAATGGTTTACCTTGGAAACGAACAAGAGATCATTCTGTCATTTTTGAGAGTGCATCCAAGTACTCCATTTCGGACTCTTTTGTTGACCATGATGGCTACTCCATTTCTTCCAAGGGATTCTTGCCCACAGTAGTAGATATAATGGTCATCTGAATTAAATTAGCCCATTCTGGTCCATTTTAGTTCACTGATTCCTAAAATCTTGAAATTCACTCTTGCCATCTCTTATTTAACCACTTGCAATTTACCTTGATTCATGGGCCTAACATTCCAGGTTCCCATACAATATTGTTCTTTACAGCATCTGACTTTACTTCCATCACCAGTCACATTCACAACTGGGCGTTGTTTTCACTTTGGCTCCGTCTCTTCATTCATTCTGGAGTTATTTCTCCACTGATCTCCAGTAGCATATTGGGCACCTAGCGACCTGGGAAGTTCATCTTTCGGTGTCCTATCTTTTTGCCTTTTCATACTGTTCATGGGGTTCTCAAGGCAAGAATACTAAAGTGGTTTGCCATTCCCTTCCGCAGTGGACCACGTTTTGTCAGAACTCTCCACCATGACCCATTCATCTTGGGTGACCCTACATGGCATGGCTCATAGTTTCATTGAGTTACACAAGGCTGTGGTCCATGTGATCAGTTTGGTTAGTTTTCCGTGATTGTGGTTTTCATTCTATCTGCCCTCTGATGGATAAGAGGCTTGTAGAAGCTTCCCACTGGGAGAGACTGGCTGTGGGGGAATCTGGCTCTTGTTCTGATGGGCAGGGCCATACTTAGTAAATCTTTAATCCAATTTTCTGTTGATGGGCAGGGCTGTGTTCCCTCCCTGTTGTTTGGCCTGAGGCCAAACTATGGTAGTGGCAATGGCAGTAATGGCAACCTCCTTCAGAAGGACTTACACCTGCACTGTTGTATTCAGTGCCCCTGACCTCGCAGCAGGCCACTGTCAACCCACACCTCTGCAGGAGACTCCTGGACACTCACGGGCAAGTCTGGCTCAGTCTCTTGTGGGGACACTGCTCCTTTCTCTTGGATCCTGGTGCACAGAAGGTTATGTTTGTGCCCTTCAAGAGTCTGTTTCTCTCTTTCCCCAGTCCTGTGGAAGTTCTGTAATCAAATCCCACTGGCTTCCAAAGTCAAATTCCCTGGGGGTTCTCAGTCCCTTTGCTGGCTCCATTACTTGTTGCAACGGGTACACTCTGGGGAAGTGGCTCACATCCTACCAGCCCCATCTAAAGGTCTGCAAATATCATGAGGGCTGGGGCCACTTCTCCGTCCCTTCCAAATCCCCCCAGGGCCACACTCACAGCAGAAAATTCAACACGGCCTGACTCACTCACCCTGGTTCCCCCGTGACCACTGGATAATCTAGGCTTTCCTTCATGGAGGAAGTGAGGTGGGCCAGAGTGTCATGAAACAGTGACTGAACGAAACAGCCCGCGAGGGAAGAGGCCAGAGTGACAACCCCTGGAGCGTTAAGTCACTTTGCTGAACGCCCAGTACAGGCGCGGCATTGCAGAGCACAGGGAGGGACATGTTAAAAAGAGGACCTGAGGATGGAGCACACGGCAGCAGCTCCACTTCAGGGCTCCAGGAGAGGAAAGTGCTCCCCGTGTGCACAGAGGCGCTGGACTCGCACAGGAAGAGGATATGACATGTGTATGCAGGACAGGCAGTGGCGAGAGAAATGACGGCGTGCCTCCCGTGAGACACCGCACAACCGTCGAGAAAGGCAGGCAAGACACGTGCCGGTCAGAGCCAGAGGACATCTCGTGTATCTCGACTTTGTAAAAAAGATTCACAATTAAAGAGGCAGACACGCACTTGGCACACACACATTCTCCAGCATGCACATCCGCTCAAGCGCACCTCACACACTCCTGAGGCATATCCTACACCCGGGCAGGAGCAGACAGGCCAGGACTGTCACTTTCAGCACTTTTGTGCTGCAGTTTTTTACCATGAACATTTTTCTAGCAGCTAAAATTAAAATAATAATAATTGAGCCCCTCTGGTATTTAATCAAATCGCTAGTTGATGATTATGAGACAAGAGAAGACCAAGTACACACAGCAGGGGAAGAGAACTGAGAGTCCAGAAAGAAACCTACGTATCCGTGCTTGACTGATGGGACAAGGTGCCAAGACCACTTAATGGGTAAAGAAGAGTCTCGTCAAGAGACGGCACTGGGACAGCTGGTCATCCAGGTATAGCAGGATGAAGTTAGACCCCCACCTCATACCATATACCAAACCTGACTCCAAAGGGACTGGAGACCAAAACACAGCAGTTAAAACAATGTAACTCTCAGAAGAAACTAGAGGGGTAAATCTTTATGACCTTGGCTTTGGCAGTGATTTTGTAGATATGACACTGACATCAGGAGCAATCAAAAAGAAAACAAATATATTGAACCTCATCAAGTTAAAGAGTTCTGTTTTTCAAAGGACAAAATGAAGCAAGTTCAGGGACAACACACAGAATTTTCAAATCATATATATGACAAGGATATGTACCTAGAATATAAAAAGAACTCCTACAACTCAACAATACAAAGAAAAATAATTGAATTAAAAAACAGGCAATGAATCTGAAAGATCATGTCTTCAAAGAGCATACACGAATGGCCAAAACCAAATGAAAAGATGCTCAATATCCTTAGTCAAGAGAGATATGCAAGTTCAAACCACAAGGAGATACCACTTCACACCCACTACAATATCCATAATCAAAAAGTCAGGTAGTAGCAAGTGTCGGCCAGGACATGCACAAGTCGGAATCCTAATACTCTGCTAGTGGCAAATAAATGGTGCTGTCACAGTGGAAACCAGTCTGCAAGTTCCTCGAAAGTTTAACACAGCGTCACCGTTAGACCTGGCAGTTCCACTCTTGGTACCTGCTCAAGAGAAAGGCAAATTCACGTTCACACTCATCTGCACCTGTGAGTTTATATCAGCATCATCTCTAACAGGCAAAGGCGGAAAAAAACTCACACGTCCAGCAACTGGCATGGGGGGACGAGTAAAAATAATGGAGTATCAGCCACAAAAAGGGATGAAGAACTCACACAGGCCACAGCACGATGACCTGAGAGCACCACGCTTAGTGAAGGAGTCCACACGTTGTACATCCTACTTGTGTGAAATATGCAGAACAGGCAACTCTTCCGAGATGAAAGGAGGCTAGCTGCCTCGGGGTTGGGTGGAAACAGGGACTGACAGACAGTAAAGGGTAAGAGGAGGGTTTCTCCACATAGTATTTGATATCTCTATTTCAAAACTAACATATCATTAAAATCCAAGAAGCATGTGAGTGGTGAGTGCTGAGAAAGAATAAAATACAGGGCTGGGCACACATGGGGATGGTGGGAAGACCCCTCAGAGGAGACAGCACTAATGGGGACCCCTTGCCCTGAAATGAGGAGGCCTGCCAGGCTCACGTCTTAAGAATCAAGATCTAATTCTGAGCAGAGTGGGAGATGAGTGCAGACCTCTGAGAGCAGCCAAGTCTGGCCTGTCTGAGAGCCTGATGGAAGCTGTGTGTTAGGAGGAGGTAGACCAGATGACCAGGCCGGAGAGGCAGCCCAAGGTCAAAAGCCTACTGAGTCTGGGAGCAAGGGAGTCTGTGGCAGGTGGCGAGCTCTGCACACAGGAGGTGGGCTCTGGTTTCCACATCCCAGGCCCCCAGGGGGACCCATCAAACTGCACCACCTGGTGAGCGAGGGGTTAAGGAAAACATTGGCAAGCTTCTCAGTGGCAGGAGGAGATTTGTAATATTTTTTAACTGTTGCTACAAATAAAGCAAGGAATATTTTTAATCAACAAATACACACAGACACACACAGTAGTCATGCGAGAATAAACACCATCTGGGCAGTGCTCCCTGCTGCAAGAGAACCAGAGTGGAGGGCCCAGAGCAGACGGGTCTGGGACTTGGGGCCAGAGGCTACCAGTCACTGTGCTATCGGAGCTAGTCATGGGGAGCTGGGAGCGGTCAGGGGACGGAGGGCCCAACCCCGAGCAGCACTGGGAAGGAGGAGCCCACCCACATCTAGATGTGGGGCCCCAACCCGCTCCTCCCTTCTGGAAGCTCCCCGTTCCACACGTGGAAACAGGGCCGGCAGGCTGAAGCGGCTGGCGCAGGGCGAGGACAGGGGCTGCGGGCCAGATGGGCCTGGGTCAGAACCCAACCAAGCGACCACGAGCTGCCTGACCTCGAGCAGGGAACCTCCTCTGCTCTGCGTGCCCATCTGTGACACAGCAGTAATTCACAGTGCAAGCAGTCACACACTGAGCTGCACAGGGCAGCCCCAAGGCCCACGGGCAGATGGGGAGGAGACGGGCACCTGGAGGACCTGGGCTGAGCGGGGGCACAGGGGCACCACACACCCACGGGTCCTCGTGGGAGGGAGGTGGCCTGGGTGGCCTGCGGGGCTCCAGAGAGGAAGGGCATGGCACAGAGGGCAGCCCCCAGAGAAGCCCAGACGCCGCTCGCCAAGGGCCAGGGAGGATCAGGGAGGAGGCTGCGGCTGCTGCGAGCAGGCTGGACAGTCGGCAAAGTGGGGAGAGAGGCTGAGTCCAAGGAGGGCAGGAGGAAGAGGACACCACGGGGCGCAGGGACCCCTCGGTGAAGAGACCGCACACCTGGCTGGACACAGGCGTGGAGCGGGGAGACCCACAGCATGGCACACACAGCAGGGCCTCGTTCCTATAGAGACGGGGAGGCGGCACGTCATGGAGGCTTGCGAGGGCCTGGAAGGGTTCAGTAAGGTGGCAACAGCTGGCCCATGAACACAGATGCATCCCACAGCCTTTGAGGAAGGGGTGAGGGGCAGGTGACTCCCCCTCGCTGGAGAGGGCGTGTCCTCAATGAGCACAGAAGCACGGCATGTGCACATCCTGAGTCCGGCCCAGCAGCTTCTATCCATGTGAAAATGACACACTGCACAGCGAGGGGCGAACCTGGGCAAGAAATCAGCGACGCTGCGGCCTCAGAGCAGCGGCAGACTAGAGAGTGCACGAGATGTCCCCATAGTCTGAAAGGGGTGGCAGCTCCCAGCTATGGGAGGAACTCGACCCGGCAGGTGCCAAGGGCTCCCCTGAAAGACAGGGATGTGATCAGCCCAGCCCAGGCAGTGGGCACCTCTACCTGCCAGGCTCCCGGGCGGGCCCACCCCACTAAACAGACGAAGGCGTGCGGGCTGGCGGCAACACAGCTGACCCAGAGCAGCACAGACGGTCCTCAGCACGGAGGCCACAGGCAGAGCCGGGCCCTGAGGGGCCACTCGGTGAAGGCAGCCACAGGGAGCCTGGCCACAGTGAGGGGACAAGTTGGCTCACACAGCAGGGCGGGTCCCAGGAAGAGAAGGTCTGCAAGCCGCCTCTCCCGCCATGGATGGTGCTTTACTGAGCCCAGGGTAGGCGGTGGAAGGCGGAGCACGCATGTGTTCACCAACAGCCTACTTAATTAGGAAAGCATCAACATGAATATCAACGGCTTCCAGTCTGAGAAAGCGACCCCTCTAGACTCCTGTGAGAGGCGGCCGCGAGAAGGCCGCTTCCTAAGCACCGCTCTTCGCATCACGCAAGCCTCTGGGTGCCCCAGGTGACGGTCCTCACGTGCTCACGCAGGATGCTGGGTTGGGGGCCTTCACGTGTCGCCTGCCGCGCCCTCCCTCCCTCTCTGGCCCACAGCTCCTGCGAGCAGGCCGACGAGGCCCGGACAACCAGCCCCAGGTGGCACTGCCCTCCTGTGACTCTAAGAAGATGCCTCTGCTTTGCTGCAGTGGTTGCTGTGGAGATTCTGTTGGCTAGTCCTTCAGTTTTCTGTGAGCTGAAATTAGCTCCCTCCCCCAAGAGCAGAGGCTGCAGGACCCGGGATGGTGACCTCTGACAGTACAGAGGGAACCTGTGAACAGGTCCTGAGCCTGAGGAAGAATTTCCCCAAGGAAGGGGGCGAGTTCTGCAGACAGAGGAGAACAGAAGCGTGAAACGGCAGGGCAGGAGCACACATCCTCCCCGAGGGACACGCGATGAGAGGAGGTGGTGACGCCAGCACACAAAGGGCCCTGAGAGTCAGGCCCGGGAACCGCTGGAGGCAGCGGGAAGCACCTAAGAATGAGATGGAAGCAGGCTGCATCCTCAGCATCAACCCTGGAATGATCACTGACCCAGCAGCTGGTGGGGCCGCCTCTGAGAGCAAGGCCACTGGACCTGCAAGGGAGGAACCTCCATTGCAACTGTCTGGATTCTATCACCACTGCCTGATATCTGCTGAGAAGTAAAATTTACCTTTTCAAAACACATGATCCTCCTAGCTGTAGCAAGGACAGATTTGTGGGAGGAAAGCCCGTTGGGAGAAAGAACAATTTATCAGGGGCGCAGGGGAAGGAGGGGCAGGCCTGACTGAGATCAAGCATTCTTGAGGGGAAAGAAGAGAGGGTAAAACAGAAGCAGGGGAAGGGAAGATGCAAGAGTTGTCACTGGACGTAGAGCAAAAGTGCACCCAGCCTCCTGGGTGAGGACCGGCTGGATGGACCTTCGCACGTGAGGAACATGACGAGTTCCAGAGAGGCAGCAGGGGACACGTGAGCCCAGGGGACATGGTGAATTGCCGGTGCTCGGGGAACCACAGGGAGACCCGGCCAGCAGCATCAGGACAGTTCTGGGCTGGGTTTAGAATCCAGTCACCAACAGCCCACAATAAGGACGAAGGAGGTGGTCGGAGCGGGGTGCAGGAGGGAAGGAGGGCTGGACAGGAAACGCTCTGCAGGGATGGCAGTGGGGTCCTGGAAACCAGGGGGAGCACAGGAGACGCACAGTGACCTCCCTCCAGGGTGGAACCCGTGGGGTCCAAGACCACCCGGAGAGCAAGTGGACTCGAGATGAGCCTATAGGAGCCAAAGTGGACAACTCCCTTATGTTTACATTAATTGAACCACTGACCAAGGAAGATCTTCAGCACTGCTCTGCACAGTCAGAGGTGTCAGCATGGAATTTCACCTTCCATGAGGGACACATCCCAAAGTGTGTCCTGGCGCTAACATCGTGTCAATTCATTACTGGTTACACCACGGTACTACCCAGAGGACATGACAGGATGGCCAGAGATGCCCTGATCGCCAGCTCCGCTGTCCTCACACATGGCGAGCCTGGGAGCCCCAGCTGAGGGACAAGGGCACCATGCCACCTTCAGGACAACCCTCGCCCTCGGCAGCTGGGGCCCAGGGGGAGGGGCCAGAAGTGCTCTGCTCCCCTGCCGAATCAGCTCCTTTGTGTCCAGAGACCTCAGCACCAGGGGATGTGGTGTTCTGGGAGCATCAAGGAGAACCCACCTGGAAAGTGTCCGGCCTGGGACCAGCATCCGAGCCACACTGCCAGACTCCACACCCAGACACACACATGTGCTCGCAGCAAAGTTGGGGAGAACTGGGCTATCCGACTCCTGGCTGTCTCAGTTGGTGTTTCCTGTTGTGACCCATCCACAGCACTCACCAATGGTCAGCACTGAGCAGGGCGAGAGTGGGGAGGACTCATGACCAAGCCAGAGAGGCACCTGTGCTGAGCACAGCCTTGCCCAGCACGCAAAGAGGGAGACATGGCCCCCTGGGAGTCAGGGCTCCAGACCAGGTCCCCTGGCCTCTCCTGTTCTCCACACTAATCCTAACAGGTGCTAAACCAAAGGATGTGATGTAATGTGACACAATAAGGAGTGCTGACGGTCGCACTGAGACATTCGAGATGCATGTCACTGGGCAACGGTAAGGTGGAAAAGGAAGTCTGCTGCACACACGTGGGAAGGGTGAAGCCTTGAAGGATTGAAAAGCAGAAGAGTAAGGCTCTCACTGGTCATAGCAAACACCCTCTTCCAACAACACAAGAGAAGACTCTACACGTGGACATCACCAGATGGTCAACACCGAAATCAGACTGATTATATTCTTTGCAGCCAAATACGGAGAAACTTGATACAGTCGGCAAAAACAAGACCGGGAGCAGACTGTGGCTCAGATCATGAACTCCTTATTGCCAAATTCAGACTTAAATTGAAGAGAGTAGGGAAAACCACTAGTCCATTCAGGTATGACCTAGATCAAATCCCTTATGAGTATACAGTAGAAGTGACAAATAGATTTAAGGGACTAGATCTGAGAGACAGAGTGCCTGATGAACTATGGACAGAGGTTCGTGACACTGTACAGGAGACAGGGATCAAGACCATCCCCATGGAAAAGAAATGCAAAAAATGCAAAAAAGCAAAATGGCTGTCTGAGGAGGCCTTACAGATAGCTGGGAAGAGAAGAGAAGCAAAAAGCAAAGGAGAAAGGGAAAGATATTCCCATCTGAATGCAGAGTTCCAAAGAATAGCAAGGAGAGATAAGAAAGCCTTCCTCAGTGATCAATGCAAAGAAATAGAGGGAAGCAACAGATTGGGAAAGACTAGAGATCTCTTCAAGAAAATTAGAGATACCAAGGGAACATTTCATGCAAAGATGGGCTCGATAAAGGACAGAAATGGTATGGACCTAACAGAAGCAGAAAATATTAAGAAGAGGTGGCAAGAATACACAGAAGAACTGTACAAAAGAGATCTTCACGACCCAGATAATCATGATGGTGTGATCACTCACCTAGAGCCAGACATCCTGGAATGGGAAGTCAAGTGGGCCTTAGAAAGCATCACTACAAACAAAGCTAGTGAAGGTGATGGAATTCCAGTTGAGCTATTTCAAATCCTGAAAGATGATGCTGTGAAAGTGCTGCACTTGATATGCCAGCAAATTTGGAAAACTCAGCAGTGGCCACAGGACTGGAAAAGGTCTGTTTTCATCCCAATCCCAAAGAAAGGCAATGCCAAAGAATGCTCAAACTATTGCACAATTGCACTCATCTCACACGCTAGTAAAGTAATGCTCAAAATTCTCCAAGCCAGGCTTCAGCAATACATGAACCGTGAACTTCCAGATGTTCAAGATGGTTTTATAAAAGGCAGAGGAACCAGAGATCAAATTGCCAATATCTGCTGGATCATCGAAAAAGCAAGAGAGTTCCAGAAAAACATCTATTTCTGCTTTATTGACTATGCCAAAGCCTTTGACTGTGTGGATCACAATAAACTGGAAAATTCTGAAAGAGATGGGAATACCAGACCACCTGACCTGTCTCTTGAGAAACCTGAATGCAGGTCAGGAAGCAACAGTTAGAACTGGACATGGAACAACAGACTGGTTCCAAATAGGAAAAGGAGTACATCAAGGCTGTATATTGTCACCCTGCTTATTTAACTTATATGCAGAGTACATCATGCAAAATGCTGGGCTGGAAGAAACACAAGCTGGAATCAAGATTGCCAGGAGAAATATCAATAACCTCAGATATGCGGATGACACCACCTTTATGGCAGAAAGTGAAGAAGAACTAAAGAGCCTCTTGATGAAAGTGAAAGAGGAGAGTGAAAAAGTTGGCTTAAAGCTCAACGTTCAGAAAACTAAGACCATGGCATCTGGCCCCATCACTTCATGGGAAATAGATGGGGAAACAGTGGAAACAGTGTCAGATTTTATTTTGGGGGGCTCCACAATCACTGCTGATGGTGATTGCAGCCATGAAATTAAAAGACGCTTACTCCTTGTAAGGAAGGTTATGGCCAACCTAGATAGCATATTTAAAAGCAGAGACATTACTTTGCCAACAAAAGTCCGTCTAGTCAAGGCTATGGTTTTTCCAGTGGTCATGTATGGCTGTGAGAGTTGGATGGTGAAGAAAGCTGAGCGCCGCAGAATTGATGCTTTTGAACTGTGGTGTTGGAGAAGACTCTTGAGAGTCCCTTGGACTGCAAGGAGATCCAACCAGTCCATCCTAAAGGAGATCAGTCCTGGGTGTTCATTGGAAGGACTGATGTTGAAGCTGAAACTCCAATACTTTGGCCACCTCATGTGAAGAGTTGACTCATTGGAAAGGACCCTAATGCTGGGAAGGATTGGTGGCAGGAGGAGAAGGGGACGACAGAGAATGAGATGGTTGGATGGCATCACTGACTTGATGGACATGAGTTTGGGTAAACTCCGGGAGTTGGTGATGGACAGGGAGGCCTGGCGTGCTGCAATTCATGGGGTCACAAAGAGTCGGACATGACTGAGCGACTGAACTGAACTGAAGGCTCTCAGGTCACAGGTCGCCAGCTTGGGTGAAAATGATCCTCAAGTCGCCAGTCCAACCATACAATTCAACACGCACATACTAATGATCCAGAAGCTAGTGAGTAAGGCAGTCTGCACTCCCCAAGCTTACGGAAGAAAAACAGGCTATAAGGATGCAGAGGAAGGGGTGATGAAGAATATTAAAAGATAAAATCACCAATCTGATAAACAGTAACTATGAAAAACGTACAGCTAACATACTCAGTGGTATAAGACAATGTTTACTCCCTGAATTCAGCAACAAGACATGAGTTCTCACCACTTCTACTCAATACTGTAGTGGACATTCTAGCCAACACAACAAGGCATGAAAGCAAGGGCATCGAGACAGAAAAGGAAGATGTAAAACTGTCTTCATTTTGCAGGCACCGTGATCGTACCTACATAAACCCTAAGGAATACACACACACCAGAAAACCCTACTAGAGCTAATGAATGAGTTCAGCAAAGGTGCTGGACACAAGATCAATATACGAAAATGAACTGCACTTCCATACGCTAGCAGTGAAGAATTCACAAGTGAAATTAAGGAAAAGATAGACATAAGCATACAGATCAGTGGAATTTAAACAGAATTAAAAGTCAAGATATAAATTCGGAACCTTATGTTTATAGTCAACTGATATGTTCACCAAGCTTCCAAAGTAACTCAGATGGGGAAAGGGTAGTCTTCTCAACAATGGAGGTGGAAAAATTAAGTATTTCATACAAAAAAATAAAAAGACTGACAGAGTTCAACAAGCTCAGGTGCTTGAGCCAAATCCAACTCAAAACCTGATTTTATGAATAAAGTTTTACTGGATCACAGCCACACCCACTCATTTTACATACTCCCTATAGCTGCTTTCACTGTAAAATGGCAGAGTTGAGTAATAGTGATAAAGACTTTCTGCTCAGCAAAACAGAAAGTATTTACTCCCTGGTCATTTACAGAAAAACTGCCAACACCTGACTTAGAGCCTTACTTCACAACATCCACAAAATTTAACTAAAAATGGATAAATGTAAAAGCCAAAACTATAAACCTCTTAGAAGAAAACACCAGCAAAAATTTCCACAACCGGGGGTTAGGCAAAGATTTCTGGGATATGACACCAAAGTCCAACCACTGAAAGAAAAAAATTAATAAACTAAACCGCATCAAAACTACAAATATTTGCACTTCAAAGACACCACTAAGAAAATCAAAAGACAAACCACAGATTGGGAGAAAATATCTGCAAATCATAACATCATAAAGGGTATGTAACCAAGAAATAAAAAAATCTTACAACTCAATATAAATAACCCCATTAAAAGCTATTAAAAGTGGGTAAAAGATCTGAATACACATTTCACCCCAAAAATATGTGGGTGGAAAATAAGCACAAGAAAAAACATCCAACATGATTAGTTATTAGGAAAATGCAAATTCAAACAAGATACCATTTCACACTCAACTAGAATTGCTATACACAAAAAGCCAGCAACAAGGGTTGGTGAGGATATGGAGAAACTGGAATCCTCATACACTGCTGGGGGAAATGTAAAATAGTAGAGTCACTTTAGAAAATAGTTTGACAGTTTCTTAAAAAGTTAAACCTAATAATTCACCAAATTTAAAAACTGAGCGACCTAGCAATTCTACTCTTAGGTTATTTATCCAAGAGAAATGAAAACATTATGTTCACAAAAAAACTTATACACAAATGTTCACAGCAATATTATTCGTAACAGTCAAGAACTGGAAACAATTCAAATGTCCATCATTGTTTGACTGAA
Source organism: Okapia johnstoni (assembly GCA_024291935.2). Lineage (NCBI taxonomy): Eukaryota > Metazoa > Chordata > Mammalia > Artiodactyla > Giraffidae > Okapia > Okapia johnstoni. Next base: position 12,310,053 of record JAGTYA010000025.1, read on the forward strand.
TAAATAAAACCCAGAAAGTCCATATGAGATGCCATTTGGCAATAAAAAGGAATTACTAAGACACATCACAATGCCGAGGAACCAGCACCAAGACCATTGTTCTCAGTGAAGGGAATTAGACATGAAACATTTATGATGTATTTATATGAAATATCCTGAAAAGGCAAAAAAAAAAAAAAAACAGAGGCAGAAGGCTTAGTGGTTACATGGTGCGGGTAGTGGGAACGGGGAGTGACTGCAAATAGGTACTCGGGACCTTTTTAGGCTTTGTAATGTTTTAAAATTCCATTGTGACAGTTGGTCAACTTTGTAAATTTGCTTTAAAAAAAAAACTGAAATGGTGAATTTGATATGTAAAATAAATTGCAGCAAAGCCACTTTAAAAAAAACCCATCATCAAAGAAAATCTTTCTAAAGCTCCACCTGTTTAGAGAACCACCATGTTGCATCCAGGGTAAAGTGTAACAGCCCTGCATCACCTGTCCAGCCTCATCACCTGGCCATGTCTCTCCACCATCCCAACTGTGTGGCTGCCAGCACACAGGCTATGGAGCTGGAAAGTCTGAGCTTCCAGCTCTAGCACAACTTGGCTGTAACCACGGGTTCCTTCCCCTCCTGAACCTGTTCCCACACCTCTGAAACAGGGATGAGATCTCACAAGGTTAGCCTGGGGACCAGATGACACAGCACCCTGAAACCACTCAACTCAGAATAGACAGTCCTCTCTCCGCTGGCCCAGGCCATCATTACCGTCACCTCCTCTGAGGAGCACTGTTTGACCAGCCCACCAGGAAGCCCCATCGCTCTTATCCTTTTTGTTTCCTTCATGGCCCTTGCAGGGTTTTTGTTTTGTTTTTTTTTTCTTTCTCTTAGTCAGTTCCTCGTCCTGGGCTGAGGTCTCCATGGGGACGGACCTTGTGCTTTGTCCCCTGTTGTCTCTGCCAGGCCAGCCCCAGTTCACAGTGAGCACTTGCTGAGGTGGTGGGGTAATTGTGGTACCCAAGCCTGCGTGGAGGGCACATGGCCTCAGGTGTGGGCACATGGGGGCTGTCCCTCATGTCCCACTACCTCCTCCAGTCTTCCCCTCAGCAGTGCTCCAGACCTGCCTCCTGGAGCAATGAATGATGGTGAAGATGGTGTAGCTCTGAGGGTGAAAGGAGCCTGGAGACATGGCTAGAGCAGCAGCCTTGAGGAGTGACTTGGGCAGGGGATCGGGGGTCAACTGGTTGGAACAGTCTACATGTTGACAAGAAAATACAGAAGAACTATACAAAAAGATCTGAATGACCCAGATAACCACAGTCATGTGATCACTCACCTAGAGCCAGACCTCCTGGAGCGAAGTACAGGTGAAGACATCCAGACATCCTGGGTGAAGTCAAGTGGGCCTTAGGAAGCATCACTATGAACAAAACTAGTGGAGGTGATGGAATTCCAGCCTGAGCTATTTAAAATCCTAAAAGATGATGTTGTTAAAGTGTTGTACTCAATATGCCAGCAAATTTGGAAAACTCAGCAGTGGCCACAGGACTGGAAAAGGTCAGTTTTCATTCCAATCAAAGAAAGGCAATGCCAGAGAACGTTCAAACTACCGCACAATTGCACTCATCTCACACGTTAGTAAAGTAATGCTCAAAATTCACCAAGCTAGGCTTCAAAAGTACGTGAACCGAGAAATTCCAGATATTCAACCTGGATTTATAAAAGGCAGAGGAACCAGAGATCAAATTGCCAACATCTGCCGGATCACAGAAAAAGCAAGAGAGTTCCAGAAAAACATCTACTTTTGCTTTATTGACTTCGCCAAAGCCTTTGACTGTGTGGATCACACCAAACTGTGAAACATTCTTAAAGAGATGCAAATACCAGACCACCTTACCTGTCTCCTGAGAAATATGCATGTCAAGAAGCAACAGTTAGAACCAGACATGGAACAGACTGGTTCCAAACGGGGAAAGGCGTATGTCAAGGCTGTATATTGTCACCCTGCTTATTTAACTTCTATGCAGAGTACATAATGCAAAATGCTAGGCTGGAAGAAGCACAAGCTGGAATCAAGATTTCCAGGAGAAATATCAATAATCTCAGATATGCAGATGAGACCACCCTTATGGCAGAAAGCAAAGAGGAACTAAAAAGACTCTTGATGAAAGTGAAAGAGGAGAGTGAAAAATCTGGCGTTGGGATGACACAGAGGGATGGGAAGGGGAGGGAGGTGGGAAGAGGGTTTGGGAGGGGGAGCACATGTGAACCCATGGCTGATTCATGTCAGTGTATGGCAAAAACTACTACAATATTGTAAAGTAATTAGCCCCCAACTAAAATAAATTAAAAAAAAAAAAAAAAAAAAATCTGGCTTAAAACTTAACATTCAAAAAACTAAGATCATGGTATCCAGTCCCATAACTTCATGGCAAATAGATGTGGCAACAACGGAAACAGTGACAGCCTTTATTTTCTTTGGTTCCAAAATCACTGCAGATGGTGACTGCAGCCTTGAAATTAAAAAATGCTTGCTCTTTGGAAGAAAAGCTACAACTAACCTAGGCAGTATATTAAAAAGTAGAGACATTACTTTGCCAACAAAGGTCTGTCTAGTCAAAGCTATGGTTTTTCCAGTAGTCATGTGTGGATGTGAGAGTTGGACCATAAAGAAAGCTGAGCACAGAAGAATTGATGTTTTTGACTGTGGTGTTGGAGAAGACTCTTGAGAGTCCCTTGGACTACAATGAGATCAAACCAGTCGATCCTAAAGGAAATCAGTCCTAAATATTCATTGGATGGACTGATGCTGAAGCTGAAACTCCAATACTCTGGCCACCTGATGCGAAGAACTGACTCATTTGAAAAGACCCTGATGCTGGGAAAGACTGAAGGCAGGAGAAGGGGATGACAGAGGATGAGATGCTTGGATGGCATCATCGACTCGATGGACATGAGTTTAAGCAAGCTCCGGGAAGTTGGTGATGGACAGGGAAGCCTGGTGTGCTGCAGTCCATGGGGTTGCAAAGAGCCGGACATGACTGAGGACTGAACCAAACTGAACTGAACATGCTGACAGGCAACTAACTTTAACTGAGTCACCTAAGATGGCTATGTGAGGGGCACAGGGAACAGTCACATACAGGACTTTCTGGCCATGTGCACACCTCCTCTTACTGGAGGATGACATTAAACATACTAACTGAAATGACATCTTTATGTATTTCACACATGCTTGCTCAGAAAAAAATGGAGGTGAATATAATTGCAGCATTTTACATTAATTAATTTTTTTTTACCTTCGTTGGAATTAGGGCTTGAACCCAATATGTAAATTTATGCCAGTAAGTGTGCAGTCCATGGGGTTGCAAAGAGTCAGACATGACTGAGCAACTGAAGTGTGCAAACTAGCAAGGCCTTGGCACATAATTTTAAGGAAACTAGAGGGCTTTCCAGGACCAGGCAGGTGGGTTAAATACAAGAGGTCTTTAGGAATGTTTAACTTTCTCTGAAGGAGCAGGCAGGTGTTGTTCTTTCGCATCCACTTTCTATTACATTAATTTCTCATTTGATTTATCCAATAACCTATTCCAGTGATTTTTACTAACCTGCTTAAAGGTGGACTCCTCAACCTCAAGTCACTTTGCTAGCATGAAAACCTTATGCCAACCACTGCACTGCCATCACCTCCTTGCTCTGGTTTCCTTCTCTCAAATTAGACACACGAGTGGATAGCAGGATGGATGGACAGATGGAAGGAACGGAGGAAAGAACGGAGAGGGGAAGAGAGGAAAGAAAGGGCTCTTGCAGCTTGGGGCCATCGCCCACCTGTACGCCTTTGCACAAGTCAATCTCTGATGAGTGTGCCCAAAGCTCCCTCTAGTTTTAACAGTTTCTGGTAGAAATAAGCAGGGTACTAGCGCCATGCCTAGACAGTGAGAGGCTGTCACAATTTTCACAGTGCCTTACATATCACTGGGGATGTACGTGGGTTGGAGCTTGGAGTTGTGAGAAAAGGCTATTGCTTGTCCTGGAACGATCTGGGATAAAGTCCCAGAAGTAACACCTTGAACAAGTTGCCTAACCTTTCTAAGCCTGATTCTCCAGTTTTAAGAATTTATACTTTGCAGAACCGCTAAAAGAACTAGAATTAAAATGTACCCATCTGTCATAAAACCCAAAAGAGATGATGCTCCTCTATCAACTGAAAGGAGTTCCCTCAGAAGCCTCTGACTGACTGAACTTTCCAACACTCCCCAAACCAGGTAACAACAGTGGGCAAGTGCCCAGACAGAGCCTGGAGCATCTAAATTCTGACTCAGGTACTGCCTCTCACCCTCCAACAGGAGCTGAGCTGTCTTCTCCCCATTTTGTCTTTGCCCCAAGTCAGGTCAAGACTGGATAACACCTAGTAAGCATCAAATATGCTAAGTAGTCTAGGCAGAGAATAGAGGACCCCACAAAACACTGTACTTTTTCTAAACACATGCATACATATCATATTGTCCTAGGCAGCATCTAGGATTATCACAGCATCTCCTTTTTTTTTTAAAGATGTGGTGACTGAGACTCAAAAGATAAAGCTGTTCACTCCAGGTCACACAGGTAATGAGCATCTCTGGAGAAGTCAGAGCGCTTGACTTCCTTTTCTGAGCCACCTTCCTAATTAGTGAATTCACCAAGGCCCGGCTGGGTGTCCTTCCATGGACACTTGGTGCCTGCTTCACTGGGTTCTCCATTTAATCACTCAGCACCGGTTTAAAAAGCACCCACGACATGCGAGGCACAGGTGCAGAAGGGGGCTCCTGAAGGCGGCCTCGCTCAGTGCCAACTTGCTAGCTTGACGTGAGAAGTACTTTAAGAGTCAGTGCCTCAGCTGTCCTCCATCCACAAAATGGGCCAACAGAAGCCGACTTCTCAGAGGGCTGGAGAATTAACTGACAGGATACCCGCAAAGGGTGTGCCACAGCCCACGGCCCGGGCTGAGGACTCAAACATGAGCCTGGGGAGGCTGTAGTCAGACAAGAGCTCTGGCCTCAAGGCGGAGACACTGCGGCAAGGAAGCACAATTAAGAACTAAAGCCTACACTCAGTTTTAAATAATGGTGAGCGAGAGCCGCGACAAAAACCCAGGGCTTTTGTGTGGCTGCGGGGGTGGGCAGGCGCTTCAGACCTTGTCACGGAAGGATGCTGAGGTGAGACCTCAACCACGAGAACTAAGGAGCGGACTTGAGGGAAACTGGAGGCGCGAACACAGCCCCGTGCGGGGGTCGCGAGCGGAGCAGGTCACACCTCGACGGACGAAGAGGCCTTGAGGCCAGCGAATGGGAGGCGGGGGTTGGGAGGGACTGGCACGGGGGAGGGGGTGGGGGCGTTGGGAGAGGCTGGCACGGGAGGTGGTCAGTCAGGTCAGCAGCGCAGCTCCGGAACTCAAGGGGTGCAGCTCGTCATCCTCTTACAGGCATCGTCGTCCGAGGGCGGCGAGGACGCGGATCCGGGGCGACCGTCCAGGCAACGAAGCCCCGCCCCCCATCTCCGCCCATCCTGTCACCCGGAGGAGACCGGGCCTGAGGCGCCCTCCCCCTCGCGGTCCTCTCGCTGCCGAGCGACGGCACGCCTCCAAACGCCCTCCCGCCGGCCGCCCGCTCACCCGGATGCCCTGCAGCACCCGGACCCGCTCCTCCTCGTCCATCCCGAAAGACGCCCTGCGGCCCTCGCGGCTCTCGGCGCTGCCCATGACGGGAGGCGGCTCAGGAGCGCCGGCGCTTACGGGACCGGCGCCACCTGCCAACAAAACCGCGTCCTATTGGCGGCCGCTCGGAGTCCAGCCAATCCCGGCGCGGGCCGTGAGGCATTGTGGGGGCTGTAGTCTCGCGGCGCCTCCCGCCGGATCGGAAGCACGAGGCGCGGCGTCCCAGTTCAGACAGCCAGCGGCTGGATGGCCGAACGAGGGGGACGGGCCAAGGGGGCCAGGACACCGAGGAGGCCGCACCGGGTGGGCGGAGCCGCCGCAGGTTCGCGGTGAAAAAAGGCAGCGAACGGGCCTGTGACTGAGCGTCCTCGGCTCTGAGGAAGACGACGTCGCGATGCGGCAGAGAAGCTGGCCTGGCGGACGCTCCTCTCAGGGGAGGAGGCGGTGGAGGAGGAAATTCGTGCGAGGCCCCTGAGGCGGGAGAAGGAGGCCGAGGGCCCAGCTCGGAGAGCGTGAGGGAGCAGAGCAGACCGGAGGAGGATAGCCAGAGCGGCCAGGGCCTTGCCAGCAGGAGGACGGGAAACGGTCCTCAGCGTTCAGGAGACACGCGACGTGCCGGAGCGTCGTGTTCACGCCTGTCTAGCTGGGTCACACGTGTAATGGACGCGGTGACCAGAGAAGTGCTGACATTGATCTGCCAAAGTGCGCCCCAAGCGGAGTTTGGGATCTGGAACTGGGGCCCCCCCTGCCGTGTCCCAAGGAGGAAAGAACAGAAAAAAAGAAAGAAAAACAACAAGGAGGATCTTGGAATGCAGGGACGGAAAAAGAAATAGACCTTTTTTAGTCCTTCCCTCCCCCATGTTGTAGCCATTAAGGAATTTCAGGTCCTCCTGAGCAGTATAAGCCGTGTCCCCTTCTACCCCGGTAAGGAGAAGGTATTTGCCTTACTCTTCCTTCACCCAGTATACGTGCCTCACCCAATCAGCAAGTGACCAGCAAGACCCCTATCCCGCTGCTTGCACCCTGGGTATAAAAATGGACCAAGGACCCCCTGTTCAACTGTTGGCTCGCCCTGGAGCCAACCCTCTGTTTTAACAGTGTTTCCCACTCTAATAAACTTCATTTCTCTCTCATTCTGTCTTGTGTCTGGAAATTCTTTTCCAGCCTGCAATCGGACCATGACACCCCCCATCCTGACTGCTCCATGAAATAGTAAGTGCATTTGGCCCTTCCTGGAACCTGGAAGGGCAGGAGGAGAGGGTGGAAGAGCAAGCAGCTCTGAGTTGAGAGCAGCCAGTGGCAGGCAGGGGGGAGCCTAAGAGGATTTTTATTCTCCAGAATAACAGGGACATTCACCGGTTTCCTTCAGATTTCTTTGATTAGCAAATCTCCCTGCATCCCTTCCGTCCGCCGTCTCTCTCCTATTAAACAGAGCCTGAGTAGGGGATTCAGGTCCAAGTTGTTTATTGGGGGAATACCTCAGGAGAAAGCCTAGATGCCATCAAATTTGTGAAGCTCTCTGCAACCCCACCGTGGAGGACATCTTGGCAGTAGCCGTGGAGATGGTTGACAAGGCCCATCCCTGAAGCACAGCCTGGTCAACATCCAGAGTGCTGCCTGCCCTTCACCACCATCTGAATGCGAGGGAGACAGTAGCAGCCTCCCCACTGCCCCGCCCTGGCAGACATTGGTGGTTGGGGGAACCTCCTCTCTCCAGCCTCCTCTTTCCACAGGGAGAAACGGGCATTAGCATGACACTGGGGTAGAAGTTCCCGTGGGGACTCTCTCTCCTCCTCTCTGAGGTTGGCCTGCCTGCTCAGAGCAGGTGCTTCCCACGTGGAGGACTCAGGGCTGAGAGTCTGAGTCCGTGAAGGATGGAGGCGCTTCCCATTTGCCTGCCTCATGGTGTGGGTATGGAGGTGCCAGGCCTGGGCTAGTAGCATCACACCTGCCGAGTGCACCTCCTTCGGCCCAGATGGAGGGAGCGGCGCAGAAGGCCACTGTCCCTCTGAGCAACAGAAGAATCTCCCAGAAGCCAGTCTCTCCTGGAGTGGCACTGATCACCCCAGCCAGGGCCAGGCCCCGGCAGAGGGGCAGGGTGCCCTGGGCGGCTTTGACCAGCCAATCACTCCCGGGGTCCGACGGAAACAGCCGCCAACATCAGGTAAGGGGCCCCCTTATGGATCCGGGGTCAGGCAGCCCTCCCAGCCTCCCACGGTCCCAGGCAGGGCGGGGTGGCTGCCCTCGCTCCCTGTTGTGTGTGCCCGGGAGGGACAGGGCCCCGGCCGGGCGAGGCCACTCCACCCCTGCAGGTCCCTGCAGGCTCTCCCGACATCCAGGAAGTGTCGCTGGGGAGCAAGCCTCCAGGCAGGACCTGCCTCCCCCGCGCCAGGTTCCTTTTCACTGCAGCTTCGGCCTCAGGAAAGGATGCTGCGGGGGAAGAACCGGCCAGAGAAGCACCCGGGAGCCGAGAACCTGCGCCCCAGCGCGGCCCCAGGACGGGCAGCCCCTGTCGCGGTTCTCCCGCGGGCAGCTTGCTGCACGTGGCCGCAGGGACTGGGGGACCGCGAGCTCAGTGGGAAGAGAGGGGCTTGGTTCAGCGAAGGCGCGTGTGCCACGGGCTGCGGCGGAGTCGGCGGAGCGGAACCGGTTTGCTTATGGCTGCCTCATCGCCAAGAGTTCCCTCCTTAGACGCCCCCCCCGCGCACACGGGCGCGCGCGCGGATACACGCTTCAGGTACTGACGTGCACGCGCAGTTGCACACGTGCGCCTGCCCCAACCGCCCCAGCTGTAACCTGAGCTGGGCTTCCCATCTCTCCAGCACAGACTCGGGCCCAGCTCCGGGCAGACGCTCCACCTCGGGGCGGGCACAGCCAGGCCCAAGCTCGCGGAGCAGCCTGGGCACCGCCACGGCCTCGGGGGCCGCCCACACGGACCTGCCTCGGCGGCTCCCCCGGAATGTCGCGCCGCCCCCTCACACCTCACACTGCTGTGTTTTCTTCTCTCCTGATAAGATCACTCTCTGGATCGTTGTTGACTGTTATTTGTTTATGGTTGATCTCCAAGCAATACCGCCCACACAGCTCCCAAGACAGAAGCTTCAAAGCCGAGGGGCTGTGTCGGCTTCATTCGTTCCGGAGTTCCTAGCACCTGGCACGGGCCCTGGGACGGACCGCGTGCTCAGGAATCGGCAGTGGCGGGCTGAGTCACTGACCCACTTGACCGACTGACTGACTAGGCTCCCCTGCTGGTGAGCCAGCGGCTCCAGGTTCAGAGAGGCAAGAATCTGAGTAATTGGGAGGAGAGACTTTCATTTCAGTCCCAGCTGTGCTGCCCAAGTGGTGGCTTCAGCAAGTTTCTTCACCGCCCTCTGCCTCAGTGTCCCCATCTGTAAAACAGGCATAAGCACAGTACCCACCTGTAGCTGTGATGTGGGATTGGCTGAGTTGATACAGAATGGCACAGGGACCCAGAACAACACCTGACAAAGAGGAAACATTCAATTATCACTAGTTACTGTTACACTATCCATCATCCAAAGAAACCTCCTGAGTTGGGGCTCGGATAGGGGACATGGCTATGTGGTCGCAGAGATGGGATTTGAACCCTGGTACAAACATCTCAGAGGATGAAGCCCTTTCTAAGTCTCCACCGGGCTGCAGCGCCTTCCTGGAAGTGTGGTCTGCCTGGCCCTTGGGTGTGAGGCTTGGGAGCTGGGATGAAGGCCCAGCAAACCGTGTGGGCCTGGGAGAGGGGAGGAGAGGCTGAGGCCCCAATTCCCAGACCTGATGGAAGACCATCCTGGCACTGGCTCCCCCACTTTCACCGCCTGCAGCCGCACCCCCTCCCCATCACGGGACTCTTAACAGGGTTCTATGAACTCATTAAAATGTATGCACAAACTAAGGAGACAGCATTGCACTGTAATAAAAGCTACAAGTTGAAACGATTCCTCCTAGAGCTAGTGGTCATTCTGGCTGCCTGCGTGGCACAATGGTTTTCCAGACTTTTGCACCTATTAGCAGGGGAAGGAGGTGCCCACCTGGGAGTGTCGGGTGGGGTCTGAGCAGCCGAAGGGGTCTCTGGTCAGAGCTGCCTGTGCCTTCTCTGCATTCAAGGTCCCACACAGAGCTGGGGCCACGCCAGAAAGTGACTGAGGACCGTTTCCTTTCCTCCCATCATCTCTAGCACCCCCTCAGCCAAGCTAAACAAAAATACCTTCCAAATGGAAGCCTTGTGTTTGCTGCAGGATAGGCTTCCTAGGTTTTCACCAGTGTGAGAGAGAAGAAATTTTTCTTTTAATTTTAGTTGCAATTCCCTGACTGTTACTATATCTCAAGTTAAGCATCTTTTTATTTACATGCTAGTTATTGATATTTTGGGGGGCTTCGCAGGTGGTGATAGTGGTAAAGAACCTGCCTGCCAAGGCAGGAGACCTAAGAGACACAGGTTTGATCCCTGGGTTGGAAACATCCCCTGGAGGAGGGCACTGCAACCCACTCCAGTATTCTTGGCTGGAGGATCCCATGGACAGAGGAGCCTGGAGGGCTATAGCCCATGGGGTTGCAAAGAGTCAGACACGACTGAAGCGACTTAGCACACATTATGCCGGATAGACTGTTTTCATATAGATTGCCGCCAATTATATAGATTTTTATATAGCTCTTATCCTTTATTGAAGATTTCATTGTTTTGCCACTGAATTTAAAAAGCCAGCTTCATGGTAAACTATTTTCCATGTGTACACAGTACATTTCTAGATTTGTTTCTCTAGTCTTTAGCTATTTTTAGAGCAACTCACCACTGATTTAACTGCTATAACTTCATCAAGTATTTTGAATGTCTCACAAGGAAACTCCCCTGATTGTTTTGCCTTTTAAATTTTCTTGACCATCTCTGGAGATTTCCCTTCAGAGGGAAAGAAACCATTGTGTTATATATCATTACCAGTCTACCTGAGATTTCAGCTGGGGTTCTGTTGGATTTATAGATTAATTTATGGGAGACCTGATATAGCTTACTCTTCTTGAAGGCCATTCAGTAAACTTTGGTAGCTTTCTTTATTTAGTATTTAGACATTTTTATGAGGTTTCTCTCTAAATATTTTATGGAATTTGTTTCCCTTAAGAATGAGTTCATTTTTCATTTCATTTTCTAATTGGTTTTTGCTAGTATGTAATTAAGCTATTGATTTTTCTATGCTGATCTTATATCTGGCTGCACGGCTAAACTCTTATTGGTTTGCCAATTGATTTTCTTGAGATGTTTCTAGGTAGATGATCATATGGTCTGCAGATAATCTCAGTTTTGTTTTTTTTTTCCCAGTATTAACGACATTTTCCTTCGTACTGGCTAGAATCTCCAATAAAAAGGTTGAATGTGCAATGATAGTAACAGTGACTCTATTTCATTACCAAGTGGTGACAATTACTGTAGAGTTTCAATGCCTCTTATCATACTAAGAAAGAACCTAATTTGCTAGAAATTTTGGTTTTTTATCATAAAAGTACATATGTTGAACATTTTCAAAAGTGCTTTTGTTCTCTATGAAAATAATTATGTGGTTTCTCTTGTACCCTAGAAAAGCAGTGATTTAAACTGGTAGATTTTTTCCTAAAGTTGACACCTACTTGCATTCCTGGGATGGCTCTTAATGTATTGCTGAAGTGAATTTGCTAAACTGTTTTTTTTGGCTACGCCTCAAGGCATGTGGGAGCTTAGTTCCTGGATCAGGGATCAAACCCACACCCCCAGCATCGGAATCATAGAGTCTTAACCACTGGACCGCCAGGGAAGTCCTGAATTTGCTAATTAAAAAAACCCAAAAAACTCACTTGAATTTAAACTATGACACTATAAAAATGTTCTGTTCATCATAATTTAAAATTAAGAACACGTAACACATTCTGTTAATAAAAAACATAATATCTACATACTTTGATATTTTTAATGGAGAGAAATAGAGAAAAAAAGTTAAAAACAAAAGTGGACAAAGCACGCTTTCACAGAAACATCTAGACACAAAGAAAGAAAAACTGTGAAACTAAAGAAAAGACAAATTAGAGAAAAGGCCAAGAGACTCACAGAACAGATATATTCAGAAGAGATACAGTCGGAAAAGTCAAAAAATAAATAGATGTATACACAATTATAGTGGTAAGGAATCCACCTGCCAATGCAGAGGATGTAAGAGACTTGGGTTCAATCCCTGGATGGGGAAGATCCCCTGGAGGAGGACAGGACAACCCACTCCAGTAATCTTGCCTGGAGAATCCCATGGACAGGGGAGCCTGGCGGGCTACAGTCCATGGGGTTGCAAAGAGTCAGACACGACTGAAGCAACTTAACACGCACACACACACAATTATTGGGCAGAGAAGAGGGAGAAGCAGGCAGGGCTGGGAAAACACACTGAGACACAGAAAAAACAGAATGATGGTTAGGCCGAGAGCGCCTGTACGGACAGCACCGCATCGTCTGTACGACCCTCGGGTCTCTGTTCTATATGGCACGTTATTTAGGTGTTCTGCGTTTGTGTTTATGAAGGAGATTGACATACAGCTTTGTTTTCCTGAGCTGTTCTCTTTTATCTCTTCATCTATCGAAGCAGCTATTTCATGGATCAGATGCATTGCTCTTATTTGTATCTGAGTCATTTCTACTTTAGTTTTAATGACATCATTCTACTTTTTTGGATTCTTTTAATGGTTTTTATTGAGAAGAGGTGGCAAGAATACACAGAACTGTACAAAAAAGATCTTCACGATCCAGATAATCACGATGGTGTGATCACTCACCTAGAGCCAGACATCCTGGAATGGGAAGTCAAGTGGGCCTTAGAAAGCATCACTACGAACAAAGCTAGTGGAGGTGATGGAATTCCAGTTGAGCTATTTCAAATCCTCAAAGGTGATGCTGTGAAAGTGCTGCACTTGATATGCCAGCAAATTTGGAAAACTCAGCAGTGGCCACAGGACTGGAAAAGGTCCGTTTTTGTTCCAATCCCAAAGAAAGGCAATGCCAAAGAATGCTCAAACTACAGCACAATTGCACTCATCTCACATGCTAGTAAAGTAATGCTCAAAATTCTCTAAGCCAGGCTTCAGCAATACAAGAGCCATGAACTTCCAGATGTTCAAGCTGGTTTTAGAAAAGGCAGAGGAACCAGAGATCAAATTGCCAATATCCGCTGGATCATCGAAAAAGCAAGAGAATTCCAGAAAAACATCTATTTCTGCTTTATTGACTATGCCAAAGCCTTTGACTGTGTGGATCACAATAAACTGTGGAAAATTCTGAAAGAGATGGGAATATCAGACCGTCTGACCTGTCTCTTGAGAAACCTGTATGCAGGTCAGGAAGCAACAGTTAGAACTGGACATGGAACAACAGACTGGTTCCAAATAGGAAAAGGAGTACGTCAAGGCTGTATATTGTCACCCTGCTTATTTAACTTCTATGCAGAGTACATCATGAGAAATGCTGGGCTGGAAGAAACACAAGCTGGAATCAAGATTGCCAGGAGAAATATCAATAACCTCAGATATGCGGATGACACCACCCTTATGGCAGAAAGTGGAGAAGAACTAAAGAGCCTCTTGATGAAGGTGAAAGAGGAGAGTGAAAAAGTTGGCTTAAAGCTCAACGTTCAGAAAACTAAGATCATGGCATCTGGCCCCATCACTTCATGGGAAATAGATGGGGAAACAGTGGAAACAGTGTCAGACTTTATTTTTTTGGGCTCCAGAATCACTGCTGATGGTGATTGCAGCCATGAAATTAAAAGACGCTTACTCCTTGGAAGGAAGGTTATGGCCAACCTAAATAGCATATTTAAAAGCAGAGACATTACTTTGCCAACAAAAGTCCGTCTAGTCAAGGCTATGGTTTTTCCAGTGGTCATGTATGGCTGTGAGAGTTGGATGGTGAAGAAAGCTGAGCGCCGCAGAATTGATGCTTTTGAACTGTGGTGTTGGAGAAGACTCTTGAGAGTCCCTTGGAATGCAAGGAGATCCAATCAATCCATCCTAAAAGAGATCAATCCTGGGTGTTCATTGGAAGGTCTGATGTTGAAGCTGAAACTCCAATACTTTGGCCACCTGATGCGAAGAGTTGACTCATTGGAAAAGACCCTAATGCTGGGTAGGATTGGGGGCGGGAGGAGATGGGGATGACAGAGGATGAGATGGTTGGATGGCATCACCGACTCGATGGACATGGGTTTGGGTAGACTCCGGGAGTTGGTGATGGACAAAGAGGCCTGGCGTGCTGCAATTCATGGAGTCGCAAAGAGTCGGACATGACTGAGCGACTGAACTGAACTGAAGTAGTTTCTTGATTTGAAAGTTTATTTCCTTTATTTTCAATCTTTTCTGTTTTCTAATAAATGCATATAAGGCCCAGGTACCTATTTCTTTGAGTACTGCTGTTGCAGAAAAAGATTCTGTGATATGGTACATCTGTGATCATTTAGACATAAATAGTTCACACATTATATATTTTAACATTTGCATTAATCAAGAGCTATTAAGATGTTTTGTTAATTTCTAATTTTATTGCATTTCAATCAGCATAAATAGTAGCAGCTTTCTGCAGCTGAATAAGATTTCCCTTATGTCAGTCAGTGCACAGGTCAGTTTTTCAGAATATTCCATTTGTGGTTAAAAGATATTTAATCTCTGTCAGTTGAGTAGAAGGGTGGTTAGATTAAGCTCATAACTTATTTTATTCAAATCCTCTTTTTACTTACTTTTTTCTATGAGAGTTTTGTCAAAATTGCACACTAAGACATTGAGGATCTGTTTTTTTCTGTTTGTAGTTCTGCCCTGTTCTGGCTGTGGATATTTACAAGTGGTGCTTTAAATGCAGTAAAATGATCATCGGTTACCCTGTCTTCAGCATGACATACCCCTTTCTTTTTATATTAAACGCTTTGACCTTAAATTCTATTTCATCTGAATTTAAAACTACCCTCTTTTTGTTTTATTAGCATTTCTTTCCTTCACGTTCATTTTTGCTGGATTATTTCTTTTAGATATTTATTTCACATAGTTTGTACTTTTATCCAACCAGAGTTTTTTCTTTTAATTAATTAAGGTAACCCATTCACACCTAATGTGATGACTGAGTTTTATTAGAAGTGTTTGCTCCTTTTTTTTTGGTTTGGTTTTGTGTGTATTATACTTTTTGTTTTTTCTCCCCTTTCTTACATTTTGCTATACCAACTGAATTTTCTTAATCTTCTCACCCTTTAAAAGTGCTTACTTAAGGTTACATTTAGAAAACACTATCTGTAGTTAAATCACTCCAACAAGTCAGACAACACAGTTGTCCGCTCCATTTACCAGTTCTCTAGAATTTGTGTTCCGTGATTATTCTATTTTTTCATTAAAGTGTAACACACATACTTTACACACCCACATCTTAGGTGCACAACTTGGTGGATTTCTCAAGGTGAACACATCCCTGCCAACAGGACACAGAGCGACACAGAACACCACCAGTTCTTATCAAGCCTCTGTGATGCCACCATCATTCCCACCATAGGTAAACAGCAAGACCCTGCCATCATCACCGGTGTTAAAGTCTCTCAGCCTACACGCCTGAGTCCACGTCTATTCCCTCGTGTCCAGCTTTTTGTGCTCAGTGTCAGCACCTGAGACTCCTCGGTACAGAAGCGCGTGGCACTGCTGCTGTCCTTGTGCCGTGCAGATGCTCCTTCTGCAGCTGTGTCATGAGTGGCCCCTTCTACAATGACGAATGTTTGCATTGTCCCAGGGTGTGGAGGTTGCAAACTACATGCACAGCCCAGCACCCGTCTTTTGGAAGAGGTATCCGTGCACTCCTTTTGGATGCTCACCTAGGACAGGGCAAGACTGTTCAGAGTTGAGGACACTGTCAGTGTTCCAGGTGGTGTGTCACACTGTCATTTAAAATATCTTACTTTAAACAACCACTACTCATTGGCTCTGTTTTTTAAGTATTTATTTTACTTATTTATTTGGCTGCACCAGGTCTTGGGTCTCGCTGCAGCATGTGGGGTCTAGTTCTTGATCAGGGATTGAACCCGGGCCCCCTGCATTAGGAGCGTGGAGTCTTAGCCATTGGACCACCAAGGAAGTCCCAACACACATTTATGCGTTAAAAAAAAAATAGCTTTTACTGTTTTACCCGATCACTGTTGTACCCCATCGTTTCTCTTCTGTAGAGCTCACTGCCTAGCAATTGTGTGTTTTTAGAGAATGTCTGTGGGCCTTAAATATTTGGCTTCTTGCATGCCTGGAAATGTCTCTATTTTGCCATCACAATGAATGATAGTGTCGTAATACTTAGACTTCATATAAAGTTATAGGTTCCAACTGATTTTCACTCAGAACTTTGAAGACACTGTTTATTGCCACTTTGATCTCTTGAGGGGTCCTCAGTCTCAGCGTTCTTGCATTTCTTCAGTTTGGGGGGAATGGCCTCCATCATTTCTTGGAACATCTCTTTTCTCTCTTTCCAGACCTCCTGTGTGATGTGTGATGGCTTTTACAATATTTTTTATCTATCCTTCATGTCCCTTGACTTTTATTTCATGCTTTCTATTTCTTTGTCCTTTTATGGTAATTCCTTGCTTAGTTTTCCTAGAATGTGAATATTCCATTTTTGACCTTTGGTTCTCCCTAACTTAGCAGTCAAGTTTTTGACCTTTGGTTTTGTTAGTTTGTTTTTTTTTAACAAAGGCTATATACTTGTGCATCTGTCTGAAGCCATTAATTACACTCAAAATCCTTGTCCTACTTTCTCTATAAAATTTGCTTCCTCACTCTTTTGTTGTGGTACTCGTTAGAGAACATGCTGGAAAGGCTTTCTTGTTACATTCAGAGTCTTGAATCATCTCACAGGTGTGCAAGTAGGTCTGCGCCATTAGCGGCACCGGTGCTGGAAGGGACAGTGATCAGATGGTCAGCTATCTGGTGGGAATGGGGTCCGCCTTCAAGCTACAGACCCTTGCCTTCCACTACCCTTTCTCCCCGCTCCCAGGCACCCCTTCCCACTGCCCCCTGGCTTACAGGCTGGCTTGGTGACTCCATAAAGGAATTGGTTGGTGGGCCCTTGGGAGTCAAAGGTGGGTGGAGGTGTCATCCCTAGGGGGAGAAAGAGGAGAAGGAGGAAGCCAGGACGTGTGGAAATTCTTCTAAAGCCCAAGGGTTCAGCCAAGAAAATGAGACCAAACGGCAGAAGTGGCCAAAAACGGAAAACCCAGCATGGCACAGGTGAACACGGCCGGCAAGTGAGGACGTGACCCAGGAGGCTCCTGTTGGTGCCGCTGTGTGTTCGTGGCTGATCTTTCTCAGCCATCCAGGGACTTGAAGGTGGATGGGTGGGGTTAGCCCAGAGCTTCTTGGTGGGATGAATGGCAACCTGTAGCCCCAGCCCCACTCCCGCAGGACGAGCCCCGAAATGCTACTCTTTGGACTCCTGAGTCCTCCCCTCTCTGGATTTCATAAGATTCAGGCTCCGTGTCTTTTGTTTCTCTGAGGCTCAAGTCATGTCCAACTCTTTGCAAGCCTTTGGACTGCAGCCCACCAGGCTCCTCCCTCCATGGGACTTTTCAGGCAAGAATGTGCGAGGGGGTTGCCATTTCCTCCTCTAAGGAATCTTCCAAACCCAGAGATCAAACCAACGTGTCCTGTGTCTCCTGCATTGCAGGTGGATTCTTTACCTGCTGAGCCATTGGGGGAGCCCTCTGCTTCTCTGAGACTGGGATAAATCCAGTATAGTGCCAGATTCATAGGCCTTGTAAATAGAGAAAACCGCAGATCTTCCTCCAAGCCCAGTCTTGATGTCTCTGCAACTTAGAATTGCACTCTCGTGTGTGTTATAAACATCTTGTCTGCCAGACCTAAGAAATTCACGCACACTCTCTGGCTGGTTGAGTTCCTGCTCTGAATCTGTAGGTATCCTTCATCACAACTTGACAAAAGAACGGTGCTCTGAGGCCTGTTTTATAGGTTTTCTATTCTACAGGTTTTCTGCCCATTGCTACCATCTGTCAGAATCACAAAGCAGTAGTATGTATGCATTACTGTTGGTTGATTTTATTTAGGCACTAATTCTTGTCCCTACCTACCCGTTTGTCACATTTGGGGACTTCCCTGATGGCTCATTAGTAAAGAATTTGCCTGCAATGCAGGAGCCACAGGAGACGCAGGTTCCATCCCCAGAAAGGGAAGATCCCCTGAAGAAGGAAATGGCAACTTGCTCTAGTATTCTTGCCTGAAAAAAGTCCCATGGACAGAGGAGCCTGATGGGATACAGTCCAAAGGGCTGCGGAAGAGTTGGACATGACTGAACACAGGCACCTACCTACCTAATGGTTGTCACTGTTTAAAAAAAGGAGAAAGAAAAAGGCAAGAAGCACACCCACCCCTCCTCTCAGAAAATTCTCACTCATCACAGTTTAAAGACAAGAAGCACAAATAATTCTGCAAGATAAGAAAATACAGAAATAAAACCACCAGGATTCTAATGATCAACAATTGCTGGTCATCCAGTTTAGATACTGGAACTTGCAGAAAGCAGCCACGTTACCAATAACTATTACTCTGCATCTTCAACCTGCAGATGCGACACCTCTACGGCTGAGGAACAAAATGAATTCTTTTAGGTGAGGTCATTCATGCAAGAGAATGGGAACCGAATCAGGGGCCAACGTGCTGGCTCCAGTTTTATGAGGCCACAATGACCAGTCCCTGGGAGGACAAGAGAAAGAGCGGTGAGTGACAGCACCCCACCCCCCAAAACACAGCCAGCTCAGTCCCCTCCTGGTCATGTCCCTGAGCCAGCCCTTCTAGGGAAACCGGTGGCTGCACTTGGATATTTCACAGCAGGAAAGCAGCTAAGGGAGTGGTCTCAAAGCCACGGTCAGTAATTCACTCTTGTCCTCTGAACACCATCTATACCCACCAAGCAGCCCTCCAGCTCCCTCGAGCTAAAGGACACATGTCCAAGGAGAGAGTCATGGCCTGAGACAGGCACAGGCAAGACAAGATGAAAACCGCACCCCCAGACCCCCACCCTGCACCCTCGCCACTGTGAACCTTCTGTTCTCTGGTTCCACTCCTACCTTCCATGAGAGTCAGCCACAGGGCCAGCACCGACTCAGCACTGACCCCAATGCCCGCTCCCCGAGTTCCCGGGACTTCCGGTCTAGGAAAAGGGCGTGCCAACATTAATCGGAAAATCACACAAGTGTAGCATTACAAACTATGGTCTGTGCAAGGGTCTTGAGAACCTGTCAGAGTTTGGGCTGATGGCAAGACTCTGGTCCAAAGCTGTTTACAAGGGGTGCGAGTCCTGGGTCCGGCTCCCAGAGGGTGTGGCGCCTCCCTGCCCAGGCCTCTGGGGAGGGGCCCATGCCATGCAGGTGCCCTGCAGCCGTGGGCTGCAGAGAGCCCCATGCTGCCCCGGCAGGCATCGTTCTCTGGACTTTCCACCCCTCAGCTCACTGTCTCTCCCTCTCCTCAGCCCCACCCTCTGCCAACTTCATGTTGCATCTCCCTTCAGTTCAGTTCAGTCACTAAGGTGGGTCCGATTCTTTGTGACCCCATGGACTGCAGCACACCAGGCCTCCCTGTCCATCACCAGCTCTGGGAATTTACTCAAATTCATGTCCATTGAGTCGGTGATGCCATCCAACCATCTCATCCTCTGTCGTCCCCTTCTCCTCCTGCCTTCAATCTTTCCCAGCATCGGGGTCTTTTCAAATGAGTCAGTTCTTCCCATCAGGTGGCCAAAGTATTGAAGTTTCAGCTTCAGCGTCAGTCCTTCCAATGAATATTCAGGACTGATTTCCTTTAGGATAAACTGGTTTGATCTCATTGTAGTCCAAGGGACTCTCAAGAGTCTTCTCCAACACCAGAGTTCAAAGGCATCAATTCTGTGCTCAGCTTTCTTTATGGTCCACCTCTCACATCCATACATAACTACTGGAAAAAACCATAGCTTTGACTAGACAGACATTTGTTGGCAAAGTAATGTCTCTGCTTTTTAATATACTGCCTAGGTTAGTTGTAGCTTTTCTTCCAAAGAGCAAGCATTTTTTAATTTCAAGGCTGCAGTCACCATCTGCAGTGATTTTGGAGCCCCCAAAATAAAGTCTCCCTTGGCCACCTACTAAGATATGGGCTTCAGCTAGTCAGGACTTGTCTGGGCCTCAGTTTCCTTGTTTGTGAAAAGAGGGTAATCCAGGTAACTAAGACAATCAGAAGCAGTTGTGGGGTTTCAACGGGTCAGTATAGGCCAAGCTACAGCACACTTTTTATCCGTTCTTCCTTAGGATGATGCCTGTGCTCGAGCCTTCGGGCGCAGGACCTGATAATTTAAGATCATCGGGGCACCGCCACCGGGCCCCGCTACTCCGTGGAATCACCCAGGGTTCACACAGCGTGCTCTTAACCTGTTTTCTCGGTGAACTCGAGACAGGTTCGACCTGTTTCGTCGCTGAGCAGGAAGACGTCCTGCGGAGGCCGGGGCCCCGCAGTCCCGGGGCGCCCAGATGGGCCGGCGCTGGTGGCGGGGACGCACCTGCGTCCAGGTGGCTGGAAAGGACGCGCCGCCCACTGCCCGCTTCCTGAGCGGCCACTGCCGCCTGGCGGCCGGTCCGCTCCAGTCCCTGCTCGCTCCGGCGTCTGAGCCGAAGAGAACCCCCCGGGGTGCGCGTCTCCCCGCAGGGGCCCGGCGTTGGCGGCTGCACCCGCCTCCCCGAAGCGGACTTCGCCCTCCCGCGGAGTCACCCCCGGGCCGGGGTCGGAGGCCACGTGCTCTCCGCGGGAGGCTCTGCGGCCGGTGAAAGCGGATCCTGGAGCCCCCCGCCCCCTTTCCTGGCGGGCTGGTGGCCCCCGGTGCGAATGCGCCACCTTGCCCTCCCTGGCTCTGTTTATTAAGGCCTCTGTGCAGGGCTTCCTGGCCACGCTAGTGGTAAAGAACCCACCCGCCAAGGCAGGAGACATCAGGGTCGTGGGTTAGATCGCTGGGTGGGGAAGATCCCCTGAAGGAAGGAATAGCAATCCACTCCAGTATTCCTGCCTGGAGAATCCCACGGACAGAAGAGCCTGGCGGGCTACAGTACATGGGGTCGCAAAGAGTCAGACATGACTGAATTGACTTAGCACACAGCACATCATACTTAAATATAATATTTATATATACTTATATATCGGAGAAGGCAATGGCACCCCAACTCCAGTACTCTTGCCTGGAAAATCCCATGGATGGAGGAGCCTGGTAGGTTACAGTTCATGGGGTCGCTAAGAGTCAGACACGACTGAGCGACTTCACTTTCAGTTTTCCCATTCATGCACTGGAGAAGGAAATGGCAACCCACTCCAGTGTTCTTGCCTGGAGAATCCCAGGGATGGCGGAGCCTGGTGGGCTGCCGTCTATGGGGTCGCACAGAGTCGGACACGACTGAAGCGACTTAAGAGCAGCAGCATATTTATATATAATATTTATATGTGCAATATTTTTATTATTTATATATATGCAATAATTTTATATATAAATGAGTTTTGACAACAGTATATGTCAAACTTCTAAGCATTCTTTCTAGTTTTCTAGTTTTATTTATTCGTATCTTCTTTAACAACTTAAGATATAATGCATATGCCATGCGATGTACCCATTTAAAGTATAAACTCACAGGCTTTTAGTATATTTATGGAGTTATGCATCCATCCACGATTTTTTTTTTTTTTTTGGCTGTACTGGGTCATCTTTGCTTCGCTCAGTTTCTCTAGTTGTGTGCACAGGCTTCCCTTGTGTTGGCGTCTCCTGTTGCGGACCAGGGGCTCTGTTGCTCCGTGGCCTGTGGGATCTTCCCGGATCAGGGATCAAACCCGTGTCCTCTGCACTGGTAGGCGGATTCTTAACCATTGCACCACCAGGGAAGTGCCACCATCACCACAATTTTAGAACATTTTTATTCTCAAAAAAGATCCTATGACCCTTAGCTTTCACTCCCCAAGCCTCCCTATCTTCTCCCCTACTGCCCAGCCCGAGGCAACCACTAATCTACTTTCTGTATCAATATCTTCTTGTCTCTGTCATCTGGTTCCTTGACTCTGACTTCAATTAATTAAGAACTCACAAGGGATAAGAGATAATTAATCAGGCTATTTCCTGCCCAAGGAGACAAATATGGAAGAAAAAAAAAAGACAGATATATGTTGAAAATAAAGGATAGAAAACGGTATGTATACAGATACTGACAAAAGAAAGTAGATTTGGCCACCGTTATCTTTGGACAAATAGAATTAAGACTGAAGAGTTAACAAGGACAAAGAAGGGTATTTTATGATAAAAAATATATATATATACTCCATTAAGAAATTGTGAGTCATGAATTTTTCTGCACCTGACATCATATTTCTGAAATAGTTTTAGTTAAGATGCTTTTTATTGCAAGTAACAGAAACCACAACTTCAGCTGGCTTACATAATAAAGGGAATTGAAGGGAACTGCAGTGCTGATTCCAGCAGGAGATGACCGGGAACGGAGTCTGTCCCACCAGCCTCCCCACATCCATGTGACCTGGGAAGACCCTGTTCCTATCTCCGTCCTTAGTTGTCTCACCTGTTGGAGATGATACCCTCTCCTTTCTGGGGCTGTTGGGAGGAGTGAATAATGAGATATCACCCACGGTACCGATTGTGTGCTGACCATGTACCAGGTGCTGTCCTAAGCACTTTATGTGTATTTTTTGTTGTTTAGTTGCTAAGTCATGTCCGACTCTTTGGCGGCCCCATGGACTGTAGCCCACCAGGCGTTTCTGTCCATGGGATTTTCCAGGCAACAATACTGAACTGTTTCTTCTCCAGGGGATCTTCCCAACCAAGGGACTGAACCCGCATCTCCTGCATTGAAGAAGGAAATGGCACCCCACTCCAGTATTCTTGCCTGGAAAATCCCATGGATGGAGGATGGGGTCTATGGGGTTGCAGAGTCAGACACCACTGAGCGACTTCACTTCACTTCATTTCTCCTGCACTGGTGGGCATTGGCAGGTGGTGAATCCCCTGAGCCACCAGGGTATTGACTCATTTAAATTCACAACGACCCTTTGAGGAAGGAGCTGACGTTAGTCTCCTCCTATGACTGTTGCCTGAGACCATCGCCTAGGAAGCAACGGGGCTGAGATTCAGAGCTAAGCTGTCTGTGCTTTTCCGACCGTAATTGAAATACAGTTTCCTAAAAACGGTGTCACAGTTCTGAAAGGCCCACCAGTGAAGCTCTGATGGGTTAACTAGATGTCAGGCCAGGAGCAGAGGAAAACACAAGCTACCCTTACCCCTTCTGTCGGTGACTCACCCTCTGGCTGAGGAGAAGCTGGTGGGTGAGGACAGGAGGGGAAATGGCAGTAAGCACATCCCAGCCACAAGGTTTATTGTAAAAACTCCTGACTGTGGAAGTCTTAAATTTTGAAAACTAAGGTTGGGGAAGCCTGGCATGCTGCAGCCCATGGGGTACAAAGAGTCGGACATGACTGAGCGACTGAACTGAAAGCTAGAGGTGTCCTTGGGGCCGAGGAGATAACTAACTTGGCACAAGGGTACTGAGAACAATAAACCTAAGCTGAAGCTGTTGGTGGCCCTTTCTCCTTCTTACCATCATGTTTGTCAACATAAAGCCAATTCCACAGTAAGGTGGGAGACACTTAGAAGGAAACTGCAAGGGGCTGTGAGCGAAGGGTCAGCAGGAGACCTGCACTGACCTTGACCTGCTTGAGAGATGACCTCAGGCACCTCCCTCTCATACCATCCCCTAGAAACAGTTAGATTTGCTGGATGAGGAGGATCATCTAGGCTGAGTAAACAGAAAATGCACAAAAAAATGCACAGACCCTAAGGCAGGAATGTGTCTGACACAGCCGAGGCACAAGGAGAAGGCAGTGGCTGAAGCACGGTGAACCAGGTGTCAGGAGATGACCCCTGAGAGGGGCCAGGCATGCCTGCTGGTCTTGTGGTTGAATGTCTCTATTGGGGTTTAATACATTCACCCTACAGCCGCAGGGGGCTGTAAGTCGTGGTGAGCAAGTTAGCCCTGAATCCCTCCACCTATCCACCCAAATGATGCATACAGGATTCCCATTCTGGCACAGATGACTTCAGTTTAGTTCAGTCTCTCAGTCATGTCCGACTCTTTGCGACCCCATGGACTGCAGCACTCCAGGCTTCCCTGTCCTTCACCACCTCTGGGAATTTACTCAAACTCATGCCCATTGAGTTGGTGGTGCCTTCCAACCATCTCATCCTCTGTCGTCCCCTTCTCCTCCCCCCTTCAATCTTTCTCAGCATCAGGGTCTTTTCCAATGAGTCAGTTCTTCCCATCAGGTGGCCAAAGGATTGGAGTTTCAGCTTCAGCATCAGTCCTTCCAGTGAATATTCAGAGTTGATATCCTTTAGGACTGACTGGTTTGATCGATCTCCTGGCAGTCCAAGGGACTCTCAAGAGTCTACTCCAGCACCTCAATTGGAAAACATCAGATCTTTAGTGCTCGACCTTCTTTATGGTCCAACTCTCACATCCATACATGACTACTGGAAAAATCGTAGCTTTGACTATGGGCCTTTGTTGGCAAGGTGATGCCTCTGCTTTTTAATATGCTGTCTAGGTTTCGCTAGTAGTATTTTTATTTACTTTGTGGGATATAAGCTTTCAAAAAATAGCCATCTTTTGTAAAGATGGTTTTTATTCATTCACTCCTTCCAAAAGGTTGAGACATCCAACCTCACTGAAGACCATGTATCTAAAGGAGGCCTGAGGGGGCTGGTGGAATGGAAGTAAGAGTGGAAGTAAGCTCTTCACGGGGGGCACCCCTGGGGGACCACACGGAGACCCGGCGATCCCGCGGTGCCCGCACCAGATCGGTCTAACAAGACCTTGAAGCCTGACAACCGCCACTTTATGAAGGCCGGGCGAGTCCAGCACTGCGGCGTATCATGGCTTACTTCGCATGCGCCGAGGGTGGGGCGAGAGCCGGGGCGGGGCGGAGCCGGGGCGGAGCGAACGGCGTGGGTAGGGCGAGCGCCGGGGCGGGGCGGGGCCGGGGCGGGGCGGAGCCGGGGCGGGGCGAAGCGAACGGCGTGGGTAGGGCGAGCGCCGGGGCGGGGCGGAGCCGGGGCGGGGCGGAGTGAACGGCGTGGGTAGGGCGAGCGCCGGGGCGGGGCGGAGCCGGGGCGGGGCGGATCCGAGGGCGGGGCGAGCGGTCAGGTGTTCACTCCCACTCGGCGCAGCCAACTCGGTGTATGGGTTTTGGGCAGGTCCTGCCCGTGCGGGAGCGACACCGCGGTCCTGGCGCAGCCGCCGCCGCCGCCGCCGCCGCCCTCGCGGGCAGAGACGTTTTCCACGCCAGGGAGGGGCTCGCCCCCCAGCCGCCGACTGGGCAATGTCCGCGGCGTGGCCGGGCCGCGATCGCCGCCGGGGCGCCGGGCCCGCCCGCCGGCTCCCGCGACCGGCCGCTTGTCCCCCGCGGCCCGCGAGGAGCTGCGGCGCCGCCTGCTGGGCCTCATTGAGGGCCACCGCGTGGTCATCTTCAGCAAGACCTACTGTCCGCACAGCACGCGGGTAGGCGGGCAGGGCCCCGGGCCCCCGCGGCGCTCCGCCCCGGCCTCGGCCCGGGCTCGTCCGATCCGCCCTCAGCTGGGCTGCGTGGTCCCGCCTGCGGCCTCCGACGGGCCGGCGGGCGAGCCGCTGTCCTGCCCCGGCCGAGAGCCTGCTGGACGTGGGCAGGGGCGCCTGAGGGGACAGGTCCCCCGGGTCCCGTCCTGGGGGACTACGGCGGCGGGCGGCGGGGCTGCTGCGGACCCCACCGCGTGCCCCGGGCCGGCCGGGCGGCGCGGTTTAGGCCGGACTGCACACGGGGCACGCGCGGGAGCTGAGAGTCCGAGCAGTGATGCTCTGGAGGACAAACCCGTCTGTAGGACGCGGGGCTTGGCGTCTGAACTCTGCTTCCACCTTTGAGAGCTGAAGCAACACGTGAAGGAGGCAGAAGCCTAAGTTGTTGGGTTAGAGATATGAAATTAGGGTTTTCAGTCTTATTGTCAGCTGTACAGTGATTGGCACGTTTTTCAGACAAGTGTGCGTGTCACACGTGCACCTTGTAGTTCTCTAGGAGACCACACTGCAGGAGGACCCTCCTGGTTCATCCTCCCCACACCTCCCAGGGCAACCACTGGCCAGAATCGCTTGCTTTCCCTTAACAGTTTTGCTGCCAAACGTATGTATCCCTAAACAATACCTTGCTCCTTTTGGTTTGTATTGGTACTTTGTGTAAGGAGAGGCATGGATTTTTATATTCTGCATGTTTTTCCCAACAGTTTTATTTTAGAGATTGCTGCATGTTAGTATCTGTAAGTGTGGTTTGTTAATTTTCATTGCTGTACTGTTCCTGAGGGTGACTCATAAGCACAGTGTTATCAGGTCTGATGTTTCTAATACTTTGCTCTCAAATACAATATGGCCATGTCTGTTCTTGCCACATCTCCCAGTGCACACATACAAGACTTGCTTGAGAGTAGATGTCTTGAAGCTGAATTGCTAAGCCACAGAGGAGGCACAAGTTTTTCCTTAGTTAGGTGATACCGAAATGTTTTTCCACACGGTCATACCACTTGCCCTCTCACTGGTGTATTACCAGTTCCCACTGCCCTACATCCTTGCCAACAGTTGATACATTTAATTATTGCCATTCTGGTGTTTATGAGATGGTATTTCATTGTAGCTTTAGCTTTGCATTTTCTTGATGAACTTAACATCTTTACCTGTGTTTATGGCTCATTTGAGTTTCCTCTTCTGGGAAACATTCAGGCATTTTGCTTATTTCTCTATTAGGTAATTTTTTTATACTAATTTTGTAGGCACTCTTTATATATTGTGGATTCTAGTCCTTCAGTTCTATGTATTGGAAAATCTCCCAGATTGGGTTTTTCTTTTTACTCTCTTTATGTGATGTTTTGGTTACCTGAAGTTTGGAAGTTTTAACACAGTGAATCTCTCACTCTTTTTCTTTTCTGGTTTGTGCTTTTTGCGCCTTATTTAAGAAGTCTTTCTACTCTGAGGTCACAAAGATATTCTCCTGTATGAGCTGCTGGAAGTTTTCGGGTGTGCTTTTCACACCCCTCTTCTCTGTTCCACCTGAACTTGAAGCTTAGGCCGTGTGGGGATCTAGCTCCTTTTTCCTTTATAACTTATCAGTTGTCCCTCTTCCTTTTTTGGAGAGTCCATTCTTTCCACTGTGGTTTGAATGCTCACCAATCACCTGTCAGATTCTCACATATGTGTTGGTTTACTTCCAACCTCTTGTCTTCTTTCTCTGCTCATTTAAGTTGTCCTTTGAAGTTTATAAAAGAGCCAAGCCATCAGAACTGTGCCTGACCACTGCTATGTTGCTGGGGCCTAGAACAGTGTGAGGCAGGTAAATGGGTTGAATGAATAAACGGCCTTACGTCATTCTGGTCAAACCTTTGCTGACACAGAACATCTTAAGACAGATGGTTTTCTGTTCTGTGTGCATCACTGCTTCTAACAACATGGCTACTACTTTGAGTCCTATTACATAAGTGGACAGCTTTGATTACTAGAACTTTTTTCAGTTCAGTTCAGTCTCTCAGTTGTGTCCGACTCTTTGTGACCCCATGGACTACAGCACGCCAGGCCTCCCTGTCCATCACCAACTCCTGGAGTTTGCTCAAACTCATGTCCATTGAGTCGGTGATGCCATCCAACCATCTCATCCTCTGTCATCCCCTTCTCCTTGCGCCTTTAATCAGAACTTTTTTCATGGAGCTCAAATCTGTCCGTCTGAAACATTTTGGAGGTGCCTGTCACTACAGTGCACAGAATTAGGAATCTGGCTTCTAGCTGGATGGCAGATATTCCAGTATTTTCCCTGAGCGCTTTTCTCTCTTGGCCAAGCTTTTCATGTGTTTGTATCATCTGTCTTTACACATGACCCTTCACTAAATGGGCTGTGCAGTAATTTGACCATAAATCACCCAAACTGGACACCATATTCCACATCCCTACCTGTGGCCTTGCCATTCAAGAACTCATGGCCTAAAGGAGCTGTAATCAGCCTGTTCTCACGTACTGAAAGACACGTGTGTGCGAGGCAGGTGCTGTGGGAATGAGAAGTAAAACAGCTGCTTCCGTGTGGATCAAAGGAATTAAGGATGTGATGTTTAAGCTGGTCCTGGAGAGATAAGTTAGACGTAGGCAAGGTAGAGCATCAATGGTTGAGGAATTCGTGTGAGCAAAGGCAGGAGATGATAACATGAAAATAGTGGGCTGAATGCAGAGTGTAGGAAGGGAATCAGGAGAGGGATGTGGCAATGGGCTGGCCTTCAGCTTCTCAGTGGTACGGAGGTCTAAATGTGTGCTGCTGAGTGTGGACCTGATGACGTCAGGCTGGAGGAGAGGAGTGACAGGGTCTGACCTGGGACTGGAGTCCGACCTGGGAGGAGTTCACTGAACATGGGGGTGGCTGACCAGGCAGGAAGCTCCTGTGAGTCAGTCAACCTTATGACCCAAGCTAAAGGGTGAAAAACGGGCCCTGATTTTTTTTTAATCCCTTCCCCAAATTAATTTTAAGCCACGTTTTCCCCAATCCTCAATTCCCACATTTGTGGATTAGAAATATGTATCTGCATTGGTTAGCTTTTTTTTTCCTGTAATAAAATATGCATAATATCATTTACTGTTTTAACCATTTTAGGTTCGATGGCATTAAGACTGTTCCTGTTTTGTGCCGCCATCATCACCACCATCCACCCACACAGCTTTTTTCATCTTCCCCAACTGACACTCTGACCTCATTAAGCAGTAATTCACCATCCCCATTCCCAGCCACTGGCAACCACCATCTGCTTTCTGCCCTATGAATCTGACTGCTCTAGGACTTCACATAAATGGAATCATACAGTATTTGTCATTTTCTGACTGGCTTATTTCAATCTAATGTCCTCAGAGTTCATCTATGCTGTAGCATGGGTTAGGATTCCTTTCCTTGTTTTTTTAATTAATTAATTTTTTTATTGAAGGATAATCGCTTTGCAGACTTTCATTGTTTTCTGTCAAACCTCAACCTGAATCAGCCATAGGTATACATACGTCCCCTCCCTTTTGAACCTCCCTCCCATCTCCCTCCCCATCCCACCCCTCCGGGTTGATATAGAGCCCCTGTTTGAGTTTCCTGAGCCATACAGCAAATTCCCATTGGCTGTCTATTTTACATATGGTGATATAAGTTTCCATGTTACTCTTTCCATACATCTCACCCTCTCCTCCCCTCTCCCCATGTCCATAAGTCTGTTCTCTATGTCTGTTTCTCCACTGCTGCCCTGTAAATAAATTCTTCAGTACCATTTTTCTGGATTTCGTATATATGCATTAGAATATGATATTTATCTTGCCCTTTCTGACTTACTTCACTCTGTATAATAGGTTCTAGGTTCATCCATCTCATTAGAGTTGACTCAAATGCTTTCCTTTTATGACTGAGTAATATTCCATTGTGTATATGTACCACAATTTCTTTATCCATTCATCTGTCTCTGGACACCTAGGTTGCTTCCATGTTCTAGCTATTGTAAAGAGTGGCTGCAATGAACAATGGGATACATGTGTCTTTTTCAATTTTGGTTTCCTCAGGGTGTATGCCTAGGAGTGGGATTGCTGAGTCATGGTGGTTTTATTCCTAGTTTTTTAAGGAATCTCCATACCATCTTCCACAGTGGTTTGCATTCCCACCAACAGTGCAAGAGCGTTCCCTTTTTTCCACGCCCTCTCCAGAATTTATTGTTTGTAGACTTTTTGATGATGGCCATTTTGACTGGTGTGAGGTGATATCTCATTGTGGTTTTGATCTGCATTGCTCTAATAATGAGCGATGTTGAGCATCTTTTCATGTGTTTGTTAGCCATCTGTATGTCTTCTTTGAAGAAAGTTCTGTTTAGGTCTTTTTCCCACTTTTTGATTGGGTTGTTTGTTTTTCTGGTATTGAGTGAGCTGCTTGTATATTTTGGAAATTAATCCTATGTCAGTTGTTTCATTTGCTATTATTTTCTCCCATTTCTGAGGGTTGTCTTTTCACCTTGCTTATAGTTTCCTTTGCTGTGATAAAGGTTTTAAGTTTAATCAGGTCCCACTTGTTTACTTTTGTTTTTATTTCCGTTACTCTAAGAGGTGGGTCATAGAGGATCTTGCTTTGATTTATGTCATCAAGTGTTCTGCCTATGTTTTCCTCTAAGAGTTTTATACTTTCTGGTCTTCCATTTAGGTCTTTAATCCATTTTGGGTTTATCTTTGTGTATGGTGTTGGGAAGTGTTCTAATTTCATTCCTTTTACATGTAGCTGTCCAGTTTTCCCAGCACCATTTATTGAAGAGGCTGTCTTTGCCCCATTGTATATTCTTGCCTCCTTTGTCAAAAATAAGGTCCCCATAGGTGCATGGGTTTATTTCTGGGCTTTCTATCTTGTTCCATTGGTCTATATCTCTGTTTTTGTGCCAGTACCATACTGTCTTGATGACTGTACCTTTGTAGTATGATCTGAAGTCAGGAAGGTTGATTCCTCCAGCTCCATTATTCTTTCTCAAAACTGCTTTGGCTGTTTGCTGTCTTTTGTGTTTCCATATGAATTGTGAAATTTTTTGTTCTAGTTCTGTGAAAAATGCCATTGGTAATTTGATAGGGATCACACTGAATCTGTAGATTGCATTTGGTAGTATAGTCGTTTTCACAGTATTGATTCTTCCTCCCCAGGAACATGGAATCTCTCTCCATCTGTTTACATCACTTTTGATTTCTCTCATTAGTGTCTTATAATTTTCTATGTACAGTTCTTTTGTCCGCTTAGGTAAGTTTATTCTTACATATTTAAGTCTTTTGGTTGCAGTGGTGAATGGGATTGATTCCTTATTTTTCTCTTTCTGATTTTTCATTGTTAGTACGTAGAAATGCAAGTGATTTCTGTGTATTGTAACTTTGCTAAATTCACTGGTTCAGTTCAGTTCAGTTCAGTCGCTCAGTCGTGTCCAACTCTTTGCGACCCTGTGGACTGCAGCACGCCAGGCCTCCCTGTCCATCACCAGCTCCCAGAGCTTGCTCAAACTCATGTCCATTGAATCACTGATGCCATCCAACCATCTCATCCTCTGTCATCCCCTTCTCCTCCTGCCTTCAATCTTTCCCAGCATCGGGGTCTTTTCCAATGAGTCAGTTCTTCACATCAGGTGGCCAAAGTATTGGAGTTTCAGCTTCAACATCAGTCCTTCCAGTGAACACACAGGACTGATGTCCTTTAGGATGGACTGGTTGGATCTCCTTGCAGTCCAAGGGACTCTCAAGAGTCTTCTCCATTATTTTGCTTCTTGGATATTTGGATTACTGTTTTTCATCAAGTCAGGGATATTGGGGGGCATCTCTTCAAATATTATTCTTGCACTTTATTTCCTGTCTCTTACTGGTGTTCACACCATGCACATATTGTGCTTCCTGCTAGCCCATTTTCCCCTAAGCTTCTGTCCTTTATCTTTTTCTTCC
This sequence comes from Okapia johnstoni, assembly GCA_024291935.2. Classification (NCBI taxonomy): domain Eukaryota; kingdom Metazoa; phylum Chordata; class Mammalia; order Artiodactyla; family Giraffidae; genus Okapia; species Okapia johnstoni. The sequence goes on from JAGTYA010000025.1 coordinate 12,341,313, forward strand.
ATGGCATGAGGCTGCACACTCTCCACTGATGTCCTCAGCTCTGCAAGTCCTGCCAGCTCGAGTCTACTGCCGAGACACCATAGTGGAATTTTGACTGTCGGTATTGCACTTTCCCAATAAATGCTTACCACCCAGTTGGTTCCTGTCTATAATTCCTGTCTCTTTGCTGATGTTTCCACCGGGTGAGCCGTTGCCATCATGCTTCTCCGTGAATTTCCTGAAGCATAGTTTTCTCAAGCGCCTTGAACGTATTTGCACAAGTGTGTTTGCCTGTTCATCACACTCTCTGGGGCCTCTCAGAGGCAGCTTCTCTTGCCTGCTTTCTTCCTGTGTGTGGACTCACTGTCCTGTTTCTTTGTGTGTCTGGTCACTTTTTGTTGAAACCAGGACGTTTCCGGTAATGCATTATAGCCACTCTAGACACTGCAGCCGTCCTTCTCTGTGCCTGGTTTTTGCTTGTTTGTCTCTTAAAGATTATTTTCGGGAAGTCTGTTTCCACTCCTCAGAGGTGTGGCCTTGGGTCTGTGCTGGGGTGATGGGTTCTCTGGCCATCTGTGTTACCCTGTCTGACTCGCTCAGCATCATGCCCGGGTGTTGCTCTCCTCTGATCGCAGGTCAGATGCTCCGCTTTCTTGTCAGTGCCCTGGGGTGTAAATTCTTCTGTGTTGTTGTTGTTCAGTCGCTCTGACTCTGTGACCCCATGGACTGCAGCATCTCGGCTTCCCTGTCCTTCATCATCTCCTGGAGCCTGCTCAAACTCTTGCCCTTTGAGTTGGTGATGCCGTCCAACCATCTCGTCCTCTGCCGCCCCTTCTCCTCCTGCCCGCATCTTTCCAGTGAGTTAGCTCTTCACGCCAGGCGGCTGTCGGCCGGGGCCCCTCTGCAGCGGTCATCACTGAGCGGATTTGCAGTTTGTTCTTACCCTGGCATGGCCGCTCTCCGACGTCTCCTCCTGGCTCTCTGCTGACCGGCGGCTCACAGTTTAGTCTGCTGCCGGGAGGGAGCCACCAGCATCCTCTGGCTCGGTCACCACCATCTGCACTGTCTCAGCTGTACCTGTAGGCGAGAACTGCCCCACAGTCCATGTCAGAGGGTCAGTTTCTTAGGGTGGAGCTCGGTGCTGTCTAATCGTGTGGTTTCCCCCTTGCCCCGAGCAGCCTCTAAGACCTCGCTCCAGAGCTGGGCTGCGGACCCGCTTCCCTTGAGACAGCCTGCTTTATGAGCGGCTCTGGTGGGGCAGTAGCCTCCGGTCTCCTTGGCTTGCCTCTCCCAGCCTGGAGCCCTGCCCTGCCAGTGGGCTGGGCAGCGTGATCAGGGCCCTGCTGTTTTCGCCTGGAACAGAAACTCTGATCTATGCATGAGGTGATGCAGGAAGGGAGCTTTCCCTTGCTGCTGGCCACACTCACCAGTAATACAGCCTCTGCCACTCGGACCTGAGTGATAGAAATGGCAACGGCCTGGCCTTGGGGTGGCTGGGATCCTGGAGAACAGGGCGCCTCGTCTCCTCGGCCGTGGCCACCTGCAGGGGCGCTTCCATCACTCTCGGGGGCAGAAGACGGGTCCCTGAGGCTCCCCACTCTTACTGATGTCTAGTAGATTCTCTTGAATACGCGTTGCCTCATTTGCTGTGTGCCCTCAACTTCCAGAGACTTCAGTGGCCCTTTTTAATCAGCTCTCACCAGCCGTGGACATCTGCTAGGGGCAGACCGGCCAAGACCCTCACGCCTCTGTCCTGGAGCCGGAGCCCCTCGGCTTCCCCTCGAGGGCTGAGGTCGCTGAAGGGCTGGAGTCCTACCGACGGTGGGCTCTGATTGACCCTCGGCGGCGGCAATGTGAGGTGTTCGTGGTCACCCAGCTGGAGAAATGCTGCTTGTCTTGAGTTCCAAAAAAGAGGTTTGAGCGAAAGGTACAGATTTGGAAGTGAGACAGCAGATTGTAAAAGAAGGAAAGAGGCTGGCTGAGGTCATTCTGGGAAGGAGCTCCAAGAACAGGAGAAAACATGGACTGAGGCTCGCATTCCTGAAGGGCATGTTTGAACGTCCCCCGCTGCTTTGCCCACACTTCATAGCTGTGTCTGGTCTCTGCGAGAGGAGAACGCAAGTGCATTCTCGTTGCAGGTTAAAGAACTCTTTTCTTCTCTGGGAGTTGACTGTAACATCTTGGAACTTGATCAAGTTGGTAAGTAGAATGGTTCGTACCTGTTGTTTGTAATCAGCGTCCACAAGATTGACTTGTTTCCTTGTATTGCCTCGTTTGGTTCAGTTTGCTCCCGTCTCTTTGGGTTTGATGAATTGATTTCATCTGCCTCCACCCCCGCAGAAGATGAACCTGTGTGTGGAAATACTTTGCGTGGATTTTTTGTGTACATTGGCTGCATCTGAGAGGGGAGTGGAAGGCAGCGCTGGCGGTCCTCAGGCGTGTCTGCCCATCTCCTGAGTGCAGCCCCAAGAGGGCCAGCGCGCCAGTGTTCCTGCTTTTCTGCTTCTGAATTCCATGCACTTTCCACGGGTGTGCGTGGAGAACAAAAAGCCCAATCTCTGCCTTCATGAGACTTCACCCCTCTCTTTAGCCAGGTCCCTTTAATAAGTGAAATGCTTTTGAATCTTTGAGACTTTGCTAAAGAGTTTACCACATGGGGAGCCTGAAGGACTGAGGGCCCAGTACAGTTTTTAGGAGTGGAGAGTATATTTTGGACTATGAGCATAAAGATTTTTTCAACTGTAATTGTTGGATATATTTTCTGTGTTACCACTGTTAGAGCATATGTTATGTTGTTCTTTAAAGATGATTCTTATCTGTCTCTGCCTGGCCAGTGGATTATAGATCAGATTCTAATTTGAAAGTGTTCATTTTAAAAGGAGTCAGGAGTCTGCTCTTTATCCTGTAAGGCTTCCTTTGAACCCCTGAGTCATCACTTCATGAAGCTGAGGACGCGCACGTGGGCATCTGAGTGTTGCAGCACTTCAGGTCAGCTCGCAGAGCCTCGGAACCTTTGCAGGGTCTTACGTCTTTGATCTTTTATTCCTCAGATGAGGGGGCCAGTGTCCAGGAGGTTCTATCAGAGATCACCAACCAGAGGACTGTGCCCAGTATCTTTGTGAATAAAGTGCACGTGGGCGGTTGTGACCACACTTTCCAGGTAAATAGTACTGTGTGTTTCTGAAGGCTGTCTGTCCAAATTTTGTTTTAAGAAAATATTTGAAAGAGGTGGAAATGGTTTTTACAAATCTGTTCATTTGTGTCTTTTGGAGCTTGTAAAACTGAAAGCTTCCCTGGTGGCTCACACGGTAAAGAATCTGCCTGCAATGTGGAAGACCCGAGTTCGATCCCTGGGTTGGGAACATCCCCTGGAGGAGGAAATGGCAACGCACTCCAGTATTCTGTCCTGGGAAATCTCGTGGACAGAGGAGCCTGGTGGGCTACAGTCCATGGGGTCCCAAAGAGTCAGACACGACTGAGCGACTAAGCACCATAGGATGATTATCAGATAATCGTGATTACTTTAAGAGAAATTAGGTTTTCTACCAATTAAAACTTTGAACACTGAGAAGGAGAAGGTTTCTAGGGAGGTTGGAGGACAGAAGGGTGGGCTGCCCTACTCTCTCCCTCCAAATGGGGACAAACGAGGCCTCCTCCCGCCTCGAGGTTTAGGGAAATGAGGTCAGCACTGGCGGTCCAGCCCAGGGAGCACAGCTCTCCCGCCAAGGCTGCTGGCCCTGCAAGCTTTGAGAAGCTCTGTTTGGTTCCTAGAATTCAGAAATGAACAGGAATCACTTGGTTACGTAGAGATAGATAAAAATTGATATGTAATAATAAGGACCTTATTTTAACTAGCTGTTTGCTTTTATTAAAACTCTGCTCTTAGATCCTTTATATATGTATACAAGTGGTAATCATCAGTGGTGATGGATTGAATACTTATGTTTAGATTCAATCAAGAATTATATTTTGGGGATTTCACTGGTGGTACCTTGGATAAGAACCTGCCTGCCAATGCAGGGGACACAGGTTCGATCCCTGGTCCAGGAAGATCCCACACGCCGCGGAGCAACCAAGCCCGTGAGCCGCAACTACTGGGCCCCAGCACCTACAGCCCGTGCTCCCTAACAAGAGAAGCCACCGCAGTGAGACGCCGAGCGCTGCAACTGGAGAGCTGCCCCTGATCACTGCAACTGGAGGAAGCCTGCACAGCAACAGCCAAGAAGAAATAAAATGATTTTTAAAAAGCTTCATGCATTTAAAAAGAAAGAATTATACTTTTGTGGGGAGAAAAGGTTGTCTACATCGCATGTTAATCTGGGATCAGCATCAGTTTCCAGTAATCACCTGCTTCATCCGTCCTGGAAGCAGATGCCATTGCTATAGCCTCCAACACCTTCAGAGGCACTGGGCTTGGCATTGCCCGCTGGGAAAGTGCATCACGGGGTGTGTGGGGGGTGCTCTGGGCTGCAGAGACGCAGGGTCTCCTCGGAGACTGAAAGCCCTGCCTTGGGTGGCAGCTCTGTGCGAGGTGGACCCCCCTAAGAGCACCCGAGGGTAGGGGCTGCCGGCTGGGGCCACGCAGCCTCACCGGGTCTGTGGTCCTGCAGCACTCACACGGCACTGCCAGGACGAGCCAGCCTGGGAGCCAGCGTGATGGCTGAGCAGCCAACCTCGCCCAGACAGACCTGCTGGGCAGTCTCACGTGGAGCCTCCAGCCTTGTCCACGCTGCTTCTGGTCACAGCGAGGGCCACATGGACAAGAGATTGTGCCTCCGGGTCAGCCCTGACCTTTCCCAACAGACGAAGCAGAAGGCTCCTGTTGTACAGGAAGTTGCAAGATTCAGGTCAACTTATGAGAAATCAGGAAAAAACCGCCAGTGCATGTCCCGCCGATGATACCGTGAGCACTGTTTTCAGAGGAGACTAGCGCAGGCGGACACGGGCGGAGGATGCCGCTCCTGGTCATAAGTCAGGCTTGTCTGCTCGCCCCTCACCAGCCATCTTTGGAGCCGAGTGCTGATCGAAAGGAAAGGTGCTTCAATCAGAAAAGCTGGCATCTGGGGAGAAGGGGACCCACGTCCCAGAACCAGCTTGCAGGATTCTGCTTGGCCATGAACGTTTTTAAAGGGGAAAGAGGGAATAACCTCAGTTAATCGCTGAGGGAGGAGGTCAGCTTCTCCGTCGTCTTCCATCGTGTGCAGACCCGCTGACACCTCCAGTCCCACTCGGCGCTCTGTCGTGCCCTCTCGGTCCACCTGCACGCTTGCTGAGGGGAGAGTGCGTTTGAGAGTCACTCTTTAATGCCTCGGTTCTTCATGCTTTTCTATTCCCAGGAAGGGAGCCCACCACTTAGCAGGGCGTGTGTCCCTCCAGTAGAGCAGGAGTCGGGGGCCAGGTTCAGTGTCACCCAGTGAGCTCATCTTTATGGTTAAGGTCTGAGAACAGAGGGGAGCCAGCAGAAAGGGCCAAGAGAGCTGCTTGCAGATCGAGCTTGTCTGACGTGGTACGAGGCCCGACCTCCCCGCCATCTGACACGTGCCTCTCTATTGGGTGATAACCAGTGCATATATCTGCTGTGGCGCCGGTCTGACTAGTTGGGCCCAACCGAACACCCTCCAGATACATTCACAGTCCAGCTTACCTACTGTAGGTTAGCTGTCCCTGAGGTTTTTACAGAAGCCGTGTGTGCTGAGTCAGCACGGTCCTGCCGTGTGCTGTCCTTTGATTCCCCCCAGGCACATCAGAGTGGTTTATTACAGCAGCTCCTCCAGCAGGATCCGGCGTATGACTACGACCTTATCGTCATTGGTGGGGGCCCCGGGGGCCTCTCGTGCGCTCAGGTGAGAAGAAGCAACCCCCGTGGATGGTCCTCCCGGCGCTCGCCGTAAGCCTCCCTTCTGCCGTTGATACTTAGGCCCTTCCAGTCTGCACTGCTGTTGCGGCATGGCTGGGTTAACAAAGAGGAGAGACTGTGTGTGGTCACGGACGCGGTCTCATCCTTCAGGGGAAGGTTGGGAAAATGACGAGGTCTCTGTGTGTCTTTGTTCGCAGGAAGCCGCCGTCCTGGGGAGGAAGGTCATGGTGCTGGACTTCGTGGTCCCGTCCCCCCGCGGCACGTCCTGGGGTGAGCAGCTCTCCTGCTCTCCTTGGGGGGGCTTGTTCTCTTTGGTTCTCGTCGGTCTCCCTCGGTCCTCACCACAGCCCCAGAGGGTAACCCGCCTGCCTCGGGCTGAGGAAACTGTCCCCAGTCCTGTGTTAACAAGAGGAGATGACAGAAAGATAATACCAAACTGATTAAGGAGGATTTTGCCAAGGGAAATTCCATGCCCCGAGTGTTCCACCACGTGTGCCAGGATGACTTTGCGCCCACCCGGGGGGTGTTTCACACGGTTGTGGTCCCGGAGCGGTGTGTACCCCGTCACGCTTGCCCAAGTTGGCCGTGACGCTTTCCTGTGTTTCTGCATCGATTTTATAACCGACCCCCTGGCTGCAAGAGGGTTAGCGTGTGGTCACCCCAAGTCCGTTTGGTACACACTTGTCCTCCTCCCCCCCCCTCCCCTTCCCGGGCACAGCCCTCCCCCCTGGGTGCCAGGAGGACACACTCTCGGAGGGCACTGCTGTGAGCGTCTGTCTCACCCTGTGTTGGTGAGAGTCCAGGCAGCTGGCAGCGGGTGGTGCCAGCCCAGAGGAGTCAGGGTTGCCCAGGGAAAGGCTAGAGGCCAGCCCTGCCTGGGCTCAGTGCAGCATTGCCCGGTTTGCCTGAGCCAGCTCTGACTGCCTCGTGGGCTGGCCTCAGGTGGAAGTCTTGAACTCTGTTCCCAGGAAACTGTTGAAATGCACATTGGAATTTGCTCATCCCCGGGCCCCCTACAGGGACCCTCGGTCACCATAACAAATCATTTTGTGTTGTGGTGTGTGATGGTGACCCCACAGCTGCCAAGTCTGTCATTTCCACGTTTTAATAGCACCACCTCTGCACGTGTACAAGCCACATGAACATGCACACACAGCATCACAGCCGTGGCTCCTCACTCAGGTCTTGGTGGCACGTGTGTGAACGTCGGCTGCATCCCGAAGAAGCTGATGCACCAGGCTGCGCTGCTAGGGCAGGCGCTGAGCGACTCCAGGAAGTTCGGCTGGGAGTACAGTCAGCAAGGTGGGTGATGCGTGAGACAGCCCACACTGCAAGGGAAGAAGGAAGGATAGGTTTCTTAGAAATGCTTGCTCTTTCTGTTTCTGTAGCTGACTTTTACGTTAGTTTAATAAACACTCGTTAGGAGCTCACATGTGCCCGCCAGACCCGGGATTCCAAGGCGGTCAGTGCAGATCTGCTGTCAGGGGCCTTAGGGCTGGGGGAAGGGTTGTTGCAGCCCCGGCCATCCCAGACTCATAGCAGAGTGTGTGGGAGCTTTCAGGGCAGGAGTTAGAACTCGAGTCTAAGGAGAGCGCTGACTTGGGTGGAACGCCGCAGGCAGGCTGGATGGAGCAGGGTGAAGTGATGTTCACGTTGGCCTGGAGGTGGTCCTGGGGCCTCTGAGCGCGTGTGAGAAGACGAGGAGTGTGGCAGGCCTGGAACACACAGAATAGTGAATGCGGACGTGAGAGCGGATGAGGTCAGAAAGCTGTTGAGAAGAGGAGTGTGCAGAACTTCTGTACCAGCAGTAATAACTCGCAGCAAATGAAATAATGGAAATCACAGCAAATAATGGATAATGGAACTCACAGCAAAAATGATACAAGGACTCAGAAGATACTCCACTAGGAGTGTGCAAAACATACAAGGAAGTATGAAAGCATAACAAAACTATGCTCTGATTTTGGAGGGAATGTTCACATATTGTGAAGGCATTATCTCAGAGTTATTTCGTAACATTTATTTGAAGTCCAAGGAAAATGTCAGAATTTTTTTTTTCTTTTGGTAACTGGCCAGATTATTCTCAAGTTCGTATTGAAAAGTAAGTGTGTGAGGGTAGCTGTATCACCTTTGAGGAAATCAGGGGAGCGACTTTTCCATCTGAATTTAAGATGCTGTTGCTGCTTGTCACATGACCGAGCGGATGGGTGACACAGTGGAGCTGGTCCTTCCACGGACCTGCCATGTCAGGGCCCCGGGGACCTTCTAAAGTGCCCAGCCTCCGTGGTCCTGCTCCTGACTCTGCGGGTATGGAGGGTCCCCAGGAGCCGTGTATCTCAGCCTGCTTCTAGGGGTGCTGGCATGCAAGCATGTTGTGGAACTTCTGAGAATGTCTTTTACACAAACCAGAAGCAAAGGTCCCCGGGGCCATGAGATGCACGGTTCTCTGAGGCCCGGTAGCCTGGCCTGTCTGGGGAGAGGGGCCGACAGAGGATGTGAGCCCAGCAAAGAGCTAGGCAGTGGTAGTCATAACCCCGGGATCACGGGCGTGGGGTCGGGGAACATGGTCACCAGACTGACCATCTGGACCACACAGTCTTAGACCTGTTGTCCTGTTGCTGAGATTGTGGGAAGTGTGACGTGTCATCTGGACCATAATTGCTGATGTCGCCCAAGTCCCCATGCGCAGTGACTGCTGTCCTCCCCTGTGCTCTGGGGTCCCTCAGCCTGGTGGGCAGGTCCCTGAGAGCGCTGGAGGGTCAGGGTCCAAATGGGACCGAGAGTGAACCCCTAGTTGGCCGGGTTTGTGGTTGGGGGTCTCACCCAGCTTGACGGGACCCTGGACCAGTGTTTCCCTGGGGAGCATCAGCAGATGGGGTGAATCCAGGAAATAGGCCCCACCTGGCAGGCCCAGGAGTAAGGAGGAGCCTTGATTCCACCAGCCTCACCCTGGCTTCAGCAGGAAGTGGGTGAGCTCTTGTCTTAGCTCTGGTGTTCACTGTCACAGCCCTGCCCGCGGGGGACCCGTGTCCCACCTGTAGACCCTGGGGGCCGGCCATGGCAGGGCTGTTTCCCACCCCACTCCATGGATTTTCATCATGTTCAGAGCTCTGCTTTCTACATCTTTGTAATATGAAAGAAGCTATGTGTATTAGTTGCTCAGTCGTGTCCAACTCTTTGCAACTCCATGGACTGCAGCCTGCCAGGCTCCTCCGTCTACGGGATTTCCCAGGCAAGAATACTGGAGTGGGTTGCCATTTCCTTCTCCGGGGGATCTTCCTGACCCAAGGATCGAACCCGGGTCTCCTGCATTGCAGGTGGATGCTTTACTGTCTGAGCCACCAGGGAAGCCATGGTGCCTGTAACTGGCACAAAAAGACTTCTTGCTAATTATCTTCTGTTCACTTCTGGATCCTTAAAGCGAGAGACGCGTGTGGCGTGTATGACTTCATGGTGGCCGTGCAGCCCCTCACGCCCGCCCGCCCCCCGCTCTCTCCCCAGTGAAGCACAGCTGGGCCACCATGACTGAGTCCATCCAGAGCCACATCTGCTCGCTGAACTGGGGCTACCGGCTGGCTCTGCGGGAGAAGGCAGTGACCTACGTCAATTCCTACGGGGAGTTTGTCGAGCACCACAAAGTCAAGGTCGGTCGGGCCTTTGGCCCTGTTGGTTGCCCCCCTTACTTCCGCCTGCTCCCGCATGAACCCGGGCTCCGTGGTCCGTGTTGAGGGCTGTAACCAGTGTGTGAGCATCCTGATGTCCGATCACTCTGGTACTAGATGAAAAGTGAAGTTTGCTTTGCTTTTTTCAAGGCAACCAATGAAAAAGGACAGGAGGCATTTTATACTGCTGCAAAGTTCGTCATCGCAACAGGAGAGAGGCCGCGATACTTGGGAATCCGGGGAGACAAGGAGTACTGTATCACCAGGTGCGGTTAACTAGGCTGTCTGCCCCTAAGTTGCGTTACATTTGTCTCCAGAGTATTCACTCCCTGTCTCATTTCACACATTGAGGACAAGTGAAAGGGCACACGAGGCAGAGCTAAGAGCTCAGATGCACACAGTGTGTCTCTAGGCCTCCAGGCTTCCAGGCAGGAGAGTGAGTCTGGGCTTTGGTCCACACTTGCTGGAGCCTGGAGCGAAGCAGTGAATGCCGTTAGCTTCAGGGTTTCGTGTCTGTGTGATAGTGATGGGCCAGGTGACCAGGAGAACTCGCTGTCCTGATGCTGGGATTTAACAGGAATTCCCGGTGGACAGTTGTCAAGAGGACCTGTGACCTTGATGTATAAAGTGGGAGAACGACTTGCACACTTTCTCGACCAGATGCCCTTTAAGAAATACGTTTGTCTCTGTTTGGCTGTTCAGGTGAACACCCGACACAGGCTTTGCACGTGGTCCACTATTTGATTTCCAGTCACCTGGCTGGACGTCCTCCTCCGAGGTGGACACACCTGCAATCCCTGAGGGCCACTCCTCCCAGCGCCCGTTTGCTCTGGCCCCGTGGCGCCGTCCCACATGGAGACCCTTCTCTCTGCAGCGACGACCTGTTCTCGCTGCCCTACTGCCCAGGCGCGACCCTGGTGGTGGGCGCATCCTACGTGGCGCTGGAGTGCGCGGGCTTCCTGGCCGGCCTGGGCCTGGAGGTCACGGTCATGGTGCGCTCCGTGCTCCTGCGGGGCTTCGACCAGGAGATGGCTGAGAAGGTGGGCGCCTCCATGCAGCAGCTCGGCGTGCGCTTCCTGCGCAAGTTCGTGCCCGTGGAGGTGAGTCCCGGCTCTGGGCCGCCTTGGCCGTCGCCCTGCCCGCCCAGCTCCACGAGCTTCTCTTCTGTTTGATTTTTTAAAAAATCCTGAGGCGTGCGGGATCTCAGTTCCTCGACCAGGGATGGAACCTGTGCCCCCCGCAGTGGGGGTGTCGAGTCCTAACCCCTGGACCACCATCTCCAGGAGGGAGAGGTCCCTCCTCTCCCATGTTACCCTTGTTCAGGCTGCTCCCCAGCGACCCTGAGGATGGGGCGCCCACCCTGAGCCTCAGCACCCAGCTGGGCCCCACCCCCTTCTCCCCCGCCCCACCCCTCCTTGCCGCTCCCCGCCCCTCCCTGCCCCTCCCTGCCTCTGCCCACAAGTCACATCTCAGTACTGATGGCTCTACCAGCATCTGCCTCAACTCCACACCCATTTATACAGCCGCCTGCTGGGCATGTCTTCTTGAATTCCTCTCAACATTTTAAATTCAACAAGACAAAATAAAGCTCCTGATTTCCTGCCTGGTGTCCTCCCGCTACCTTCCTGGCCTGTCTCCGACCTCGGGAGGTGGTCCCCTGGTGCACACGATCGGTGCAGTCTGCACCCGAGAGCATTCCCAGCGTCTCCCTTTCCGCTCTTCCCGCTCACCCAGGGCCTTGTCTCTCCCTCGACCCGCTGCAGGCCGGTCCTCCTTCCTGCTTCTGCTCCATGCAGACGGACCACACCCACCTGCACACACATACGCCCTGTGCTTCCCCCACCACCACCCCAGTTCTCTGTCATCTGTGGAGAGAATCCACACACTGTCCCTCCTCGCCAGGTCCAGCAGCTGGAGAAGGGCCTGCCTGGGAGGCTGAAGGTAGTGGCTAAATCCACAGAAGGAAAGGAGACAACGGAGGGCATTTATAACACGGTGAGCATCTGCTGGGCGAGCAGGGGTGGACGGACACGCTCGTGAATTGGCGCAGATGAAACACGTGGGGAGATGATACCAGGATTGACTTTTTGACTCTCTGTGAGAGTCTAGTACATATGGGATGTGTTGAGCTATTGATATTTGATGGGTTTTGGTGGCACACGAAGAATACGATGCTGAAATATGCAGGTGTCTGTAACTGTGCAGGGAACGAAATCTGGAAGCAGGTGTGAGTGGAAGTCGCTCAGTTGCATCCAACTCGTTGCAACTCCATGGACTATGGAATTCTCCAGGGCAGAATACTGGAGTGGGTAGCTGTTCCCTTCTCCAGGGGATCTTCCCAACCCAGGGACCAAACCCAGGTCTCCTGAACTGCAGGCAGATTCTTTACCAGCTGAGCCACATGCTAAGCCTGGAAGCAGGTCTGCCTGCCTGCTTTTAATGCTCACTTCTGGGGAGTTAGATGTCTCGTACATTTCTGCATTTGACTATTTTGCAATAAGCATTGATTATATTTTAGAATCAAAAGCAACAAAAACAAGCTATGTGAAATCTCCAAACAGTGTGAGTAGTCCGTGGACCCCTGGGTGGCAGCCGTTATAACTTAAACTCATGATAGTCAGATACCAACATTTCTCATGTAAACTGTAGTTTATTGCTAAACTGGATCAAACTATTCATGTATGTTTCATATACTCTAACAACATGATTTTTTTCAACTAGAAGTGAATGATGTTGCGAGGATGACCAAAGCCAAAGATAGGTGTAAGGAAAACAAACATAAAAACCAGCCCCGCTGGGATTTTGATCAGGGTTGTGATGGGTGTGTAACCAGTTGGAAGCACTCGATTCTGCAGTATCCAGGCTTCCAGTTCATGAACTTGGTATGTCTGCCCTTTGACCTAGGCCGTCTGTAATAGCCTCCAGCAAAGTTAGTACATTTCTCTATAGACATCAAGAACATCCTCTGTTAGATTTATTCCTAGGTATTTACATATTTTAGTGTAGTTACAAAAAAACAAACGGTGTTTTTGAAAAAGTGTCGCTGTCCTTCACAGTCTGTTGCTGATATATAGAAAGGCTGCTCAGTTGTGTGATTCGATTCAGTGCTCAGTAATCTTGCGGAGCCCCTATTTGATCGTGTATCCCTAAATGGTTCAGCGTCTTCTTTGTTACCCATTCACAGCAAAGACTTGGTTCCTTCTGTTGATTGCTTCCTTTTCCTCCTTTTTCCCACGTGAGGGCACCAGCCGCAGCCCCCCATGCAGAGTCGACAGAAACGCAGACCTAGGCACTCCAGCCTCGTTCTCGGGGTCGGGAGGGAGGTTTTCAGTGTTTCGTGGTTAAAGAGCAAGGTTTTCCATAGGGTTTTGGTCGATATTCTTAATCATGGTAAAGAAATCGCTTTCTGTTTCTTGTTTGCTGAGTTGTTTTTCTTGTTGTTATTTTGGCTTTTTGTCTGTTTGTTAAAAGTCATAAGCAGGTGTTCAGCTGTAAGAATGTTCCTTTTGTGGCTGTTAGTGATTTTTTTTCCTTTAATCTGTTAGTGTGTTGCATTACATTGATTTACAATCAACTTGATATTACCGGTGTAAATCCAACTGGATAATGAGTAGTTCTTTTTATGTTTTTTTAAATTTGGCCATTTAAAATTTTTCTATCAGTATTCATGAATTATATTGGCTTGTAATTTTCCTTTCACACATTGAAATTCCCAGATTTTGATATCAAAGTTATTCTAGCTCACGAAAGAAGTCCGTTTCTTCTTTTTCTCTTCTCTAGAAGCATTTGTGTACTACTAGAATTGTTGTTTTTGTTCAGGTGCTAAATTGTGTCTGACTCTTTGCGACCCCGGGGACTGCAGCTTGCCAGGCCTCCCTGTCCATCACCAACTCCCGGAGCTTGCTCAAACTCACGTCCATTGAGTCAGTGATACCATCCAACCATCTCATCCTCTGTCGTCCCCTTCTCCTCCTGCCTTCAATCTTTCCCAGCATCAGGGTCTTTTCCAGTGACTTGGCTCTTAGCATCAGCTGACCAAAGTATTGGAGCTTCAGTTTCAGCATCCATCCTTCCAATGAATATTCAGGGTTGATTTCCTTTAGGATGGACTGGTTGGATCTCCTTGCAGTCCAAGGGACTCTCAAGAGTCTTCTCCAACACCACAGTTCAAAAGCATCAATTCCTCAGCGCTCAGCCTTCTTGATGGCCCAGCTTTCACATCTGTACATGACTACCATAGCTTTGACTATATAGACCTTTGTTGGCAACGTGATGTCTCTGCTTTTTAATATTCTGTCTAGATTTGTCATAGCTTTTCTTCCAAGGAGCAAGCGTCTTTTAATTTCATGGCTGCAGTCACCATCTGCAGTGATTTTGGAGCCCAGAAAAATAAAGTCTGACACTGTTTCCACTGTTTCCCCATCTATTTGCCATGAAGTGATGGGACCAGATGCCATGATCTTAGTTTTCTGAATGTTGAGCTTTAAGCCAACTTTTTCACTCTCCTCTTTCACTTTCATTAAGAGGCTCTTTAGTTCTTCTTCACTTTCTGCCATAAAGGTGGTGTCATCTGCATGTCTGAGGTTATTGATATTTCTCCCGGCAATCTTGATTCCAGCTTGTGCTTCATCTAGCCCAGCGTTTCGGATGATGTACTCTGCATATAAGTTACATAAGCAGGGTGACAGTATACAGCCTTGCATGTTTGATAGAGTGGGCCTAGAATGTTCAGTGAAGATATGTTCAATATTCTTTAACAGTCAACGGGATGTTTAAGGCTGCTCTTTTTCTGCCAGCTTTTCCTGTTTAGTCATGATCTGGAGCTGTGCCGTCCATGCCCCTCGGGGCCCATCTGTGTGGTGTGTGTTGGTGGCTGGTTCTTATACACCTGTTCTTCTCCATATTCTTTTTCAATTATAGGTTATTAGAAGATATTTAATAATTTCCTGTGCTATACAGTAGGTCCTTGTTAATTATCTACTTTATATATAGTCTTGTGTATCTATTAATTCCAAACTTCTAATTTATCCCTTCCTCCCCTTTCCCCTTTGGTAACCTTAAGTCTGTTTTCTGTGTCTGTTAGTCTGCTTCTGTTTTGTGAATAAGTTCATTTGTATCATTTCTTTAAGATTCTACATATAAGTGATACCAGGCGATATTTGTCTTTGTCTGACTTACTTCACTTAGTATGATAATCTCTGCGTCCATCCATGTTGCTACAGTGGCATGATGTCTTTTTTATGGCTGAGTAGTATTCAACTGTATATGTTCACCACATCTTCATTATCCACTCATCTGTCCGTGGACACTTAGGTTGCTTCCGCCACATAAATTTAAAACCAGCTTTCCAATTTCGAAGAAAAAGCCTGCTGAGATTTTGACTGAGATTGTATTGCTTATGTAGATGAATTTGGTAAAACTGACATCTTAAATTAACAGCGTTGATTTTTCCTGTACACAAACCTCTATACTTTTTCCGTTTATTATGTTTGCAAGTTCTTTAGTTTCTCTCAGCAACATTTTATCATTTTTCTCTGGAGGTCTTTCGTGTTAAATGTTTCTCTAAGTATTTCATATTTTTAAACTTCTGCAAATGATTTTTTAAATATTCAGCAGTTAGTTGGTAGTACAGAGAAGTACAAATGATTTTTCTGTATTGACCTTCTTAGGATTTGTTCTGCATAAAATAGTAGTTTTGTTTCTTCTTTCCAGTCTGTGTGCATTTTATTTCTTTTTCTCTTCTCATTACCTTGGCTAAGGCATCCACGTGGTGCTAAACAGAGACTGTGAGGGTCTCCCATGTCGGGGTGAGTGAGGAGCCCTTTCTCCACTGCGAGCGTGTACACCATCGGGGTCCTGCAGATTCTTTTGTCAGGCTGGGGACATGTGCTTCTAGTCCGAGATCACCAAGGCTTTTATTGAAATCCTCAAGGGTGCTTAGTTTTGTCAAATGCTGTCCCAGCTTCTATTGGGATGAGTAAGTTTTTTACTCTTTTATTCTGTTCAAATGATGAATTCCATTGATTGGTTTTTGTATGTTAAACCAGATTTGTATTTTGGGACAGGCCCAAAATACTTGGTCACGATCAATTATCCTTCACTTATGTTGCTCTATTTTGTTTGCTGGCATCCGTTAAACGTTTTGCATCTGCGTTCATGGGGAGTGCTGGCTTCTGATTTTGTTTTTAAATTGTTTATGTTTTGCCGCGCTGGGTCTCCGTTGCTGTGTGCGGGCTTTCGCTAGTGCCAGCGAGTGGGGGCTGCTCTTCCTTGCCGTGTGTGGGCTTCTCACTGCGGGGGCCTCTCTTGTTCCTGCACGTGGGCTCTGGAGCATCCAGACTCAGTAGCTGTGGCCCAGGGGTTTAGTTGTCCCTCGGCACATGGGCTTTTCCCGGACCAGGAATCAAACCCACGTCCCCCGCATTGGCAGGCGGATTCTTAACCACTGAGCCTCCAGGGGTGTCCTCTCAAATTTTCTTTTCTTTTACTGCCCTTGTCTGACCTTGTGTCGGATATTTACACCTTACAAACAGGCCTGGGGATGTTGTCCCTCTTTCTTGTCCTGGACGCTTTGTGTATCATTGGTGCTTTTCTTAAGTGTCACATACACTTTACTAATGAGGTCACGTGGCTCTAGAGTTAACTCATGGAGAAGTTTATACACCGTGGATTTTCAGTCTCTGTGAGTATGAAGCCCTTAATCTGCTTGAGCTTCCATAGCATCTAGGGGTTTACCACATGGGGACACAGGGAGAAAGTGACCATCTACCCACCAAGGAGAGAGGCCTCTGACCTCTCTCCTCAAGGAGAGAGGAGACTGACCTGCAGACTCTTGGTCTCAGGAGTCTGACCTCCAGAACTGAGAGGAACCTCATCCGGGGTACTTTGTTATGTTCTGAACTAGCACCACTCTTCCCTGGTAGCTCAGTGGTAAGAAGTCCACCTGCCAATGCAAGAGACAAGGGTTCAATCCCCTGGAGAAGGGCGTGGCTACCCATTCCAGTATTCTTGCCTGGAGAACTGCATAGACAGAGGAGTCTGGCGGGCTACAAGTCCGTGGGGTCACAAAGAGTCAGACACGACTTATCGACTGAACAACAACAGCCTTGTTGTACCTTGATCAACTCTGTAAAGGCCCATCTCCAAACACAGTCACATTCCGAGGTCCTGGGGGTCAGTGCCTCAGCATGAATTAGGGGAGGGGGTGTGGGGCAGCCTGTGATGTAGGGTTACTCAGAGTCATGTGGGTGTAAGTTTGCTAAATTCTATCTTTGGGTGTGGGGCAGCCTGTGATGTAGGGTTACTCAGAGTCATGTGGGTGTAAGTTTGCTAAATTCTATCTTTGCAGGAATCTGCTTCATCTAAATTGTCAAATTGATTGGCATAGGCTGTTGATGACATTCTGTTGCTCTGGCAGCGTCTGAAGGATTCATCGTGGTGTTCTTGTTTTTGTTCCTGGTGTTGATGATCTGTGTTTCTGCCGTCTCTCTAAATGCAGGTTTTGTTAGCAATTGGTCGTGACTCCTGTACGAAGAAGTTAGGATTGGAGAAGATTGGTGTGAACATCAGTGAGATGTAAGTACCCTGGTGTTAGCACCCAGCCCTGCTCAAAGCTCGATCGCCCCTGGGAAATTCTGACTTAATTACCGAGATACTGAGATGCTCTGAATTTATTTTATAGTAAGTAGTGTGTCAGCTCTGTATTATCAGTTATTTCATTAATCAGTTGATAACTCTTGATGTTTCCTTTAAATATCTCATGCATTAAGCACTTACTTGTAAAAAATAATTGTGGAAAGGTATGCCTCCACTTTCTGTGGTTTACATTGAATTTGTGTGTCCTTGATCAGGCGAGGAGGAAAATTCCCAAGCGGTATATTCGACTCTGGGGGATGCCTGGCGCTGTCCTCAGCGCTCAGAAAACAGGCAGGGACACTTGGAGACAGGCGCGTGAGCGCCTGGTGGGGTCTTCCTCTCTGCCTCCTTCTTTTCCTAGAAGGGAGTCTGCGTCCAGCAGTGCAGAGTCAGTTGTAATATGTTTTTTCTTCCCCAAATGCAATAGGACGGGCAAGATCCCAGTAAACGATGAGGAGCAGACCAGCGTGCCCTACGTCTACGCCGTCGGGGACATCCTGGAGGGCAAGCCGCAGCTCACCCCGGTCGCCGTGCAGGCGGGCAAGCTGCTGGCTCGAAGGCTTTTCGGGGGCCGATCAGAGAAGGTAAGTCTCTCACTGCTGTCTTTGGGACAATGTCTAAATCAAAATCATGATTAGAGGAAAATCAGTGTGCGTGCCTGGCCTGCCTCTTGAGAAACCTGTATGCAGGTCAGGAAGCAACAGTTAGAACTGGACATGAAACGACAGACTGGTTCCAAATAGGAAAAGGAGTATGTCAAGGCTGTACATTGTCACCCTGCTTATTTAACTTCTATGCAGAGTACATCATGAGAAACGCTGGGCTGGAAGAAGCACAAGCTAGAGTCAAGATTGCCGGGAGAAATATCAATAACCTCAGATATGCATTGGAGAAGGCAGTGGCACCCCACTCCAGTACTCTTGCCTGGAAAATCCCATGGATGGAGGAGCCTGGTAGGCTACAGTCCATGGGGTCGCTAAGAGTCGGACACAACTGAGCGACTTCACTTTCACTTTTCCCTTTCATGCACTGGAGAAGGAAATGGCAACCCACTCCAGTGTTCTTGCCTGGAGAATCCCAGGGATGGCAGAGCCTGATGGGCTGCCGTCTATGGGGTCGCACAGAGTCGGACACGACTGAAGTGACTTAGCAGTAGCAGCAGCAGCAGATATGCATATGACACCACGTATGGATGTGCGAGTTGGACTAAAAAGAAAGCTGAGCGCTGAAGAATTGATGCTTTTGAGCTGTGTTGTTGGAGAAGAGTCTTGAGAGTCCCTTGGACTGCAAGGAGATCCAACCAGTCCATCCTAAAGGAGATCAGTCCTGGGTGTTCATTGGAAGGACTGATGTTGAAGCTGCAACTCCAATACTTTGGCCACCTCATGCGAAGAGTTGACTCATTGGAAAAGACCCTAATGCTGGGTAGGATTGGGGGCAGGAGGAGAAGGGGACGACAGAGGATGAGATGGTTGGATCACATCACCGACTCAATGGACAGGGATTTGGGTGGACTCTGGGAGTTGGTGATGGACAGGGAGGCCTGGCGTGCTGCGGTTCATGGGGTCGCAGAGTCGGACACGCCTGAGCGACTGGACTGAGTGCGTGTGTACTGTGTGCTCGTTTTGCTGGGAAGGCACCCCTGTGTCGTGTGCAGTTCCCTACTGTTTGCTGATGGTTTTGAATAAATACTTTATGAGCATCTTATGTTCAGGGTGTTGTCCTGGGTGATGCGGGGGCACCCAGGTGGGGCCGTCTTGTCTTCTGACTGGAGGGGTTGGGGAACATGTCCTGGGGGGGAGGGGTTGCTGCTCCAGCACTGGGGGCAGGCCCATGCGACTCGGGATGAGATGGGCTCAGCACGTGGCTGTCTCCCCTTGGCAGGCCGGCCTATCGCCCTGCCCGATGTGGTGGAAGGGCTTCCTGCTCATCCTTGCAGGAGTGTGGTCATGTGCGTGGCTGAGGGGTCCCGGTCTCACTGAAGCGGTCGGAGTCGGGGCTCCCCCGTCTGCTCAGTGACTCAGTTCCTGAACTGTGGTGGGTGATGGTCCCCTGCACTGGGCTATGCTTGTTTGTCTTCCGTTTATAAATATACATTCTATGGATTTTCACTGTAAAAAACAGGACAAAACAAGAGACATGAGCTGTCTATCTTGCAGTGTGACTACGTCAGTGTCCCCACTGTGGTGTTCACGCCCTTGGAGTACGGCTGCTGTGGGTACTCAGAGGAGAAGGCCAGCGCGGTGTACCAGGCGGAGAATCTGAATGTAAGATGTGGGGTTGGTGCCTTCTTAGACCTTGCCTCTAATCCACAGGTCCTCCTCTTGGCCACTTCTTATTCTGTAGTTCTGCAAGTTCCTGTAATGGCTGCATTGTAGGAAATTGTATTCCTGGTTTAAGAAAGTTGGAAATTAAATAATGTAAGCCCTGTTTCTGGCAGAGTGCGGTCGCCACACAGCTGGGAAGAAGGACGCAGACTATGCGTACAGGGCTTTGAGTGCACGGGCAGCGTCTGCGCGGGAGGCCTCTGAGGGAGCCCGCAGTCTCCCGGGAGCTGCGGGGAGGGGGGTACCAGGGGCTCGGGGGCCACGGCAGCTCCTCCTTCTCCTGCTGGGGTTCACGTGTGTGTCTGCATGTGTGTGTGTGGACGTGTATGTATGTATGTGCGTGTGTGTGCATGTGTGTGTGTGCATTTGTACATGTGTGTGTGCACGCACACCCAGGTCATGCTTCTGTTCCTGCAGAAACAAATGCACGTGGCAGACAAGGCATGGTCTCTCCCCACTGCAAGTTTGCTGCTAGTTCTGGTCTTTGGAGGAGCTGACTGACCCAGTGTTTGTCTCAGTCACACATTGTGGGGATGTTTGCTGGCCCGAGCTGGCTCTGTCCACCTTCCCCACGTGGCGTGGCGGGGCCAGGCTCAGGAAGTGGCTCCAGGAGCCCCCCGCCTGGTCGCAGGCTCGGGAGGGGCAGTTCCAGGGCTGCGGCCCTGCAGGGCTGCGGGCTCTTTGGATGCCCCCAGAGCTGCTCTCTGCTCCCGTCCGGTCACGCCGCCCCACACTGCCTCCTCACGCTGTGATGTGATGGGTAGTCCGGGTGGCCTTCTCCTCCTCTTCTCCCCACATGGGAGGGTTGGGGGATGAAGGGGGTCAGAGGGTTAGAACTGCTACGTGTTTTCAGGGGCTGTTGTTCAGGTGTTGTTTTCAGTGAGAAGTTTCCATTTCAGAGGGCGTAATTTGATCAGTGTTTATAATTAACTCCTGGGAATAATGAACCACCTGTGTCAGTGGTGAACTTTTACTCGGTCTCTGACAAGTGACGGTAGCCATCATGGATTTAACACTTAGTTGCAAAGACGGCAGGCACGTGAGAGGAAGAATGTAGGTGGCTGCACCTCAGATGAAGGGGTGTGTCTATAGGAAGAGCCCCCGTTTGTGGGGCCACTCTCGGGTCTCTCCTAAGGCCCCCTGCACATCAGCGCACCTAGTCTAGACTTTCACTTTTGCATTTTGCAGGACTGTAAATTTGACCTGTTAGTAGTTTTGATATTCCTAATATAAAGAGATTTGAGGAAACCTCGCATAAATCCACATACAGTATCTTTTCAAGTGAGGAAATTATGGTGAAAAGGTGAGGGTAGACACAGTAAGATGGGATAAGAAAATGTAATTCATTCACAAAATTCATGCCATAAAGTCCTCTGGACTTTGATCTCTGATATGGAACTTGTATGTAGAATATTAAAGAACTCTTACAACAATAAAAACCAAATAACCCAGCTTTTAAAAGAGCAAAGGATATTTCTCCAAAGAACATGTGCAAGTGGCAGCAGACACGTGAAAAGATTCTCGGTCTCACTGTCATCAGGGAAACACATCACAAGCTTAGTGAGAGGCCATGGGGTGATTTATGAAAGTTTTCACCATTTCCGTGGGATCTGTCTTCACGCTCCTGATGGTGTCCTTTGAAACACAAAGATCTTTCATTTTGATGAAGTCCGGTGTGTCTTTTTGTTTTTTCTGTTGTGACATGTACTTTTGATGTCACTTCTGACAAATCATTGTCTAACCCGCAGTCGTGAAGATTGATGCCTGTGTTTTCTTCCTAGAGTGTTAACGGTTTTCAGGTCTGAAGTGTGGGCCCCTGATCCATTCTGAGAGCTTTCTGTACACACACGTGTGAGGTCAGGGTCCAGTCTCATCCCCCCGGCACATGGTGGCCCATTTCTCCTTGAAGAGCTTCCTCCTAGTGAGGAAACACGGGCACTGATCTAGCTTACAAATTTCAGTGTAATTGGGAGGGCGGGTAGGAGGGCGGGGGCCAGGAAAGAGAGAGTGAAGCCTCTTGAACAGGCGGGCAGGTCAGGAAGGAGAGCCTGCCCAGGAGCAGGCAACAGCAGTGAAAGCGTGCTGTTGAAAAGCGTGCAGGCTGGTGACAAGCAGGGGTGAAGGCACTTGTGTCTGATTGAAAAGGGCACCTGCCGGCGGAGGTGGCGGGTTACATACCGGAGCTTTTAAATTTGCACTTCTTGTGCATAAGTTGATTTAACAATTAAAACTCTTTAAAAAGGCAGTAGTAGGGAGATTATTTCGGGGGGCGGGCTGTGCCACTCAGCTTGTTAGATCTTAGGCCCCCAAGCAAAGGAAACACTGAATGATAACGATTGAACCCCTAGGGAACTCCAAAGGGAGGGCCTGGACAAGGAGAGCACGGGGCAGAGGAGGGGACCAGCCCTGTAGGAGAGGGCAGTTCATCCCGAGGGTACAGGCACTAACACTGTGCTGAGTGGCACACAGGTGACAGAAGACCAGCAGAACAGAATCTGAAGCCCAGATTGATTCAGGTGCTTAGGAGAATGAACACGTGATATGGGCAGTATTTTAAATCTGTGGCAAAAGACGTTCACTGAGAGTGTTGGAGTAAGCGGAGAGCATTCAGGAAAAATGTGAAGTTGGGTCCACACTTCACGCCCACTTTGAACCAGGAGGAACAAATACTTAAATGAAACAAAATCTTCCAAATACTGGAAGGAAAAGCATAGCTAACACATTGATGTGAAGAGCCAACTCATTGGAAAAGACCCAATGCTGGGAATGATTGAGGGCAAGAGAAGGGGACGGCGGAGGATGAGATGGTTGGATGTCATCACCGACTCAATGAAGACAAGTTTGAGCAAACTCTAGGAGAGAGTGAAAGATGGGAGCCTGGTGTGCTGCAGTCCATGGGGTCGCAGAGAGTCAGACACAACTAAGCGACTGAACAATAGCAATGCACGTGAGAAAAGGAGTGGAGGGGGTACAGGGAGAGGGGCCCGTGCAGGACTCAGGGCGTGTCGAAGCTGGGAGCTTTCTGTTTCAGAAGTCCTATTTATAATCTCAAGAATTGGTGCCATCTCTTTTCTTAACATTCTGGGTATATTTTAGGAATAATACCTTGGGGTGAAGAAGCATTTATCTCATGTTCTTAGTAGCCGCAGAGATTAAAAAGTTTGTATTAAAATGTGCAGAAGAGTTTATCTCTGTCAGACTCGGAAGCTGGGATCATGCGCGTTTAAGTTTCTGAGAGCCGTCTCTGTGTGATCAGGGAGCCTGGCAGGAGTGTCTCCGTGGACACTGACCTCTGCCTCTCTCTTGCAGGTCTACCACACTTTGTTCTGGCCTCTCGAGTGGACAGTGGCCTGCAGAGACAACAACACTTGTTACGCGAAGATAATCTGCAATAAACTGGACAACGTACGTCATGTGGTTGGAAGCGGGCATGCTTTGATTTTAAAATGTCGCTTTTAGTCTCGTATCTGGGCTTTTAATAATCTCCTTAAAGATAGCTCTCGGAGCTAGGCAGAAATCCTTCAGCCTGCCGCGCAGGCACTGTGTTTGCGGGGGATGGACACATGCCTCCCTTTCTCGGCGGGATCGTGTCTCTCCAGGGGTGGTCAGGGGCATGTCATTTAGGAAAGGGCATTCCTATTTGGAAAGGAATCTTTTCTTCTGAGCAGTCGGTCTCAACAGTAGGCTTAAAATATTCCGTAAACCATGTTGTAAGCAGATGTCATCCAGGCTTTGTTGAGCACAAAGCACAGTTGATTCAGCACAATTCTCGAGGCCCTGGGGTTTGGGGAATGGCGGGTCAGTGCTAGGTTCCACTGTGTCAGCGCCCAACACAAGAGCAGCCTGTCCTCTGAGGCTGTGAAGCCAGACTCGGACTTCTCTCTCACTGTGAAAGGACTGCGCGCGTGCTCGGTTGCTTCAGTCGTGTCCGACTCTTTGTGACCCCAGAGACTGCAGCCCGCCAGGCTCCTCTGTCCATGGCACTCTCCAGGCAAGAATACTGGAGGGGGTTTCCATGCCCTCCTCCAGGGGATCTTCCCCACCCAGGGATGGAACACAGGTCTCTCACGTCTCCTGCATTGGAAGGCAGGTTCTTTACCACTAGCGCCACCTGGGAAGCCCATGAACACCCTAGATGCATCTTTCCATCCACATTGAAAGCCACTAAGTGTCAGAGCTTCTGAGTAGGTTAGGTCTTCTGGGTAAAGATCTGCAGCTTCTGCGGTGGCGTTTGCTGCCACCCTGGCCCCGTGGTGCTGTCTCTATGAGACGGTTCCTTCCTGAGTCCCTGCGAGCCTGCTCTCTGCCAGTTCCCACCGCCCTGCACTGTTCTCCCCTCTCTGTGCCTTCAGAGAACCAGAGGGGATTATGGCCTTTCTCTGGACGAGGCTTTGATCAAGGGGACGTGGCTGCTGGTTTGGCCTTCTACCCAAACACCGGAGCTGTCTCCACCCACATCAACAGGCAGGCTGCTTCTCTCCCACCTCCCCTGCGCTCGCTGAAGCAGCACTCTCAGTGCCTTGGAGAGCTGTCCCTCTGCTTTCTCAGCCTGGCTGACTGTCCGGCTCAGGAGGCCCAGCTCTCGGCCTGTCCTTGCTCTCCACCCGCCCTCCCCATTTCCAGCTTCTGATGTCAAGGAGAAGCGTGTGACTCTTCCTTCCATTTGAACCTTCAGAGGCCATTGTTGGGAGATAATCGGCCTAATTTCAGTGTGTTCCTGTCCCAGGGAAGAGGGAGGCCGAGGAGGGGGAGACGGGCTGGGGCAGGAGCCAGTCAGTGGAGCCGTGGGTGAAGGTCCCCGTGTCACATGGACCTGGTTTGCAGTACCCAGAACAGTTACAGGAGCAACATCGCAATCCCTGATCATGGGTGCAATAATAAGGAAGAAGTTTGAAATGGTGTGAGAGTTACCAGAGTGTGGCACAGAACCACCAAGTGAGTGATTGCTGCTGGAAAGACGTGGCTGGGAGAATGCTGAACACAGGGTGACACAGACCTTCAGTCTGCAAGGAACACGTGGTGTGTAACACAGGGTGGTCTGCCTGTAGACAGGCCGCATCACAGGCAGTTAGGAGATGCCTCCACGCAGTGAAAGCCTGGCTAGAATTACTCAAATTCTAACAGAGGCGCTCACAGCAGCAGGTGCAGAGCCCGCCATGGAGCACGAGGGAAGCCTGAGAGCCCCTCACCCCTCCGTGAGGACAGCAGGGCCCCTCGAGGCCGGTGAAGAGTGTGCGAGGCTGTGTCAGGACAGGGCGCTTCCCTCCTCAGAGTCTGAGATTCTTTCTGGGGAGGTTGGATGAGAAGTTGCCAACGATGTGACCTCATGCACCCCTCTGAGGGTCCCTCTCATGGGGCCTGGAGACCTCGGGCATTGACCACGGCCCCCAGGAAATGCCAGTCACTGTAGGGTGTTCTTTCTCAGGCCTGCTGTGGGGGCCGGGAGCATGGGGGCACAGGCCTTCCCTGGGTGCACTGTGACCCTGAAGCTCTAGATGAGGGGAGAGAGATGAGAGCTGAGGACGGGGGAGGCCTGAGTGCTGGAGACCCGGGGGTGCTCGGGATGAACCGACTGCCCATGGTGTGTGTGCGCGGGGGGCGCGAGGAGAGGGCCCCACTCTCGGCATCGCCTGTGCCCCGGGCCAGGAGTGGGGCCCCTGCTCGGCGGACACGCACCCCAGTGTGGCCGTCAGCCCGACTCGTCTGGCTGTCGTTCAGCGCGCTCTTGGGGTAACCAGAAGCGCCCACCGCGCTGGGAACCCCTCCGGGCAGCAGGTGCACACTCTTCCTGGTGGGTTGGGGCTCACGGTACCTTGGGGCGTGCGCCCAGGGCTCTCCCCGCAGAGTCTCAAGGCTCCTGGTGGTGCTCTGGGCTCAGGGCTGCGTTAGAGGCCCTTTTCTGTGGGAGACGCTGTAAATTTCAACTGTGAACTTTGGATGACGAGGCTCCTAGTCAGGGCGTTAACCTACTGGCTTCCTTTTGGAAGGATCGGGTGATAGGATTTCACGTTCTTGGACCAAACGCTGGGGAGATCACCCAGGGGTTTGCCGCTGCCATGAAGTGCGGGCTCACGAAGCAGCTGCTGGATGACACCATTGGGATCCACCCCACGTGCGGAGAGGTGCGCCCGCCGGGGCTCCAGGGGACGGGGAGGGGCCCGCTGTCCTTCAGCTGTGTGCTCTTGAGGGCGATGTCAGCGTCATGTTCAGGACGAGTCCTTCTAAAGCGGGCGTTCCACACAGCTGCATGTGAATCACTGTCTTTCCTCCCCTGGGCAGGTGTTCACCACCTTGAAGATCACCAAGGCATCGGGACTGGACATCACGCAGAAGGGCTGCTGAGGCTAGGCCCTTGCCGCCCCGTCCCGTCTGCCCCACGTCGGTGAGACAGCGCATGTGGCTCAGGAAGCCCACGTGCTGCTGGGGGACAGAAGGCGGGACAGCGCGGGGGGCCCGCCACCCGGCTGGGCTGACGGGAGGGCAGACTCACTGCCTCCTTGATGTCTTCGCTCAGAGCCGCCAGGTGAGCCAAGACTGACCTCTGCCCGCCAGCTCCTCCACGAGGCCTTTCACGACTGACGCATCCGAGTCAGCGCTCCTGCTTGCTGCGGTTTGACCCCTCCCTGTTGCTTCCACGGAAACAGTCTCTGTTATGAAACTGACTCAAGTGGGCGTGTTCAGCATGTTGATCTTCAGAGTAATATTAAAATGTTCTCAGTACTATATTATGTGAAATCTAATTTAAAGCTATTTAAAATGGTTCTGTTCAGTCTGTTTACTCACAGCCTGGTTCAGCAAATGACTAGGTGATGTCAGGGGCTTCCCTTGGGGTGTGCACACCTGTTGGCATCTAAAAGGGCTGGAGGCAGGCAGCCTTTCCCAGGGAGGAGCCTGTTTCCTCCCGAGCAGACCTCCCAGCCCCAAGTCCGGGGTTCACATGGTGATGCGGTCCCGGGCTCACCGCCACCCACTGGCCCACTCGCCCTGTGGTCAGAACTTCTTTTTAAAAGAAACTTTAGGCCAGTAAGCAATGTCGGGGTCACCGTCAGTGGGCGGGGAGTTTGCTGCCCTCCCCAGAGGTGGCAGAGAGGGCTGCAGAGGGCCTGGGTGCCCGGCTTACCGGTCTCGGGGTCCAGTTACTGAGGAGACGTGAGCAGGCGAGGCAGGGGAGCGATTGCCGTGGAGGCAGCACGGTGACCCGCAGGAGATGCGGTTGGTTCCTGCATGTGGGCTGGCGGCAGTCGAACAGGGTGTAACACAGGTGGAGTGTTTTCTCTTACTTGTTGGAACACTTTTCATAACAGCTATTTTAACATCTTGGCCAGGTAATACTGCTGTCTGTGTTGTCTCGGCATTGGCATCTAGTCACCATCTCTTCTGCAAGTAGATTTTCTTGTAGGATTACACAGTGTAACCAGCTGAGATTTATGTCTGGAATGCAAGAATGGTTCAACATGCAGAATCCAATCGGCGTAGTATACCTCATCGACAGAAAGAAGGAAGAAGAATCACGTGATGATATCAGTTGATGCTGAAAGAGCATTTGACTAAATTCAACACACTGTCCTAATTAAAAAGTACTCAACAAACTAGGAATAGAAGAAAACTACCTCTGTGTAACGAAAGCCATATGTGAAAACCCCACAGTGATCATCTAACCAGACAAGGCTGCACCCTTTGCCACTTCTGTTCACCAGAGTCCTTATTAAAAGTTCTGTGCCGAGCAATTAGGCAAGAAAAAAAAGTATAATCATCTCCATTCACAGATGATGGGGTTGTAGATGTAGAAAATACTGAAGATGCCTCACGCACAGACACAGAAGCTGTTGGACCTGGTGAATGAGCTCAGCAGGTTGCAGGATGCGAAATCAACACCAGGAAGTCCTGTGAGAGTCTGTACACCAACCGTGATCCATCTCGAAATGAAGAAAATGATTCCACTTACAATAGCCCCCAGAAGAAGAAAATTCATAGGAACCAAATTAACCAAGGAGATGGAGCAGTTGTACAGTGAAAACTACAACCTGTTGAGGAAAAGAAGACAAGTAAGTGGAAAGACAGCCTGTGTTTATGGATTAGGAAACTTAATACTGTTAACATGTCGGTTGTGCCTGAAGCAATCTACACATTCAGCTTCTGTAAAAAACCCAGCAATGACTTTTGCAAAAATGGAAGAACCCATCCTGAAATTCCCATGGAACCCGAAGGGGATTCTGGACATTCAGAACAACCTTGAAAAAGCACAGAGTTAGAAATCACACACTTACTGTTTCAAGGTTTACTGCAGAGCCTCAGCTGTGAGAACAGCGTGGTCCCAGCACAGAGGGGGCCATGCA
Source organism: Okapia johnstoni (assembly GCA_024291935.2). NCBI lineage: Eukaryota > Metazoa > Chordata > Mammalia > Artiodactyla > Giraffidae > Okapia > Okapia johnstoni. The sequence goes on from JAGTYA010000025.1 coordinate 12,369,109, forward strand.
GAGAACAGGGAAGTCAGGGCTCACGCGTCAGGTTGGGGGGATGGTGGAAACAGCGCTTAGACCCTTTCATAGGAAAGAGTCCTCTTTCTCCCCCTGGCGCTGGGAAACCACACTGAAGGATAACGCCAGGTCTCTGCTAACATCATTACAAACGTCAGCCAAAAGCGGGTCAGAGACCTAGACGTAAAAGCAAAAGCCACAGAGCTTACAAGAAAACCCAGGGCAAACACTTCACGACACTGGATTTGGCAGTGACTCTTGATGTGACAAAAGGCACAGGAAACAAGGAAGAATGGACAGATTGGACCTCAGGGGTGTTTAAAACTTTGTGTGGTCAAGGACGCCAGGACACTGTGTACAGAGTAAAAAGACAAACCCCAGAATGAGAGGAGAGATTTTTCAGGACACACATCTGATAATACTCCAGAATGTAATATCTGGAAAATATTGAGAAACTTCCAAAACCCAATAACATAGAAGCAAACCCCCCAGGTTGAAAATGGGCAAAGGACTTCAGCAGACATTTATCCACAGAAGATGCACAAATGGCCAGTATGTCACCAGAGGAACGGAGATCAAAGCTCAGTGAGCTACCACCCCACGACCATCCGTTGCTAAGTCAGGTCTGACTCTCTGTGACCCCGTGGACTGCAGCACGCTAGGCTTCCCTGTCCTTCACTGTCTCCCAAAGTTTCCTCACATTTATGACCATTGAATTGGTGATGCCATCCAACCATCTCATCCTCTGTCATCCCCTTCTCCTCCCATCTTTAATCTTTCCCAGCATCAGCGTCTTTTCCAATGAGTCGGCCCTTCACATTAGGTGGCCAAAGTATTGGAGCTTCAGCTTCAGCATTAGTCCTTCCAGTGAATACTCAGGGTTTATTTCCTTTAGGATTTACTGGTTTGGCACTGAACTATACACTTTAAAATGGTCAAGATGGTTTCTTTTTTGTGTATTTTATCACAATTTTTAAACTGCATTTAATTGTGTGTCAGTTATGCCTTAATAAAGTTGACCTAAAGAAACAAACCAACAGCTTTTTTTTAAAAAGCCCAAGACCAGATGGTGTAGTTCTGTGAAACATTAAAGAAGTATTAACAGCAATTCCTCTCAAAATCTTCCAAAACACTGAAGAGAGACCACTTCCTAAGTCATTCTATGTATCACCTGCTACCAAAGCCGGATGGAGACGCAACCAGCAAACCGCAGACCAGTACCCCGATGATTACAGGTGCAAAGGTCCTCGACAAGATAGTAGTACCCAACTAGATCCAGCAAATCTCTAAAGGATTATATGCGAAGTGAGTATTCCCAGGCTGCGAGGGTGTTTCACAATAAGGAACTCAATCGATGCAACACACCGCACTAATAGAATGACGGGCGGAAACTATGTAACCATCTCGGTTGGTACAGAAAAAGCATCTGGCAAAATCCAACATGATAAAGCCCCAGGTGAAAAGCCCACAGATCACACCGTCCTCAGTATTGAGAGACAAGACGGAAAGGATTTTTTCTCTAAGATCAGGACAAGATAAAGATGCCTGCTTTGCCTACTGTTCATTCAATTCGCCCTGGAGTTCAGAGAGAGTAATCAGGCAAGAACAAGAAACAAAAGGCGTCTGCATCGGAAAGGAAGAGGTAGACTTGTGTCCCTGTTCACAGACGCCACGAGACTGGGCTCGGTGACCCCACTCTCTGTGCCTTCTCTGTCTGTGGGCCTGTCTGGTCGTGGGCATTTTAGAGTAAATGTTCAGTTGATTGTGAGCCGTCAGAGCCTCCTAATCCGAGGCCCTCGGCCCTCTGACCCTCTCTGCTGTGCGTGCTCTGCTCCGGACGTGCGTCTTCAGTTACTGTTGATGTCCCAGCGGCGCCCGCACCCTCGTCTAAGGCCAGGCTTCACACACTGGATCTCAGACCCAGATGTTTACCTGCCCAATTCGGGGCGGGGGGCCCCGCAGAAGGGCAGAGAGGCTGACCGAGACTGGACTCGTGGTCTCCCTGCAAGGCCGCATCTGGTCCCCCGTGGTGGCCTGCGCGCCCCTCTGGCCTCGGTGTGCACAGCGTGTGACTTTCGCCTGAATGACCCTCGCACCCGCCCCTTACCCCCATCCGCCCCATTATCTGCCGCCTCCCTCCAGGGACCACGCCTCTCCTTGAATGAGCTCTGCTGGCCGCCTGGTCCACCCCCAGGGCTCCCGGCCTGCTTGCCTCCTTCTCCACACGGGCGCCAGGTGTTTCCAAGCACATCTTGTCACTGCGGTCCCCCTTGACCACCCAGAGCAGCCTGCGGCGCCCCCAGCCCGCCCTGGCCTCACCCGGCCCGCGCTCTCGCCGGCGGAGGCCTCCTCTCAGCGCTGGTGTTAAACTGTCGGGGTGCAGTGGAGGCGATGGGGCAGAAGAAACCAGGATCATGGAGCCCCACCTGCCGGCAGGTCTGCCGTCACCTGGGCGGGAGCCCCAGGCCCCTGGGCACTGTGACCTCACCAGTGTGACAGGGCCCCTGGGAGTCCCTCCCGCGCCGGCCACGGGGTGCACACGTGGCTCTCCAGGAGGGTCGTGAGCGCTGGGCCCTGGCAGGGTTGGGGGGTCTCACCTGGCGCCCCTCCCAGCCGCGACCCCGGGACGACCTCAGGGGGCTCGTCCCCAGGCAGGTGGCGCTCTCCCTGGTGGACGCTCTCCTGCCCGCGCTCCTTGGGACGGGCCCAGCCCGCCGGAACGTCCGGATGCTCAGGGCCCTGCACAGCCGCGGGCCTCCTGGGGGCTCCTGGGCTCCACCGTCTGCCGGCCTCCTTCCCCGTCTTGCTCACTCTGCCCGTGGCTTCGTTTCCATCTTCGGGGACAACGGGCTTGGCCCTGCGCGAACCTCTGGACCCCAGAAAGCTGCTGCCCCCAGCCCACCGCTGAGGGGGCTGACTCTTCACTGCTAACCCAGCGACGGGATGGCCCCCAGCCCCACCTGGAGGGGCTGCCCCCGCCTCAGGGCAGAGAGGGCTGAGAGGAAGGGGTCCCCACCTCAGGACAGGGATGGCTGAGGGGGGGTCCCCGCCTCAGGGCAGAGACAGCTGAGGGGAGGAGGACCAGGAAGAGGGGTCCCCACGGGGTTCCCCTTGGGCCTCATCCTGCATCACGCCCCCAGCAAGCCCCTGGACTGGAGCCCCACGTCAGGGCTGCTCCCGAGACCCTCCGGGTCAAGGCCAAGGACGTGAGGGCGGAGGCAGGCCCTGCCATCTGCACCGTCTGCTCCCTTCCCGCCCCCGGTCCTCGTGCTGAGCTTGGGTCCCGGCCTGGTACGCTCCCCGCTGCTCGTCTGTCAGCAGACTGGTCAATTCCCAGCCCGGTGGGGTCACCGCGGGGCAGCAGATCCCGGAGCCGCACCCTAATGCCCGCCCTCCCCTGGGTCACCTCAGCCCGGCCCCTCCTGGGCTGCAGCCAGGGCTCAGGTCAAGGTCAGCCGGAGAAGGAGCTTCTCTTTACTGCTTGTTTGTCTGCATTGCTTGGCACCTGGCCTCTTAGCTCCCAACGGGGGATGGAACCTGTGCCCCCTGTACTGGGAGAGTGGAGCCTTAACCACTGGACCACCAGGGAAGTCCCAAAGAAGGAGCTTTTTTTCCGCCCAGGTGGGTTGTTCACTGCTTCCAGGCCTTGTGTGTGCTCTGCTCCCACATATGTGGCTGTGGGTGCTCGGACCCCATGCAGGGTCCTCGGAGCCAGGGTGCCCACCAGCCCAGCCTCACGCAGCCACTCCCACAGCCCCTCCCCGGCCAGGAGGCCCTCAGGCCGGGTGCTGAGCCGCGGGGCTCAGGGGCTGCAGGGTCACCAATTGTGACCTCGGGGGCTCTGATGCTGGGTGAGGCTGTGGGCCTGGCCCCCGCGTCCTGGGCCCAGAGCCTGGTGGTACATGGCAGCCAGGAGCATGCACAGCGTTCACCTCCCCAAGATTCATCACACAGAGAGGTCAGTGAGTACCTGGGCCTGGGGGTCCACTCACCCACATCTTCCTGCCTGCAGGGGGACCGGCCCTCACATCAGCGTCCTCCTGGGCTGGGTCACTGCTGGGCACTCTGACCCACATCCGACAGCGTCTCCGCTGGGATGGGGGCGGCAGCTTGGACCCGCCGGGGCCTCCCTGCCTGTGGAAGCAGGCTCCCTGAAGTATGCAGGCCCAGGTCCGTAACCGAGAGGGTCTGCAGGCGACCCAGGCAGGTGTGGGGGCCCCTCCCTGCCTCCTCTAGGCCCTGGGTCCCCGCAGCAGGGCCGTGTCCTCTGTGGTCACTGCTGGGGTACCCTCTGTTGCCCAGCTGCTCCAGGACTGTGGGAGCCATGTGGCCTGGACGCCACCTCTTCCCCCACACGCTGCGGGGTGGGAGGTGGAGCTGTAGGCAGGGCAGTTCCCCTCAGAGCCTCAGACACCCAGCGGGCCCACCCCATCCTGGACCTGGGTCCCCCTGCCCGCATCCTGGCCTGTCTCCCGGGGGAGGGGTTGAAGGCCTTACCCGATAGCACAGGGCCCTGGGCGAGTCTCTGCTGCCCTCATACCAGCCCAGGTCCCTTGCCCGAGGCTTGCCCTGGTGCAGAGAGGGGGCTCCCCTGCCCCCAGGGGACCAAGGCTCCTGGGGGCCCAGCCCCCGCCCAGGAAAGAAGTGCTTGGTTCTCCGAGGCTTCTCTCCAGACTTCAGGAGATCCAGCAGCAACGTGTGGTCACAGGAACACAGCTGCTGCAACTCAGACTCAAAGAAGCAGGGGGCAGCGTCCCCCTCGAGGGGTGGACAGGCGGTGATGCAGGCCAGAGGGCCCCCCAGGAGCTGTGTGCCCGCGTGTGCGTGCACGTATGTGGTCAGACCCAGTGCTGGGGGCCTGAGCGGCCTTCCCCCTCGGGGCCTGTGGCTCAGAGGCTTCCACATTGGGGGTGGGGGTGACAGGCCCCCACTGCTGTGAGACGCCGTGTTTGGGAGCGCTCCCTTGGCTCTGCGGGGCTGGGGGTGAGAAGGCGGGAAAGAGGCCTCCAGGACTCGTCCCTCCTGCCCCCCCCAGGCCCTCCAGGAGCCATGCAGTGGGGAGTAGGCCTAGCAGCTGTCCCAGCCACCCCATCCGAGTCTCTGGTGGGGGCCGCTTCAAGGGCGCCAGCACCCGGGGAACCTGTCACCTGGTGCGGTCGGTCCCGCCAGTGTCTGCACGGCCCCCCGCCTGGAACCAGGGCCCCCCTACGCCAGGAGGGGGCTGGCAGGCGGCTGGCTTCAGCCCGCGAAGGTCACCTGGATGGTGACATGGCCACATGAGCACAGCCACTGGGGCAAGGGGCTCACGAGCCCCCGCGGTCAGGCCTTAAGCCCAGTCCTCCTCGGCCCCGACTTGGGTCGTCCTTATGCTTGTCTTATACTTTGAAAGAGAGCTACTCATGGCTGTGGGGCAGGGAAAGTGGCCCAGCCACTCGAAAGCTGTGGGACAGATCTCTTTAAAACTAAAACAGCGGGCTTTCGTCAGCCCGGCGACTGCACTCTCAGCGCATGCAACGGAAAAACAGGGACGCATCTGTATGCAGAAACCTGTGTGTGAACATCCACGGCAGCTTTATTCATAATGACCCAGCCTAGGGGCTCCCGGGGCACAGGGGGAAACGTCAGTCCAGCCCAGCCCCGGGCAGGAGCCCCTGCAGACCTGGCCTGGAGATGGCATGGGGCAGCCCGTCTTCTGAGGGTGCCGGCCGTGCCTTTCTGCCTGTGCAACCCTGTGCGGCCATGGCCCCACATGGCCCAGAGAGACCCGAGGTGGCCCCGGCCGGGCTGCAGTGGGGGTGGATGCGGCTGCTGGCAGGGGGCAGCACCTAGGACCTGCAGGGCCAGTCAGCCGAGGGCCCCTTTGACTGTGGGGGCCACTCAGAGCTGCGCTTGGTGTAGAGCTGCGTGCACACGTGTACACACACACATGTGTACACACACACACACACACACAGATTGTGGGGGCGACTCAGAGCCGCGCATGGTGTAGAGCCGCACACACACGTGTACACACACACACACATGCACACACAGATTGTGGGGGCGACTCACAGCTGTGCATGGTGTAGAGCCGCATGCACTCACACACACATGTGTACACACACACACACAGATTGTGGGGGCGACTCAGAGCCGCGCATGGTGTAGAGCTGCACACACACGTGTACACACACACACACATGCACACACAGATTGTGGGGGCGACTCACAGCTGTGCATGATGTAGAGCCGCATGCACTCACACACACACGTGTACACACACACGTGTACACATACGCATATACACTGACACACCAGAGCAGGCCTTGTGGAGCAGCGTGCTGAGCACTGGGGGGCTCACAGCCCTCCCAGGCGTCCTGTCTCCGTGCGCTGTCGGGGAAGCCTTGCTGTTCGAGTCCTGACTGGCTCCTCCGGCCTCTCTTTCAGCTCCAGCTGAAGGGCACACCCCAGCATAGCCCCCTTCTGTGATGGACCTGAAGGCCCCCAAGAAGTCCCACCAGGGAAAGAAGAGTAAGGCCAGGACGCAGGAGAAGTTTGCCAGGAAGTTTCCATACAGGTATAGACCCCGAGCCCAAGCCAGGCGGGTCCCCCCTTCTGCAGGCTCCCACCCCAGGAGCACCCTCTGGGAAACATGAAGGAGTGAGTGGGGGTCTCTGTCCATAGGGAACCCTGAGCTGCTCCATGCTCCCTGATGGCAGGCTCCACACCACCCCTTCCCCCTGAGCTGAGGGGCCCAGGACCCCTGGGCCCCCCAGAGCCTTGGCTGGCTGCTTCCTGTCGCCAGTTCAGCACACCTGCTCCAGCGGGGTGTGTGATGGGGTCCAGGTGTGGGGGGCGGGGCAGGAGTCCGCAGAACCCCGGGCAGCGGGGAGCCAGCAGAGACCTCAGGCCGAGCGGTGTGGGGCCTCCGCTGGGCTGCCTGCTTCTCTGTGTTGAGGGGCCTAGGAGGGAGAGGGCGAGGGTCAGGGAGGGCTGAAGGCAGCCCAAGCCCAGCCTGGGGGCCATGGCCTCCTCACAGCCGCCCGCGCAGGGGCACCTGCCCTCAGCTCACACCCCAGTCTGTCACCGCGGCCCAGTGTGGCACACACGTGGCCGCATGGCCCTTAGTGAAGCAAGAGGGGTCTGGGGCAGGGGGCCGGCCCACAGGGCTGCAAGTCAGCCGCCCGCCCAGATCTCAGCTCCACTGCTTCCGAGCTGTGTAACCTCAGGGCAAGTCACTTGGCCTCTCTGCGCCTCAGTCTGCCCATCCGTAAAGTGTCCCAGCAACACCTGCCTCCCAGCATGGTTCTCAAGTATCCAGAGCCCTTTCGTACAACTGGGCCAGAGCCCCCAAGGCCGCCACCGCCCGCAGGTTCTCCTGGCTGACAGAGACCAGCTCGGAGCCCCTGCAGCCCTGGGAGTTCATGAAGATGAGCAGCTTGCTGAGGGAGCAGCTGCCCCTGCAGAAGACGCTGCTGCCCACGAGGTCCATCCCCGTCCGAGGGTGAGTCTCAGCCCCAGGGCCGCCGCGCCGCTTGGGGACCAGGCCCGGTCCCCGCCCCGGTCCCCACACAGTCACAGCACTTCCGGGCCGAGGACGTCGAGTCCCAGGGAGACCCACAGTCACTTCCACATGCCCCACACATGCAGCGACACACCCGGTGCCCGCACACAAACGCAGACGCACAGTCGCCCTGACCCAGACTGTCACTCTGTGTTTAGACAGGAAGGGCCCCAGCCTGCCCACCACTCGCACCGACGTGAGTGGGCACGGGGCCTCCGGGCTGAGGCTGTGTCTTCTCCACTGTGCTCCCGGGCCTCTGAACCTCTGCTCCTCTGGGCAGACGGGCTGGGCTGCAGCTTCTCCTGTGGAAGGGTCTGTCGTGTCAGGTCCTCTGAGAGCCTTCAGGCCGTGTGGCCGGGTCTTTGTGCCATGGGCAGGGGGCGGAGGCTGAGGCCTGCCCCCAGGACCGCCCTGCCTCACACCCTGAGCCCTGGCAGTGGGCAGATCACCCCGGTGCTAAAGGCTGAGTTTATCTGGCGGGTAATGCAGCCCCTGAGATGGGGGAGCTGGAAGGGGGAGGGTGGTCTCGGGGGGAGGTGGCACCCGCTGTGGCTTGCCCCCAGGCTGGCAGGCCTGTGTCTGGGCTGGCCAGAAGACGGGAGGTGTCCACTGCTGGACGTCTGGGCAGGAGGTGGATGGGGGAGGATGTGTCCCGGGAGCAGAGCCGTGGCTGTGGCCCCGGCCAGCTCCTCTGGCCCGAGGCCAGGCCGGCTCCCCGGGGTCAGCGTGGGGCTCTGTGTGGCTTCTCCAGGCTGGGGGCCCCGGATTTCCCGCCTCGGTCCTGCCTCCAGCCGCCACCGTCACCACCAAGCAACCTCTGGGAGCTGGCACTGCTGACCCACCGCTTCCCCAGGCCCGTGGCCCCCTCGCCCGCCCCCCGGAGCCTCGCTCTGCACTGCCTGTCTCTGGGCCACTCAGCCCCCAGGCGCTTGGGATAGTGGCCACCAGGAGCTCCCTCTGGGCTGAGGTGACCTATGGGGAGGCGAGGAGCCCCTGAGAGGTCGCCCACGAGTACATGCTGCAGGTTCACAGCCCCTGGATGGTCATCTGCATGCCGGTCCCACATTCTCATGCATAAAGTGCGGTGACGGTCAGCCCTACAGAGTGTGAGCGTCATTTTCTTGCATTCACCCCCAAATATGCTCAGGTGTCTGAGATACCTAGGTGACGATACTCTGGAATAGTTCTGGGTACACTGGAATAGTGCTTCAGGGGCGAGCTCGTGAAGGGAAACCACCTACGTATTGTTAGTGGGCACCTTTTTGCCACAGCTGCACCCCGGAGAAGAAGCAGGAAGAGGCAGTCTTTCCACCCCAATCGGGACAGTCTAGGAAGGGTTCTCAGGCAGTTCTTAAAGCACAGCAGAGTCTAAAATGCTGCTGCCACATGTGTGTATTAGGAATTGATGTGTGTGTGTGTGTGCACGTAGGGGTGCACAACTGTGTGCTTGCTGCATGTGTATACGCCTGTCACAACTTGGGCAGAAAAGCACGCCCACCAGGGCAGCAGCAGCCCCGGGCACAGGGCTTGGCTGAGCTGGTGTGGCTTTAGTGCTTGGCCCAGGCAGAGTTGAAGGATACGTTTTCCCCAGTATCACTGCCCCCTGCCTCGAGCCACAACGTGGCACCCCCTCATGTGTCCACGCTCCAACCCCGCCCCCACACAGCCTCTGGCACCTGCGCCCTGCTGAGAAGGTGACCCAGGCTCAAGACCAGACCACCTCAGACCCCAGAACAAATGGCAAAAGGAGATACAAACCCATATTTCACAAAGTAACAAAACGTATTTATTTCAAACACCTGAGCTCCCCTGCTCACCAGGGCCCTGTCTAGTCTGTTCCTATATTGCCTAAGGGTCTCTGCAGATGGTGGACCTCCGAGCATCTGGCTGGACTGAGACCAAAAAGGGGCCAGAACAGGGCGCCCCTAGGGCGCACCGAGTGCCGGGGTCCTCAGGGTGCCCAGGTGGCAGGCTGCAGCCAGCCTAGCCAGAGACAAGGCCAGCCCGACCCTAGGTCTGGTCAGGGGGGGCTTCTCTCCTTGGCCGCGGCCGCAGTGACCAGGGCAGGTGAGGTGGGGAGGGCCCTGGGGGGTCAGGGGGCCAGCGCGGAGCCAGCATTCTGATCTTGCGCCTTGGTTAGGTTCAGGACAGACGACAAAACACAGGCACTCGCAGCCTAAAAGCCTATTATTCCGTCCTCCGGGGTCCTGGGGACGCACCCGCCAGCCGGGGAGCTTCAACGAGGCCGTCGTCAGGCACCCAGGCACCCAGGGGTCCAGCCCCCAGAGGCGAGGCGGGCTGCGCCATGACGCGGTCAACCCAGGGGGGCGAGCGCAGGGCCGTCTAGGAGTGCACCCGGGGCCGCGGGCTAGCGCAGCCGCAGGTAGGAGGGAACGGAGTAGTTGAAGAGCAGGAAGTCCATCTTGTAGAGGCCGAAGAGGCGCCGCTGGTAGAAGGGGCTGATGTCGTGGAAGAGGTGCTTGGCCCGGTCGCGCGCGGCGGCCCGGGCCCCCGGCGGCGGCTCGGGGAAGCGCAAGCCGGGCGCGCCCGCCAGTCCCAGAACGAAGGCCGCGTCCTCTGCCAGCGTCTCGAACTTGCCCACCACGTCGTAGCGCAGGCGGCACGGGTGGCAGAGCGCGTGGGCGCGCTCCCAGTGCTCGTTCAGGGGGCCCGTCGCGGCGCGTGCGCGGGTCCAGCAGGTAGGCCAGGAACTCGGCGAAGCGCACGTCGTGGCCGCGGGCCAGCGCGTCTGGGCTCGGGCGCGGCCGCAGGCGCCGCACGATGTCGGTGCCGAAGCGGCGCTGGAAGGCGGCGCCCCAGGGCCGCTGCAGCTTGTTGCGGTAGGCCGAGGCCAGGCGCTCGAAGGGCTCGCGTACGAAGAGGAAGGCCAGGTAGGCGCGCAGACGCCGGTTGACCTCGGCCGGGCTGAAGTCGGCCAGCGAGGGCAGGCGGCCGGGCGCGTGCGCCTCGGGCGCGGGTATGGCGCGCGGGGGTCGCTGGGGCCGTGGCCGCTCAGCGCCAGCAGCACGCGCTTCCAGTTGGTGCAGGCCACCTTGGGCACGTAGCAGTAGAGCAGGCCGTGCGCGTCGTCCACCAGGACGTGCCTCAGGTCCTCGGGCCTCAGCAGGCGCTGCCGCCGGGTGTGGCGGGCTGCAGGCGCGACGCAGCAGGTCTCGCCGCTGCCGGTGCACCTCGGCCAGGGCGGAGCGCGGGCCCTACGGGGACAGGACGAAAGAGGGCGGTGCGGGAGCCCGGGTGAGGGGCAGTGAGCCTACCCCTGGCCGAGGGGCGGGGGAGGATGTGACTGATCGCGTGCAGGGCACTCGCCGCCCCGCCCCCTCGGGGGTCTCCACCTATACCGGACCCCTCCCATCAGCAACACAAGGGCAGAGATCCAGGTGACCCTCCTGCCCCTGATGGAGCAGGGCCTGTACCTGGCAGGTGCTCAGTAGTGCTGAGGACACCTTCAGGGGCGTGTGTGAGCTGGGCCTGTGCGCTCAGTTGGCACACACTGGGAACAGTGTGTGGCCCCCCAGGCTCGGGGGTGGAGGGGGGGCTTCCCTTTGCGTCCCTCCTGCTGTGGGTGGCGCACAGCCCACTGCTCGTTATGTCCCCCATGCGGAACGGTGCCTCACAGAGCCTGGCATAGTCTACACCTGGAGGGCTGGGCGGGCAGATGGGCGGCTGGATGCCCCCAGGTGTCTCTCTCTGCCCCCAGTGTTTGCCCCGTCACAGCCTGGCCTTCACTCCCTGGCCAGAGCCCGAGGTGGCCACAGCCCCAGGTCCACACGAGCTCCGGCCACTGTGGCTGGAAGCAGGGGGGGAGGGGGGGCCCACCTACCTGGTCCAGGTCGTAGAGCGTTTGCAAGGGGCTCCTCCTCTTCCCGCCAAACCAGCTGGTGCTCATGGTGCTACTCTCAAACGCTGGGGGCAAGGGAGAGGCATTCGCCGCGGCACCAGACAGACTGGCCGTGGCCCTAGGGGCTTGGCCGACTCGTCTGGGCACACTGCATCCACCCCTGGGACTCGGTACCCCTGTGTCCCGCCTGCCTCGGGCGTCACTGACAAGGTCCCTGTCCACCAGGGCAGGGAGCTTGGTGTCACTCCTTCTTGGTGTCCTGCCCTCCAGAGCTGCAGGGGGCCGGGTGGGAGCAAACAAGGGGAAAAGTGGAAACCACCGCCCTCTGGGAAGGCCCTGACCACCCAGACTCACCCGCCTCCACCTGCCTCCATCTCCACCCTGCCTCTGCTAACCACATCCGTGCAGCCTGAGGGTGAAGGCCCAGTGGGGAGGCCGGACCAGCCTCTTCCGGCCCCGGGGGGCAGGCAGCAGCAGGGGCCACACCACCAAGCTGCCGGCTCTCTAGTGGCAGGGCAGGTGACCAGGTTAGGTGGCCGCTGGGGACCCCTTCTCCTGCTGTGGTGTGTCCCGCCTTCCAGTACATTCAGATTTCACTGGCAGCGTCCAAGTGTAGGGACGCTCTCTGTCTCATCGCTATATTCCTCAGTCTTCCCCAAACCGCCACAGTCTCATATTTGTCTTAGATATGATTATACTTAACCAATAAAATCTAATAAGTTTTAATGCCTTTAAAAATATCACCCAAATTGGCAAGTCTTTGGTTAGACTGACCAAGAAAAAAAGAATGAAGATTCAAATTACAAAAAAAATGAAATGAAAGACGTGATGTTAGTACAGGACCTTATAGAAATAGGGCTTCCCCGGTGGCTCAGGTGGTAAAGAATCGACGATTGAGGAGATCCAGGTTTGATCGTTGGATTGGGAAGATCCCCTGGACAAGGAATGGCAACCCACTCCAGTATTCTTGCTTGGAGAATCCCATGGACAGAGGAGCTTGGAGGGCTACATCCATGGGGTCACAAAGAGTTGGACATGACTGAGCGACTAAGTTTGACTTTCATAAAAATGATATAGCTAAGAACATTTTACATGACTGAGGTTTGCAAATTTAAATGTATTCAATGGCTGTCAAGAATGTATTGAATTCATAAGAACATGGAATATTCACAAGAATATCTTTAATAATTCAGAATCATGTTAGGAAATAATAAATCCAAAAGAAAAATGAAGTTTTTGATGATCCTTGGCTTTCAACAAAATGAGGAGTCTTAAAATGCTGCCAGGATTCAAGAGTTTTCCTTAAGACAAATCTGGCAAACAAGCAAACTTGAACAGTTTGGTGAACTGATACATTGGCAGACTGACCACAAGCAGCGGTTCCCAAACTTGAGCGCGCACGGGGCCTGCTGAGATGCAGGTGGCCTGGCCCCCCGGGTGGGGCCCATGGTCTGCATGCTGACAGTCCAGGCGGTTGCCAGCCTGGGAGCCCCCGAGAGCACCGCGGAGCTGCAGCTCTGCTTGGCAGACTTGGTTGAAGGAACAAGTCAGCGACAGGCAGACTGGCCTTGCTGGGCCTGCAGAACCCTCCGTGTGCACCTGGCTCCCCGCCACACCTCTGGCAGCCCAAGGGCCCCTGCCCACTCCAGTCTCCCCAGAACAAGGGCCGGGCTCTGCTGTGACCAAGGCTTTTGGAGGGTGAGGCCCATGGCGCCTGCCTGTGTCCTCACGGTCATCAGTGACCCCCAAGATGAGCCGCTCTCCTCCGGCTGCCGGCCGGCCCCACGTGAGCCCTGGGAGGAGGGCTCTGCCTCACCTTTTTCCTGTGGGGGTGGAGACCCTGAGGAGGGGTGGGGAAAGGCTGGTGCCTCCGGGGGGGGGGGGGCAGGCGGGGCAACAAGCCAGGCCACCTCTACCCCAGGCCCATGACTCAGAAGCTCCCAGCCTATTGGAAACACCAGCCCTTGGGTGGAGCCTCTCCTTTCCCAGCCAGACCGCAGCCCGAGGGAAAGTGGGTCCCACACCAGCCCCCAGGAGCCAGTGGGTGGAAGGGGAGAGGTCCCAGAATAGCCAGGGGCAGTGATTACGGGGCTGGGCCGCCCCCACCCAGCTCCACCCTGTCAGCGCAGAACCCTGGTCCGAAGGGGCGGGCAGGCCAGCGAAGAGGAGGGTGAAAGGTCCCGCGTCCAGCCCCCCTACCCCCCTACAGCTGGAGGCCGGGGCTCTGAGGGTAGGGCTGTCCCCAAAGGGCCCCACAGGGCTTCCTGCAGCCTCCGCCCCCATCGCCCCAGTCCCCTGCCTGTGTCCTCAGCCCCCCAGTTCCTCCCCAAGCCTCCAGGTCCCAGGCCTCCCAGCAGAGGGCCAGGGAGGGGCCTGGGCCAGCCCAGGGCAGCCACTTGGGCAAAACCACAAGTGGGTTCTGCTTTGACAAAGGAAACAAAAATAGCAGAAGGTTGGAGAGAGAGGGAAAGAGAGAGAAGGGGGGGAGGAGGGAGGGACTGAGTGGTGCCAGAGACAGAGCTACCCCAGCGGGCAGGGATGGGGGCTGGGAGAAGGCGAACCAGACTCGGGGGGAAAGCAGTCTGGAGTGGCTCAGAGCAAACCAGCGGGGAGTGAAGGGGCGGCAGGCCGAGGGAGGGAGCTGCCTGTAATCTGGGGGTCCCCAGTGGGCCAGCTCTAGCCTCCCAGGGCCCACTGCACATGGGCTGGCATGTCCCGGGCAGCATAGGAGTGGCCGGGAGATGGGGGAACCAGGCAGAAGTGTACAGTGCCCCTGCTCTGCTCTGCCATGCTCCCAGGGGTCGGAACTACTGTTATCCCATTTGACAGATGGGAAAACTGAGGCTCAAAGAGGCAAAGAAACATGCTGAGGCCTCACAGCAAGTAAGGGGCCAGGAGCAGGCTTGACGCCAGGCCCCGGTGTGAGTGTGTCCTTAACTGCCAAGGCCTCCTGAAGCCCACTGTGCCCGCACACCACCCTGCCCACCCTCAGCACCACGGGCCAGGGGGCACCATGCCGCACGGGGAAACCAAAAACAAGCCCACCCTCAGGACAGGCCTGGCGCAGCCACACTGGGCTCCTTGGGGCTGCCCCTGGAGGGACGCTGTGCTGGGTGAACCCCTGCCCAGGGAGCAGAGGTTACCACACAGTTTTCTGGTTAATAAGTTCTAGCCAGGCCAGTGTCGCAAGAGCAGAGCAGCCGGAGCAGTGTGGCCTGGCCCGGTCAGTCCCCCCGCTAACCTGCAGGCCCTCCAAGGATCAAGCCCTTCAGAAGGGAAAATCGATCCTGCTTTTTCCTTTTGGAAGAGTCGTGACCTCTCCACCCTGAGCTCCGCGGCCCCCGGCACGGAGCCCTGATTGGGTGGATCGCTCTGCCCGGGACAATCACAGGCTTCACTCTCGCCTTGGGCACCGTCTGCTGGCAGAACCCACACCGAGGCCTCCCGCTGGCTGATGGCGAGTCCCAGTTCCCTCCAGAGCCTCGCCCAGGCCTCCCTGCTCCCTCGCTCAGCCCCAGCCTTGCTGCCATCCTGCCACTTTGTGAACACCAGCGGAGCCCTCTGCCTGAGCTGCTTCTCCAGAAACCTCTCCTCTTTCAGGTCAAGACTTCTTGTTCGGATCTCCACTCAAACATCCCGTCAGAAAGAGGGCCTCTCCAGTGACTGGACTGCTGTTAATTTCTTCCTGGCACTCGTTACAGCTGAGACCGTTTGATTTGTGTGGTGGGTGTTTGGCTGCCCCAGGGGAAGTCGGCTCAGTGAGGAGAGGACTGTCTTGTTTTCCTATAATCCCTGGACCTCGCCTGGCATCTGGGTTGCCGTTCAGTTGCTCGGTCGTGTCTGACCCTTTGCAACCCCATGGACTGCAGCACGCCAGGTTTCCCTGTCCTTCACCATCTCCCAGAGTTTGCTCAAACTTCTGTCCATTGAGTCAATGATGCTGTCCAACCATCTCATCCTCTATTGTCCCCTTCTCCTCCCACCTTCAATCTTTCCCAGCATCAGGGTCTTTTCCAGTGAGTTGGGAGTATTACAGACTGATGGCCCTTCCTGGCCATGTGGAGAATACCCCAATTCCTAGCCTGCCACTCAAGGCCACTTATGAGTGGACCTCAACCTACCTTCCTTCCTGGCCTCCACCGCTCCTCATATGCGCACACACACACCTGCACACACACAATCATGCACACACACTGTCACACACACACTCACACCCGGAAAAGGCAAGGTCAGAACAGGCCTCTGCCTGGGCACCTCCAGCCCTCGGCGGCCTGTGCAGCCGGCAGGTCAACGGCCCACGGCCCCTCCTCAGCCTCTGGAGTGAGTTAAGACCCAGCACATGCCGGAGCAGGCACTCTGCACGGCTGGCACGACGGGCTGCCTGTTTCCCACACCCGACCCTGAGGAGGGTGTTCCGGACCGAGTCTTTCCTGGTGCAAAGCGCGGTGCGCGGAGGGACCCACCCAGACCGGGGCGTAAGGCTGCCACCCACCCGCGGCTGCGGACCCTGGGGAGGGGTGGGCTTCCAGGCGCGAAGGGGGGCGAGGCAGAGGAGGCAAAAGATCCTGGTGGCCTAATGCCCTCCTCGGCCATCCACTCACGTGGTCCCTGGGCAGAAGCTGGGAGGCCGGACCATCCCCCTCCCGGCCTTGGGAGACCGCATCGCGAGCCCTTGCGGGGACCCAGGACGCGGGCGCGGAGTTGAGTCTTTCTGAGCGCCCCCCACCCCCGCCTCCCCCGTGCCCTAGCCTGGGAGGAGACCGCAAGTGCCCCCACCCGGTCGGGGACCCCCCCGGCAGGCACTCACCCGGGCGCAGGGCGCGGGGCGCGGCGCCCAGCAGCAGGAGCGCGGCGCCCAGACACGCGGCCGCCAGCGCGCGCCGCCGCCAGCAGCGCCTAGCCATGCTTGCCCGGAGCGCGCTGCGCTCGGCCGGGCCCACGGGGCCCGCGCTGGATTGGGACCCGGGGCGCGACCTCCGTCCCGCCCCTGGACCCGCCCACGGGCTCGTGCTCAGACCGAACCCGAAACCCGAAACACAGGGCCGCCCAGGATCCGCTCCCCAGGGCCGCGCTTGGATCTAGACCCGGGACCCTCCCGGCGGCGCGTACACCACTCCACCCCCGAGGCGCGGGGGTGCAAGGGCTTTGCTCTCTGGAGGCAGGCCGGGACGGGGGTGGGGGGTGCTTGTCCAGTCTTCCCGGCCCCCACCGCATCCAGCGGGGCAGCGAGCAGCGGCCCAGGGCTCGAAGGGTGGAGACCGGGCGGAGGAGCCCTGTCGCCGTCGCGGTTTCGCCCGCTTCCGCCCTCTCGCCTGGGGCGCCGTCCTCCGCCGATGCCGAGCAGCCTCATCACAGTGGGTCGGGGCACCCGGTGCCCGCTTTGCTCTTTTGCTGCTTGAAGCCGCCTGTACAAGACCCCCGCGGACTCCCCCAGCCCCAGAATCAGGCCAAGGGTGCCTCTCCCTCCCCGGAGCCCACCCTTTAGCCTTGCTCTCCATGGGGGTCTCCAGGTCCTGCCTGGACCCCAACGCTTGCAGGTGGCAGCCAGACCAGGGGCGGGGCTGAGACGGGGGTCTCCGTTCCAGCCTCTGGACATCAGGACTCCTGTTCCTTGCCTCCTCCCCACAACTGCTGCAGACCCCAAGGGAGCACTCAGCTCGATGAGGACTCCTGAGTGCAGGCTGGTGAGAGTGAATCCCACCTTGAAAATGCACTCGCGCAGCACCTCAGGGGGCTGGGAGACACGCCAGACCCCAGGGTCCTGCTGCCCAGTAATGGGGCTAGAAGGGCACCCAGGGGGCAGCTGGTGCTGCATGTGCAGATCTGGGTGTGTGTGTGTGAGCCAACCCTGAGCAGCATGAGTGTGTGGGAAAGGGGTGCGTCTAAACTGCTTCCATCCCTGCCGGCTTCTACTTACCTGCTGTGTGAGGTCAGGAAAGCTGTCTAACCTCTCTGTGCCCAGTTGCCCCGTGCAGTGGGATTGCACTAGGACACACTTCACCATGTAGTGGGAACCGAATGAGACCCAGGAGATGTTTGGCATGGCGTCTGGCACCCACCCAGTGCCAGCTAAGTACTTGACACTGGTGATTAATGTATTATTACTGTTAGTTTCTGGCAGGTGGCTCTGGCTTCTGTTAAGGTGGTGACATAAAAATTTCTTCCCGTTATGAGCAAGTCTATTTAAAGGACAATATTAAGTAAATAACGGTTCTGCTGTCTTAAAGATACGGCTCCAAATTTTATCCTAGGTCTCAAAGAGCAGAGGGCAGGAAACAGCCCATGGACGAACCAGGAGCTCTGTATTGTGACTTTCCAGACGGCCGGGACAGAGGGCCTTGGGGAACGTCCAGCTTACCCCAGAATAACCTGAAGGCAGGGATGCTGCTGCTCTGGGCCTGGGACGCAGATTCCGGGTCATCCACTCGCCCAGCTGGTTCCGAACCTCCCCTACCACCCGCTTGAGAACCTGGGTTCTCTGCAGTCCCAGCCGCAGACACCTTTAGGCAGGAGTCCTGGTCCCTGTGCTGCCACCTGGTGGCCACAGTTGAGAACGACATCTCAGCCGGTCCCAGTCCAGGAACGTCCAGGAGGCCCCCAGGGCTGCCTTGGGTCTTGGGGTGGGAGGGCCCACATGCCCAGGGCTGGGGTGGGCATGGGAGACGGAGCGAACGGGCACAATCATCGCAGCTGGTCAGCGGGCTGTGAAGACAACAGGGGCGCATAGGGAGGTGCCAGGTGCAGAGATGAATCCAGCAGTAGATAGCCGTCGAGGAGACCCCGAAGGGAGAAGCCAGAAAGGCAGACAGGGCGTCCCCGCTCCCAGCCCGTCGTGCCCACGCTGGGGCTCCCGGTGGACCACGGCAGACAGGGAGGGGGTGGGGCCCGGGGGGAAGCTGTGCATGGACAGGAGTGGGGTGGTCTCGGGGTGCAGGCCCCATGTTGAAAGTGGGCAGATCAGCGGTCAGGGTGAACAGAGAAGGCCCCCGG